>CANTUZ010000026.1:70615024-71215024 GCA_947846985.1 Fratercula arctica | reverse complement strand
GTTCACTGGCAAAACACCAATCACTTAACAGAGACTCCGTCACATAAAGAGACCTGATATTTAGTGTATTTTGTTGGTTTTGAATTTTTTATTTTGCTTTTTTAAATAGCCAGCAGAGAGCAGTGTCCAAAATAAGAAAACTAGTACACATAAATGGGTATACTGACACCACTCACAGAACATGTAAGAAATATATACCAAAGGGGGGGAAGATATAGTCACAAATCAGTTCCAAAGGGAACCTAGAAGAAACAGTGTCAAAGGGTATTAAGAATGTATCGCATGAGAAAACTGAAACATCATTTAACTTAGTATCACTCAACTTTCTAGTATATTTGTATAATGTATAAGTTGTGACCAAAGAAAATTACTTAATTCAATAACTTCATAACTTGTTCTAACTAAAGACAGGATCAGAAACCAGGTCTCTCTTAAATCAAAAATACTGACCAGAATGTGAAATTTGGATTACTATCACTACCTTTCCCATACATTTGCTCCTATTTAGTAAGTCTGGATGAAGTAACGAAACCAGCAACCAAGAGGTACTTTGATCTGCCCAACTCTGGTGTATTGTCTTGTATTGTCTCAGAGGTTTATTAAGTTTGGGCCCTGAACCTGCAGACCAGCTGTAATCAGGTCAGCAATGAAAACAAAAAGCTTTTTATTTTGTCTTCTACAAGCAAGTTCGACTCATAAAATTTGATCCATTGTGGGTGATAACTAGTAACTGTCTTTTCCCCTTCACTACTTCCATAGAAAATGTCAAAAATGAGTTTACCTGTTCAATAGCCTTCGTAATATACTACACAAGACTTGTCTTTAAAAAACAGACAAGTATTTTAAGAAAAGGTTAAAAGGTGTTGGTCTTTACAAAGATGCCAGTCTAAGAATAAGAAAACAGAAGCCTCTGTTCTTGAAACTCTAGACATTCTACAACACCTCTAGCAGAGAACATGGGAACAGGTGAGTGTCAGTACTGCTTCACCTGGAGCAGGAACGAAGGACTAGAAAGAAGGGTGGAAGAGAAGAGATAAAACTGAGCTGAACTGAAAATACACTTAACACAGTTCACTGATTTAAGGGGTTACTCAACCTGCTTTAGCTCACTCAAAGAGGGTTAACCCACTTCTGCTGCAGGCCAGGACTTCGCACACGTTCAATTACTACAACTCAACTGATGGGTGGTAACATCACTATGAAATTCAGTTATGTGCTCAAGACACATTTAACATTTTATAGCCACATTTATAAGTTTAGTGCTTGCTAGCAGTCACAGCTCATTGTCATTCAACTAATCACATAATTAAGGATATAGCAATTGGGTCTTTCAACACTACGTTTGATCATTTCTCATGGAAAATCCCTGTATTGTTCACTATTCTTAAATTAAGTTTTTAAGTGTTTTGTCTTTTACTCACTGACTGACTGATTCACCTCCAGTCTTGTCTCCTCCATCTGCCTCCTCGTCAGTATCAGAATCAGCTCCAATCTTGCCTAGATATACACAGTTTCGAAAATGAAAATTTAGGCAGATAATATAATTAATATTATATATTTAGGCTTAATTTTAATTATTAACTCTACTGCAATGAGCAGAAGAGGGTTTTTTCCCAGTTAAAGCAGATGTTCTAAAATTAGACTTACTCAAACCCAAAAAACCTTATTTGTGAGTTTTCTGCTAACCACATGGTTGGCATTTTTCAGTTATACTGTTTTGTAAAAAACATAGTATCTATTGCTAGCGCAATACTAGAGGAACTAAAAAAAAAACACAGGAGGCAGAATTAACAGAATATGCTTATAAATAAATTCTACAGCCCTTAAATATCAAGCGGAAGTTCCGTAAGATACTGAAAAGCTGGTATATCATATCCTTAATGAAAGTACGTGAACTCTGTGTCTCAGCAGAGCAGGGGGATCTACCAAGAATCCTTTAACAACACCAAATACTCTAGTGCAATTGCTCACACAACTGAACTGGTATTAAAGTACGTCAGATTTACCCTGCAGATAACCAGGAGGCAACTTACTGTCAGTTTACTTAAAACACTTCTACACTCCTAGCTTTCTTTTTTCCACCAAGTCAAATGCTTTGTTCTTAGTTTGGGTACTAACAAAAAGAAGTTTATACTACTGTTTTCTGAATGCATAGCTTCTAAATCAATCGATGATTTCATCCAAGCTTAGAAGATCAAAACTAGCATATATATACACACATGCTATATATATATACACACACATACTATTAGCATGTACATATATATATGTAATACTAATATATATATGTATACTTATATACACATATATATGCACACTAATATATATATGCACAGTAATTAATTATATATTAGTAGATAGAAATGGAGTGAAAAATCAAGTTTAGAGGCAGACTATTCTCTGGTATACAGCGGTGCCTGGAAGTTTCATTCATACCTTCAAGTATCTTCAACAATTTTTTTTCAGATAACAGCTCCAACTGCTCCAAGCAAAGCCTTTTGATTTCATCCATGGAACAGTTCTAAGAAGACAGATAAGACAGACCACAGGCTACTAAAAATTTCTGAGGACAAAGTAATTATGAACAGTAAGTACTACTCCCAATTGTACTGAGCAAAGACCTAACTCAGGGTGCAAGTCCCTTCCCTATTCTGACCTTCATTGATGCAACTATTGAAGAACACCAGGTAGGCATTTCAGTTTTGACAAGTACCAAAATTTGTGTTTGTGTGCTTTTTTTTTCTGAAAAATTAAGCAATAGACACTATCAGTTACTTGACCTATGAGTTTTCACTGCAGCTGTAACACTGAGCAGTAGAAATACTGGGTCAGATGAGTGATGCACGGAACAGCAAACAACTGTAGCCCTGATTACTCCTAATTCTCCATCACTCGGGATCAGGTGGGTTTCCTAAATAAGCCTGCAGAGCCAGAACCAACTGCTGAAGCCAAGTTCACAAATTGAAGTAAACACTGCTACTGATGACACACCAATAGTTGTATATCATCATAAAGAAAACATAAGAAATATGTAAATTGTGATACATTTCTTATGCTTAATACCTACCACACGCTGACACAGATTTTATGGGTATTCTAGTTACCTTCACCTTTTTCATACTACTTGGAGTCCTCTTGGTGAAATAAAGTGATAATTTCACACTTTCAAATGAACCATGATACCACATACAAGTACCAAAATTAGAAAGTGATGAGCATATTGTAACATTCATGACGCTAATGTAGGTTTGGTTCTACACCACCAGGCAAATTCCTTTCAAACTCAGTAACGCCTTTGCCTCCAGCTGCTCCAGACCACTTTTCTTCTCCCAGAGAAGAGAAATGGATAAGACTCTATGCAATTCATTACATGTTTAAAATGAAGAAGTCCTGCCTCACTTATATTAATAATATGACTCATAAAGATAAAATTAAAGACAAAAATCTTAAAACTATTTTAGAACTATTAACGAACATCACACAAATAGCATTTCACCTGCAGCCTCTTCTTTGATACAGGCTGTTAGTCTAATTTATTTTTATCAAGTCCTGCAGTTCACAAGACTCAAAAAGCTTGTGTTCTAAGCCAGTAAAACTCTACCAATGCTATGACTAACGTCCACAGAAGTTACAACTGTTTATCAAGGAGTTTTATTGCCTTATCTCAGACATTAATTTAATACCATACAAAAAAATTCAGCTGACACAAACAGAAATCAAACTTTTATTAACAAATCAGCATATTTATTAGTGAACAACAGTACTGAACTTACTCCATGCAACTATGAAACTCTTTTTGCATATAACTAACCAGTACAGACAGATGGTATAAAAAATAAGCAGCCTGCAGAGTTCAGCAATGGCTGAGCAGTGGAAACAGGAGTAAGCTGGAATAACTATATCAAATCTTTAAAATGTCTCAGAGACTTGATATAATCTTTATTTAAGAAATACACAGGCAACTTTTAAACTGGAGGTCCACTAGACTTGAGAGATAAATGTGCTTTGTTACACAAGCACTCAAGCTTATAAAAAAGTATATAAAATTGTATTTCAGTACCTTTAAAATATCAGGCAGCATCTTCTGTAGTTTCTTCTCCCCTATGATACAGAAACACTGTTGAAGCATTTCTTTTTTGTCTGCAATGTAGAAGCTGACTGGTTTGAGTGAGATGCTGAGATCTAATCCTCCTTCTTCTATATCACTGGGTTGTTCAGCTTCTTCCACTTTTTCTCCAGATGGTACATTGCATTTTACTTCCTAAAAATCAAGGAAGACAAGTACAATTTTCACACTTTCTAGTGAACTAGAGAAGAAACAAACTTACAGCTTTGTTTGTGCTTGCAATAGTTTCCCCTTCGTAATTGCAACAGACATCTTAAGGCAAACTTCTGAGCTTCCAAACACTTTAGTTTGCAAGGTAACTGCATTACAGAAGCTACATTATGGGTTACTGAAACCATTCTTATGCTTTTAAATATTAACTGGAACACATTATCTACAAATAACGTAGCTTATAAACAAAGGCACACTTTAAGGCACAAGATATCTGTCTCTGACTTGCTGTGCAATTAAATCATTGATCTCATAATTTATAGCTAACTTTCTAAGAAGCAAATTGATGTACAATTCCCTGTGTGGCACAGTTTTTTAAGAATAGAAGTGGCCTTCACATCAGAAAATATATCTTCCATTCATCAGTGGAAGACCCCTACAGTTGAAAAAAAAAAAAAAGCCAAAAAAAAAAACCAAACCAAAAAACAGCTAGAAATACATTTTGTCAGCCCTATGACCCACTCAGGACTGCGTGACACACAACTTTTTGTATGTGGGCACCAACACCTACTCGAACAGACGCACAGTCCTGGGGTTTGCACCGTGACTGGGGTCTGAGCTTGTGCCCCACATCTCTTACACCTGGGAAAACACAGGGCGGTCTGCCCTGGAGGTGCACGGGGAGCACCACGGACGGAACCGCCCCTCCTCCCTGCGGCTGCCCGCTGGCAAGCTCTGACTGAAGGTAACCAGCCCTGCAACTGGTGCCACAGTTACGGACGGAAACCAGCCCCAACCAGCCGTCCGAGAAGCGGTCACAGCCGCCTGCCCCACGACCCTTCCGGCAGCCAGTTCACAGCGGGGACAACGGCCAGACGTCGCCCGCCGGGGCGGGCCCGGGCCCTGCCACTCCCGGGCGGGGGTCCCAGCACCTCCCGCCTGCCTTTCCCGCCCCACCTCCAGGGCGCCGTGGCTGGACTCGGTGCTCCGCCGCTTCCTCTCGCTGCCGCCCGACCCCGAGGCTCCCTCCGGACAGCAGGAACGCGAGCGGCGACGCTTCTTCTCCTTGGCCGACCTCCTGCCCGGCATGGCCCCGCCCCCGCCGCCCTCACACCCGCACGCCCTGGGCGACGCCCGCTTCCGGCGCCCCGCAAAGGCGTCAGCGGCACTTCCGGCGGGATCCCCGCTGTCCCTGTTGGAGGTGGAGGGGCGGCTCTCGCCTCTGGGTTCGCCCCCCCCGGGAGCGTTGTTCCCTTGGCAGCTCTTTGGAACCAAGGATCCTGTCCGAAGCCATGTGGAAGCACAAGTAGATGACGTAAAATGCAAGCAAACTACGTCATCGGGAAACACCGTCTGTCTGTTAAATACCTCCAAGGATGGCGATTCCACTACTTCCCTGGGCAGCCTGGTGTAATGCTTGACAGCCCTTTCAGTGAAGAATTTTCTTCCTAATATCCAGTCTAAACCTCCCCTGCCGCAACTTGAGGCCATTTCCTTTCGTCCTGTCACTTGTTACTTGGGAGAAGAGACCGACCCCCCCGGCTACACCCTCCTTTCAGGTAGTTGTAGAGACTGATGAGGTCTCCCCTCAGCCTCCTTTTCTCCAGGCTGAACAACCCCAGCTCCCTCAGCCGCTCCTCATGAGACTCATGCTCTAGTCCATATAGTGTGCCCGGCAGAGAGACATTCAACTTAGTTCTCAGCTGTTCAGGGAGTTGCCTCTTGGACTCGTTTAAACATTGCTAGAGATGCTGTTCTGAGCCCCTGGTACAAAGCTTTGAGAAACAGATTGCACGCCACAATAAACACTGGTTCTCATGCAACCTTTTGTCCCCAGAAATGTGTTCTGGCTGATTTGGTTGATCTGTTGCTAACTTCTACTGAGACGTACTCCGTTAAAAACGCTTCGAGCATGGAAACATCCATACTAAAATATCTATCCACATCTCAGTGGGTGCTAATGTTGACAATAAACTTAGTTTTTCTGTGATATGTCACAGGTATTGCAGAAGTGTAACACAAACTATTTTTCATGGGATGCAAACAAGTAGGAATCACGGCAGAGAAGCCCATTCAAGGCAGATGAGCACTCCATGCAATTCAGTAGGACCCTGATCAGCTTTCAGCCACCAATGTCTAGATAAGCTATAGAGAGAAATACCAATTAAAGAGGATAGTTAGCCAAAAATAAAGACCAGTGTAGACAAATGTGCATCATGACACAGAAGGAATTTGTATTAAGAACCTCATTTTCTTTGCAGAGACACACAGCAATTTTCTTATTTAATGCACCAAAGTGTCCATTCATCTTTCTTCTGTGCCTGTTTTTTTTTTCCCAGAATTCAAACACATTGCCTTCCAGTTTGATATATTCCATATTGCATTGGATCTTCAAATGGCATTGGTGGCATTGCCCCATTTAGGTAGAGGTCCATGGAATGCAAGTTGTACAAAACTAGCGGTGATCAAAAGCGCTGTGGGCAGATGATAGGTAACACTGTAGTTGACATTGTGTTATTCAAAAGGGTTAGAAGAATTTGTTAAGTATCATCTGTTCTTTTTTTCAGTAAGCGCGAGTCCCTGTGGAGTCAGATAAGGTGCAGTCACAGTGTTGGAGTTGATCCTGAGTAGTTTGTGGTGTTAGATTACCTGGATGGGTGGGAATAGATCTTTGTATTTACCATCACCAAATGGCAGCTTTAGTGTTCTCTGAAGATAGTAAAGGTAATGTAATTGGGAAATGTTGTTGAGGAGTGTAGAAGTTTGACAGGAAAATGAGATCCCTTGAGCAACTATACGGAAAATAAAAGGTTAAGGAGTATATGCTTAGCCATGCAAACAGGACAAGTGTTACAGGTGAATCAAGAATAATGAAATACCTAATAGCTGCTATTTTTATACAAAACCTGCACCTTTATTTGTGTGGACTGTGTTTTCAATGAAAGCAGCACCTGTTCACACAGTACAGAAGCTAACCAGGTATGCTGATAAAACTATTTCTAACAATATTGACATTTGGGTGGTCACAGACTTCAAAATTTACTGTCAAAAAGGGGTGATTCACTCTTAACGCTTATTTTTTCCATGTGTTTGATACAGATCGACAGTGACTTGGTCCACATTTGCGAAGTCATCCTTGCAACTGGGAAGTCAAGGAAAAAAAATTCCCACCAAAATTGAAAGCTCAGTCTTTATGGTGAATAAACATCAAAAATCCATTAGAAGAATACGAAATCTGAAATTGCCCAGGTATTCCTTTACGCTTTCAGCAGTTGCATATGGCACCTTGTTACTGAACATTTAATTTCACAGTCCTTTCAGTACACATTTTGAAAAGGTGGGAAACATCTACTGTTCCTAGACTTTGGATTTGGATAGTTTAAAGAGAGAACAAAAAAAGGAGAGTGATCACTTTTATATAGTAATGAATCAAAGTCAGCTAAGACAGTTTAACTAAATATGTTTAAACAACAAACTTCACACAATTGGAATCGGCAAGTTATAACATTCCGTAAAGCATTTAGTTACCTCTTTAGTACTGATCTGTGGCACTACTCTTCCGTAGTATAGAAGAGTATAGCATATTACATTATAGAGAAGTGACTGTATCCAACAATAACGAACTTATAGTTCAATGTACAGTGCTTTTCATGAAATAGGTCTGTAGACTGAAGTTAGTCTATTTCTGCCTGCAAACTGAACATGACAGTGTAGTTTTTAAAAGTCTGCTTAACATTAGGCCCTGGTAAGAGCAAGGTGCGTTGTAATAATAATCACTACAGAAATCTTTTGATTCATGTATCCCTGGTTACATGACTATGGTCTCCATTTGTCTTGGGAAGTACAGCAGTCAGTGCTGGCCTAAGTCGGTTTTGGTTCCTCATTCAGTTCCCTAGTAAAGCATTTTATGTTGTATAGCTGAGTTCTGGTCTAAGTAGATCCCAATTACTTCCACTTCATAAAACCCACGGCAGGCCTAACAACAAAGGTTTAATGTGAAGCGCTACTACATGCTGTTTGCTGTTCCAAGAGCTTCAATTCTACCTTAGAAAAAGATGCCAGCAGAAGAATTACATGATCTACCGAGGAGCTTTAAATTCTTAGCTGAAGACACAATTTCTCTTCAGGGAGCTCTTGAAATCTCTCAAACATACTTTTGCTATTCCCCTGATGAATCAAATCAGGAGCACTTAGCACACAGATCAACTTATTTGAGGTTTATTGCTGTAGATCTCAATCCAGCTCTGAGTTCTGTGCTAGGCATGTACTTGTTTTCAGTATCCTCTAGTCTCAAAAGATTGTACACATAGACCTCCTGTCTGGCATGCTTCCTAGGCATAGATTTAACATCCTTTCACTGAAACAGAAACTTCATCCTGGTGACATCTAGGTTTTTCTAGTTGTTAGCAATCACAGCAGTAGATTAGGTAGTACACTTACATATATTTGTGTGTTTATGTACATGCATGCTTACATGTACCACAGTGGAGTTTTAGAATGGTATCATTTATAACAAAAGCAATAGCAATTATTCATTTTTGAGATAATACTGACAGAAAGGGGATATTCAGTTGCTGTACATCAGAAGACAGAAAAACATGCCCACTGCTTCGTAAAAGATCTTTCTCCCCTTTTTGCAGTTAACCTGTGTTAGCACATAGCCAGTTTTGCTATCTAGGGGAAATCCTCACTGAAAGCTACTGCACAAATGCATGAAGTCATAAGAACACCAACAGGCTTCTACATCAATTAAAAAAACCCACCTTGTTGTAGTATCTTACAACATATTGCAAGATCTTGCTATGTGTTTTAACATTTTTTTTTCATTACTTCCTTTACACGTTACCTCCACTGCCTATGCTGCCACTGCGTGTCTCTGTGGGGACAGACCCTCCGAGGACAATCCCTATGGGGATGGAATCCAATGTTCCCCACTCCCTCTGTTCCCTCAGACAAGGCTAAATCTTGGAATGGTGAGGTATTCACAGTACCCTGGTAGCAGCAGCTGTCCTTCTATTCAAATATTCCTGGCCTGCTTTGTATATCTTGCCTAACACGTAGCACTGTAGTCCCCAGATGAAGGATTTTTTTCTATGCCCCATCATTGCCCTGCAAATTTAAGTGAATTTTGTAATATCTCTTAATATACCATTTCTTGGAGTTGCCAGAACATGTTTATTAATATAAACATTAATTTTTGGTCTGTGAAATTAATAACAATTTTCATGTAAAGAGGTAATCTGTAACAGAGCAATCCCATAATAACAAAACTGAAATGTTAGATGAGTATAGATTTCTTAAAATAGCATGTGTACAGTTAAATAGCACAACATTGAAAAGCTAGAGCTTCAAGAACAATTTTATAGTAAGCAACCAAAATTCAAAAGACAGGCACATTATTTCACAGACACGTTTCCTAAAGATAGCTTCTTAGATGTTTTCTCAGGAAGGGATTGATCTATTGTTAAGCACTGTAAATCTTGAATAATCTCCTGGAGTGCCTTATACATCAACCTACAATGGATCAAGTGAGAAAACCTGTGACTTAAGCCATGATCAAGACTCTGAGGATATGTATCTGGAAATTAATCAGAAGTGTAACAGTTCAAGCGTGCAACTAAGGATCTGAGAAACAAGATTTTGCTGGAAGTAATGTATTAATTCAGACAGCTCAGTTAAATGGAGCAAAAAGCTAGAGCTCTTGGTCACAAAACCCTTCCCATCTGGCACTGATGAGGCAGACAGGTATCATGTGATGAAGAGCTCACGTGCCAGAAAAACTTGCCTATTTTTTAATTTTTTCCATTCTTTTAGTTTCATGAAAAATGGAACTTTGAACACGGACATCTTGACTTCATCTTAATTCTAAATCAAAGTGTAACCTTTACAGAAGTAAAATATTTTCCCTTTTCACAGTCACCACAGTTATGTTAAAGCTACTTCATAAAACCTGACTTTAAATTTGTAGTTTAGAACAAAATATTTCAGTTGTAAGGGACCTATAATGATCTCTAGTCAACTGCCTGACCACTTCATGGCTGGCCAGAAGTTAATGCAAATTATTAAGGGAATTGTCCAAATCTCTCTTAAACACTGACAGGCACGGGGAATCAACTGCCTTTCTACAAAGCCTCTTCCAGTTTCTGCTGCTCAGTCTGTTCTCTGCACCTAAGTTTCTCTCCCACTCTTCAAGAGGACTTAAATCATCTAATATTTTACAACATAGAGTAAGACACTTGCTATCAATTGGTGTAATATTCCTGTCATTGAAAAGTTAAGTCATGTAAAAGCTTTTTTTGAAGTTCAAGCCATTTTACAAGCTACAAGATATTCGCTTACCAGTGAAGCACAACATCTATACGGCAGTTAAAAGGTCTATCCCTCAAAAAGTCACCTAATTCTAGGTTAAAAACAGTAAGAGCCATACAACAGCTAGATTTCAAAAAGGAAGTGGAAAAAAGCTGATGAAAAATTAGATACATGCCATTTTCTTACCAGGATATTTGACAAGGGTTAATACTAACCGATGTTACGGAACAAGGTTGTGAAAAGCACCATTGAACTTAACAGTTCTCAGGGCCCCTTGTCTGCTGACAAAAAGCACGGTCAAGAAAGAAACTCATTGTGCTGAAACATAGAAATGTGGTTGGGGTGAGTGTCGGAGTTGACAGTCACTGAACCACAGCCATTTCCTACATTTCCATCTAGATGGCCTTTAAGTACTGAGATGGTTTGACTTCTTGGTGAGCTATTTTGATCTGAGCTACGTCAGGACTTCTTGTGAAGATCCTGTGCACTACAGACTTCAGAAAAGCAGTCAAATGACAAACAGTGAAAAAGGTTTTATTTGCTCTGTCTCTTGCAACAAATCAAGTGTAATCATCCACAGTATCTTCTCAATTATAGTCGGTCACAAAATATGAACAAGAGCATCTTTTTTTTTTCTGCATACATTGTGTCTCCCAGTTGCTACAAAAACCAATTATAGCAGATTAAGAACAAACCTACAGCATTCCTTTACTTTAGCCGGTTCTGATACAGAGGCATACTTTTTTATTTGAGAGTCAACTCCAAGAGACTTAGCTAATTGCACAGCACTTGTATCATCACTGATTAGAGTCCCAAGAGCCACAAGCAGTCTAAAAACGGCTTCAAGATCTTGAACAACTTCCATAACTGTGCTGATTACTGACAAACATTGAGCTTTGCCCTCAATGTTGTTGACTTTATGTAAACATACAGCATAGTTCAATGTCAGCGTAGCAAGCGCAATGTGGATGTTCTTATTAGTGCCCGACTTCATTTCTATTGCTTGTGTCATGATTTCACCCCTCTGTTCCATCATGAGCTTCTGGCCTGCCTGGTTGACAAAGCAATTGCAAAGAGCTCTAAGTGCCAACAGCTGGTTTGCTTGCTTTCCATTAGGGTTCAGAAATTTAAGAAGAAGGATGATAAATTGGACGTGATCCTTTTCACTGCAGAAGTTCTCATTCACAGTGGGATGCCTGACAGACAATCTAAGAATGTCTAGGGCTGGAAAGACAATATCTAAGAAACAAAACAAAAAATATTTTAGTATTAATATTGCATTATGTGCAAATGTGCTGGTGAATTTCTTTCAGATACAGACACTCTTAAACCTCTTGCTTTGGGAACAGACCGCAACAGTTTCATGCAGGAAAAGATTCAGGTAAAGCACAAGTTGTTTGAAATTCATAAACACAAGGATTGACAAACCCATTCTAGTAACACTTCAATTAATCACCAAAAACATGCTCCTTAATTTAGGATAAGCTTTTGCAAAAAATCTTACAATCTTTCCTAAAAGCTCCAGTTGATAACAGTGAAGGCAAGCACAAAATATAGTAAATAATCCAAAAAGGTCTCTGAAAGCTTCTCAGTGACTGAACACCCTTACAAAGGCAGCATTCTCCCTTTGTGCTCACTCTGTATCTTACAGTTTAGTGTGACTACAAAACTGCTTACAGAAAGGAAAATGAGAAAACAAAAAGTTTTAAACTACCTTCAACTCTCAAATATAATTTGCGAAGACCAAAAAAAAAAAAAAGGATGTCCTCAACTGATCAGCTGGAAATCATTGTAAGGAAACTGAACTGAAGCATTTTCTCAGTAGTTCCCTGCCACTTTCACAAATTTCAAATATATCTGCTCCTTAGGTCTATTATTATCAGTATCCCATGCTTCTATCCAAATCAAAGCTAAACTTGGTTAGCTACTTATTGAGCAGTTTGTCCTACAGATATGCAGAATTAATGAGAATTAATGCTTTGTACAATATAAAGAGTTTGAAAGGTATGATGACATTAGCTATTACCAGCTCCTAGCTGTGCGAAACATAGTTTAAATGATGTTATATAATGAACGTGAATTTTTGACACCAAAATATTCTTCCCGTTAATAAATCTTTAACTGCAGCTTCAAGAAAAGCAGTTCATTTTAGCTGCATGTTTATATATTTGTATATGCAATGTATCCATTTTTTCCAGAATGTGCAGTAACAACCAAAATAGACTTTCCAATCCATCAGTGCTGATGACAATATATTATCAATTGAGATTGTATCACTTCCACTTGCATTCATTCAGAATGTCATTTCACTAATGCAGTTCTGATCACATAACCTAGGTTCAGTAACTTATTTTCTACCATATTAAGCAGGAGCTACTTTTGAGGGTTTTTTTAATAATTTTATCTCCATAATTCCATCTCTCATTTCATAACAACTTAGGACTCCAACCTCATGCTTCTTTGCTCTATGTCTGAACAAGCCTCACACTTCTTTATTGAGGATGCTCCTGCTAATGAAATAACTATGACCGATGTTCATATCAAGTTTCTCCTTCATGTTTACTGTTGTGCCAACAACAAAACTTGAAAACCAACTACCAATTTTGCAATTCATGCCACAACCCCTGCTACTGATCGGTGCTATTAGCATCTGTTTACCATTTTCTGGTTTCTACTTGGGTTATAAACTGTTTGGGACATACTCTGTGTAACAGACAGCTTAGGAGGACTTTTGGTTCATGGTGAAGTACCAATATGATGGTACAAAAAATAATTGCAAGTGTGTACCTTCTGGCCAGTTAACTGCTCTCCATAAAGTCTGAAGTTGCTGTGCTGTAGGTGTTTCTGAAGAGTTGTTGCATGTTGCAGACAATAACTTTTCTAGGATTATCAAGTCATCTTCTGTAAGCTTATGTTCTTCACTTGCACTGCCATTAAGTTCCTTTAATTTGCCTGTAAGACCAATAGAAGAGGCATGGCTTACAGACATTAGAACTTCACAAATCCAGATCTTGAATGATACCACAAAAGCACTTTATAAACAAGTTACAACTATTGTAATTGTTTTGGGGGAGATTTAGATTTATAAACATTACTTTTCCCAGTTTCATCATTTTCTAATTTTAAAGTTTTAATCATCACAATGGTTGCTACCATTAAGCCCCCTCTAATACTGCAACACAAAGATTCAGAATTCACATCTTAGTCTACACACAGGCAAAAATGCAGAAAAGAATAACAAGACCATTAGTTTTCATAACTGAAATATGATTCTTTTTTTGCTCTTTTCTATTATTAGGTAGTAGAAACAATAAAGAAACTTTGTGTCCTTAGTGTGATGACAGTTTTTGTATTTTTACTTATTTAAGTGCCATAAGCAAAATATGACTGCACCATGTCCTATGTCCAAATTTCAATGTAATTTAAAAATCAAAGCATTGGTAAAATTATTTTAATGTACAGAATTTTGCTTAAAATGGAGCTAGCATTAAGCTACTGGTAATCATGGTTCTTCCAGAATTGATGAGGGCCATGTCAATAAACACAAGCAGGCAGCATTACATTAGTACACCATTATGAGTTTTATAGCATGCACAAAAATCAACTGTGGGCCTCCTATTAAAAAAACCATATAGCTACTAAATTTATCCCAGTCCAGCCATAATATTTACAAGAGTATTTAACCATGCGCTGTAACAAAACTGCAAAACTCAGTGAACCTTGTTTTCCACTAAGCTTAAAAAAAAAACAAACAAACAAACAACCAACCCACTAAGCCTGTGGCTAAAATGGTTACCCTTTAAGAATACTGGACAAAAATAAACTGATACAGTATGTTTTTAAGACTACGTAAAAGTCTCTGCTTTGCTATAACACAGCAGAATGAAAGTCAGCCAGTCTTGCCATTCTCCATCTTCAGAAGTTTTGGACAAAGTTTTACAGTAAAATCTGTGCAAAACTAGGAAGAGGCTAAATCTATTTAGTAGCAACAACTTCCAGGAAAAAAAATAACCTATTTTGCAAATCCCTTGTGTTCTCCCTGAAAAAACAAATACCAGAGTGCAAGAAAATTCAGGGAAATGGGACGAGGCTCACTGAAGATTCTGACTGATATTTTTAAACAGAAAGTGAAACCTGAGCAATACGTAGAAGAGCAAGACCTTGAGGCTTCCACGAGCAAGACCTTGAGGCTTGAGAAGTGGACCCATGCAAACTTCATGAATTTCATCAAGGCCAAGTGCAAGGGTCCTGCATCTGGGCTGAGGCAGTATCCAGCATCAGTACAGACTGGGCAATGAATGGATTGACAGCAGCCATGCAGAGGAGGACTTGGAGGTACTGGGATTGGACATGACGCAGCAATGTGTGCTTGCAGCCCAGAAAGCCAACCGTATACCAGGCTGCATAAGAAGAAGTGTGGCCAGCAGGTCGAGGGAGGTGATTCTCCACTCTTGTGAGATCCCACCTGGAGTACTGCGTCCAGCTCTGGGGTCCCCAGCACAAGAAAGTCATCGACTTGTTGGAGCAGGTCCAGAGAAGGACCACACAAACTATCAGAGAGATGGAACACATCTCCTATGAAGACAGGCTGAGAGAGTTGGGGTTAGTCAGCCCGAAGGGAAGGCTCCGGGGTCTTTGCAGCCTTTCAGTACTTAAAGGAGCCTTAAAAGATGAAGGGAAACTTTTTATCAGGGCCTGTAGTGACAGGACAAGGAGTAATGGTTTTAAACCAAAGAGACACCAGAACAGGTTGCCCAGAGAAGTTGTGGATGCTCTGTCCGTGGAAGTGTTTGAGGTCAGGTTGGATGGGGCTTTCAGCAAGGTGACCTATTGAAAGATATCCCTGCCCACAGCAGGGGGCTTGGACTACATGATCTTTAAAGGTCACTTCCAACCCAGACCATTCTATGATTCCATAGAATCCTAGAATACAGAAGAATTCCTGTAAGCTCAGGAGCTTGCCCTCTTCAAGAAGCTGGATAAAAGTGCTTTTTTTCCAAAAAGCAGAATCTTTTGTTTTAAGTTTCTTTATCAGACTATCTAGACAATTACAACGTTTTCAAGCTCTGTATATAAAGGGGAGGGAAGGAAGCAAGAGAATTTTGATTTGGAGATCTTCAAGGCAGGTACACTGTGAATGCAAACTAGTTTTACAAAACCCTTAAATGTACTAACGTATGTTCAGAAACATACTGAAATAAACTGGTGACAAAAAGGGCAGAGATTCTGTGGAACATTTACAGAAAATATAGAGGAAAAGATAGTAGAACAGGACTGAAGCATGGGAAGAGAGGGAAAAACAAGCCAATAATAAAATTTAAATAAAAGTGTATAATTACTAAATATTGTACACTTTTTCTGTTATGCAGAGTGTTCTCTTAAATATAGAAGTGACCATTGCAACCTATGAATTGCAGAATGCCTTACTTTAAAACTTCATAGATTACATTGTATGGTTATCTGGTGAACTAAAACTTTCATGAGCAAGATCAGAAAGGGATTACACATGACCTGCATACTTAGCAGACAGGCAAAAAAAAGTACAGTATTCAATGTACCCTTAATAAAAAAGATGCCAATCAACATCAGATATAAGCTGAAAAAAAAAAAAAAAAAAGGATATCCTCTTTAGATGGAGTTCCTGTGAAATTTACTCGTACTCCTAAGCCTTCAAATACATGCACCACTGAAGTGACGAATGCAATTTTGAAAGGTCAAAACCAGGAAACAGTAGGAAAGCTATGAGAAATCACCTAGCTTTTTGAAAAGATCAAAAGTGAAGTTACTATAAACAGATGAAAAATAAAAACATGGTTAAAATTAAAAAACTGACCAAGTATCTGTGTAGGATTGGCCTGGTCAAATGTGACAGCATCCTTCTTCGGAAAATAAATATTTTCAACTTTAGCTGCAGCTGACTGGTAGGCGCCCATTCCTGCACAAAGGAAATATGAGAAGTTCAATAGTGTATCGGAGTGTCTGATGTAGAACAACATCCTACCAGTAAGTCCCTCCTCCTGGCCATTACTCAAAAATAGCTTTTTCAAAAATTGAATGATTATGCAAATAGCTGTCATTCCTTACATTATCTTTTACATTAAAGGGTTAAAGCTTAAAGCAATACCTTCACAAACTGTTCGCTTCCATGTAAAAATTTACTATACAAGTGCAAATTATTAACAGTGATTTCTGAATTACATGAACTAAATACAAATTCACAGGAATGGGTATTGCAGTTAAGACATAAAATGGAAAGGTCATTTTCGAACAAAGATGCCTCCCAAACCTGAAATCTTATCTTTGGATTATTTTCATAATGAACAGGCCAAGTTTTTATACATTGGAAGATTTGCAGATATGACCAAGTTACATCATGCAATAGTAGCCTGAAATATCTTTAGAAAGAGAGTAATAAAAAGCTTTAATCGTGACCTCTAATGGTTTCCTACAATCACAGGTTAATTAGTGGCTGATATTGTGTAATTTCCATTAACTAGATATATCAGTTTCTTTGATCAACCACACAACTAGTAGGAAACCAAAAATCCTATACAAAACCAGATTACTATAATATATTTTAAAACAACTGTGCATGACTCCTGCATGCAAAGGAAAGCTCTGTTATCCCTATTTTCTGAATAATTTTGAGTATAAGCAGCTTCAATCTGCTCATTGTTTTTATGCATCAATACAGAATCCATGTCACGGGAATAACTGAAGCAAAAGCTCAGGGACGCTTTTCATTGGCAGGCATCATCTCTTACCTGTATAGGGATCAACCCCACCCACTGGAGCTACTGCATTTGATGCTGAACCAGGAACATAGCGACCAGCACCTGAATGGAGACATTAAGCTTTTTAAACACCACCACTGGTAAAGAGGTAATGTGTACCTGTATTTAGTTACTAGTTTTCAAACATCACTATTAAAGGTGTTACTTTGCACTAAAGGAATTAAAGAGAAGTCTTCAACACTTCCTGAAGTCTAAGGATTAAATCTATGCCTGTATGTGAGGGTGGTGCTGGTGATGAGGATGGCATTCACAAGCTCAGTGATCCACAGCTGGGAGACATTGTGGCATGGTCTCTGCACTCACTGGTGCAAAGGTCCTCAGCACAGCAGATGCTTTATCCATGACAAGCTACAGGGGGACAGCACCGCTGCCCAGGCCTTGCCTCTCACTGTGCCTGGGCCCAACAGTGGCCTCTGCTGTGGGAGGTGGACTCTGTGGTACTGAGGCCTCAGGTGAAGGAATTGCAGGATCTTAGCATCTGCAGAGAGCACAGCCTGAGACACACGAAGCAAGGGAGGAGAGACAGACGAAAACCACAGTAGAATAGCAACAAAGAAAGACTATCAAGATGGGGAAGGCTGAAGGCTATGGCTTTTGGCAACAGCACAAAGGCTTCTGCTCCACCTGTAGATATGCAAATGCAGAACAGACACTTCCCTGGCATTGGTGAAGACACTCAACAGGGGATGGATGCATCAGACTCAGCTGAGACCACACCTTGTGTCTGAAAAAAGGGGAAAGGCAAGCAGCAGTGATGGGAGGCTTCCTCCTGCAGGATATGGAGGCACCCATCTACTGACATGACCTGATATCTTGGGAGGTTTTGTCTGCTGGAGGCCAGGATGCTGCAGAGAGACTGCCAAAGCTTGCGTGGCCTTCAGACTATTACCCTGCTACCACTCCACATGGGCATCAATGGTACTACCAAGAAAGTCCTGGAGAGTATCTAAAGTGATTAAAGAGCTCTAGAGGCAAGCATGAAGGGCTCAGGTGGTGCTTCTTTGATGCTGCCAGTAAAGCAAAAACTCTTGAGTAGAAGCAGGCTTATCAAATGGGTCAGCAACTCTGCATGGCTCATTTTGAAGGCAGGATTTTAGCAGCAATGACTGCAAGACTATCTTTCAGGAGCAAGAGCTATACTTATCAGGCATGGGACCTGTCTGACAAAGCGGGGCTGGAATGTCTTTGCAAGCAAGCTTGCTAAACTAGTGAGGAGAACTTTAAACTAGCTCTGACACGGAGGGTTAGAATCTAAATTTACGGTGGAAGGTACCAAGAAAGATCATGTAATAAGAAAAAAGGAATAACAAGGAAAAAAAACCCCCAAATTCTATGAGTACGCTCATGGCTGTGTTGGCCATGCATCTGAGAGTTTGACAAAACGTAAGAGTTTAAGATCTATTTATTCTTCGGCTGTAGAGGACAGAGTGACAGAAAGTAGATGAGACAGCAGGGGGCTCTCCTAAACTGATCTGGACATGCTTTGATAGTGGCAGAGTCCACACTATTGCCCCAAATGGACAACTGGAAGAAACAGTGGTCTGGTGCCAAACACTGAATGCAACTGAAAGTGATAAAATACGCATCTTAAATGCTAGCAAGACAGATTATGAATTTTACATTACCTGTAAATGGATCTGCCGCAGGTATTGTACTTGACCCAGGTGAAGAGCCTGGAACATAACGTCCAGCACCTAGTGAAACAGTAAGAAAAGCAATGACTATTATACACAGCTTGATGTTATTAAAATGTCAATAGTTTTCAGACAGAAATGCTCAAAAATAAAGCCGAACATCAAATACGTCTTATTATTTTGGTATTAAAAGAAATCTGTTCCTATCCACACAGGAGTCCCCTGATGCTGAACAAATTCTCCCTAATTATTTGAGGGTCAGAAATTTGTTTTCTGGGGCATATACATTACACATTTGGACACAGCCAAATCAAAAGTATGTGCATAAGTTCAGATGACTGCAGCTCCATGAGTTACATCTGAACTCGATTAGCCTCTAGTCTCATTTCTAGTTCACTGCAAAAAATAATATTTTGCTCAATTATTGTAATAACATTTCATTCCTACCTTCATGTTTGTGAAACTAGTTGAAATAAGACTGGTTTCTTTTGTATATGTGATATGCAGGATGTAATTGAAACACATGGTTCAGCTTATGAGCAATTAACTTGTTCCGTAACTTCCCTGAAAAAGGGTCATTTATGTATTTCACTTAGTTTCAGTTCATTCTCTAGCTAAATTTTTTGTATTTTATTAATTGCCTTAACAGCACCTGGCCACCTCTTAAGAGTAATATGAGAAGTCGAGTTTTCTTCCACTGGGAAAAAGGACTAGACCAAAAAAATACAACTGGTGTAATTAAAATTTCATTGAAGATTTGTTCTGACAAATACTTCACCAGTTTGTCGAGTTTTCATATTTTTCTTGCCAGATCTATCTGTGCCTTGCCCTCAGTCATTTGAGGACATTAAAGTGTGGAGGAGCTACAACACTGAAATCTGCCTGAAGCAGACATTGAGGTGGACTGAAAACTGTCTGAACAGCCAGACCCAGAGGGTGGTGATCAGTGGCACACCACCTAGTTGGAGGCCAGCCGCTGGTGATGTACGCCAGGGGCCAGTACTGCATCCACTCCTGTTCAACATCTTCATTAACAATCTGGAAGATGGGTCAGAGTGCAACCTCAGTGAGTTTGCTGATGACACGGAACTGAGAGGAGTGACTGATGTCATCATTTAAGTTTATAATTTTTACCTGTAAATGGATCAGAATATTGAGCACTTGTACTCAACAGTGTTTGCCCTTTAGTGTTGTCCATAATAAACTTGGCCACCTGATCCAGAAACATAGGATTTAGATCATTCTTCTGCAGGAAATTGTATGCAGTCAGCCAAGGATCATCCGTGATGTTATATGGCAGTTTGTAGGAAGGCCCACTTTCATTTACATCAATAGTGAAAACATAGTCATACTCCTTTAAGCAGATTAAAAATAAAAACAAAATAAAAACAAATTAGAAGTTTGTCAGCACTTTTTACAGAAGGATGTATCAAATGCATACTAGTAATGGCCCAGGGCTAAGCCTGAAAACTTTAATACTGCTACTCGCAGATTGTATCAATAATACTCTCCTACACAGGCTGCAAGTAAAAAATACTTAAACTATACCCTGTGTTTTCCAGAATTCTCTGTCTCAAGGAGAGAAGGCTAGAACAACATACCATGATAATGTGTGTACAGATACAATACAAAATAACAGATGCATACGGTAACTTTCTTGGACATCTCTGGCTGCCTGGAAAGCTACAGGGCAGTCACATATGTTAAAAAACTTCAGTCTTAAAAGCACACTTCTAATACTGACAAACAACAAATTCCTATGGGTTTTTTTTTCAACCATGTGAGAGATAAAATTAGTATCTCAAAGGCATTCCTTCCGAGTTGGTGCTAGACAGAGCCTGTTCTGCGTATATTTCAGTAAGACAAACATTTTTCAGCTTATCTGTCTTTGGGTTCAAAAGTTACTATTGAAAAGCGGTACAGAAAGCCTGGTACTTAATATTTTAGGTAAGCCTCACATTATAAATTGTATGGGTCACTTCCTTTGCAAAGGAAGTTAAAACTAACTTCTCAAGGTATTAGCAATAAATACTACAGAACTTAATAATTTCTCTACTAATAGTTTACTTCTTTCCAAAATGGTTTGCATCCATTGGCTTGCTCATTTTACAAAAAGAGTTTCAAAAGTAATAAAGCAAGAAGTACTTATTTAGACTTCTACCTCTGCATTTTAATAGATCAAGGCAGACAAAAAAAGTACCAACAAATACCTATTTTATAAGTTATATTTTATCTAAGCAAAGACTGGAATACATTTTTAATGAGAAATTAAGCATTTTACTTAGGGAGGAATAAAACCAATTAAAGTTTGCATATACCTTTCCTTCAAATAAAACCTTTCCAGATGTTTGTTGCGTGGCTCCAGAAGAACCAACAACATCACCAATCTTTATCCATCTTCCTTCACTAACACTCCACTGATATGCTTCTACTTTCCCGTTATCTTTAATAAGCCGTGTCTGTCCATCTCTTGTTCCTGTAGACAGGAGTGTTTAAGAGTTTGAACAAATTCCAGAATATGATTTACTTAGGAGAGAAAAATGTCTTCAAATAGCACTCACGTTTAAAGATGAAAAGATAGTTCACCAACAGTCACAGCACAGGAAGTAACTAGATACTACACGTCACAACAAGAATAGCAGAAATCTTGACAACAGCATTTTACAATTACAGTAATGGTATGTGCCACCAGACTAAGTTGCAAAAGCAATCCCTAAGTCAAGTACTTAAAAAATTTACCATTTTCCCAGGGAGATGACAATCAAGAAAGGTGATATTCTCCCATGGTCTAACAAGATGGGAAGCTTCATACGATTCTAAGATTTATGCCACTTGCTGATACGAGCCAAGGGCTGAGGTCACTGGTTACTTCGCCTTGGGAAAACGTATTTGTCTACTTAAGAGTAATCTTAACTATCACTGCTTCCACTGTATTCTGAGTAATCTCCTGAGTACCTCAAAAGTGTAAACCGAGCCAAGACAAACTTTTCCAAGCCAAAAACTAAGGCAGAAAATTTGCATCTACTTTTCTTTTAAGAAAAAAAATTCCACATTCAGTAGTCCTTTTGCAAATTATGTAACTGTCTTATATACTACTGGCAGAATTGGCATAACAGATCTAAAACATCTCAAACATACTGCAGTATCTCGAATTCCACGTTATTCTAAACTCTCATAAGAGAAATATTTTTTACCATTTTAGTCTGAAAAAAAAAACCCAAATATATTTCAACTAGAGCCTTGCCTTCAAAAGGATCAATGAAAGAACAGTAGAGCAAAATTAAACTGTTTTGTTCAGTAATTCTATTAAAAATGATCAAAGCTTTAATTTTGGAAACTATGGAAAGTATAATTCCTCAGAATCAAGATTTGGAGGTATCTCTAACCTGACAAAAGTACAACAACTTACCAGGATCCTTAAGATGTTCTCTTCCAGGAAGGTCATTAGCATTAATATCTCCTAAGTCACCAGTTTTAGGGTCAATGGATGCTTGGGAAAGCTCATTCTCAAAAGCTTGAATCTCCTCAGCACCTGCTGTACGTTCCAAAGATGCTGTAAACACTCTTATAATTCCATCACTGAACGGAGAGAAATCAGTCACACAGAAATACTATTTTAAATGTCAAAATGATTACATACATTCTAATGGTGACTTCTATGCCAGAAGAAACCATCATTATTTCTGAAAACTCCTCCCAATTATTTTTATGAAAGGAATTCACTCTTACACTAAAAACAGGCACAGGAGGACTTAAGCAGGTAACCCTCTCTGGAGTAAAATTTTAAAATCAAGGTAGGATATGCCTATCAAAAGGGTTCTTTACACAGTACTTGTAAGTCCATCCTCAGCCTATTCATGGTTTACCACGTTCACAAAGAACTCACTCTACCTCTGCAATTCACATAATTGACTTTTTCGAACAAGCATAGCACAGGTTTAAATTTAATCCACACACACACTTGGATGGCTGTATTTTTAAATATAGTTGAAAATGATATCCAAAGTGAAGCTTGCAATTTCATCTAAAAACACACTGGAAGTAAAACCTGATACCTTGCACCAACTACGATGTCACCATTATCTAATACACAGCAGCACCATACAGACTGAGCTGGAAGTCTGATAGTTTGAGCACATTCCCCTTGTTTCCAGATTCTAAGAGATCTATCCTCTCCAGTAGTTACAAAATCTGAAAAGAAAAAGTAATAAAAACTTTTAAAGTATATTTTTAGTGTACTAGATACTGTGATACTGCCCTTCTTCAACTGGGTATCTAAAAATTAGAACAGTAAAAGAACCTTTGTACAATTTAATACTTCTCTCAGTTGCAAGAAGAGTGCTAAAAGAAAGCTACTGCATAGTTGTCTTCTCGAAAAACCAAAAATAAAGTGCATAAATTATGGACTAAGCAGCCAGGCAGGGAATGAAATTACTCTCAAGACAAACAAAAGCTTCCTTCCTCCTTTCAAGAGTTTAAACAAGGAACTTTGAACAATTTTGTAACCATCATTTTACCTTCACTATACTTGCAAGGTAGGCCTGTTTTTCCAGGAAACATGCATAAAGCATTCTCTAAAGTCTACAAATGCCTCGATGAGGAATTTTAAGGCATAAGAGATTTACAAAATACATATCCATTAATATACATGCAATTTACCTGTTGAACAAATGCACAAGCGTCCCATACACCACACAAAGGTCACTGACTTGGAATTTCTTCTGCAACTGACTGCAAGTTAGTTCTAAACCTCTAACTCTGAAAACAAACGGAATTAAGCGCCACACATGAAATTCTTAACCTAAACTATTTGTAATGTACTTTGAAAACCTTTGTGGAAGTATCTAAATTTACATTATCTGTTATGCCACACGTTACCGTTTTAGTACTCTGCAACAGTGCTGAAATACAGGTGGCAACCTAGATGATAGTTTTGGCTATTGCTTTGACAAAGTTTCACTTAAGCCCTACAATCAGGCCTAACCCAGGACCTTTCATTTCACCTACTGCCAGAGCAATTCTGCTGGAAGTGTCATTTGGAGTCAATCACAATTTATATTTTTTCAAAATTATTTATGCTAAGGAAAGAAGTAAATTAAACTCTACCTCGGCTCTTTAGTTGTGGCAGTTCCACAGAACTACCAAATGCCTACCTTGTAATTTCATTTTGGAGGAATGTTCAGTAATAGTCACAAAAATAATCCTACCTTTACAGTGAGGGAAGACAGAGATGCTGTATATGTAATTTGTATGTCCATAATACACCTGCAGACACTCGCCAGAGATCTGCCATCTTCGAACACTAGCATCATTAGCACAGGAAAGGAATTCCATTTCACTGAGAATAGCTAGACCTCTCACACAATCTTCATGTCCTTTATAAAAGAAAGGAAGACTTTTAATGCAGCTTTTATTTCCATTAGCAGCAGTATACCATTTCTATTTAGCTCACATTAAAATCCTGGCAACTAATCTTCACTATGGGAGCCGATTAAAAAAAACCAAACAAAGGCAATTTATTGCTCATTATTCTCTGAAAAAAAATCGAATTATTTTAAAAAAGTTATGTGATTTCTGGGCATATAACTCAAGAAAATTTAAAAATCCTACCTAAAAATTGTTCAATTTTTCTACAGTTTTAATTTTTTTCTCTTTTTAAAAGAACACGTGCCCCTGATTATATTACCAACTGCAGCAACATTTACCAGTGAATGTTCTTTCACATCTGCCTGCCTTCCACAGTTTAATAGTTTTGTCAGCTGAGCCAGTCAACATTAATCCCTGTTCAGGCAGTATTTTCACTGCCCATATTGCAGCTGTGTGACCCTGGAAAAAAAACAAAAAACATTATTAGACTTGTAAGAATCAAATTGAGAGTACCTATTTTATATTCATGTAGAGGAACTTCATACCTGTAGCGTCATCATACATCTGTCATTCAACCAGACCTTGGCTGTTGTATCCCACGATCCACTTAATAATGTGCCGAATTTCCCAGATGAAAGGCTGCAAACTGGAATGAATATTCAAATCAGCACTGAGAAGTTTCCTGCATTGCCACCAATCTTATGCCAGCAATTTAAAGTGATTTATTTAAGGAGATTTACTTGGTATTAGTAGCATATTTAGTATTGAGGAGTTTGGGGAAGAGTTAAGTTGAAGTGTAGATGCACTGCAACCCAGAAAGGTGCTGCTTAAAAATCTTTCACTTTAGATGACAAGATTCCACACCTTTTTGCCATTCATATTTTTAAATTTCTCGTAGTACCAGATCTCTTCTCCTCAGACTAGAATATGTTGACAAGCAGGTTAAATAACCAGTCAAGACACAGAATTAATGCAAAGGTTTAGTTTTAAGATTACAGAGAAAGCCAAGATTTAATCAACATGTATTCATTTATGTCCTCAAGAAGCAAGATTTTGTACAAAAAATACTTAGCTCATCTTCTTGGAAGGCAAAATACTACTACCAAGAAATTGTGGTGACATTTAAAGATTTAACAAAAAGATAATCTGCAAGTGCTCCAGTAATACACAAGTACAAAACTGAAGACACAGGGTGCTAACAAGTTTACTAGTAAGTTTACAAAAACAGCTAAGTCAAAAACAGAGAGTACCCTGTCCATCTAATCATTCATAAAAGGGAAATACGGCCTGAAATTTCTTGCTTCTGTGACTCCACAGTGAGAATCAGACAGTACTCTACCTATCATTTCTCATGTCCTACTGTTTCCCCACCTTAAAAAGATTTTACGATTAGTGTAATTGTACATTTTTTTGTTAATGTTTCACATTACTGTAAAAATTGCTACAAATACTTTTTTGTAGGGAAATCTATAACGTGTCTAGAACACCTCATTCCTTTTTACACCTCTGGAGAGAGCATACCACACATTATTTTAACTACTTATCCATCCTAGGTTTCTGATAAAGTACGCAAGTTATTCCATGCCTTACACAGTGACGTTTTCTTTCTTTCTCAGAGAAAACCAAGAACTTTACAATACAAACATACATTTTATGTGCTGTTTAGCAGTCCGGAATATTTTCAAACTGGTCTCCACAACCATTCTTTAACACAGTTAAAAAAAAGCCCCAAAACCTCCAAGACTTGAAATGTTTATTTTTGATACCCTATAATTACATGATTAGACTGTTCAAAGGTCTATGATATACTAGATCAGCTCACTGACATGGTTTAACCCCAGCCAGCAGCTAGGACCATGCAGCTGCTCATGCAGGTCTCCCCCTTCCACCAGAAGGGCAGAGATAAGAGGGAGAAAAGGAGGGGAAAGAAAAAAAAAAAAAAAACCTCGTGAGCTGAGATAAAGACAACTTAATACAACAGTAACAGAAAAGGAAAATAATAATAATGACACAAGCCACTCTCATCACTTGGTGAACTGGTATCTTCCCAAGTAGTGATTGTGAGTACCCACCCCTGCGCCCTCATGGCTAACTCCATTTATATACTGAGCATGATGTCTACGGTCCAGAATATTCCTTTGGCCATTGCATCCTTCTATCTACGGTCCTTATCAGCTTCCACAGGAAGCTGAAAAATGTCCTTGAAAAATACAAACAACACCTGGCAACAACTAAAACCAATATGCATTATTGACATTTCTTTCATATGAAATGTGAAACACAGCAACCACTAGAAAAAAAAAATTAACTCTAGCCCAGCTGAAACCAGGACACACATGAAAAGAAAAACTTAGTACACTAATATGAAAATTGCTGAATCTTATTATATAGATCAAGAAAAGGTATACAAAATTGGCTTAATATGTCACATGCTGCACTGACCTGACTAAAGAGAGATGAAATTTCTGTAATGAGCTTTTAGTCTTTACTACACATTTAAAGGACCAATTAATATTAGATTCCCCATTTAGGTAATAAAATGGGCAGTAAGAGTTTATTTAGGAAGCTGACTTTTCTACTTCTATCAACTTTGGCATAAAAATTGAGCTTAATACAAGGAGAACTAAATTAAGTGCTTCTTAAAAATCCAACTCTTGGCAAAAGGGTAACCATTCTGTAAATCGCCATGTGTTCACACATAACAGTAAAAGCTCAAGGATTCATCAATGTAAATTTGGGAGTCCTCGCAATGAACTGTCACTGCATGAACTGAGATTATAAAATCCTATTTTGCAGAGGCCATAGCAAATAGTTTGCTACATTAAATACCAAAGAAATCAAAATTGAGTTTTATAACTTCAATTTTAATTTCCTCTAACAAATCACATTAACTTTTATGCAACCAATTTAAAAAAAAAAAAGACTACATACCTGTGTTCTTATGACCCTTAAGGGTGTAAAGAGGAGCTGGGTTGTCAACTGTGAAAATGCAAATATTATGATCATTGCCACCAGTTGCAATCAGCCCACGAGGATAGAGGTCACTTGGAGGTATGATGCACACACAAGATACAAAATTTGAGTGGCCACTCATACAGTGCATTTCAGTAAAACCCCTGTTAAGACTAAACATATACGATAATCAGTTTAGAGTCATGACAGAAACAGTACTTATTTGAGGCACTGAATTACAACAGGTGATTTATAATCCAACTCTTGAATTAATAACTATGTTTGTACTGTGATGAATAAATACTATGGCTCTCCTAATAAGAATGAAAAACTTAACAGAAAAATAATATCCCAGTGTTACAACTCAGTAAGCAATATTTAAAGCTTTCCACTTATTTTTCAGTAATGGTAGGCCTGGAAGGACTTAGTTTTGATTTTCCTTGCTCACTGCCAAACACTATACCCAATTTGATCAGTAGTTACAGTTTGCCTTTATGACATCTTCTAGTGCCTCAAGACTTAAATATGTACCCCAATGTACCCTAAAGTAACAGAGAACATAAATGAGGGAAGTTTACTGCCTGCCAAATCTCTTCACTGTCTCTTAATTCGGAGCACTGCAGAAGTTTAACAGTTAAATAGATTATAACTGATTCAAGCAGCACCCTTATTTCTTTATCATGATCCAGCCTCAATAGTTATAGCACTAATTGGAAAAAGCTAGTTATCCCCACATAATAAAAATATGAGTTGTGATGGTGTTTGGTTGGGTTGGGGCTTTTTTTCTTTCTGTGTTTGCTTACCCCTTACCCCAAAAACCATAACATATCATATCACACCGTCATCCTTCATACCCTAATGCTCATAAACCTTGGAATATGTAGGGTAGGGAAGTCATGATACTTTTCTAAATTCTAAAGCATCTTCTCTGCTGAAGGTACAGAGAGCAGATGAAGGTAACATATGTCCCTGTAAAATTTAAATAACAAAAATAACATACAGCAGTTTGCTTACCCACTGAACCCTGCCTAATGTAATACTGGAGTCTTCAAAGCAGAGAGAGATAAACGTTACCAACACTATGACTCTGCATGAGTTACTCATGTCTTCCTCACACAGCCCTCAAAAATTATGGGTTAAAATTAGACTTCCTTACATGCAATAAATTTCTATGGAATTTAACAAGTTCTGCCCCTTGTGATGAGAGATTTAACAAGACACACTTAATGAGATCAGCGTCCCCGTTCCCCCCCCCCCCCGGCTCAGTTGCAGAGCTAGAGATATCAATTTAAACACACATATCAGCATTCAGGCAAATTTGTCAATTATCCCTGTTTCAGCAGTGGAAAGAATATCCACACCTAGCAACTTCAGAATGCCATTCACAATTCAAAACTACAGACAGGTGAGGAGATGCGTGTCCTGTGGCTTCCTGCAGCACCCTACACTTGCACCATCTCCTATGGATATTGCTTAGCACTACCTATTCTGTTCACAATGATACGCTGAAAAGTTCACAGAGTGAATTCAACAAGACGAATGCGGTCAGAGACAACCCTGTACAACACCAACATCAGAGAAAATAATGTTGGGTTTTTTTCCTTGTCCAATGCCTTTGTGTATTCAAATTTCCTGTGTAGTTTTGGGTTCATATTCCATTTTATGGTCAAAGAATTCTGCTCAGTAAAGGCAAGAAAAGAGTTTTCTAAAAACATTCAAAGCATAACACCATACTGTCAAAAGTGCAGCATTGTTATTTAGCGGGATTACTTTGGTATTGAATATCAAGAGGGGGAAACCAACGCTAACACCACCTGGAAAAAAGACCTCCGGATTTATAAACGTTGTTAACGTCTGCAAAGCACGCTAAAATATCGACATAGCGTTAACTGTTGGAGCAAATGCAACCTTCCCCAGAAGCAGGCACGCAAGCGGACACGCCTTGGCCATTCGCAAACTCCCCAGCCCGCCTCCATGAACAGACTCCCAGCGCCGTGCACGGCCCGGCCCCTCCCCGGACCCCGCCGATCCACCCGGCGGTCCTGTCACTGGACACGGCCGCGGGGGACCCTCCGGGCCCACCGCAACCCGGACCGCCCGCCCAGGCCCGCCCAGCGCCGGCGGCTCTGCCGACGAAGGCCGCGGCCCAGCGCTCACCCGTCAGGCGCCCAGAGCCGCGCAGTTCTGTCCCGGGAGACGGACACGAAACCGCCCGGTGGGAAGAGGCCACGGGTCAGGCCCCGCACGTCCTGCCCGTGCCCCACCAGAGAGCAGCGAAGCCGGTACGCGCCGCCGTCGCCCGCCATGGCGCGAAGCCGCCGAGGGAGGTGTCCTGACACAGCAACTAACCCCGCCGCCGCCGCCGACACCGGAAACCGCCGAGCGCCGCGCCGGAAGAGCAGTCCCTGAGCACGCTGGGCCGGGTGGGCGGCGAGACTACACCTCCCGGCAGGCACCGCGCCCCGGGGCGGGTGGCAGAGCTGCCCCTCTTCCGCCGCGAGGCACGATGGGAGCTGTAGTCGGTCCCTCGGCGGCCAGAACGAGATTTCTGACTCTCGCGATGGCCGGGCGCTGGCGGTTGCTGTGATACCGGCTCCGTTGTCTGTGGAGGTTTTAATGGCTGCGGGTGAGAGGAGAGGGCTGCCGCCGCCCGGGAAGCGGGATTCGCGCCTTCCTGCGGCTCCGCTGGGCTTCCCGGTTCTGTAGCTGGCGCCGCTGGTGCTGTGACCTCCGCGCCTGCCCGGCTTCAGGGGCCCTCAGCCTGTCTGGGGGCGGGTGTTTATCGCCCTGGGGGAGCAGGGGTACTTCTGCCCGTTTGGGTCGTGGCCGACAGTTCCGGCGTCTCCCAGGGCCCACCTGGCAGCTTCAGCCATTGAAAGGCTGTCTCTGTGTGGCTCTACGGCTTGGAGGGGAGCTCTTCAGGGGGCTGGTGAAAGCGACCAGAGTTTATCAGGGTAGCGCAGCCTGGGTTTGCATTGGTGACTGGTGATGCTTGAAGGACTGTCCCCAGATAAGCCAAATGGGAATTTGCAGCAGCAGTTCACTTCCAGGTTGTTTTATGAGAGACTTGAATTCTATGGGTGGATGCGGAAACAATAAATGCCACAAGAATTAGTGGTAATTATCTGTTTAACCATATAAACAGTACTGACTAAGTACTGAAGAGGGGCTGCCATCTCACCTTATTAATGTATCTTCTGTGGTCCTTTCTGAGAACCTTTTCTTTCTCATACCATGCTTTTTCAGTAGGGAAGTGCTTTACAGGTTACTAAAAAAAGCTAAACTCCTTTTAATAAGGTGAAGAATTAAGGTTTAAAGAGTTGATCTCTGGTAGTTTTAAAGCACTTGTGCAAATTAAAGGACAATTTCTATCCCTCTTTCCAGGGAGAAGTTCAAAAGGGAGCAAATATGGCCAGCAGTCACAGACCTCCAATAGCTCGTCCTTCTTCAAGAGCAGGAATAGGCCTGACTGCAAGGCCTACCTCTTCATCAAGGACTCCGTCAGCAACCAGAATAGGAACAGGGGTATGTTAAAAAATTTGAACATGAGCTTCCATGTATTTAGATTTCGATCGGGTTTTTTGAGTGATTTTTTTTTTTTTTAGTACCATGACTGGAGTGATAGGTTTTCAGGAAGAATTTTAAGATTATAATTTTTTACAGAGTTTTATTTTCTAATGTTGACTGAAAGGGTCAAGGAGGTCTTGCATCAGGAGTTCACCTGAGAGACCGTCATAGCATTAATGTTGCAGAGAGAGGGAACAGTGAGCAGCCACTTAAAGGTAATTTTTTGCCCTTCTGCAGCAGACATTTGACTGAAGCTTTGTTTACCTGAAGAGATGGAAATGCTAAAAGATTCTGCTAGGAACAAACTTAAGTTTTGAATTGCTTTGGCAATTGCATAAATTCATAATTCAGAGTTGGGAGGTTTGTGTTTTGTTGTTTTTTATAGATGCCTCCTAGCACATCAAGACCTGGTTCTCGTGGTGGTTCTTCGACTAGTGGAGGAGTCTTATCATCTCAGATTAAAGTTGCAGACCGTCCAGTAACTCAGCAGGGATTAAGTGGAATGAAAACTGCAATGAAAGGTATTTTTGACTGAAAATAGCTATCAAAGTGTCTGCAAACGTTTTAAAGGAATATTTAGGTTTCTAAAGGAAAACTTCATTGCTGTATAAATTGCAAAATGAATAGCTATGACCAATAGGAATAGAAGAAAGGAAAGGAAGATTAAAGCATGCCTCTTATTTTGTTTGCTCTTGGCAGTCAGAGAAGACAAAGGCTTTTCTGTACCTTAGCTGTATTTAAAAATCATTTAAAAGAATAAAACAGGATGATTTGTGTCTTCTTCCAGCACTGCAGGATAATTAAAATACTGTGTTATGTAGTAAGTAATCATAGAATCATAGAATTGTTAGGGTTGGAAGGGACCTTAAAGATCATCTAGTTCCAACCCCCCTGCCATGGGCAGGGACACCTCCCACTAGACCAGGTTGCTCGGAGCCCCATCCAGCCTGGCAGTGAACACTTCCAGGGATGGGGCATCCACCACCTCTCTGGGCAACCTGTTCCAGTGTCTCACCACCCTCATGGTGAAGAACTTCTTCCTAATGTCCAATCTGAATCGACCCATCTCTAGTTTTAATCCATTCCCTCTAGTCCTACCATTACCCAACATCCTAAAAATGTTTAATCTTCACAAGATTTTTTAATGTTTATCTTCACAAGAGCCTAAAATGAATTTCTGCCTTCATTTGTTTTAATGAGGTAAAATCTATTTAAGAACACTGAGAAGATGGCAGTTCTCTGCCTGCAAATTCTGCAGATTGTTGTAATAATTTACAGTTCATCAAAATTAGTTGTTTTCTGACAAAATGTCATCTTATTCTCCTTTGATAGGTCCTCAGAGACAGATAATGGATAAAACATATTACCTTGGACTACTGAGGTGTGTCTTAATAACACATTGAAACTTCAGAAGTTTTAACGCTCTGTTCCCTTTCTGACTTGAAGTTTGTTGTGCTTAACAATAGAGTGGGATAAGTGATGTTTACTTACAATGAAATCTGTCCTGTTAAAAGTGTTAAGGTCATTTTGCATATAGTTTGTAGAAGGAAAGGAATTTTATGTTTATTTCCAAGTACAAGTAGATTCCTTTGACATTTTGTTACTAGGTTTGCTAAGTTAAATGCACTCCCACAGCGTTAGTAAAAGGAGGGTCTAACGGTCAGTGATCTTGGACTTCTACCTGTAACGCTTGATAGGTCTGATAGCTCCATTTGTAAGAAGTAGCATTACAAACTAAGTGCTTTTTAGTGTACATTTCAGGTGGTTTACTTGAATTATACGTTGTCATAACACTGACAAAGGCAAGGCCTTGCAGAAACTGTGTTCCATGCGCTACTTTGTCCGTTGACCATATTGCAGTATTGAATAATGAGTCCTAAAATATGTCATTTTAAATATGGATGATACCAACATTCTGTGAAATGATACTATGATTTTTTTCCTGTCCATTTTAGAATAATTCATATGTGTTTCACCAGTAGGGACAAAAAGCTAATTAAAACATTTTATTTCATAACCAGTTTTCAAACAACTACTTCTGATTTTATCTAATAGAACCACTCTGCTTTTTTCCTCACTTATCCAACTCTTCTTTGAAATACTGATTTGAAACACGGTGCAGTGCGAGAAAGAGATACTGATTGCATATCTCTTGTAGTAAAATAAAATTTCTGTTCTATCTATGTTTTAGTTGTACATTCAAATATGAATGATTCTTTTGGTTTATTTTTTTGCAGAAGCAAAACAAATGAACTCACAACAGAAATTAACAAGTTACAGGAAGAAGTAGAAATGTACAAGCAAGAGAAATCTGTCTATTTGTCATATGAAAAAAGGTGAGATGTATTGCAGTTAATGCAGTGCTAACTTTCTCAGTCACAAGTCTAGTCTCAGGTATTGCTCAGTCTTCAAGGAACCATTACATAATTCTTTTTTCATTCTTCTATTTTTACATATACAAATCTTCCCATATTAAATTTGGCTTTTTGTTTTGTATTTAGGGCAGAGGCTTTAGCTGGTGAAATCAAAGACTTTCAAGGTCAGCTAGCAGACTACAACATGGTAAGCTGCTGTCAGCTTTTGATACTGAGTGCTCTCCCTTCTCTCATTTACTTTGTACTGCTTTTGCTTTACTTCAGCATCTTTTTTTATTGACATTCTCTGTAAAAATGTACTGGTTAATGCTGCTTTTTTTTTCAGTTTTTGGAAAGGAAAAAGATGGAAACTAAGGAAAACAAAAAAAAAAGAAAATGTACTATGCATTAGGACCAGCAGTTGCATATGGATTTAAGAAATTAATGCTGCATAGTATTTGTGGCTGTTGTACAGCTACGTATAATGATGATTACTTCTGAAAACTGCATGTAATCTATAAAGATACCCAAATCATGTTTTTTCCATTTGCAATAATAGAAAATTGCTGTGTTTTCATGAGCACTTTGTAAGTTGCTACTTACTTGTCTGATTTTCTTGTTTGTAATTAAAAAAAAAAGGAGAACACTAACAGCTTGGAATTCTGTCTTATTTCAGGTCGTGGATATACTTAACACCAATACAGATACAGCAGAAGTAATTCGAGATTACAATATGGTAAGAATTAGTATATTTGCTGTGCTGGAACAGTGGAAGTGGCGTGTGTTACATTCTTGGTGCTTCGAACATATGACATATATAAAAAAACCATAGCACTAATTTAAAACTTACCCATTTTTCCACTTAAATTAACCATAATATTGGCAATGTGTTTGTAGTGAAGCAGTTGTCTTAAGTGTTGCATTAACAGCCCCATGATAGTTTTCTGTGGTTTAAATTTGAGAAGGCTGTTATCCCAACCCAAATTATGAGTCTTAAAATATATTCTTTATTTGACTTGGAAGCATGGAACACTAATCTTACGAAAAGCAAATTCACTAGACTACACTGCCTTGTAAAGCTGCCTGGTTGTCTGGAAATTTAGTTCTCTTTTGTCTTCTGCCTTTTAAATGACTTCAGTGTAATAAATATTAGATAGGTCTCTGACATTGCCAATCACAAAATCAATGAACTTTTTTCGTCCTGCACTTTCTTTCTCTATTTTCTAACACAATTAGAGTGTTCCTCTAAGTATTAAGGCATGAGTGGCATTAAGCATGTTCCATTTCCTGTGACCACTTTGTCCATAAGCAAAAGAAACTAGATTTAGGAAAGGTTATTTTGGTAGCTTGAAAAACCACCTCGGTGTTTCTTGGTCAAAACAACTTTTTTCCCCCTGCATTTGATTGAAAAACAAAGTCAGAATGACTGTGTCATAAAGAAAATAATGCTTTGCAAGTGTTACATTTTAATTTTGTTTGTAGGCTTAAATAGTATTTTACTAAGTGTTCCAGGAACAGATCCCACAGTAATAGTAAGTGAAGTGATTTGTTACAAACCTGATTGTATTTCTTTTTCAAACAAAGAGATGCCTTTTTACTTCCTTTGGTTTCCATTGAAGAGTGCAATTTCGGAAGGTCTTTCTTAATTTTCAACTGTGAAAAACCTCTGGAGCAGGTGGCCTCTGCTGCTCCTTCCTCTACTGCATTTTGAGCAATTTCTTGCTCCTTTAAAGGAAACTTTTGATTTGTGTATAAAATTTGTGTCGTTATTATTAGATGTTATATTAAAATAGATTTTTTTTTTTTTTAAGTTAAAGGTTCAGAATGACCGAGACGCTCAGAGTGTGGATAAAATTTTCACAGAAAGACAAGCGTAAGTACACGAAGTGCTTGCTTCTCCGAAGTTGTCAAAATCATAACTGAACTTGGCAAAATCGAGGTGCTACCTAATTCAGAAGTTCCTTAACCGTGCAATGCATACCACAAGTGATACCAGAGCAATTTCAAGATGATACATCAGTGCCAGGCTGCAGCTGGAGTTCCCAGCTTTAAACTCACTGAGTAATCTGCTGTGGAAATACTTGCCACGTCATCCAGGAGCAGTGAGTCTGTGGAGACTTCCTGTCTTCTGGCAACCCACTGTCAAGGTCCTGAGTTTTGGAGGTTGTGTTATGCAGTGGCAAAGTGGGGAAAGCAAGCAGAAGTGGGAACTAGAACTGAGATTCTTGTCTGGTGAGGATAAGGGTGTGTGGAGGGTGTGTGGAGGGGAAGATGAGGACAGTGAGATGCTTGCAGTAGGAATTTGTAAGCCATGGGAATGACTTGTGTAGTGATAGTTTGAGAGGATGAGTTTCTGAGATGTTTAATGTAGGGACAGAAGATGTGTAGGAGGAAGGGATGTGATCCTGCTTGTTGCCAGTAAGAGCAATCTCAACGATGAGATTTTATGTATAAATAGGCACTTTTAAAAAACAATTTACCATTTAATAAGTCACTTTTAAATAATGACAGTTTTCAACAACTCACAAATGTGTCTATTCTACCCTTGAATGCATTTTTAAGTGTCAAAATATGAAGAGAAAAAACTTGATTGAGTAGCAAACTAAGGCATAAAGGCACTAGATATGCAGTAGTCATGCTTTATCGTTGTACTCTATGTAGAAACATTTAAGGGAATGGAGCGTTTGGTCTTTCTTGCTCTGCTAATTCAGGTGAAAAAACCCCAAATGCTCTGTTGTCTGACTGTGTTAGTTTTGCTTAATAGACTACTGAGCTGGGACACCATTGTTTTGGTGTCCATAGTCCCCAGTCTGGCTGTGGTCTGCTTCAACATTTTAGAGAAATTACTTTCTAGACTTCTTCACATAGAAAGCATTAGTGATTACGCCAGCATCACAAGCTATTTTGTAAAGACTTGTTCATGTTAAGCAATATACAGTAAGCTCTCCTGCCCTGCCATGAGTAACCAAATAGGTTTTTATAAAAGGTGGATTATGAGTATTTTTTGCATGTCTTGAAATATTTGCTGTGACAGTATGCAGCATGCACATCACCACATTTTTTAGCTTCATGATTCATGCAGCAATACCTTGTTACGGATTTGTCAAGATGAAAGGAGATGGACTGCTTATCTTCATTTTGTATTGTATATAAGTAGTGTAATATGGAAGTACAAATGTACTACAGTTTTGAAAAGTCAGTTCATCATCCGTTGTTTGAGACATTAACTCTCCTCAGTTACATAAGAATCTATGTATTTATCCTCAATAAATCCATCTTCCCTAGGAACAAATGCATGAATTTTCTCAAATTTTACTATGGGCTCTTCATTGTCTGTACCCGATACTGTAGGAGAAGAACTCATGTCAGCTGAGAACTCCTGTTCAAACATATCCGAGTCATTTTCTTCCAGACGACGGTGACTGTAGCTGATCAAATAGTGATACCATGTTGGGCATTTTATAGCAGTAAAAATCAGGAGTGTAGTGCTTAGGACAAACCCTAGAACACCCGCTAGGAAGGTCCAACTTTTGCCAAGAGGTGGTAAATCTTTAAAACAGACAGGAAAAAAAAAAAGAAGAGTCATCTTCATGACAAATACCAGCAAGAATGATTTTTTTCTTTTTTTTTTAGTTAAACTTGAGAACTCACAAAATAAACAATGATAGGGGAATTACTGAGTGTCTCCAAAGCTTTAGTAGAATGTTATTGCTATGTTATTAAGGAGTCAGTAACATCACTCAGACCAAAAATACATATATGTCTCCTGTTTCCTAGCACTATGTATATTTATCAAAAATAATATTTTCAAAGTTAGATAAAGTTTTGGGGACATACAAAAAGGTAAAATAATCATATTTTTCAATATTTAAATTACAAAATAGGCTTTGTGAAAAAAAGAAAAAACAGCAATTGACTTCAAATTCTAATTCCCAGGCTTAAATTTCTGTATAGTGATGATGTCTGCACCCTAAAACATTACATCTTTTGTTTGGCGTATCCTTTCAGTTGTGTTTCTTTTATAGCAAAAATTTCAGTAGTAAATGAAGTATGTGGCAGTGGTGGCTTTCTGGAGATCAATATTTCTTCTGCTTTAGCCAGAAGCAAGAAGAAAAGCATTTCAATAGAGGAGAGTGGAGAAGAACATTAATTTACATGTAAGAAAAAAAAAATAATTGACATTATAGAGTGATGATGGAATTAACATCAAAAGGTGAAGAAAAGCAAGGAGGCTATCACTGAAGTTCTCAAAGAGTATGACACGGGCGCATTTGTGAGGGCACTGTGAGTTGAGGGCAGGAGTAAAATCAATTGGCTTATTCTTTCACATTTTAAGAAGCAGCTACGTCTAGAAAGCATTTAGTTTGGAAGAAGTAATTGAATTTTTGTAAAGACACTTCCCTAGTTCTGTTAGGCAGAAATCTGGATCATTTGAGAATTCAAGTGTGGTTTATCTGTTTTGAACACTTACTCAGTAGAGCTTAACATTCATCATAATGTGTGTACAGTCTACCAAAACATGGAAATATGCTGGTACCGTAGCCCTGGCTTTTATGGAAGAATTACGGTGTACTGGGAATACAAAATGGTATGAAACCGTGGAACAGCAAATCAAACAGCTTGTAAGCAGTAAGGCAAGGCATCAGTATATTACCTGCACGTGTTCCATTGTTTTCAGTGATGTTGTTTGACCTCAGAGTTGTTAATAAGGCACTGCTTTTAACTGTAATGGCAGAAGTGGAAGTTACAGTGTTTTCTAAAGCAGCTTTTTCCATTTTGCAGTCAGCTGGTTGAATAACTGCTGTCTTGATGGAGAATTTTTCCATGACTTTTGGGAATGTACATGTAGCGTTGTCTTCATTTGCTGTGAATGTGAGCAGTGGAAAGGTTATGAGAGATTATTAATTGGCGCTCTAGTCTAAAAAAAATTCCTGGATAACAAATGTATTACTGCAAAATACAGATAAGTTGATGGTGGATATTATCCAGATCAGGAAAAAAGATAAGACTGTTTGATGTAAACAAGTGTGAAATGCTGCTGTTACCAAAACTTACCCATTGTCACACTGGAGTCCTTTAGCCATATCTGTAAATCAAGGAGGTCACAGGAGCAGGTCCATGGGTTTCCAGCTAAACCAATTTCAATCAGTTTAAAAGGTGATTTTATATGAAAAGATTTGAGAAGGTTATTCTGTAGATTTAAAACTGTCAGACTTTTTAGAGAGGTAAATACATCTGAATCTAGTTGAGTAATCAAGTTGTAGGATAGATTCAACACTGACAGTTGATTTAATCCTGCAAATGCTGCTTTATGAACTGTGCTAATATGATTGTTGCTGATATCCAGAATTACAAGTTCTATCAGATTGCAGAAGCTGTTATTATGCAGTACAGTAATCATATTTTCATTCAGATAAAGTTCAATGAGGTTAATAAAACTTCGAAGAATCTCTTTGTCACTATTTTTTAAAGTGATTTTATTATTTTTGAGGCTTAATTTGGTAACATTTTGGAAAAGGTCAGTGGGGATATCAGAGAGGTTCTTTCCAGACTTCTCACAAGTGACCTGTTGAAAAAAAAGAGAATGACAACAACTAAGTACTGTGGGGAGGTCCAGTGAAGAAGGTGTCTCAGTGATGAGTATTAAGGGCATGAAAAATCTCTCTTGTATTTTTTAATGCCAGCACTTTAAAAGAAAAATTTTACTTCTCTTCATGTAATTTTATTTATCTTTTTAATATACTCATGGACTGGTGATACAGGGGAATGAATCCTCCTAGTGTATGCAGACCTGAAGTTCCAGATCACTTAGTGCTTAAACTCTGTCTGAGATGCCAGAATCTTTATGTGATGATCATGCAAAATATAACCAGTTTGGCATGCTGTTTTGGAATTAGTAGGGCCGTCTGTTTTAGAATTCTACGTGAAGGTTGGCTGGGTAGAAAAAGGATTCCTTTCCCACATAATCTGGACAGAAGGTGTCATAGAGGAAGTGAATTCAAGGCTGAGAATTAATTCAAATATGCTTTTTCAAATGTAATGTTTTGTTTTAAAAACAACTATGTTTAAAGCATCTTTGGAGCACACCTTCAACAAAACATTTTGTATGTATTTTTATTATTAATATAGCACTTTAATTAATTTTGGTTTTCTGGGTTGAAGTTTAGCATAGCTGCAGTCTTAGCAGGTTTGAGAGTGTTTACTCTCCATACCTTGAAACATTTTTGTTTCCTGAGAGACAGTAGATTTCTTTATATATATGTGCATGCATCACTGCAGACTATAGTTTAGTGTCAAGGTACTGGAACTGGCTTTAAAGGAGATTGTAACTACTGGAAACAGTTTGGTTTTGTTATGACTCTCCCTAAATAAGCAGCCTATGTTCAGCTTGTCACTGCTGTGAGCAGATTGAGTCTAGACGGCTTATTTAAAAACAAATGTAGATGGAGTGCCTTTTTTACACCGTGTATATCCATTGTGTGTTTCTTTGTTCTTCGTGATTTTCCCAAAGATGAACAAGCAGTAGATACAGTACTGGACCTATAGGCAGTGAGTCAGAACAAATAGTACAATACCAGTTTTATCATTTGACTGTTAATCAAGGCTTCTTCCTTGTTTTCCGTTCCCCAATAAATACAAAACCCATTAAATTTATCTCTGAAAAAAAAAACTTTAAAATTTCTTATATACATTTGGTCCTGACTTGAGCAAGTGCTAACTCAATAAATCTCTCTAACTTGAGCAGCAGTTGGCCCTGTCCAAATAACTGTTACTTTTTAGGACTATTCCAAGAAGATAAATGAGGCACTCCTGTTGTCTGGAGAGAGATTTGACTGGGATATAAAACCATCTCAAATATGTTTCAGTGTTATTCACCCACTTACAATGACTGCCAGCAGCTCGTTTTCAGTTTTGCAGAAAAACACGCCATCTTATTTGTCTCTATGTGCTTCTTTCTTCAGGAATTTTATGGTTACAAGGTAGTTTTTCAAATGCCTTTAGCTTCTAGTGTATCTTTCAAAAATAAGGATAATTTACATACATAGAAAACTTACCGTTTGAGAAGTAATGTTGCAGTCAGCAGTGACTGGATTCAAGAACAGCGTTCCAGCCCAGATCACAAGCCAAGAGTGTTTCATGTTTAGAGCCTAGCAAAAAACAACACTTTTGTATACCAAGACCAGAATACCAGTGTCTTCTGTAGTGGTAGTTTACCAAATTAATGGATACAGTTATTTCAATGGTAATTTCATAAATTTTGTTCTACATAGGTACTACGAAATGTAAAATTAAGAGGAAAAACATGGGTTATCAGAATGAATGCATTCAGCTTTCACTTAATTGACCCAAACTTAAAATCCAATGAGCGGACTATATCAACAAATAGAAAAGGGAGCGACTGGACAAGTTAATAGACAACTATTTCATAAATCAATAAAACAAATTGACAGGGGTGTACTCATTAATATCCCTGTTAAAGCAATCATGGGTACTGGAAGACTATGATAGGAGTAAACTGCAGAAAGTTTTCAGGCTTGCATGCTCTCCATAAATAATTTCTCTTGTTGACCCTGACAAGAGATAGAATACTGTACTAGATGGGTTTTTACTTTATCCAGTCAGGTTTCTTTTATGTTCTTACATAAGTTATAAAGCAGTTTTTGTGAATTTTTAATTAGTAGATTGATATTCTAATCTCTTTATGATCCATAATATAACATATATCATATGGCATAAACCTGGACCTCTGTATTATGAAGGTGTAGTTGCTCTGATCTTTGGAACTAAATAAACATGGTTCAATCTCTTGCGCTGGAGTTTTTGTACAGATTTAAACCTTATTATTTGAGACTTAGCAAAGCTTCTCTGACAAATGATATTCACTATGACATTAACTTCTCTCAGAGAAAGTGTCACTTATCCATCCCCTTTGAATTGGGCGTTATTTGCAAGATATACTCATTTTGAACAGGAGTGTGAAACCATCACTGTTAGATGTTAAATCAGTCCCTGTTTATGCCAGATTTGAATTAAAATGTTATGTAAGAGGTAGGTTATCCTTTCATTTTTACACTTTTTCGTAAGCATCTCAAGAGAAAAGGTAGGGAGCTAAGGGAACCTCACTGTGTCCTTCCCAGATTTCTATTTTCCAGATTTAAAAACACCCAAAAGATTAAGTGTAAGATACTTGTTTAAAGTGCCTGTTGTATCTTGAGCTGTAGAGAGTATTCACTGAATTTAACAGAAAAGAGTTGGGGAAATTACATAAGAAAGGTCAATTGCATGAACAATGGTAAATATAGGCAGCCAGTCAGGTTTTAAACTCCATCAATCCTAAAAAAGAGTGCCAGGAGTCCTTTGCTGATCGGTATAGGGTAGATGAGGTCACAGAACAAACTGGTCAAGTCTAATTGGTTGCTTCTGTACGGTTGTGTGTCTGAGGACTGACCTCGTTCACCTAGCTTTATCAGCCTGGAAACTTACTAACTTCTTGGGAAGAAAAAGAAGATAAATGCCGCTTATACTGCTCTGATCCATTGTGTATTTCCAATGTCTAAATATACGTTAAATGCAAAAAGAGTTCATAAACCTTTTGGTTCTATATTATCAGTACGAGGGGTACTAGCAGCAGCAGCCTCTGTGGTACTATGTTCCATATTAGGTATTGTTCTTGCCAGCGATAGTACTGGTGGCCTGCATACTGTATGGAGCCAGTTTTTATATTGCTAGTGGAAAACACGATGCATTTTAAGAACTTCCGATAATAGACAACGTTAACAGTTGGATCTCATGGCATACTTGGAATTTAAAGATATCTCTTCCAAGATGTTCAGAAACAGCGTGCACCTTAACCAGGCAATCTAAAAGCACAGATTAATAGTATTATTTTAGTTTGCAGATTTCAAGAAAAATACGGTCCTTAATGGGGAAAATCTATTAAAATATTATTTTTTAAGTTATTATTTTAAAATATTATCTGTAAGTCAATCAATAACAGTCAAGTTGAAAATGAAAGTTAATTTAAAATTTTTTCAAAACTTCAAGCAGAAAGTTAGTATGTCAGAATGAAGGGGATGTGATTAACTTGAAAAAAATCTTTTCCTGTCTAAAAATTCACTATACATATGTCTAAGCCAAAAACATAGTTCCTATTTTTTACTTTAGTTTCTACTGAAAAGCTAGGGTTTTCATATAAATTTGATTTCCGGCATTGTGTGTGTGGGAACCCATATAATCAATAGAAGAACAGGAAAGCATCTATAATTTTAATTGCAGTTTAGCTTATTCTAGAACCAGACTTTGAGAATTGCTGTTTAAAGTAATTGCTTTGGAAAGAAACTGAGCCTGGCAATACATTGGCAATACCTTGATATTTCCTTGTAATTAGGAGCATTTCCTTAAGAAGTTTTCCTCAGAGAACTTTTCAAGATTTTATTGTTTAATAGTAATGTAATTCCTATTATTTTTTTTGCATTTGTAAAGAAAAAGGCAGATTTGGGGAGGTGATGGAGTTTATATAATCAGGTCATCTGCTTTTCAGTGAAGAAACTGACTGTTCCCTGACTTTCTACTGAAGTACAATTTACTTAACTACTTGGCACATCCAAGGTTCATAGTAATTCCTGAACTTTTAATGTATCTCAAGATGTATTTGTTTCCAGTTTAGCAACAAAGTTACACTAATAAATCTTTGCCTATATTTTGAAAAAGGTGTGCCAAATGTCTTACCTTTCTGTTGCTTCTTAGAGGCAGCCTATGTTCATGTGTAGATTTTTCAATGCACTGACAAGAAATAATGTGGTGCAATAGCACTTTGTTTTTGTTCAACCTTTGTACCTGATGAATAAGCAGGCAGTGTGGAAAAAAAAAAACCAAACCTAGAAAATCCTTAGCAAAAGATTGACTAGGTTGAGCAACTTCTTATAATCATCTTGGATTTAATTGGATCTGCAGCCAATAGGGAAGTCTAATAGTATGCTCAAATGTCAAGTTCCAGATCGCATAGGAAGCACTGAGTTAAAATGCCACTGGAAATTTACAAGCAAGTTGGGTTATAATCAATTAAAGACTTGCATTTTTTATATGATCAGTCACCAAAAGAAGAACATTTCAAGATATTTGCATACTAAAGATCTCTAGTAGTTAGTTAATCTGTGTTAAATTCTTGTGTTTTGGAAACGTCAGCATCAGAGGAGCTACGAGGTGTAATATGTAAAGCTCATTGTTTACAAAGAATTACAAGCACTTGAAGTCATCTGTTATATGGACTATATTTCAGGAAGAAATTCTAAAAACAAAATATACTTGCTCTGATTTGGGAGCATGTCTATATGCAGGTTGAAATAGCAATTATATTGATACACAAACACTATGTCCAATAATTTTTTTCTTTCATTGGTGCTCATTCTCTAAGCCCCATTCTGTACAATGAGCAGCATCAAGCTACAAGACAGCTCAATCCCCTCTCATTCTTCATTCCTCTCAAATGTGTGGCTGTAGAAACCATTTTACTTCACTATGCCTCTTTGATGTTATTGCCACTTTGATTATTTTGCTTAATATCTCAAAACAATCTGCAACTTTTCCAAGCCTCATCCCCAATTCAGCTTCATCAGCTGTTCAGTTCACTTGTTATAATGGATTGTCTTCCTGTGACCATCATTGCTGTTATTTTTATTGCCTCTTAGAAAAACACTGAGTTTAAAACTTCTATCAAAAGGTTTCTACCAGAGAAGATCCATCACAGCTAAGTCAGACATTTCTAGTCTCAAGGAGATACTGGATCACCTTGAGATATTTAGCTAGGAAACATAAGAATATAAGAAAAAGAGTCTTGCCTCGGGTAAAGAGTCTACTCTCTAAGGTGTCCACACATGCTCTACTTTGGTGGGGCTTGCAAAGTAGGCTTTCTTTCCTTACTCTGCCATCCATACTTGCAGTCTCAGGCATAGATGAGAAAAATCCAGTAGAGCTTGGAGATGCCACTGCCCTCAACGATGGCAGCTGTTTCCACATGGTGTTTTGGAACACAGGAGAAATACAGCAAGCAGTATTTTCTCCCCCTCCCTAAATGCCCCAGTAATCTCCAGGAAAAGGCACCCTGTTTGTACTTAAAGACAAGCTCCCTGTGATCAGTACTGACAGTCTCTCTAGCTAAGTTACATCTAGTGTGGATGTTTATTCTGGAAATTAGCAACATTTTCTTGAATTCTTCATTGCAATTTCTCTGTCTTCATGTCTTCGGTTGGGCTTGATTTGAGAGAAGCTGTGACTGCTCAGACCTTGCAACAGCTTTCATAGGCACGGATTGAGGGATGAGGAGCCTCCAATAAAGAAGTAACATGAAAGCTCCCTGCCCACGCCCAGTTCCATGCCTTCCAGAGGTTCTTGAATCAAACTACTTTCACAGCTTAAGAACATGCTTCACTTAAAAAATTACTCCTTTCCACTACCAAACGTAACATAATTATCTATTCACAAACTGGTGTATGTACAATGAGGGACTCGTTCTTTGGACTGGGTCTGAACAAACCATTTTTACTCTCAAGAGAGGGTACCATTTAATGTGATGTTACAACCATCCAGTATTTCTTAGGCCATCCCAGTCCCAGTGCACTCCAAATTTGCCACAGAAAGTGGCAAATCACTTTAATTTCTTTCTTTGTCATCAGGCTCCAAAGCATCTTTGCAGCTTGGGTTGCTAACCTGACAGAATTTCTACTTAACATCCTCACATTCCTGGAGATTACAGATCTTTCTTGAAGCCATTTAGAAGACTGGTTACATGTTTGAATGTCTTTTGAGAATTCCTTGGAAGTGTTGAAAACTATGGAGAAAGGCTGAAGGAGCTGGAATTGCTTGATCTCTAGAAGAGGTTTAGTGCGTATCTTATCAAAGTAAATACCTGATGGACAAGAGTAAAGTAAATGGAGCTGGTCTGTTCTCAGTGATGCCCAAGGGCAAGACAAGAGACAATGCCACAAATTGGAGAACAGGAAATTCCACTTAGATGTAAGAAACAACTCTGTTTACTGTAAGAATAGCCAAGCATCAAAACGTTTTCCAGACAAGTTGTGGGGGTCTCCATCCTTCAAGATACTCAAAACATCCCCACCTGGAGTACTGCGTCCAATTCTGGAGTCCCTGCTATAAGAAAGATATGGACGTGCTGGAACGTGTCCAGAGAAGGGCCACGAGGATCATCGGAGGCCTGGAGAACCTCTCATATGAGGACAGGCTGAGAGAGTTGGGGTTGTTCAGTCTGGAGAAAAGAAGGCTCCGAGGAGACCTTATAGTGGCCTACCAGTATCTTAAGGGGGCCTACAAGAAAGCTGGTGAGGGACTTTTTAGGATGTCGGGTAATGGTAGGACTAGAGGGAACCGATTAAAACTAGAGATGGGACGATTCAGATTGGACATTAGGAAGAAGTTCTTCAGCACGAGGGTGGTGAGACACTGGAACAGGTCACCCAGGGAGGTGGTGGAAGCCCCATCCCTGGAAGTGTTCAAGGCCAGGCTGGATGGGGCTCGGAGCAACGTGATCTAGTGGGAGGTGTCCCTGCCCATGGCAGGGGGGTTGGAACTAGATGATTTTTAAGGTCCCTTCCAACCCTAACAATTCAATGATTCAATGATTCTATGCCTGAACAAGACACTGACAACTCGCTCTAGGTCACTGTGTTTTAAGTAGTGGGGCTGGACTAGATGACCTTCAGAAGTCCATTCCAACACCACCTTTACTCTGCTTCTATGAAATTGTCATTATTCCCTTACCCTGAGATTATCCTTGTGCAGTTCCACTATTTTTTGTTGTCTTTTAAGCCTGAGGGCATTCTTGGCTGCAGTCATTGATCTCATAGTGTCAGTTACACAATTGAAAATTTTTGGCGTCTTGCAACTCAAGAATAGTTCATGAAAACCAGAAGAAAAATAAATCCTGAAGGAAGGTATACAGCTTATTTTGTCATCCTAAGTAGCAGAAGTCACTCCAGAAACAAGCAAACAGTTTAAACTATCTTTCGTGAACTGTGAAGGGAAGGTATGCTCTTCAGGGTGTCAGGAGTTTTTGTTAATGTCCTTTATCTTTAGCTGTGTTCTCAAATTGTTTGACTCTAGCTTTTAGTAATTTAATAGAAATTACTAGACATTACATTCTTATTCCAGGAATTCACTGATTGAGAGCAACTGAGAGGGAGTAGTATATTTTTGCCAGTGCTGGGGACTATGCAAGTAGACAGAGTGGGAATGTTGGAAGGTACTATGTGGGTACTTCTGCATTCCATGGTGTGAATATTTACATAGTTAATCTATCTACAGGAAGATTGGGTACAAGTAGGTAATTCCTTTTTTTAAAGTGTGGAGTTTTTGTGTTAAAGGATCATTTCAGTGAGGCTGAAGGAATACCAGAATTTGAAATGGGTGCTTAAAATAAACATAAACTAGTAAAAGTAACAAAAATGTTCTATTTTTACAGCACAGAAAAGTTAATTCAAGCTGTAGAAGAAGATATTGAACGTGAAAAGGTTGTAGCAGATGACATAATAAAAGACATGTCGCAGGAAAATCAAGCTAAATATATGGAGATGAAGACTGCAAATGAAAAACTCTCCCAGGTTGGTTTGTTTCGTTGTACTTACTTAAAATGTTTCTCAATCTGGCTCCATTGGTTCCAGATACAATTTAAATATCAAAGAGCTTGAGAGTGGAGTAATACAATTAAAAATTTTCCAATATCTTAATCAATTGTAGAAGTGCATGAAAAATAAATACAGTGATTGACTAAAACCAAATACTTTGTCTTTTTGTAGTTATTATTTTAAGAACAAGTGATGTTCATCATTTTCCTTTTGAATTTGGGGACTGACATGCAGATTTTAAAAGCCACTCCAGTGCTTAGATGTTTCATCATGTGTAAAAAGCAAGCAAAAGGGAAAAACAACCCCAGCAATTTTTTTTAATTCACTTGAGTAGAAAGTTTTCTTCCTGCGTACAAAAATTAATCTGACTGGGGTTTTTTTATTGTTCTTGTTGTACATCCGAATGTATCAGAAAAATGAGCTGGGCTTTGTAAAATTTTTGTGACTTACTAATCCTAATGTTAACAACAGCAAATTTCTAGGTTCTCTGGGATCATCTAGCTTCAGCTATACAGTCTTAGAAAGTTTCTCTGTGTGGTCTGTACAGAGAAATAGGTATCTTTTAAGGCCACTGCTTCCCAACTGTCTTAGGACGAACTGCATCACTAGTCAGGGCCTACCTGTTTTCTTTCAGGACTATGAAGAAACTGTTATGGCTAGTTCAGATTTCAGAATTTTATAAATTCTACCCTCAGTACAGATTTTCAGAAAAATAGTGGAAAAAGGGAAAACAGTTCTTTGGTTGTAGTCCAACTGCAAATAACAGTGCTAAGAGTTTATTGGAAAAGTTGAATGCTAAAAGTAAGTGAATACTATATCTGAGTTACTTGGAGAAGCTGGACACATTCTTGTCTTTTAGATTTTTAGTAAGGTGTTTTGCAGCATTTTATGAAGACTAAGTTGTAGAACAAAAAAGTGGTTTCATCAAGTAGTAATTTTTATCTGAATTATGCATTTTTTTTGCTCTTCAGGAATTGGTTGTTCAACAGCAGGAATTGGATGCACTAAGTGTAAAGGAGGAGGCTCTAAGAGCTGTATGTATGATAACAATGATCTCTGTACCAGTCTTTGCTGAACTCTAGTGTAAAAAATAATGCAATAGAAAAATACCTATAATCTTGCTCCTTAAATTTTCAAGTACTATAGGACCATGCCCTAGAATGGGAAGGCAAAGCTGCCTCTCTGTTTTCCATCAATAATTTCTAATTAGTTTTGGGTAAAATGCTAGATGCCGAGTACAAAATTTTCATAGCAATAGTGAGGTTTCCTAGATTTAGTTACTTTGTGGTTTCAAATGTTTTGTGTGATATTTGATTGATTTGGAATTACTCTCTGAAGATAAACATGAAATTATCATTCACGTGCTTCTCAAGGATTTGTGACACCTAATTTTCCAATGTGCTTTCAACGCAACACAGGATGTGTAAGAATGGTTTTCTTGTTCCACATTCCATTTCAAAAGCAACTGGCATTTAAAGCACAAAGTGTTACCTGCTAAGATATTTTTTATCCCACATACATACATAAACACAAACTTGTAATACACTGTCATATTGCTAGGCTGAGGAGAATTTTCTTGTATTGGGTCTTTCATAGATAAAAGGATCGAAACATACAGTCGTGTATTTTCAGAAAGTGTATTCTTCAAATACCACTAGACATTTTTTTCAGTCCTTTTGAGTATGGTATATGGTTTGTGACCCCTAGAAATGACATAATAGTAAATCTACTCAGAAAATTGGCCTGAGGATGAACTCATAAAGCCAGAAGTAGTTCACTGGGATATTTAATTCCAAAAAATGGAATATTGAGTATATTGATGATGAAGTTTACTGTTTATACTGTCTCTGTACTGTTTGTAACAAATAAACTTCACTTTCGATGTATAGGTAAGTGTTGCTTAACTAAAGCATAAGTTCTGCAATGCTGTCTTGCCATCTGAAAATAGCTAGTATGTGTTTGCTCTTCCCAACAGGAAATAGCACACTCCCAGGTGAAACAGGAGGCTGTGCAGCTGTATGAAAAGCTCCATGAGCTCGAGGAACGTCGAGATCAAATGATTGCTGAGGATAAGAACATGGAATCTCCACAGGAGGAAAGAGAGAGATTACTAAAGCAGGCACGAACATAAAATATTATAAAGTAAAAGATTCTCTGAGTTAGTATTTTAAAGGAATAATAATATTTGAAAATACTTGTGTTTGGATCTTGCCTTTATTTGCTCTTTAAGCAGCATAAATCTTTTGAAGTAAAGAACAGTTAATGAATTGCATGGATGGCATGGTTTAGGTTCAGCCAAAACAAAATTGGCACAGTCAGCTTTTCAGCTGGTTGACTTGTTCCAATTCATCAGTCATGGTGGTGTGGGAAAACTGATCCTATTGAGCAATTCTATAACATAACTCCAAACAGTATCCCTGTGAGGTAATGAGCACATGTACCAATCCAGGAACAATTTTGTTAGTTGACAAAGGTCTGTGCTGTGTAATGTAGCTATCCATATATATTATAGGAATTATTGGACTGAATGACACCGATAAGTGTGTCTGATTTTTAAATGTGTATCGAGAAAGGAGGAGAAGGTTTGGAAGACATAACACTTCTATCACTTCTTTTCAGTGAAGAGCTGTTGTTGGACAATGTGACAGCTGTTTGTGATTTCATATGCTGAGTTTCTATTCCTTGTATACGGAATTAAGAAATCTTTTTTTTATTTTCCTTCTTTCATTTGTAGATTTCATTTCATATGTTAAAGTTTTACACTTTTTTATAGGTTAAGGACGATAGTCAAGAAATAGCAAGCATGGAAAGACAGTGAGTAATCCCATTATACTGTTGCTACAAATTACATTTGGACCCTAAAGACAGGTAGTTGAATTCCATCACATATTTCTATGGGCTTTTAGAACATCACCACATTTCTGAGCCTTTGCTAGTGTCAACCTTCCACAGAGAACAGAATATATCCTTCTGTTTCAGCTAAACAGTTTTTATAGTGATAGGACATTTAGATCTGCGTAAGAAGATACTTCCTATCCTTATGAACATGCTTTGGGAATGTAAATTGCTAATAGATCTGACATAAACTTCTTTAAGGCTGAAGAAGACACTCATCTATAAGAGCTACTGATCTGGGTCATCTGTGAAGTTGAGCCTACGTTACACTGCATCACATTTTGAAGAGTTTGTTTGTTATGTATTCTTAAAACCCAAGAGTTACAAAGTTGCTTACAGAAAGTTCCATTCTAAAGAGTAACAGGGCATTGCTTCTTGATTCTTGAGTACTGGACCTTTCTGAAGATTTGCCAGAAACTCTGGTAAATGTTATAGTAAATAGTAATGTGTTGGGGTGGAGAGTTAAAACAGCACAATATTTTTGTGATTTTGAGCCATTTGATTTCTCTCTCTGTGCACAAAAATTGAGATAATTCCTGAAATCTCCTAGAAACAATTTGAAATTGTTTTAAGCAGTATTCCCAACTGTAATCATTGGTTAATTTTTAATGCATTGACACCTTTGATTGGATAGTAAGTTGCTTAACACAATTTTTCGAAAGAAACAGTAACAGAGAATTATATTTGAGAATTTACATAGAATTTTTTTAAGGTAATTTCGTTTCTTACTTTAATTGATTATGTAATACAGTGTTTTACTTGGCAATTTCTTAATAAATTTTAGGGAACACATACATAATCTTTAAGGAATAGTTCCTTGTTGCAGTTTACCAATTTTGTTGTACCTCTGCAAAGCTGTATAGCAACCAGTAGAGGGACCAGTTGGGTAAGTTAAGAACTACTGGTGACTCAACAAGAAATGTTTTTAATAAAAAAGAGCAGCAGTACTTATATTTAATACATATAGGCACTAAGGTGAAAGGTGCTTTACATACACCTTTTATAATAACAGCAATCCTCCTGATTGCTTTTGGTTTTAGTAAACTTACGTTTGCTACTTTTATTCTTGATTTTTCTCTCCATTTTTGTCTAAAAAAAAATAAGTATTTTACAACACATTTTTAACCTTGGATTTCGTTATCTATTTGTCAGGCTGACAGAAGTAAAAGAAAAAATAAACCATTTTAAAAAGGTTATTCAGCGGCTTGATATGGATCTGGAGAATCATCAAGGTAATATGACTAGAGTTGCCACAGACTATGCAGAGCTGAGCTGCATCTGTTCGTATTGTAACACATATTGTTATGGAAATTAGTTGCTTGAAGCTTTTAGGCTTATGCAAACGTGCATTATTCACCATCAGAAGAAGGTTTTGTTTCTAGGGGTGCAGGCTTCTCTTTTCAGATGAGAGAAATGGGGAGTAACCACCTTTAGTGGCACATTCATCAAGTAGTAAAACTACCATATAAAATAAAAGTACAGCTATCTGGTTTTCTGTCACAATTTTATTTTTAGGACTGCTTGAGGAATAGAAGTTTCTCTTACTGGCAACATTAGAGCCAACTTAGCTTTAGAAAAGCTTTTATTTATTTCACCTTTTACATGATCTGATACACTGTCAGTGAATGTGGAATTGAGAATGTTTAATAATAATGTGTAAAGCATACAGAATTCAGTACTATTTTCTCTGTCCTTGAAAATTCTTGACTTGATCTGTCTTAAGAAGAGTTTGGGAGCTGCCTAGCAATGGCATTAGCTTAGAAACTTGCCTCCAGCAAACACCTGCTGTAGTACATTAGGCAAGGTTATGTTGGGATTTGTCCTAGCACTGGAAGTTACAGTTACTTAGTTTGAGCCTAGACCCTCAACAGCTGTGGAAGATTCTCCTTAAAATGGCAATTCATCCTGCAAAAATCCTTCTTCTAATTATAAGAACTATTGTTTAGATAGGAGTTACATAAATATGTGCATGCATTTGGGAAAGCCTTCTAACAAGTTATTTAAATTCTATATGACTGACCAATCAATGTGTTTGTGTCCTTTTTACTTTATAGCTTTTCTTGGGCAATCAGTGTAAAATTTAGCTGTAAATTTCTTCAAAGTGAACAAATATTTCTAAAATTGACCTTAAACAGATGTTTCATACATATGTTTCTCATCTCTTGCATTACAAAATATTTCACATTTCTCCAGATATTTCATTATTTTTGTGCAAATAATTTGCTAAGACTGTTTTATTAGCTTTCTTATTTCCAGATAATATCATTGCCAACTTCACTACTCTGCTTTAATTTTTCCTTTTTTTCTTTGGCTTGCAACTCTTTTTTTGTATCTTTGGAGAAATGTAGAAGGTAAGATGTGAGTTGCTTTTTGCATTTAATAGTTAGGTTTACACACACAATCATTCGTTGCTGAACTGTATGTCTTTCACTGTTTTAGAAAAAAGACCTCTATTGAACAAGAGGGTTTAAAGCATATATAGGAGGAAGCACATGCTCTGTCAACCTATGAGGAACAGTCAGGATATTCAGAATAAAGTTACCTTCTGGTATAATATAGAGGGAATTATACTTGTTGGTATAACATGGAGGGAATAAAGAAGATATTCATAAGGAGTAGCTTTAAGACAGTCCCTTAGGGGCCCACGGGTGTTCTTGTTGTTTATATATACTAGATAAAAAGGAAAGCCTGAGAGGGTACAAGTAAAAAGACCTGGAGAAATTTGCTTGATCAGTTATATCTGTATCTACTTAATTCTTTTTCTTTGTATTCTTTAAAGTTATAAGATTATGCTGAAAATTAACTGGTGACCACAACACAAATATTAAAAATTTACATGTTTGAAACTTAACATTATTCGTAGGAGCTGAATTGTCTGATCTCCTTGAAACTTGTGACAAATATATCAAGTTCTCCCACTTTACTAGTGCATTTTAATTAAGAGCTATTTATAGTCAGTAGTTGGATTTTAGAATGGAGTGAATTATGTATTGTGTGTTATTCATTACTCCTAAAACCGCTATAAAGAATGTGAATGGAAATGTTATTTTAAACTCAATTTAGAAAGCTTTCTTTTATTTTATTTTCTGCATTTTATTTTCCTATACCATTACTTGTGCAGTTTTCCTGTTTATTTCCCTGAGATTGTCACACTGTTGCTTACAAGCTGCATATCCTTATGAAAGTCTATTCTAATAGATGAAAGTGCAATTTAAATGGCCTATATGGTAAACAGAGCTACACAACTCTTTAACTAACCGTGATGCCCAAATACACAAAAGTATTTGTTCTCTATTATTGAAATTCATTTGACTTCATAAAAATCCTATGAACTTCCTTTTTTCAAACCAAGTATTTATCCCACTCTTATTTATCAAGAATTCTAACCTATAAAAGGTTCTAAAAATTGCATGGAGGCTGATTTATTAAGCTAATTGTATTCCTTTTAATATAGAAGTGTGTATGACATAGTTGAAGTGACTACATTAAATAACATGGGATGAGTCCTGTAGTTTCGAGGCATGTAGAATTTTTATTTTTAAAACTGACATTTTGCCTACCTAAAGGAATCCAGGACTGAGGCAGCATAAAGTTGAATCAATGTAACCTCTATTGCAGGAGAGGAAAACTGGAAATACAAGGAACTGAAGAAGAGGGAAGAAAGCATGGATAGTAAGTTGTCTAATATACTTTAATTAGGCCTAATTCCACTAAAGTACAGGTTTTCTTGTATTGTTAACACTGAGTTAATTTAGAGCTGAAAAGAACTGGTGTCCTGATCTTTGCATAAAGTTTCTGTGATCTACTTCAGTACAAGATAATTGATATTTTAGCACTTACAGGTCAGTCACAAATATTTGGAGTATCTTTCAAGGCTTTTCATCAAACATTAAAGGTCTTTGGGTCTTAGGAACACAGCTCTATTTTATGAATTAATTTTAAAATTAATTTAAATAAAAGATATATAAAACCAGCTGTTCGGGTATGATTAAAAGCAGAACTCCAAATGGACAAGCAGAGACATCATGTAATTTTTTTAAAATTAAGGCTTCTTATATCTGTTTATTCAAGATGAATGCTACTAAAGCTTTATTCCATATTAAAAGGTTTTAACATTACGGAGACCTCAGCAGCAACTAACAGAGAATGAAAACAGAGCTGTTTTTAAAATATACTCTATTGCTAGTATACTGTAGTAGGCAGCTTACAAAAAAAGTTGATCCGTTACTCAGCAAAAGGGGAAAATGATCAATAAATATGCCATGAAGGCCAAAGTATGTAATACCTTTTTGTAACAGTATTCTCTAAAAATATTCAATATAACTTATGGCTAGCATGATACTGAAAAAAGGTCTCAGCTGACAATAAAGAAAGATGGATAAGAGCGTACTTAGAGAGTTTTTGTGTTTTCAAATTACCTGATTTCCTGAGAACCAAAAGGGCAAAAGCTTGCTTGATCTTGATTTTCAGTATGAATAGAGACCATGAAAGCGGGGCCTCTTGATCCTTCTGACTTTTTGGTGTTTGGTTCTGCTACTGCCCTACCCTGTTTCAGTTTTATAAAATCACATGTTTTACAAATGTGTTGTCTAATGGCATTCTCTAAGAATTCCACGTGTCTTTCGTCCTGAAATCTCTGCCTCAGAGGTAGTCTTTGTAGTATTTTGGTATTGTCCCCTGGCTCCAATAGTGCACATTTTCCCCTCTAAAAGTTTTAGAAGCTGACTCTGTGAAGTGTCTCTCTTAACTCTTTCATGGACAGCATTGCAGATGATGTCAGATATCATAACATATCAAAACAATAATTTCCTTATCCATAAGTGTTTTATTAATAAAGAATTTTAAAATTAGGTATTTTTAAATAATCCTGGATTCTCTGGGATCCACAGTTTCTAGTCCTCATCAGTAGCTCCTTCTGTCTTCTTTCTCTGTTCCCAAATAATCCATCTTGAATTTACTATTATGTAATCCTTCTTGCTCAAACAAGAAGGATTTTTCATTCAGCTAGAAAACTTGCAAACTCTTACATCTCCTCCATGCTCCTGTGTACATAAGCCATGTTTCGTGAGGTCACCCAGCAGGAAAGGGATGATCATAACTTATAGCCCTGGGTGGCATCTTGTTGGGCCTCTGACTTATATGTGGTGTGTCCAGCACCTTTTTTTCAGTATGTCTGTCACCAGGAATACAATGTAGTATGCCTAGGACACAAATACAGAGTGCATACCACCACTACAACTGTCTTGTCAGATTCAGTTGGACACTTACTAAATGAACGTTAAAAAGGGATGCAGCAAAGGAACATCATACTGAAAGAAAGAGATGATACCAAGTGCATATTGGTCTCAGGTCCTCAGCAGTGTTTGGCATTTAGTTCAGGCCATTAGAGATAGTGAAGTCAGACGTTTCCTTTATTTAGTAGCTCATTTTTATAGCTTTCAGAAAAATGAAGACCAACAGCTGCCTAGACAGGCATTCAGAAAGGTGTCAGAAATTATGGAATTATGGTGGTGAAACTCCTTTCCCATTGGGTGGCAACTCTCACCTAAACAGTATCTGAGAAGGTGGTGACCTCATGTCACTAATCAGTCAAATACGTGTCTCTGGAAAGATTGTCCTCTTTTTCATTCCCATCCATAAGCTGACAAGTTTCAAGGACTCTTATCACATACCTCTTTAAATAAACCATTAATCTTGAAGTAACCTGTTTGAAATTGTGCAGATGATTATCAATTTAATACAAGGTTTTGGCTGGAAACGATGAGGGCTTGTGCTGTACTCATGCAAGTAGCAGCATCGTTTATCATGCTTCTTGTTGTCTAGATTTTCTTGAGACTTTTGAAGAGGTGAAGAATCAGGAACTGGAACGAAAGGCCCAAATAGAAGCCAACATTGTTGCACTCCTGGAGCACTCAAGCAGGGTAAGTGCATTTCCTGCTCCTGTGGCAAGCTAGGAATTTAGAAGCAGAGAACAGGAGAATGAATGGATAAAGAAGGATGGTAAGATTGGTGGGTTTTATATATTATCCAGTCAATATCTGTATGATAATCTCTTAAAAGGATTAAACTTAAAACCATGTACAGCTGTAGTTTAAAAAAAAAAAAAAAAAAAAGCTTTGTTTAATTTCTCTTTATTTCTGGGGAAAGAGTTTTGAATATTAGATAATACCTGTGACCAGAATAAAAGAAATGTTTACATAATTGCTCTAACTCATCATCATTACTATAATGGCCATTATTCCATTCATGGTAAGCATTTCAGAATACTGCTAGTAAAACTACTGCAATATTTTGTTTACCTGAAGTCTGCAAATCTCGGTTCATGGGTATTCGGTAAATACTATTAAGCAAAAGACAACATTCCAGTTGTCTCTCTGATCTACTAAAATTATGTCTGGAATACCCTGCTTTGTAGTATTTAATGTAAACACTTTAGAAATTGTTCCCTTTTGCAGTGTGCTGTCTTTTTTTGCATTTTCAAAACATTTTTTCTTTTAACATTTTTGGTTCCTATGGAATTTTTTCTTATAGAAATCTTTCAGCTGAGTAATACTTTGATTATATCACCACTTTAATTGTCTTCTAACTCTTTCAGTATGGTATACCATAAGGTATACTTTAGGCAATGACACTTAATTCAGAAGAGATCAATATGGCATCACAGTTTATACTTGCTGCATTTTTGTTTCATCTTGTCTGGCCTGGCCATCTTTTATCAAAAGCTGGCAGAATGAAACTCACTCACATTTAAGTCAGTTCAGACTATTTCCAGTATTTTCAGTCTTTGCAGTAGAAAAGCCAAATAATAGACAATGTACTAGGACAGGAGAGATTTTTACTTGTCCAGTTACCATTTGTTGTTTCAAAGATACAGCATGTTCTCATTATTGTTATTGGTAACACACAGAATGTGAATCGTATGAAACAAATTTCATCTGTTACCAATCAAGAGCTGAAGATAATGCAGGAAGACCTCACTTTCAAATCAAATGAAATGCAGAAATCCCAGAGTACTGCTAAGAATCTGCTTACAGGTGAGATCACCAATGAATTTTCAGATTCATTCCTTAAAAAAATTAAAATTGTTACACTAATAACAAGATCAATGATCTTCAAATACTGAAATACAAATAAAGTGTCAAGTTTACAAATTGAAACTCCTGTGGGTAACAAGTTATTTATATTCCTCAGGAGTATTTCACTTACTATTATCAGAAAATTATGAGTTTCCTGGCACAGATGTACATTAAACAGATGTATTTTAACACAGGGGTACAAAGTTCTTTGAGCTAGAAGTTCGACTTACTAATATTCACCTTGCAATAAATGTTTTTCATAATCTTAACGTAATGTTTAGTATATTGAAGTAGAGACTTACACAGTTATCTAACCATGTGTTATTTGTAAACGTAGTTCTTAGTATCACTTACTTATCATTTGTGCTTTTCTAAAAGGGTATGTACCATGGGGTAATTACTGGCAACAACAGTAAATAACTCTCAAATTCTCAGGCTTTGATTCTGCAAAGTGAATATTCATTTTGACTTCATTTTGGAATTACTCAAATACTTAAGTGTAAGAATTCGCATGATCTAACCTGTAATTTCAAAAAGCAGACGGTATTTTTCTTTCATTTCCGTAACAAGTATCTATTTAGTTCCTTGTTTGCACTGTTTATAGTAGAATTGTTCTCATAATTCTAAGCCTTTGCCAATATCATTATTGGTTCAGCAAGCCTTTCCTTGTTTGTTTGCCTGTAAGGAAGGGGCAGGAATTAAGAACCATAAATCACTTTTTCAGAGGGCTATTATGTGCTGTACTTCGTAGTAATTTTCAAAATAGGAGCCTGTATTGTAACTTCAAAGTAGTTATGTGCAATAAAGAAGTTGTTATGCACAGAGCGTTAGAGAAATTGTTCTGTTGTGTGTTTGAACATTTAGCGTTTGCTTGTCTGCAGATACTCTTTTTGCAGTTCTAGCATGGTTTAAAAAGCTGGGCCGTGCATTAAAAGTTCATATATGACTTTTGTTCTTTCATGTAAGCATTAATTCTTATTATATGACTAAGGATGTTCTGGAAGCACATAGCACTATAGAGACATTATTGAAAGACATATTTCTTTCTTCGCAAGGGGAGAGAAGGAAGTGACAGTACATAATTTTCAGCAGATCATTTAAATGATTCATAGGTAAACTTCTGAAAGCAGGGAGTCACAGATACTGTAATAAACAACTTAAAATTCTTTAAAAAATACAGTGAATGTTCAGTTTCAGTGAAAGTTCTTCCTAACCCTTGAATTATAGCACAGTCATCTTCAGGATTCTTTTGTTGTGATTAAAGTCTGGATTTATACATTTTCTTGCCATAACGAAGATATAAAAAGTCCACCAGCAGAAGCCTTAGGGAAAAAAAAAAAAAAAAAAAGAAGAAAAAAAAAAAGGAAACCATGAAGAGTAAACAGAAGTGCTGATGGCATAGTTTCCCAAAAACATTTCCCTGGGTCACTGTAGTTTGGTCTGAGAGTTTGCTACTGCGTACACACTGCCTGCTAGACGCTGCAACTTCATGGCGTATCAGAAGGAACTGGACTGCATCCTTTTCCTGTCTCTTCCCTTAGAGAAGTTTTGAGGTTTTTTAGTTTTGAGGTTTTTTTCATTGAGGCTATTGCTGGATAAGGATAAAATTCACCCCTTCCAGTTTCTTCCCTTTTCTCCAGAAAGTGTGAATGAATAGGAATAGCCCATTGCTGTCTCACCGTAGTTTTTATCAGTATATGGATAGAACAGTCTAAGAATCCTTTCTGGCTTTTTGGCATTTGTGTTCTTATTACTCTTTGCGTGTAAAATAAATCCTAATTAATCAACTATGTATTATTTTAAAATAACAAAATATAAATATTAGAACAACTCTATAAAATGTGAAAATGCTGTGATTAGGCCTAAATAAATCCTTAAGGAAATCTAAAGTTGTTTTCTGCTATTTCTCTCCAATTTGAATTATTTTGATTTTATAGTTTTATTTTTTACTGGTTTTAATGTTAAGGCCCTGATTTATTGAGGTCCTTAAGCATTTGCCTGTCTATAAACCACAGTGCCATAGAAAGAAGAGAAGTAGAGCTGTGGTCTGTTCAGTCGTGTTTTAGGATCTGACATTGACCAATACCAGGAACTTCAAAGTGAAACTATATGCAATTATGAAATACTCTAGACACAGGGAAAGTGTTTTCTCAAGCCCTTTAGGGTGGAAGGCAGCATAAAGATCAAATCACAGACATGCAATACAGTTTCAAGCCTTTTATTTTTAAACCCTTCTTTTTACCAGTATGGAATTTTTTTTGTATTTATATAAATGCCCTTTGCACATACAACACCTTTACAATCTTACCTTATAGAAGTGCGCTTCTCGGGATAATTGTATACTGTACACAAAAATTTTGGCTTTTTTTATTTTTTTTATTTTGAAGTTCCTAAAGAAGTCCCCAAAGTACTCTGTAATAAGCCAGAAATGTTGATTAAAGCAAATATTTCACTCTAAAAAATGAGTATATGACATAAATACACAAGGGGAGAGAATAGTACCAAAATCTTGCCATGATGGGGTTTTGATCAGATGATATTTTCCCAAATAATTCCACTAAGGAAACCATACCCACAGTTTTTGGAAAGGTGAACTCTCCCTCTCTCTCATATGCACATCCAATCCCTTCTGCCATAAAGATCTCTACTGCTTTGGTTAATTGTGGTGGGAAACTTCCTACCCTTTTTCCAGGTGATCAGAACAAATCTGAGTCTATGAGCAAAATACTAACCTGAGAGAGGTTTCTTTGTGCTGCCTCATCCCGCCCAATAGCACACTTTGGGAGATATTTTAGAATGTAGAAAAAACCCTGCATTATGTGTATCATTTTTTCTGAGTTAGACACAGCTCTCAAACATAAGATTATGTAGCCATGTGTTTCCATGTTCAAGAACATGAAGAAAATACAATAACAAGGCTGCAGGTCAGAAAACCACCCAAACCAAGTCTAGCCACATCTAGTCCTTCCACACTCAGAGTGGATAATTTGTCCCCAAAACTGGATCAAAGCGTATTTTTTATTTTGTGTGTCTTTATTGTGTCCTCTCTTAAGCATCTCATGTCTGAACAGTTTCAGTCTTTACATCTCTCTTCATATAAGAATCCTTTCATGCTTCTAACTCCTTTAATTACCTATATCTCTGCTGTTTCTTTTTAATGGATTGTCAGAAGTAAATGCTGTATATTGTAGCACATGCTCATTTTGTAAGGTTTCACAGTTCTTATTCTGTGGAGATACAGAAGTATTTTCCTGTACAGAGTGAATGTTTAAAGCAAGTTTGGCTATTTACTCTCATAAAACTAAGCCTTATCATATACAGGCAACATAAGTAATAACAACACAATGCTAAAAAACTTATAAAAATATTTTTTTAAATTGTCTGCAGTTTTGCAGTCAACTTTTTCTAAGGTATCACCACTACTTTAAGACTTGAAATTGATACTATAAACAACTTTAACAAAAGAAATACCCCATTGTGATATAGAAAATCACCACATTTTCATTACTCTTCACTTACAAACTATAATACAGTAATTGTACTGAAGGCGTCTGACTTATGGGATGATTGTGAAGATCAATCCTTTTTCGTTCATTCACATTAACATTCCCATGAATATCAAAATCAGAAAGATATGCAGGAGCTGTTTGTGTTGCTTAAGTACTCTGCACTGTTAATTAGAGATTGTGTATCTGTTGATCTAGAGAGTCAAAAACTGCAGATGGACCTACAGAAGATGGAACTCTTGGAGGGCAAGATGGTTGATGAACTGGCTTCTCTTAAAGACAAAATTGAACAAACAAAAACAGAGTTAGAGGTCTATAATAATTTGCCAGCTCTGAAAGCATCAGGAGAAGAGAAGAAAAAGGTAATAAAAACAATGAACCCTTGGATTATACAGAATTTGTGTGGTTTTGATCACCTAGTGGAGGGGAATCCAGGCTTGTGACTGGGAATCCTGACTGATAGCTGAAAACTGGACTTGCACACCAGTACAAAGGCTTGCACACCCAGTGCTTCTGTGCTTATATATGTGATTTGTTAACTGGGTACATGTAGCAGGCTATCGGCTGGATACCTTTCGATAACTTCCATCCCCAAAATCTCCCATTTATTTTAGTGATTCATCTGAACTTTTCTATTGTAACTTATGACTACCCGTAAGCTTGAATTTAGCAATCTAACCACAGAACCCAAACAAAAAAGAAAAATCCATCCTGCACGTATTTGCTGTAAGACAAACTCCATTTAGAGCACTACCCACATGTGATAAATTTCCTACAAATTCTTAACATCAGTGTTCCCACGTTTGCTGATATAATATGGTCTAAGCCTACAACTTGGTCATAACCATTAAATTCTTTAAGATAGAGAATGCATTGCTGGAGAAAAGCCTTATGAGTTCTTTATGCATGTGATCTTGTTCTGAAAGGAAGAAAAATTAGCATCCTGAAAGCTGAATTAAAATAATTAGTCTGTAGCCCACAGCAAATGAACTCATCCATTAATCAGTTTGTGTTGTTTTTTTTCCAACTAGAGACTCCAGGATGACAAAGAAAAATTAACAAAACAAAGCCATGCTTTTAAGAAAGTAATGGAACAATTGAATACAGAGTATGAGACACTAAAGAGAGAGCTGCAAGAGAATGAGACACATTCTCAGGTATAGCTCAAGCTACATATTACCTCTTCAGTAGTTTCTATTGGAGTTTCAGCTTTCTTGTACACATGAAGCATTGTATGGACGGAATCAGTTTATTCCTTCTCAGTGAGTTTTCAAAATTGTGTGTTGTAAATGCGTAGCCATGTTTTCTGTTTTCAAACAGAAGTTAATATCATGCCAGTAAACTTCTTGTAAGGTTTGGATTTCAAAGTTACTAGGCAGAGATCTTTCTGAGCTTAAAAATTAATCCTTTGTGTGAATCCTTTGTTTAAATGTTTGTATTAATCTTGCTTAGATCTCTCCCCCTTTTGCCCTTCCTTTGCTTGAGGAGTTTTGAGGACCAACTTAGAAAGAAACTACAGGAAAAAAAAGTCACTGCTAATTAGATAAGATCCCTTTTGCTTTTAAAGTTACAGTAGTAAGTTTTTTCTTGCAATCTATATTATTCCATTTCCCTTTTTCCAGTCCTTCTCCTTGCAGACCACTAAGTTTTAGGATTTGTTCAGACTTCTTTAAACCCCAGGAACTTTGGTATACAAGTATATTTACATTTATATTTCAGAAGTGAATCAGAAAAGAAAATGTTTATAAACTCTTGAACAGCTTTGATTCTTCCATTGTAAACACCCATAAATTGCTGTCATTTTGGTAACAGAACTTTACTGGCATATAGGTTTGAATGCACAGAAGGAAAATGGAAAACCTCCAAATAAGCTGAAAAATGGAAATTTGTTATTTTTTCTGCATTTCAGTGATTTTTGTTGTTTGAGGTTGTAGATCTTTGCCATTTAAAACTGTAACTTCTTCCTTATTCAGTTAAAAGCTGAAGGTGATGTTTGTACATATTTAAGTTAACTTTCTTCTGGAGTGAACTTTATGGTGCAGATGAGAATGCATAGCTCTAATTGAGGAGGTACATGTATACATTCGTAGCGTATGATCATTGTGGGCTAACTCTAGGGGGATGATGTAAATCCCCACAGCTGCATGCCAAAGTGGACAAGACTTCAGATATTGTATAATCTTTATGCCAAGATCACATTCTTATTCCTAGAGATTATGTAAATCAGAAATGGTTACCCAGCCAGTGTTAAGATATTTGCGTAATGATGCTAAAATTTTATATAAAGTAGTAGTTTTACAGCATTTCTTCAGTTAATTAAGCTGTGGCAGTTCTATTTCAATCTGCGCCAAAAGGATTTGTTTCTTTGCTTTTAATGTCATGAGTGTAAATGTCTTTAGGGTGAATAAAGGTATATCATAAAGTAGCTGATTAGTTGACATGCATCAAGCATTGTGAGATACAAATAGCGTTTACATACCTTGAGGGTTCATGCAATTTTGCAAGCAGTAAACCGTATGAGTTGTGGTGTTCAAGGAGTTACTATAAAAATGCAATGAATATTTCCTTTGGTATATATCAGACTGTTTTAAACCTAGGCTCCTTTACCAGCGGTATTGCATGTAGCAACATCTACAAAGGGGGCAATGAAAGTTATAATTGGTGAGAAATATCATATCTTGGGAAAAAATGACTGACATGTTTGCTATGAACCAGTACACTAGACAACTTACTCTTCACTGTAAGATTTATTTTGAGTAATATAGCAAATATTTTCATATCTTATGGCTTAAGAATAAGCTTTTAAGTAAAATGTTGCAGTATTTTCCCAATTTATTACCTTAGTTTCCACAGAAAGTTTAGTCTCTCAATGATTTTCAGTTTTTGCATTTAAAAATAACATCTGCGTATCTTGAAATGCAGAACCTTGAACAGTAGCATCAGAAAAACAAATATTATAAAATTGTATTGTAAGGAAGCAGCCATCGATATAATGTCCACATTGGTTTCCTGTTGATGCTGAAAGTATTGAAGAAGTGCCAGCACTTAACCCACACTCCTACAATCTTCTTGCTGCAGCTCTGTTCTTATCACAGCTTCTGGCATCAGACAGGAAACTTAACTATGGAAGTAAGGAAGTTTCTTCTATATAGCTCAAAGTCCAAGACAGTGTCAGGAAATATTGTATCTTTGGTGATTTTAGATCCTACTGATTTTAAGAGGAGATCATTTAAATGATATGAAGTATAATGAGAATTAGTATCTCCCTGCAGTGTTCACCTTTTTACTTCTGACTTGCTTGCACATTTCCCTATGTGACAAGTCTTGAATTCTCATCTGATTTTTTCCATCTACCACTGCAGTTGCATGCAGTGCTCTTTTATAAGTAGATATATAAAGTGTTAAATTATATTCAGGTTAATCACTAGCAGTTTTAAAAATTATTTCACCATTGTTTCTCATATTTGTGGGGTTCTTTGTGAGATAACTTTGATCTTACCAGGCAATAGAGCACAACATATCGTGTAATAATTGTTGTTTTCATTTTTGGCTCTTTTTGTGTTTTCAGCTTACAAATTTGGAGAGGAAGTGGCAGCACCATGAGCAAAATAACTTTATGATGAAGGAATGTATCCTTTTCTTTAAGAAATACAGTAAAATTCACACACTGTATTAATTGAGGAAGAAGTCTGTTTCCTCCAGCAGAATAAGACAGGACGGAATGAGGAGCAGGAGACACGGGAGGAGGGTAAAGGTGATGCTCTGCAAATGTCTGGTTAGCCGATAGATATTATATATAGCAAAACTTGCATGTGTTGTCTGAAACAATTTTACGGGGTCCTAACACCTAAAATTTGTCTTGCAGTCTGGTGTTTTTCCTGTTGGGTTGGTTTTGCCATTAGATTTCATGCGAAGATCATCTTCACATACGTCTAGGATTATCTGAAATTATCCAGCAAGTATAGCATTGTTCGAAAATCTCTACAACATAGTGACTTTTCGTGGTATCTTACAGTTATAAAACACAATACATATCAATGATGAAAAAGTAAACAACAAATTGTATGCATTTAATGTATTTCTTATCAAATAAAAGAGGAATTGCGTATTAGAGGGGAAAAAATCAGATACATGGGATAGATAAATAAGGTATGACAAGAACCTGCAAAATGGGCTGGGATGGGCGAACAGCACTGCAGCTCTCCCATTATGTGATGCTAATTAAAGAGTTGAATTCCATTAATCATATAAGACCTTCCAAAACATCAGCAAAATCTTATTTACTGCAAGTGATTTTCATGAAGCAGTTTTTGAAGTTAGGAAAAAACAATGAAGTTTTTTTAATTAGAATTGATGTTCTTCTTATCTTGTACTATTCTTCATAGTTATTGTAGAGATCTGAGTGTGGCATAGTTGCACTTTTATTTTTTATTCTATTTTTTTTCTTATTCAAATTCACTTCAATAAATTCACTTCTTTAAAATTATTTAGGAAACAAAAAAACTGAAATAGATGCATAGAATCACTGTTACATGATTATATTACAAATGTAATTGGTAAAAGTAACCTTAAAGTTATCATCCAGTGTTGTGTGTTGGACAATGGACATGTCTCAGATAATGGCACAAGAATATATTTCAGGCAAGTCTGTAATAGCCTAGCCATCAGGGAATATACATACATGCATAACAATACATGCAGATCCTATATTATTTTTTTCCCTGATCTTTTTCATATAACAAATATCCTATTTCTCATATCTGCTCTAATTCTTAGAAAAAATCTGAAAAAGGTCTTGGACAACATAATGTAACTGAAGCCACCTCCTCTATGAAGAAGGCTCTACAGGAATTATTTTATTAAGGCAACAATCATGGATCCCATTTTTGTAACAGAAAAATACTCTAAAACAAACTAAGAGAAAAAGTTGATTGGGATATTAAAAGCACATCCTAATGTGCTATAATGCATTTCCTATCCAACTGCAGACCCTTTTACAGAGTTTTGTGCCTGCTTGGGCTAGTGGAAAGAAAGGTCCTGCCTTCTTGGACTAGAACTTCTGTAGACAGAGTTCTGAAGTGCCAAACTGTACGGCTGCAATAGCTAACTGCCTTGAAATGGGTTTGTTTGCAGTGTAACAATAAGCAGAGTCTTCCACGAGGAACCTATTGCCTATATAGATGAAAACAAAACTGATTTAGGCATGTAATCTCTTCTTTTTACCCTGCTTGGCATGAGATGACAGCTAGCATAAATCTTTTAGACCCAACTTGATTTTTTTCCAATATTTGCAATCCTTTGACAGTTTCCACAGAAGGAAACTTACTGTATTGCGGTTCCCTTATGGTCTCTAATTATGCTAATATTTATACTGGCAGTTTGTTTCCTTAATTCTTTTAATCAGTTATAGCAACTAAAAGTCAGGAGAGTGACTACCAACCAATAATGAAGAATGTGAGAAAGCTGGTCACAGAATACAACAAAGCTCTCATAGAAGCTTTACAGAACACCAAGAACTGAGCTCAGGCACTTCCTTCCTGCCCCAATGGACCGACAATGAGAGATGTGCACAGGCAGCGTGGAAAGCTGGATTACTGAGCTCGTTTGCTCACCTCTACAGCAACAGATATTCTTAAAAGTATTTTTCCAGGTTTTTAGAAGTCACAGGTTTTAATAGTATCCCTCCTTTTGCAACATTTAAAAATTTTAGGAATAAAGTTCTGAATATTAGAAACTTGTGGAAATAAAAAGGAAATGCTGCACAATGAGTGTAAAATCATCAGAATATTTTACGGAGAAGCATTGCTGGATCGTTTCTCAAATGTGAAGCTTCACTCTGCTTTACACAATGAATCTCTAATTGTCTTGTAGTCCTATCCCTGCCAAACAGAACAGGAGTTTTCCCTGAATAAGGACTGCCTGACAGGCTCTCCTACACATTATCTTAAATAAAGTTTGTAGTAAGATAAATGGTAACATCAGCATACCATCCCTATTTATTAAAAGTAATGAAAACATCTAAGGATTGCAAGCATCTTGTAAGTCAGAATTGTGTCATAGTATAAAATCTTATAATAAAAGTAAATGTACTTTGGATCTGTCAGCAAATTTTCATTTCCCCATGGAAAACACATTAAATTCCTTATTTTACTTTTTTTTAATCTAATTATAAAGAGAGAAATGTGATAAAAAGTAGTGAAACATAGCTAATACTGACCTTGTGCAGAGCATTTTACTTTTGTAGTATTCACCAATAAAGGAAATAACAGGGAAAATTATTTATATTTTTTGCTGTGTTTTATTTCCTCAGGTTTCAAGCTGCAATGTCGCAAGCAGCCTCTTCTTTGACAAAAATATATAGGAAGAAATTCCACATAGAACAAAACTAGGATTGATACATAAATAACAATGTGCTTTATGATACAGAAATTTCAGAAAAATTTACATAAAACAAAATTTCCATGTATATATTTCCCTCACATTCTACATCTAATGTAATTATAAAATACCTGTTGATAATTTCCTCCACCTGGTATGTTGTAAGCTAGTCCTGATCAAAGAGAAAAAAGCACAGTTGACTATTTTTACAAAAAATAATAAAGATCAGTGAGGTCTGGATTTATAGGCATTCTGCTCTCTCTTAGAAAACTTTTCCAGAAGAGGATTAGACTATATGGTCCACTTTATAGAAGTGGAGTAGAGAAAGAATTAGAAAATGCACTGAGTCCATTAAAACAGAAGTTCTGTATTTTTGTCTCTAAATTTATCCAAATCTATGGTCTGTCATTTACATACCACATAAAGAGGTATGTAAAACAAGAATATTGAAGATTCTTGTAGAGAGCACTCTGTTTCCAAATTCAGCACAGTAAATGCTGTTGCTCTGTATATTTGTGTCTGTATAATATTTAGAGATAATGGAACAGGATTTCTATAAACCTAGGGCTGTTATCTATGGGAAATTCCCACTAATGTCTCTTCCTTCCTCTCAACGTTTCAGAGAGTATTCTAGAGAGAGCCCATTATTTGTGGAGATAAAGGCGAAGTCTAATACTCTCACCAATCAAACCATCAGCCAGAAAGATCGCCTCCTGAATTCCACTTGTGCTACAATAACATATTTTAATGAACAATGGAAAAAAGCTGCAGACTGAATAAACAGACCGCTTTAAATTTGCTTTCACTCAGGGCAGGGGACGGTTTTGTTCCTTGATAGTGATTCTATAAGGTAGCATGGTGAAGTTCACAGGATTTTATTGTGTTCCCTAGGAGATGCCTGTCACAAAAGCACTCTCTCCAGCATGCTGTTCTTCTGGTTCTACTGAAGGATCTCCAGATTACGTGTTTCGGTCTCAGAATCTCGTCCTTCGTTCCTTTGCGGTTCATCCATATGGTCCTGGATCATGGTCATAGTACACGTGACTGAAAAGAACTGTGTGGATTCTGAATGGCCAGCTATGCAGCAGGTGCTTAATCTCCCTCTAGGAGATCAATAACTCATTCCCAGTAGTGAACTGAGTAAATTGTATCCATATCTAACTCCTAAAGTCTTTTTTTTTCTTTTTTTTTTTAATACAAGTTTAAGTACCAGACACACAGCATTTTTTTCACCAAAGCTCCTGTGTGTATATCAAGACAAAAATTCAGTGACACAGGTCCCTCTACCTAGGCCATCTTTTATACATTTTATGCTGACTGCATACTGAAAGGACATTAATTAAGTGGCAATTTCTATGGGGTGGAGAAATTTAAAAACTTTTCTGCTCGTATGTCTCACCAGGGCTGAGTAGAGGTAAGGATCACCTCCTGCAGCCTGCTGGCAATGCTCTTCCTAATGCACCCCAGCACACTGTGGGCCTTTTTTGCCATGCATTGTTGGCTCGTGGTCAGCTTGGTGTCCACCAGTAAGGACCCCAAGGTCCTTCTCAGCGAAGTTGCTTTCCAGCCACTCAGCCCCCAGTGCGTACGGGTGCCTGGGTTGTTCCTTCCCAGGGGCAGCACTGTGCATGTACCTTTGTGGAACTTAGTGAGATTCCTGTCTGCCCATTTCTCCAGCCTGTTGAGGTGCCTCTGAACAGTGGGACACCCATCTGGTACGTCAACCACTCCTCCCAGCTTTGTATCATCTGCAGACTTGTTGAGGGTGCGAACTGACCTCTCATCCAGGTCATTAGTGAAAAGGTTAAGCAGTCCTGGCATGAGTATCCACCCCGGGGTACACCGCTATTGACTGGCCTCCAGATGGACTTTGGGCTGCTGAGCACATGGTGAGCCCCAAGCCAGTTCTCAGTCGACCTCGCTGTCTGCTTACCTGAACCATACTTTGTCAGTTTATCTATGAGGATTTTATGGGAAACCGTGTCAAACGCCTTGCTAATGTTGAGATAAACAACATCCACACTTTTCTCCTGGCTTACTGAGTTAGTTGCCTCATTGTGGAAGGCTATCAGGCTGGTTAAGCTTAATTACCCCTTCATAAACCTCTGCTGTCTACTCAGGACCATCTTCCCGTCCTTCATGTGTCTGGAAATGGTTTCCAGCATAAGTTGCTGCATCACTTTCTCAGGGATCAAGGTGAGCCTGACCAGCTTGTAGTTCCCTGGCTCGCTCTTCTTGCTCTTCCAGCAGATAGGAGTGACATTTGCTTTCTTTCAGTCTTCAGAAGCCTCTCCCTGTCACCATGAAAAAAAGATAATCGAGAATGGCCTCACAATGCCATCAGCCACCTCCCTCTGCACATGTTGGGTAAATCCCAACAAGCCCCATGGATTTTCGTATGTCCAGTTTGTTTAAAAATTCCCTAACCTGGTCCACCTCTGGGAAGATGCCACTGAGGCATTAGGAGACCAGGTCTGACAGCGTCTGTTGCTCCAAATCCCACTTCACTGACACAGAGCATGGAAATAAGCATTTCCATTTCAAAATCTTCAACCAAAGGCACTGTTATTTCTGTGCTATGTTTTGTGCATGAGGATGAGCATAGGAGCTCATCTTCTTATTGGTCTCCCTGCTTCATCCTGCCTTCACTGCTTTTCATTGTGATGAAAAAAACCTTATTTTTCTTTCAAACCCAGTTGGTTTTTTTCCTTGCACTGCTGAGCTTAGAAGACAACATGCACCACTCCTGTGAGTAATTCCAGGCAAGCACAACACTGAGATTCTTTTTTATTTTTTTCTGGCTGGCAACATTAGTTAATGTTAATGCTTCTTAGTGCTGGTACGTGCTGTTTCAGAGGGATGCGTTTCCAAAGTGAGGCGTTTGTAAGGTCTTTCAGCACACTGCTATTTTTCTGCTGCAAGTGTACAAGAAGAATACAAGGCATAAGACAGATCTTAGGATGAGCCGTTGGCCATAAGAATATCTTACTGTGAGGAGAAAGATGTTAAAATGCTTACTTTATAACTGTTCTGCAAAGTATCTGCTTTGAGTGAACACCTTGGGAACGTGCCTCATAGTGACAAGGCATCTGGGTGAAGTGGATGTGGCAATTGTCTGGAGTGAAAAAAACCCACCCTTGGATTCTGAAAGGTCATAAAATCAAAGTTTGCTTGAACACATGCAAAATGATGAATACAAGCTGATCACTGAACCCTACATATATTGTGGGTGACAACTCCAGCCAGAGCACAGCTGTGAAATGCGGATTCATCCCTGGGAAGGGGAACTGAATTACTCCCAAACAAAAGAGTTGCTATCTTGTTCTTCTTTCATAAAAAAGGAAGGAAGCCTTTAAGCATTTCATAACTGCAGAGAAGATCTGAATCCAAATCCCAGCTTTGATCAATCATTCGTTGGGATTGGCAGAAGTTTGGAGCAGAGGAAAAAAAGTTCCTTGCCCCTGACTCGTGGTTCTACACTTGCAGGTTCTGCTTTCAGGAAGGAGGACTAACTGCACAGTATGCCAAATGTGTGAAATGGAGGAAGCCTCCCACATTTAAAAAAAAAAAAAAAAAAGTACCAGAAATGTAAAATGATCTGCTCTTGTTTCCTCTTGTAAAGCTAATTCCTTGAAAGCTACATTCGTTTAAAGTGACTGAGCTTGATTCACGGGGTGCTGGTACCTTTGGATCAGGCCCAAGATTTCTGCTGTGCCGCAAAGGATGAGCAAAGGTGCAAGAGCTCTGTCTCCAGTGTACAACACGAGCCTGCTCACAAACAATATTCCAAGTGCAGAGAGGGGGACTCAGCGCCTCTGAGAATTAGAAAGAAAAAGAAAATAATGATTATAGCAGAAATTATCAGTTACGCATGAGAGACAAAATTCCAAATAAAGCCTTCAAATTTTCAGTATCCTTCCTGTTCCTTCTTTTTCTTCCAAATCAAATTAAAAGAGGGTGTTTATGGCTTGCACTTGTGTTCAGGTTTCCTGTATTTAATAATTTTTTAGGATTATTGAATTGAAAGTTACTGAAATCCTTTACCTATACACAAACCTACATTTTAACTTCTTCCTTTAACCTGTCTTTCACATTTCCATATTTCAAGAATTGCTAAAATTATATTGTTCAAAATGTTGCCATTTAGAAATCTTTCTCTCATAGAGAGAGAAGACTGAAGTTAAAGGTGGAGTGTTTAAGAGAAGGAACTGTTACACTGCAGCTCACCAACAGTGCACAAGTGGCTCTCCTGTATCAAGTTTTTAGCCAATACCCAGTGTGACATAAATTTGGAAGCAGAACCAGGTTGATAGCAAATTTGTCCCTAAATTGCACTTTTTAAATGCTGGTTAAAGTTAAAGAAAGTTAAATGATGCAGTCATCAAATAAAACTTATCATTCGAAACACATTAACAGTGTGAGATTAATTCAGTGGAATACAGTGGGTCCTGCAAACAGGACTTTCTGAATGAATTTTTGTAACCTGAATGGATGAAAACACTAACCCTGAGATCTAATTAGCCTGACCCATTTCCTGGCCCTGGGAAGCAATAGTCCGATCTGCAAACTCTGCGTGCATTAAGTGGCTCATGCAATTAGTCTTTAACTCTCCAAATTGCGCAGATAATGAAATTTGCCTCCTTAATGCTGGGCTACTTTAGGCAGTCATATTTTATTGCTGTGCATAATTTGGGGTGATTCAGTGTCAATATCTTAAAGACACTTGGATATACAGTTGTTACCATTAAACAGAAATACACAGACTCATTCGTCTTTCAAAATGTATTGTAGAAAAATTGAGCAGAAAAGCAGTAAGAGAACAGAGGAGAAAAATTGTGAGCTCTGTAGCTTCTGTATGAGCTTTGCTTACCTCCCGCTGGATGACGCCTCTTTCAGGCTGGAGAATCTCGTTCATCTCTGGACTTCTTTTGGCTTTTGGGCAGTAGGAGTATTAACAACACTTACATTAGTGCTCCCAGAATCTGATCCAATCTTGGCAGAGAAGCAAAAGCTTGGTTTGGGGTTAATTTAGCACATGTTCAAAATCACCCATTTTAGCAGATCTTTTAAAAAAGAGAGCAGACATGCTCTCAAGTAGAAAAACAATGGGCTCAAAAAGCAATGACAACAAGGATGCAGTTTTGTCCTTTTCATACAAACTAAGTGGGATATAGCTACCTCACTTACTTCTCACTCATGTGACTTCATATACGTATTTGACATCATCAGTGGCCATCACGATTGCTGACTCTTAGCTTCATTTTTCACACTTTCTTTCTCCAGGCATTTTTTAAAATACTTTTGGTCCCTTTTGTCAGCAAAGAACTGGGAAACAAAAATTATTTTTTTGTCCTGCTGCTGACAACAGGCCATTATAGAATCTACATAAAGCCTTTTTCAGCAAAATGCAAGTGACTTACAAAGTTAAAGTTTACGGAGTATAGACCTTAGTCAAACAGCCAGACGTCCTTCACAATGACTTGACTGACACAGAAGCCCTAAAGTACTCCTGTGTTGTTTCATCAGCTGAACTTTCCCCTTGAGGGAAACCTGAGATTCCCACAAAATCCTGTGTTTAATCCCACTGTAGTAAATTGCCTTTCATTTCACTCGCGAGACAGGAAAGCAGCATCTGCCTTTGACTGAGGCTGTTCTGTAGACTGCTCAATACTCAGCCATTTTCCAGACTATGGTCTCCTGAAAATCCAAGAGAAGCTCGTTTTTGAGAAGAAAACTAAAACACTGAGCAAAAAACCAAAGTTACCTTTGGAGTATGCATATGCAGGAGAGACAGCAGAAAAAGCAAGAGGTAACTGCACATCCTCAGCATGGGCTGACAAGTCATGAGAATGAGCTGCAACACAAACCAGACTCTGCTACCTTTTCTACCCCACCTTAAAGTTTCTCACAACCACCTATTACACTATCACCACTCCTCCACGCTGTTCCTTCCATGTTAGCATGGCTTATCTTTAACTATGTATCGCCAAAACCTTTATCTCCCTCTGGTTCCTACACCGCCACTGCATTGCATCCTGACCACTTAGACTGGCATCAGCACATGTCCTCTGACTGGCCACCTGGCTACTACCTCTCACTTACAGGTGATCCAAAATAAATGTCTTAGGGGCTGTGGTTTGCCTCAGTGGCATAGACTGTTCTGTAGGGGACAGCAGGATCTGTTTAAGAAAAGAAGCCTAAACTCCATCATTTATGAGCCTCTGCTTCACATTAGCTGATTGTGGTGACTAATAATTCCTAAAGTTCCTCTACTGCCTCCTACTACCACATATTAACATCATGTCAAGGCCAAAGTAATGGCTTGTTTCCAAAAAGCATAATAGAGCCAGACACTGCAAGAGGATATGTGCTTTCTGCTAACACATCTACCTGATTAAAGAAGTGCAGAGTGGCATTGTTTATTTTTCCTCCTCACATATTTCCATGCACTACAGCATGTATGAATGGATTGTCCTTGAGACAAGCATGCTGCTTATCTAAAGAGGAAAGCCTGGTGTCAGGAGTTCAGGGCACTTAACATATCATAAAATTAGCCTTCAGCAAACAGAGTTATGAAAAGCCATGTTTAATGCTAGGGTTCTATTTACAGGTTGAAAGACAATTTGTTTCCCTGCTGTAACTTATCTAAAAACTCATGCATTCCATTGTGATGGGTGTTAAGTTAGATGTGAATGCTGATACGTACTAATCAGCAGTTAACCAACAACAAACTGATGTTCCGGAATGGAACACTTCAGAAATCACAGAATCATAGAATGGTTCGGGTTGGAAGGGACCTTAAAGGCCATCTAGTTCCACACCCCCTGCCATGGGCAGGGACACCTCCCACCAGACCAGGTTGCTCAAAGCCCCATCCTGCCTGGCCTTGGACACCTCCAGGGATGGGGCAGCCACATCTTCCCTGGGCAACCTGTTCCGGTGCCTCACCGCCCTCATAGTAAAGAATTTCTTCCTAATACCTAATATAAATCTCCCCTCTTTCAGTTTAAAACTGTTACCCCTCGTCCTATTACTCCACTCCCTGATAAAGAGTCCCTCCGCAGAGGATTCCCTCCCCAAATTGCACGGGGTTGGACAGCCTTTCTGAGTCTTTCCAAGTACCTTTAGAAAAGACAAAGGATGCATTCTACAGGGCCCAAATACAGCTACTTACCCATCTGAGGACATGCTCATTGGCCAGCTCAGCAGCCAACAGCATCTATTAGTTCCACATGCAACAAAAGCTAGAGTAACTCAGCATCATATTTTACTCTTCCTGCCATCCTCGCTTTTAGCCCAGTTTCTTTCACTGGCAACCTGATTTTGCCAGATGGCTATTTCCAATTCTCCTGTGCTTTCATAGTGAATGCAGGCTGAGATTTAGACCCATCAACACAAGTTGAGGACTGGATAGCAAGAGATGGGCTTGTGCATCGGATCCTGCTATGATATCATTGCTGCTTGGTGGAGGGGACAGATAATTCTACTGCGCCTCTGAGTTCTTCAGTAATTAGAGGGATGATCAGATCATGCAGCTTTTAGTTCACAGAACAGAAAATTGATACGACCTACTTTTAGGAAGATTCATATTCTAATAACATGAAATATAAGGGTGAAAATATGGACGGTAAGGCTGGCAGACACTTAAATATGAATAAGAGTAAGCTAGAACAATGAAATCCTTTTAATTCCACAGTCTAGCAAAAGCTTATCGTGTGGTTAATTTTTACATCAATGGGAGCAATAACCAAACTGTGGCACTTAAAACGCCTTCCAAATAGAAACAGATCTACACATAAGCACTTATTACACATAAACAAGTACTTAAATGTTTGCTGAATCATAGATGTTATTCTTTATTACTTCAAATATTAAATTACATAATGAAACACAAAACAAATACATGAGCCTGCTGAGGCTGGTATCCCAACCGAATTCTGACTCAGGTAAGTAGGTATTTCCTCTCTTCTAGCTTCAGCGAGTCTTTGCAGCCTTCTTGTACTTGTGGAGTATGGCATATTTAGGCTGCCTGACCTCATCCTGGAGATAGCCCCCTTGTCATGGCAGATGAAATGATCAGCTGATCCTTCAAAAAATAGTGAATACCTGACCTGGCCAATTATGGATACTGCAAAATCAGTATCAGCAGCAGTCCACATGCATTGCTTTGCATTTAGGTGCATTAAAAGTGGAGGCATGATGTATTTCTCCTCAGTGACCTGTTTATGCCCTGGGGAGCAGATTTAAGTGAAAAACATAAAAACCCCTCTAAGCTCACAATAACAATCTGGAGAACCACAGCTTTGACTGAAATTGTTTAACCTCCCACCCCTCAGCAAATCAAAAGACACTTAAAAAAAAAAAAAAAAAAAAAAAATAGGATAGGCCACGTTAAAAGCAGGTTAAATGAGCAATGGGAACAGAGATATCCACTAGGTAGGAATTATGATAATACTTAGTATCTGGTAATACACTAAGTATTCTGATATTGGAGGGACCTATACCAGCAGGCTTACTAAGGCTATCATGCCATGTGGATAATCACTGCCTCTTCATGTCTAAGAGTAGAAAGAAATGTTCTCAAAAATCAAAGGTGGACAAAATACATGTGTGTATTTTGGTCTGGAACCAGACCAGGTAAATATCTTATATTCTGCCTCCTTTAAGCCTGAAAGTGGCATTTTTTTAGTGTTTGGAATGTTTGTTGTGTTTTGTAGTGTTTTTGCACCCATAGGGTATTTTCAGTTTAATTTCGTGCTCGGTTTCACTTTCAGTTGTATTTGGGGGCTGGGATGAGGGGGCAGCAGCGGCAGGTAAGGAGCAGCTCTGGGTTAATGCATTGAATTCTCCCGTAGATTGGCAATAGATCTTGAGTGTTAAGGACTTCTGTGAAATCTACACCACCCAAAGGCTAAAAGGTCTCCCTAAGGAAATTAAATCAAAGTAGGATCAACCCATACCCCATTTCCAAAATGATGCTGAACATTAGCTTTTCTGTACTTCCGTAAAAGTCATTCTGGGTGTTAGCATCTTGGCAGAACTACAGGACTTTTAAATGCTACATTGTCATAGGTTATATTTAGTCAAGTGGTAAATAGGATTGCCCTTTATTTGCAATTCTGTTTATATATCTGAGTGCTGCTTTTCCATTTATTTCATTATTTTTTTGTGGCATTCTTTGTGTTTTTTCCTCATGTTTCATTTTAGCTTCTGAGTTTTGAGACCCCCCTGCGTGATGTAGCATTTTGATCCCACTGAAGTCATACTAACTCTGTGTGTGATTTATTATTGCAACAAGTTTTCAGTCTGTTTCCAATTGTCAAATGCAGAGAAAATTTTTTTTCCAGTAAAGCACATGAACTAATGGAGTAGTTTGCTGGATTGTGGCTGGCTTTGGTCTATACTGGATTCAGCTGGTTGTTTTGTTACTGTTTACTTCATATTTTTATTACTGTGCGCTGAGATGCGTTACGGTCAGCAGCTTACAAGTGGATAAAATAAATAAGGGAAAGGATGATAGCACCCTGATAAATTAGCAGATGTGCACTTTGAGAAGGGGATGACACTTTCCACCTAGGTGGAGGACTTTTTACTTGCGCTCTCCTGCCTACTGGAGGATGCCATCATTGTTCCTATTTTGCTGACTGCGACCAACAGCAGTCCCCTGCTTCTCCAGCCACTCCAGATAACCGTTTTGATGTATTGCTGGATGGACAGGATTTGCACTGCCCTGCAGTCCCGCTGATACAAAAATGCCTTTAAGATCCTGCCTTTCCCATCCTAATCTACAAAGGAAACAGGAAAAAGGAACTTAAACTCCCTGTACTCAGACAGCAATGAGACTGTTCCAGCCTGCTCCAGCGCTGAGATTTCTTGCCTGTGAGTTGTAAACAGCCTGCCATGCAGGAGGAGAGTAACTGGTAAACGTCTGCCCCAAGAAAAGGATACTCCATGAGCGACTGTAAGAACTGGATGGATAAATTTCGGAAAGCATGGACCCTTTAGCACATCTAGTTCTCTATGGATTCAGCCTGATGATTTCAGGTAAGCCTTTGCTTTAATATCCGTAGTCGACCCGTCACACTTTTCTTGTTTCTCATGCAATGTGCAGGCAAAACGCATGACACTCTGCTCCTTACTCCAGCATGTATCTTTATTGATTTAAGTACTTGTGCTTGTTTCAGTGAGACCACTTATCTCTGTGCAGCGCGCTCACAGCGAGTGAGGGCAGGACTCTGGCCAAGCTACTGGGAAGGATTTAGCTACACGTAGAATCTGCTGCTACCTCTTTTTAACTGTTGAAGTCATTTGTTGACACATACACACATCGCAACAGGGTCTCTCCTCCGTCTCATGGTATTAACTTTTTCATAAAGCTCATTACTTTGAAACCAATGATGTCTTCCCAAAGAATATCTGCTCTAAACACAGATTAAATGTTGACTTTTTCTGTGTCTGACTATATGAACTTGCTGAGCAGTAGGAAATGTTGATGTTTCTAGGTATTCCAGTATCTGATTTTAATCAAGTTCTAGATGGGATTCCACAACTGAAATCTAGATGAAAGTCAGTGGACAAAGAGGGCAGAATAATGCACATCATATAATATCAATCAATAACACTTCAAGTACAGCTAAAGAATGTTCAGTATTATCAGCAAATGTCATTAGTTCAGCAAATCAGAAGTTAGTTGTAAGAGATATCTGCAGAAAGGTATACAGTAAGATTATACTAATGAAAGTTTAGCTTATAGTATTCAGAGCATTAACGTTAGAGACGCTTTGCTGAAGCTATCGCAAGCAGAGCCCTGAGGAAGCCTGCGCTCTTCCCATTGGATTCCTAGCTGCTCAGCACTTCAGCATGGCTTTCACTATCCATATTTCGGTTTTCTAGACAGTTTCTTCTAGCTAACAGATCAAGCAAAATCTGTAACAGAGAAATACAACTCACACAATAACCTTAGACTCTTAGCTCACTCCTAACCGTTCCATTGAGATATGCATAGCTTGTTACAGTCCATCTCACCGTAAAAAGATAACGTGCTGTAACATTGCGGATTGTGCTGCAATGAAAACCAGAAAGTAGCGAGAAAAGGCAGAAGTCCTCATTCCCATGTAACTTGCTTTACAATTTCCAGATCTTCTTGATTAACAGCATGTTAATAGATAAGTGAAATTATGAACAGATGAGTTTGAGATGTTACTTTCACCATCTATAAAAGGCTAGAGATTAATACAGGAAAAAAAAAAAGTGTTTAAAAACTGTTGAACACATGTTTGGAAGTATTCATATCTAGCCATTGCTCTAATAGGCTGCATAGTGTTTACCAATTCCTCTTTTGTTGCTTAAGTCTTAGCTGCGCATTGATTCAAACTATTTAGCCCTCAGATCACTTCCAGCTTTTCACTTTAAGGAGATACCTGGTGCTATAAGCACTACGGACGGAGAATAAAAGAAAGTTTAGTCACCCCAGCCCTTTTTCCTTGTCTCTCCTTTTTCTCTATGTGGTAACGTACACCTAATTGACACAGAAAGCAAGCACAGTTTGTGAAGTCACACGCACGGGAGCAACAAGTCGGCGGTGATTAGCTATAAACATGGACAGTGCGGACAGCCCAGCCCTGAAGAGCTGCCGGTCACTGCCTTTTCCACAGGGTCTGACCAGCGAGGTGTGTGCTGCAGTCACACCCATCTCAATAGATCTGTCAGCTTTCCCGCTTTTGTTTGAGAATGATATCATGTTTCCTGGGGCGAGCGGGGGAAGACAATGCGAGCCCGCTTTCCTCCAGATACTGCAGGCGGAGTTCAGGAAAGCGGGACTGACATTCCCCGAGCAGGGCAGGCTTTACACTCGGCGCAGACAGTGAACTGGTTTAACCTTGTCCCCGATGAGCGCCGGCTGCGCTGGGTGTGTTGCTGGGTAGACACAAAATCCGCCCCACCCTTTTCCAAGGTGAAGGTTTGGCTCGGCTCCCATTACGAGAAATGGGCTTTGATTTAATGTCTTTTTTTTTTTTTTTTTTTAATAACAGTACTCCATTCACAGCTAGAGCTAAAAGCTAAAGATCTGAAGGTAACGTTCAAATATACACAAATGCTCCCTTTTGCACTGTGTATATGGTCACCACTTGCCATAGCAAATGTTCAATTAAATCGACAAGGGGTTGAGTTTAATCCTGTCAGGATTCTTGAAACTAAACTGAGCATCACCACATGTTTTTCTTTCAGTTGGTTCTACTCCAGTCATCATTTTGTAGAATTAAAATGATCCTGGCATCCATGCTGAAGTATGGATCCACCTAGCTTGTGGCTAGGTATGATCTGTTAAGTCCTCATCACAGAAGAGCCACAGACTCACCTACCCTTGGAAGGCTGAGGACAAAGCAAAAAACGAATGCCAGAACTTGGCTTTTGCCTCTTAACAACACCCTCAGATGCTCTGGAAATTTGCTTGCAGCTTCTCACAGTGGGCCAACTCTCAGAAATATTCATGTGTGAGCCGTATTTTAGCAAGATGGCCACTATCAGTAAGAGGTTCGTGGAAACCAGCAACAATTAAAACCAGTTTAAAGCACATTTCTTTGACTACTTCTGGTAGGAAACAAATACATTGTCAAATGTCTCCATCCTCCAAGACAGACAGAATCTTCTGTGCTATAGAATTGCTCTACCAATAATCTTAAATCTAGTGGGTTTCTAAAAATACTGGATTTTTATTTATTTATTTATTATTTAGCTGTTGGACCCATATATGCTAAAAGGCTCAAAAGGTTATATTAGCCTTTTAAGAAAGGGTAACAGCGGAGCTAACAGTGCAGTGGCATTTGGTGGTAGATCCCTGTAATCCCCGTAATCCCTGTTCATGGCTGCATTTTCTTTGGGATCAGTAGGTGTTACCAAAAAAATACATAAATTGTATGTATTATCATTATGTGACTCATTTACATATTTAGAAAGTTAAGCAGCTTTTAATATACATTGCCAGACACACAAGCACCATTATAATGCGCTGTAGGCTCTTCAAAATTACAAGAAATCATAATTTTTAGTTAGACTGGAAAGTTCTAATAATTCTGTTTCAAGACTTGTTTTTCTCTTGTGAAGTTTAACTTAACCTGAAGAAAAGCTGTATTAACCTCTAGTTAATACATGCCTGTGACAGTGAAGTCATTCTTCCCGTAATTAAAGGGACTAAGCATGTGTGAGTATCTTCAAATATGCTGTTGTCAGACCAAAATAGTGTCTGAACTTAAACCAGTCTGTCCTATGACTGCGGCGCTGGGGGTTTGAGCCTCCCACAGCCAAAGCAGTGGACAGAAACCATGTTTGAGTTTTTAATCTCAGTTATTTCAAAACTGTGCTGACTACACGTCACACTGACACACAACGTTTCAGACACCTAAATTATCAAACTACTAATGCAGTTTTCATCCTTGTTGCTGAAGTCTATTTGCTTTGGGAGACCCAGCAATTGCATCTGCCTTCCACGCTCAGGTTATTTACCAGAGGGAACAGTACCCTGCTGCCTTTTGCATGAGTCTGAAGTTTACATGGAATTTAGACTCTTCTTGAGATGCAGCCTTCATCTAAGCCACAAATGATGGGCCTGCCACAGGAATTACTGGCTGGGTCTCTGACCTGGTGAATGTTGGTGTTTCTGCACAGTCCTGTTAGGACCATCATGACTACAAAATCGATGGATCTGTCTTATTGGTGAAAGAGAGCTGTTCTGTTCTAGTTACAGTGTTGGCTGTGTGTTTGCAAAGAAAAAAAATTCCAGCTGTGACCGAATTCATCACTCCCTGACTCTGCAGCTGGAAGCCAAAAACAACAGCTTCAGCCTGTGCAGGCACCTCTGTGCACCTACTCTAAGTGGAATTACAAAAGTGGGCTGATTCTTTTCAGTTCTTTTTGATTTTTAGCTTTAGAGTTTGCTTTTGGTGTGTCCCTGGTTCAGACCTAGTGAGAGGTAGAGTAGCTCTCAGGAAGCCTGTATTCCCAAAGGCCATTTCAGCAGCTGGGAATAGTCAGGAGTGAAAAGGCATTGCATCAGACCCAGAGGAATCAAATCTAAAAGGGTGAAATGAAATCACACTACATTCAGAAATACTAACATGTGCTATTGTTTTAGATGCAGATTTCATATATGTGTGTGTGTGTGTGTGTGTGTGTGTGTAATAGATTGTTTGGGTATTTAGTCATAATTAAACCGGTTGGATGGATTACTTTTTTGCTGAAATTTCATTTCAGGGGAAAAAAACCCCAACAAGTTGTAACATTTTGCAGAGACGGTCTGATACCAACAAGAATTTCATCTGGAAGGCTTTAGGTGGACAAGAGGGAGTATAGAAGTCAGAGAGACTGATTGTAGCAGAGCAGCTGGCTTTAGGGCAGGGAAGATGTGTATTTGGTCCTTCGTGTGCCCAGAATGGGAACTACCTGGATTGGAAACCTGCCCTGTATTGGTCACATAGACTTGAGCCTACTTGGCCCAGACTTGTCTCTTAAACACGCAGAACCCCTGTTCAGCTTTCCATGGAAGACTGTTGAAAGTCATTGTGGTATGGAGGGTGTTGGGTAGGTACAGAAGAAATGAATCAAAAATGGATGCACAAAGAAATGAATAAAAAATGGATGCACCTACCTCTTGCGCGAGACAGATGTGTAGTTCCATGGTCAGCTACCACTGTGACACACTGGGACTGGAGGGAGAAATTGCAATGAAGAACTGCCCTCCAAAGACAGCATCTACCCTGTACTAGTAGCAAGATCATATTTAGGATGTTGTTCTCCTGCGGTTTTAGTGGAGACACATAGCAAAGAACCAGCCCGTGTTTGAACTGGAGACTTTCCTGTAAGGAGTTTAAAATGCTGATTGTTTTTTAGGGCACAGATTTGATAACTGTTCTCCAACTAACAGCCAAACTAAGGACGTGCACTAATAATGTTAAACAAGGGTCATATCATAAAGAAGTAAAAAAAAAAAAAAAAAACCAAAAAAAATTTTGTAATTCATCACTAGGAAACGCAAGCACTTTTAGTGTGTGAAGATATTAGGCATTCACTAAGTTCTGAAAGGATTTTTGAAAGACAGGTTCACAAATGACATTTCTGTGTTCAAGGGTCATATATGTAAAATATTTGCTTCAAGGTCAGTATTTTGCTTGCCTGGTATTTATTTAGTTTTTGCATTTTGGCAGCCTGTCTAATGAAGTGGCTTGGTTAATTTCCCCTTTGGAGTGTAACAAGTCTCTCTCAAAAATGCAGCTCCACCTGCACTTCTGATCGTGCTGATGATTTCCTCTTGTATTATTTTGTGGCTGTTCATCCCAAATCTGACACTGTTCAGGCACCTGAGTCTTGTTAGTCACAGAGTGTGCTTAGCACCAGAAACATCTCCTGCTACCCTGCTCAGAAAAATCAGAAAGTGGCAAAGTGAGGGTGTGCTACTGTACATGCAGAATGTGTTAGAGTATGGCCACCCAGCAGCCAGCGCTCACAGACACTTCCAGACAACTAACCTTATGCATGTTGTGTGCAGTGATATATCCTATGAAGACTAATTGATTCCCTATGTTATTTTGCAATTTTATTCAGTTTGGCACATGCACAAAAACAACACACAGTGTGTGCATGCAGTACACATAGTAGCTTCATGGTGCAACTTACAAGGATCACCCTTGTTATGGACATATTTATTCTTGCTTGCAAATGCTTTATTGATAGTGGTACCCATATTTGGCTAGTTGCAAATCCAGCCAGATGAAGCTGAACTACAAGCCTGTCCTACGTGAGCTTTCCCACGTTCCTCATCCTTTTTCAGCGCTACCTAGCACATTGTCAGCTCGTTGTTCAACAAGCAATTTCTGCTGATATGTTGTTTTTGGCTTTACTTCCTTATGGTCAACCAGGCCTAAGGAGAAGTCATGAGAAAGCGTCTTTCTACATTTTGATTACTCACACACACGCACATTTAGGCAGCTCATTGGGAAACCCCCAATCAAGCTGCACCAGTGTTTCTTTTCTAGCTTTTTCATCTTAAAAGATTGCTTTAATGGGTTGTGAAACAACTGAAATGCAGAGAAAACAACTTCATTCTATTTTGCAAGATGGAAGTTTCGTTTCCTGCAGCTGTTCCAGATGTACCCAATGGCCTGTAAGAAACCATTAGTGCTAGTAGCTTTGATAGACTATTTTATTTTTCACACATGTGCTCTGGTGTTCCCACTACTACTGAGTAGCAAAGTAATATTCTGTCACTAAATTTTTTTGTCTCTTATTAGTTTCACAATACCTTCCCTCCACAAATAACGCCCTATTTATAAGGGCAAGAGGTCTCAGTATTCTTTGAGCGGTGAGCCGTCCCATGGCTGCTCACAGTGGCATCGCATAAGATACAAGCAGTAGGATTCTTCCCATGGACAGCAAGAAAGGTCTTATTGGCAAACCTGACTTTTTGCTCTTTTTCAGCAGCATTTCTGTCTCTCTCTTTTTTTCTTCTTCTTCTTTTTTTTTTTGGCCGTCCTGCTGCTGCCAGGTAGCAGGGAGCCTTTATCTGTTTGGGTAATAATAATTTCAGGCTTGTTTTCCTGTGGAGGACTGTGCTGTCAGAGCAGAACTTGACTCACTAGGAGAAATTACCTGAGCTGCTGCTATATTTGCATCCCAGATGAAGTTTCCAGGACACTAAGAGACTACCGAGCCCATAAAATGAATATGTGATTTCAAAGCCCCCTGAGATCATTCACTTTTTTAGAGAATGAACAAAAAATAACCACGATTGATAAGAGAACTGTTGAGTGCACTGAAAAAGAGGAAATAAAGATTGTCAAATTCTGATATGTTCCATTCTCCATATGAAGAATATCTATCCCCAAACAGCTAATGTTTTGGGTTAGTTTCTGACTAGCTTTAATATTAAGCATGGAATACTCTATTCTTTATTCTCTTTTTTTTCTTTTTTTCTTTTTAAGGGAGAGGAGACATGGAGATTGGGTAGCTATTTGGTTAACATCTTCATATTTCACTTATATTATTTCCATCCTGATTATCTTCTAAATTGTCTAATTAGTTAATTAAAAAAAAAAAAAAAGTTGAGTAATTTATTCAGTACTTCACTGAGAATTAATCAGATACTGTACTTTTTCAGCAAAATTGCTTACATGGTTGACATTTGTATTCCTAAATAGATTAATTTAAATTCTTTTAACCTGATGTGTGATGTTCTACAGAAAAATACAATCAAGGAGGGTACAGCTGAGCTTGTAACTACAAAACAAGACACAATGAGAAATACTGAGGTGCAGGCTATTTGAAAAGTTAGGTTGTTTCTAAATCAAATCCTTACTCTTTCAAGCAGAGAGAGTGCTTAGTGTTGTTTTTTAAGAGACTTGAAGGAGAAGGGGTTGATGACAGTCTGAGACATAGGCTTACATCAGTCTCAAAATGGTTTTTAAATCCTGCACTGAGCGCCATGTACAACTGCCTGTTTTACTTTCAGCATAATACCAAACCTAAACTAAGCAGATTCTATTTTTTTCTCTGCTTGTATAGTAGCTATATGTTTTACATTCCTATTGCCAGATAGTTAATAGCAGAAATAATTTGTGTTCCAAGCAATAGCAGTAAAAAAAATTAAGAACTCTGTAAGCATTTTAAATTACATCACCTTTTATTCCCCATGCATCATCTGATGAAAGAAAAGGGGTGGAATTTACAGGAAATTTCTGCCCTCCCCTCTTCTTTTAAATAATTAATACTTTAAAATTATTAATCTTTCCACTTACCTCTTACCACAGCTCTTCTTTTTCCTCTGTTATGCTCCAAATGCCAAGGGAAGGACTTCTAACTTATAGTCACTTCAAGCAATTAATAATAAAGCTCTACAAATATAATGAAAACAAATACATCACTAGATTTGTAATGTCTAATGAATTTCTTTCCTTCCACTACACTCAGTATTGATTAATAGCTAAAACATTTACTCAGAACTTTGCATTCTCAATACACCTTGGAAATATGGACTAGTGATTAAATATGTTTGGGGGCAGTGGGGTATGGTTATCCTTTATCTTGGTGGAGCTGATCCCTCTGGCTGCTTGCTATGGTAGAGGAATTTCAGCCACTCCACAGCAGTGAACACTTTTCCAATTTAGAGGCAACTGTGCAAAGGCCTCACATTCGGTACAAATTGTCTGGAATATTTCTGTGATTTCCTGGGGACCAGACATGGGTTAACAATGTAAATCTGGAAGTATGTGGGCAGTGACTTTTTGAGATGAAAGGACAAACCATAATGCGTTTCTATTCTCATAAGACTTGCTGTGTGTACTCATCCAGAGGGTAGTGGTCAATGGCTCAATGTCCAGATGGAGCTCAGTGACAAGTCATGTCCCTCAGGGGTCTGTACTGGGACCAGTACTATTCAATATCTTTATCAATGACATAGTGGGATCGAGTGCACCCTTGCAAGTTTGTGGATGACATCAAGTTGAGTGGTGCGGTTGACACACCTGAGGGGCACGATGCCATCCAGAGGGACCTGGACAAGCTTGAGAAGTGGGCCCATGTAAACCTCATGATGTTCAACAAGGCCAAGTGCAAGGTCCTGCACCCAGGTCAGAGCAATCCCCAGTACCAATACAGGCTGGGGGATGAAAGGACTGAGAGCAGGTCTGCACAGAAGGATATGGGGGTACTGGTGGATGAAAAGTTGAACATGAGCCAGCAATGTGCACTTGCAGCCCAGAAAGACAACCACATCCTGGGCCACATCAAAAGAAGAGTGACCAGCAGGTCGAGGGAGGTGATTTTGCCCCTCTACTCTGCTTTGGTAAGATGCCACCTGGAGGACTGTGTCCAGCTCTGGAGCCCTCAGCACAGGAAAGACGTGGACCTGTTTAAGAGGGTCCAGATGAGGGCCACAAGGATGATCAGAGGGCTGGAGCACCTCTCCTGTGAAGACAGGCTGAGAGAGTTGGGGCTGTTCAGCCTGGAGAAGAGAAGGCTCCAGGGAGACCTTATAGCGGCCTTCCAGTACCTTAAGAAGGTCTACAGGAAAAATGGGGACAAACTTTTTAGCAGGGCCTGCTGTGACAGAACAAGGGGTAACAGTTTTATACTAAAAGAGGATAGATTCAGACTAGATATAAAGTAGAAATTTTTTATGGTCAGGGTGGTGAGGCACTGGAACAAGTTGCCCAGAGAGGTGGCAGATGCCCCATCCCTGGAAATATTCAAAGTCAGGTTGGACGGGGCTCTGAGCAACCTGATCTAGTCGATCTGCTCATTGCAGGTGGGGTTGGACTAGATGACCTTTAAAGGTCCTTTCCAACCCAGACTATTCTATGATTCTACTACATTAAACTATCTCAGCTTGAGATTGCAGCATTTATTCCTGAACTACTGTCTAGCACCAATTCCAATTTAGGGAATTGAGGTTGTTTAAAACTGTAAAGTTTCATTTACCAGAGATTTTCTTGCTCTTTGAGCAGGCCTGTGTCTGGGATGTGTTCCAGGGAATTTCTGTTTCTTCCAGCTGGGCCTGGCTCAGTTTTGTTGGTGCAACACAGCACAGAAAATGTGGTGACTCTGTGCCTGTATGAATGGCAATTTGGTAGGGAATGAGAATGCACAGGGGCTGCAGAGACAGCATGGTACACACTTATTCTCTGTTCAGCACAATTTTCCCAGGCAAATACGTACTAGAGAAGCTGCGGAAGATACGGCCGGACATCTAGCAAAAGAGACCATATTCCTGTAGTTAGAAGAGGGCCAACAGGAACTGCATTCATTTTGCTGTCTGTGTTATAGTCCGTGTGCTATTATTTAAGCTTACTGCTTTGGACGATGCCCTTTTCTCTGTGCTGGAAGGGCACAGAGCACTGCGCCACAATGAGTGCATGTCATAAATACTGGGCAACTGTCTGCGTGGCATCTCCCATTTCCAGCATTAGCCTTCTGCAAGTGCTTTCTCTTCTCAAAATGTATTTGCACACACAGCAAATTGTCTTCCTGATAAGGTCAACTCTTCAAGGACCAGGGCAGGAGTCAAAGGGATTTTTCAAGGAAGGACAGAGGATTGTCACTGGTACAGAGACAGGACGTTTCCTGTCTGTATTTGTTGTGCTTTTCTCAGAGAGCTAAATCCTGTTGTCCTTATTTGGTCCTTACATACCCAAAGTCTTCATTCACACCAAGGGCAGGATTTGCTTAACTTTTGCCACACTAGATAAATTCCTTTTTAGCAAGCACAGTTGGGTTAGTTTAAGTTGCATTACCAGAGAGATGCTGTAGGAATTCCTAAGCAAAAAACATATGTGGATTTTACACTTTTCTGTGGTTTTTTTCCACAATCTGAGGGTAGGAACTCCACTCGGAGTGAATGAAAGCCTCCCTATCACCTCAGAGGCCTTGGGCTGACTTTAAAATCCCAGTCCTACTAGATTCTGAGTTTCACAAGTGAGTTGCCTGCAAGTCCATATGCTGCTAGGGCGCTGTTTTTTGTTGGTTTGGTTTTTTTTCTTTTTTTTTCTTTAAATACACCTAAAACATAGTTTTTCTTAGTGCAAAACTTTCAACTGGATATATTTTAATTTCTGCTTGCAATATATTCCAGATGTGAAACTTTAGCTGCCATGTCATGCTTGTCATATGATTCCATACTTATGCATAGGTATTACTCCCTTTTATGCACAGAAAGGCCTTCTAGTGTTTCTCCAGAAAGGTATGAAACTCCATCTGTGCTCTATATCTGCCTCACGCATGCCTGGGTTATTCTGCAGTGTCTAAAATGACAAAAAAAATACCTATATTCAGAAAATCAATCGGAACACTATGCATGCATCTGTGGCTAGATTTTGATTCATCTGGAATAATCACAAGTGTAAATAAGCAACACGCCTGAGCTATGCTTATTTTATACCTTGGTTACACTATTGGTATTATTACAAAGAAATAGAGAAATATGCAGCAAATGCCCTGAATCTGATATGCTATTTCTATGCTATGTTTTGTATAAGGATCAAAGGCATCATGAAAGCTAGTGCTCAAAATCAGACTTCTACTGCTTTTTCTCAGCATATTAAAAAGTTGACATGCAGGGTGGGGAAAGAGGTGTTATCTTCACCTTTCAATCTGTGTTGTAGGTCAGAAGGAAAGAGAAATATTAGAGAAATGGTACTGGAGCCCTGGATGAGCAGCCATCCTCTGAAGGACCCCAGCAACTTGGGTCCATACGTCTGCATCGGAAAGACAGTTGCAGCTCTGTGCCCTGTGGATGCTAGGCAGAAATGTCAAAATATTTCATTTCTGATCTGCAGCACCCTGCTTGACCTCAACACAGATAATCACATCAAGCTACAGAGTTTGGATCCAGATTTGGTTCTGAATTTCACACAAGTTTGCAGAAATCAGGATCTTGCAATTTAAGATTTTAAGAATATCTCTACCTGGCATGTGATCATTGCTGTTATAAGCTGAAACCCTCTGCTTTCAGTGTTGGTGACTGTTGAATTACATCTGCCTTCAGCTGATGTCTCAGACTCATAGTAAGGGTACAAACATTCCTCATGTAAAAGTAAAAATGTTGTGATAAATGCCCTATAAAATGAATGAACAAGTCTGGCCTCATTTCTACCGCATACCTCTTTAACTTTGTTCAAGGGATTTATTTTTGTAATGTGCAGCAGGATGAATTGACTTCGCTGACCCATGCCTTTATGTAATATTTACTCTAATGGCCACTGCGCCCTTTCCAGAAGGTTTCATTTCTCCATTGTGTGACTGCAAGTTATCTGTGCGGGCACGTTGCAGGGTGGTGACGGTGGCAGAGTGGCTGGGTGTGGTGAGTGTCGGTGGGCTGTCAAGATACTTCAGTCCCCAGAGTGGTTGCTGGCACTGAAAGCAGAGGAGGACCTCCTCCCTTGGCCCCGAGCACCGCAGAGACACACGCAAAGGTTGCAGCCAGCACGAAGACCTTTTGGCACCCCCTTATCTCAGGCTATACCCCTTCCTTCCAATCAGAGAAACATTTGGAAGCTGAGTGGCAATAAATATTGGGTCCCTCTGCGTAAATACAAAATATACTTGTATCCAAAGCAGGAAAATAGACGTGATGAATAAAAGAAACCAATTATTCTTCCTGTTTCAGCTGGAAAAAATGTTACTGTTTCCCTTCTCCTTACCCTGAATTTCAGAAGTAAAGGGAAACGCCTGTTATCTGCAAATTTTTGATTATAGGGGAGCTGTATTTCCCTCCCGCTATGCACATTTGAACAACTAAATCTGTAGCACTCTGCCAGAGACTGTTTTAACTAGGCTTGTATCTATAAATTCCAAAGAACTTGCATCTCCACGTATTTCTAGCAGTTTATTGATCAAAGGGAGCTGTTTCAATTGATTTAAACCTAACCTCATAAAAAATGGCTTTACTAGTGCCACCAACTTGATCTTTGTTTCTGAGAAAGTTTATTTGTGCCATGGTTCTTGCCACCGTCTGTTAGGGCTTCGAATGGTTAACATGAAACCATTATGAAATCATTAATCCAAATTCATAGAACAGCTGAAAAAAAATACTCCAAGTGTTCAAAGTACTACCAATTCCTACAACTGAAATACATATGTGCTTTACATCAATTCATACATATTAAATCCATGTAAAGGACGTAAAGGAAACACTATTAAACTGACAGCCTTATGATCTACCGACCCTCTTACCAGCAAAGTACCACGCTTGAGGCATTTATGCACATGTCTAACTATCCAAGGATCTATCTGCTTCTGCAACGCATGGTTTTCCTTGGGCTTCTGCAACAGCTTTTAAAAGGAATTCCACAAGTTTGTGAGGCTTATTTCCTCTTCTGAGAAGAACAAACTCCATCTGTTCATGACATAAAAACCAAATCCTAAAGTCAGTGTAGCAGAATAGTTAATAATAATAGTTAATAATAGCCTTCTCATTTTCCACAAAAGCTGGGCAAGACACCAGCCAGAGAAACCCTGAGTACTGGGTGAAGCAGCTTATTTGGTGATTTGATCAAACTCTGCAGTAAAATTTTTTTCTTGCTGTTTTTTTCCTTAGGTAAAGTGGAAGCGGCACTGGACCTCATACTGATCAATTCATTCCCTCTGGTGGGCAACTCCGAGACATCACTTATCTGTATCACTTCCAAATGGCGTTCCCGGGAGTCTATCACAATCGACAGAGACCAGGAGGATGTGACAAACCAGCACCGGGAACCGCTGGAAGTTAATGAAGATTCAAAGAGAGCAACAGCCAAAACAGTGGTGTGGAAGAGGGAACAGGCCAGTGAAACCATTGGAGCATATTACTGTGAAGGGAAACTCAAGGATGAGGTGACCAGGATACATACCATGAAGATGCCGCTGGGAGGTACTGTGTGGTGGTCAGATCTGAATTTTGCATGTCCCTGCTTGGAAACGGGCAATTATCCCGGGCTGACACAAGTGGGCACAAATGCGGCTCCAGAGCAGGCAAGGCAGTCTGGAGTCAATAAAAATAGTCTCAAGCCCGTGTTTTTTTCCTAAAGTGCAGAGACAACTGGTCGATGCTAGCTGCTAGTTATTTCCTTGTGGAAGTTAGTCAGACATCTGTAGGAATTCTGCCTGTATCTGGCTACTGCCAGGAACACAAAGTCAGGTGGCAAATAAGGTACGTACTGTCCTCACTGACTCCGTGAAATAACACATACAGTAACTCCTGCACTGCATTTTTCACATCCCAGACCATTGATTTCTAAACATGCTTCCATTTTAAAGTCTTGACAGGTCTGAGGTGTAGAGAGCTAAACACCGCTAACCTTTTTTTTTTTTTTTTTTTTTAATAAATGGGCAAGCTGAGCCTAGAAAATAACTGCCTTGCCTAAGGTCTAGTAAAACTACAGATCATCAGCATTGGATCTGCACACTCTGTGTCCATATGAATAAAGCTAATCCATCTCAACAGAGGAAAGAAAATCCAGAGGTTTCCCAAAATCTAAGAAGGTTATTCACAAAAATTCGCTATAGGTTTCACTATTGACTTGGTTTTGGTTTTAAGGCTATACACAGTAGAAAATGCAAATATGGCAGGGAGCTGGTGGGATGAGAAGGTGGCATTTCCAAGGTCCAGCAGTCGAGCCATTAAATTACATTTTCTTATGTGCAAAATTTCGCTTGTCTCTGGACCTGATCAGACTTCTGGGACAAGTTCCAAAGCAGTGATCACAATAAACTACCAAAAAGTATAAGAAATTTTGGCTAATTTTCTGCAGTAAGTAAAGTTTTCAAAACTTTAGCTGATTTTTAGTAGACTTCACTGTATTGCTAATGTTTTGTGCTATGGCAGATTGTCACATTTAATCTTTCTTTATAAGATTTTAGTAAGAGCAATTATCATTGTTGGTATCCCCTGAAATTACACAAAAAATTTAGAAGAGGAGGGTTTTCATTTGTCCAAGTTACAGCTAGTGTCTATTTATTTGTTTTAGTATGGGAACTTTAGAAGCAAGGTGGGCATGACAAGTGCATTTTTCTTTGGCTTATGTTTTTTCTGACCAAATGTGGTCTTTGAAGCGTTGGACTGGTCACCAAGAAAGCTCTGCAGATGCAGGCTGACAACAACCTTGTTTCAAAGGAGGCTGCAATGAGGAGGACATAACAGTCCATTGAAAGCCAATGTGACCCTGCCTGTGGCAGAATGCCAGTGGGCTGAACGCATCTCTGGCTGTGGTGTAGAACAATCTCCATGGGTGGAAGACTGTCTTCTGAATCAGTCAGGTTTTTTGCACGTGGTATCTGTGGACCTAGACCCAAAGAATTTAAAGTAACAAAACTTTGCTTCTTACGTGACAGTAGTTGTTTTAACCAGAAATAACACTCACAGCAGCAGTAGGTAGGTTTCTTTGAATCATTCCTGTGTTTGAATGCATTTCTCAAATTTTCTCTGCAAAAGCCTTCACTTACAAAATTTGAGCTAACAACTCATCGGTGAAGGCGTATAATCTAATCAGGCTAGATGGGTGAGAAAGAGGCGTGACAGAAATTCTCAAAGCTATTAAAGTGCACAGAAAGAGGAAGAAGAGGTCAGTGAAGGACTGTGAGGTTTGGCAAAGCATCTGTCGTTGGAAAACAGGTCTTTTTTCCCCTTTACTGTTGTTGGCTGAATAATTTTTAAAGGCAGAGCGTGTTTTTCAACACCAAAAATTGAGCAAGAGTTGAAATGTGCAGTTTCCCATTGAGAACACAAAAGGCCTGGGAAGGAGCAGCACTTCCGAAAATCCAGCCACTGTTTTGCAGCTTCAGGGCAAGAAGCTGCTGAAACACTCACTGAGCATTAATCATTTGGGTAGCCCCACTGACTTCAGTGGGAACTGCCATTTACCTAATTATGTACCTATTATCAGGTATGCAGATACAGTGAAGATTTTTGCTGTGTAATATGGAAAGATAACAGGTCAATTTTCCTGTTTTACTCTACACGTGCCATTGTGAAAGTAACAAGTCCATTCTTCTGAATTCTTTATATTTTAGCATTATGGTTACACATGTAATATTCATACATGCAATGAGAGGGAACAGATTATGCTTTCTGTGTGTATTATACTGTATACAGCACGCATATCTAGAATAGAACACTATTCTATTCTGCATCTAGTAAAATATAATTTATGCAATTTCTCTACACAATAAATGTGTATTTTCATATATATGATTGAGTTTCCCACACACAGATTCTCTAGAGCGGGCAAAGGGACAATAATGGAAATGCTAGCAACAGAGCATTATGGCACTTGCCCTGCAACTCAGTTCATTATGTCTCTATAAGGAATTGGCACACTCGAGATGTGAAATCATGAAATGCAAGTCACAGTCTAAAAATACGTTGGAACTGGGCCCACCAGGGAGTGTGGGTTCCTTTTCATTGCAACAATACTCTGAAGAAAAAGTCTTGTGGTTAAGCTAAACAACATACAAAGAAAAGAAAATGGGAATACAAAAGTTTCATATCTCGTTTAAACAATTATTAATGCCTCACTAAATTTGATTTAAAAAAAACCCACACTCCAACTAAACCACTTAGGATCATTTGTAACTAGCAATTCTTTTTTTGGAAAGCCGTTGAATTTTCTTTTCCTAAATTGATCATGATTTTCACCATGCATCTGTTATTCATAAATAACTTCTAACTCGGGAGCTGACAGTAAGTTGGGACTGCTTTCAGTTTTTGTTTGCTGCTCCTAATGAGATCTTATTTCATTATTCTATATTAGAAAACTCTGCTTCTCTAAGACATAAGTTCAGATACCAGCAGCTAGGTAACATGGCAAATGCTCAGTAGATTCCTATACATGTGCTTAGTATCCTGCAGAAAAGTCCTGCTGAAATCAATTGGGTAGCACTTACAAAGGAATGAAAAGACGTGGCAGAGGCTCAGAGCATAAACACTAGAACTGCACAGGGGATGGAAATTCCATTCTGCAAAGAATTCTGAGTTTTCAATAGTTGTCTTATTTCCAATCAGAAATAAAACATTAAAATGTCAAAATTCTCAAGGAAATAAGATTCTGGGAGAGAGGCTGGCTTGGATTGATAGGAATGTCTTCATTCTACTCAGATTTTCTTTCTTTAATTTTACATTACATAACACAAACATTTTGATTTTTAATTAAAATGCCATTCTGAAATGAAAGCATTAAAAAGATCTTTCTTCAAATATTGTAAGAATACTACAAGACGCAGGACGGACTTACCCAAGAAGAACTTGCACAGGAGGAACTCCAAGGCTAAACAGCCTCAAAAAACAGAAGGGGAAAATGGGGTCAATGCCTCACTCCCTTGGGAAAGTACAAATTCTCACTCACATAAAGAGCTGAACAGTTTGGAAGTTAACTTTGCCTAATTTTAGAAGAGTTTCTTTAATTTTTTTGCCATAAAATATATCAATGACAGTATGGCATAAAAACTCAGAGATAAATACGGCCAGAAAACCTGAATTTGTCCTCAAAAAAACTTCACTGCTTTCCCTCGGAATTTTCCAACTAAATGAAAGAAAGTCTCTTTAACTTCTAAGCTGTTTCAAAGTAATGTTGCAATTTAAATTGTCATTTCAAGGGGTTTCAAAAAGTACTATTTCTTGAGATTTTTCTGTCCCTTCCCTAATTACGTTCTGATCTTTTTTTTCTACTAGTAATGATAAAGAAAAGGAAAAATTTTGTGAAAATCCCTCTACTACTTTCTTCTTTTTCTAAAATCAAGAACTATAAATGAAGGTATAAAAGTACGTTTCCATTTAAGCAGGAAAATGAATTTCAATTTCCTAACTGGAAAACTGAAAAATACCACTGATCTAGACAGTTCCTCTCCCAGAATTTTTATTTTAATTAGGCCACATTTTCAGATGACAATATTTTGGTAAAAGTACCACTGTCTGTGAATGTGTTTTTTTCTTCTGCTCTTAGTGCAAGTCAACACTCTTGCTATTTACAGGGAGCATGGTGAACGAACACAAGCACAGATCTACTCCATCTTACGGCATCTCCCCCAGCCCCTACATGGCTGTGGTCTCCTGAACTATCTTGACCATTCTGCATCATAAATCTTAAACAGAAGAGAACTGAGTCATTCAGGGTATTTGTTTGCCAAAGGACAGGTTGCTCCCTAATACACATTTTCCAGTACTTTATCCAATCCGCTTTAAAAATGTCTCAAGGGATGAAGAAACTTGGGAAAGTGTTTTATGGGCAGTTGGAGCTCCTCGTTAGGGGGTGTTTCCAGTTACTCAGCCAAAATCAATTTGTTTATTTGTTTGTTTCATTCCCCAGGTTCTAGTAGCAGTCTATTTCGGGTATAGGTGAGTCCTCTGTCTTTGCCAAAACATGGAGTTGAAGTTGCAGGTGATAAAGAGTCAGTGTGTGCTCTAAAGAAGTTTAAATGTCAAAATCTGAGTCAGGGTCATGCTATGAACCATTCTCAGCTTTCGGCCCACAGACCAGATAGAGACAATTCCTGCTGCTATTTATCCCATACTTCTGTCCTGTTCTGTTTTCAGCCTCGTTCCACCCGGTGGCATTAACTGTTACAGCAAATAAGGGAGAGCATGTGAATATTTCCTTCATCAGAATGGCAGCAAAAGAAGAAGATGCAGTGATCTACAAAAATGGTAATTAACCTTTCTCTCTTGTCTTTTCTCTTCCTCCTGTTATAGTCTTAGCCAAGTGCCACGTAACTGTTTAAAGTCATTGCTGATGATGCCTGTGCTGTGCAACTGGAGCAGATATAATTCCTCAAGCATTTAATGCTCCCTAAAGGAGCCATTTGCCATATCCAATATATTGAGCTGACCTGTTTCTCTTCCACCGGAGTGCCAAATTCTCTGTTTATACCTTCGCTTTGTTTCTCATTTTCCTTTTGGATTTCCTTCCATATTCCCTCATATATTTGCCTGGCTGATTTTAGCATCTTTTTGGTTTTTGCTGTGCCACTGTGAAGGCCTAGTTACTGCATCTTTCTTTGCATTTCTACTGCTTTTCAAGTGTGTACCTCTCTTCAAGCCATTCTTCAAATGGCTTTGAGAAACTGTTGAGATTCTATGATGCTCTTCAAGCTAAGAAATTAAGCACTAGTAAGCTGCTATTAGAAAGGCAAAACTGTCAACAAGGTCTAATCCTTATTTCATTCAACTACAAAAATTAGGCAGATATTGTAAAATTTATGACAGCAACTTTTCTATCTAACATGGCACCTAAATCACGTTACTCACTGTTCAGCTGTGTGTTGCTACTGCTTGACTCTTAGAAATATGTGCAGTTTGCTATCTGCCTCCTGTATAAATGTAGTAAAATATTGGTCACTAAAACTCAGAGTGCCTTCATACTTAATCAGAATGTTAGACACCAACAAATCATAGTCGTTGAAAGCACACGTAATGTACTGGTCCATCTTTGTCTACTGATAGCCTAGCTTACAGTGAGCTACCAGGAAACAGGGAGTAAATAGGGCAGGATGAGGTAAGGAAGTGCCAGCACACTGTGAAAGAAAGCAGGCAGTGGGTCAGCCCCAGTTATTGAATACCTCGGGCACTTCTCTACAGGCTGGAAGAGAAAAATAACCAAAAGGTGTCTTTTAAAAAGGCAATATGCAAAGCAGAGTTTCTAGAAGACCTGTTCCATTGCTCTTCAGAGATTCAGCTATGGCAGTGCAAAGTGGAGAAAGTTTGCCATCACTTGTCCTTTCAGGGTCCCCAGGGAAATGTTGTGATCTCATGTCAAGTATTTTCTCATATGAGAACAAGCTGGTATGTCAGAGCAGGAGTGCTTACATCACGGTGCTGCCTTAGCTGGGATTCCAACTGGAAATTTGGCAAAAAGCCTCAAATTCACCGTGTCTCTGGACAGTAGGTCATGTTCTCCACCTGAGATTGCAGCTGAAATAGCATCCCTCAGGATTCCTGATACAGCAGCTGGCAAAGAAGAGAAAATACTCATCCTGTTATTTTTAACTCTTACAGTCTTTCACTTCAGCCATTTAAAGTACCACTTTCCCCTTGCAGACCCTCACAAGGGCTGTCTAGAGAATGAAACTGTTCTGCTAAATAAGATTGCTGTAAGACATTGGAATAACATGTGCCATCTTTGAAAACAAGCCACAAAACCTGAATCTTGCTAACAGACTGTGAGCATAAAGCTTTCTTAATACATTGCTGACAAGTTTGTTCTGCAGCTTGTAACTCAAAAGATATGCAAAACAAGCACCCTAGTTTCAGAACCATTCCCTTTCATTCTTTGCTCTTTTTGTGAAGAACTGTTATGTGTTGTCATGGACTAAATGACCCAAGATCTTTTTGCTGTTTTGATTATGATCCTCAGCAAAGTTTTACATTTCCAGGCTGCCTGAAATTTGACTAGAGTCAAATTGAGAGTATGATAGTATGTATGGTCACAGACAGTAAAGGTCCTGCCTGATGCTGTTTGCCTTCTAAATTATTTCAGCACAGTGAAAAATGTTTCGTTATCAGCGTAACTGTAAGGGGATGTAGAAGGTAAGGGCATTTGGTTTGTGGGAGCATCATCTGATTAATGGTCATTCAGCGTAAAAGACTAAGAGAAGAAACAAGAGAATTAATAAATAAACAGACACACAGGCCCTAAGGAGTGGCAGATGACAGAGAAAACATGAAAGGACAGAGCTCTCCAGCTTCTGAGGGCCACTGAGGGAACAACACAAAGCCCTGAGCAGTTTCAGCCAGATCTTTATAAGTATAAGAAGTGGGGAGCAGGATTACTATGCGCCTCAGGGGGAAAGAGCAAACGTACTATGGGAAGATTGAAGGGGACTGTGAGCACATGTGAAATAATAGGATAATTAGAGATAGAGCCAAACACGAGAAAGGAAGGTCTCAAAGTAAACAGGAAAGGAACAAGCATGGTAAAATGGGGTGGGAGGCAGGTAAAAGGTGCCACTTATCTGGCCAAGCTCTGCACTACAGTTGGTCCAATCTTATTAAGCTCTACTCTTAGTTATTCTTCAACACAAGTGTGCTCTCTACCTGGTACGCATATGTATAATCTGCTAGTGCCCTTCAGGCCAGACAAAAAGGCACAACATTTTGGCTTCTAGTAACTGGAAACACATGCCAGGGGTCAAAGGGGATTGTCTGGGGCTATCAACTGTAAAGATTGTCTAAGGCCAGTTACGGCAGGGACCCATTGACATGTGTGCCTGTGTGTATGTGTGTGTGCATGTGTGACACTAGCAAACTTTAAGCCAGGCTAACCAGCAAGTAGGATAAGAGGTCTGAGAGCCAGCTGTCAGAGAGACTGTAGGTCCAGGCCAGCTAAGACACATTTTTGGGTGTCTGAGCCTATGAGATACGCTAGCAAGCCTGACTAGCTGGCAAGTGCAAATAGGATCAGGCTGTCTGGGTTGTTCCTGTGCATGTGAGTCCAGTGTGCACATGCAGTACCTGTAATGGCATAGTTCTGCTGCATGGGTGTGTTTGCGGCTGCCTGTGTCAATACAGTGTGTGGTGAGGATGCACATGTATGTTTTGATAGCAAATGCCTGGGCCTGGCATTAGCCAACTGCAGCTGCCTTGCTCTAACAGGCTGGAGTGGAAGGATTCCCAGAGGTCCCAAAGTCCACTGGATGCACCTTCTCTTTGGCAGCAACCAATGTTCAAATGTTGTTACATGGTGATCCAGAGGGATGGGAGAAGACCAAATGCTATTGCCTTACCTAGCAACCATGTATGACCAACTACAGCAAACCTAGAATAACATAGATAAGCTCCCTTGGTGAAAAAAACAGAAGAGATAGAAACATGTTAAGTCTGGGAAGAAAAGATAAAGCTATGTTGTGTTCTTCCTCCTTTGGTCTGCTAAGTAAATCTTTGTGCTACTCAGATTAAATAGGACCTGGCTGGAGTTTGCTTCCAGCCACACTAGACTCCTTACAGATGGTCACCCCTCACTTCAGGAAAGGCCAAGAAACACAATGAACACTTTTAACCACTAGACTCTTAGCAACATTCCTGCAAAACAACACTGAACTCGAAGTTGTTTGTCCCATTCGTCTACTAAATCTCCTCAAGATCTAGCTTCCTTTTCACTTGTAACTCTCCAATTATCAAAAACTAGTATAGCTAAAGAGCTGTCAGCAAATTCATAACTAATAAGTAGATTTGGGTGCTCAACTCACCCCAGCTGTGCTTCCTCAGTAACCAATGCAAACTTACTTCTGTCTGAGAGGGTGAATAGCTTCTTTCTGTTGTAACTGTGTGCTCCTTCCCCAGGTTCCTTCATCCACTCTGTGCCCAGGCATGAAGTACCGGGGGAGCTGGAAGTCTCCTATCCTCAAGTTCAACCACAGGACGCAGGGGTTTATTCTGCCAGATATATAGGAGGAAACCTCTTTACTTCTGCTTATACAAGGCTTATTGTGAGACGTAAGTTCCATTAATGTGTGCTGATGGTTAATTGTTTAAAGTTGTAATGAATCTGAAATGAAACTTATAGTGTGCCCAAATAGGGCCAAAATCTTTCTTGGCATGAGCTGCCATCAGATTATGTCAGAAGAAATTTTTTCCCAAGGATCTTTGGTACAAGCTGGTGCTGATTTAAGCAGCTGAGAGTGAAAAAAATTCAGATTTGGGTTCAATTCATCTTAGCTATTCCCAGGACAGCTTGCTCTTTTCTCAGCACCTCAGCTTTTCAAACACCAAGTAAGCACAAACGAGAAAAAGTGGCACTGGGTCTCCCATAAGTATGAGACGTGGGTCTCAGCACAGAATAGGAATTTTCAAATGTCTCTGTTCTCTGTGGTGGGCTACACCAAAACCCCATTTATCCTAAGTATTTCTCATCTTTAGTATACATTATTGAAATTTCACAAACTACCCCCCAGCCTTAGTTCGCTCATAAAGTTCACCTCCCAATGGGTGACAGGACCAGTTTACAATGGAGGCAGATATTTTCTATTAAGTATTCTACAGGTCTTGTAGCTCATGCTGCTATGTCCATTTTCATCAGATATTAAGAAAATTGTATTCCATTAACTTGGACAGAAATATAGAACTGATATGTGAAAATAAATAGCTGTTCAAATATGTTATATTACGGAGAAAATGTTTCTGATGGTAAAGCATACTTTACTTGCTAACATCCACAGGATACTTCCAGAAGTCGCAAATGAATCATATAATGCCCCAAATTTGGATTTTGAAGCTATTGCCGCTATTGCTATTACTAAATAAAATGATCCAAGATCTGTTCTCTAGTGACAAGCTGTACAGCAGAAGACTTATCCATAAATTCTGCCCCCTGCCTTGAAATAGGTTTTTGTCTTACCCATCCTGCCTATTGGGAAAACTCCTGAGGCATAGTCTGGGAGAGTGGTAGGGAGCACACTGATGATAAAAAGAATGGATGATTACATGCCACTGCTCAAACACATCCTGTCTGTCTTTGAATTAGCATTATAGACACTGACTGATAATTTTTAGCAAAGTTTTTTTTTAAAGTATTCACATGTAAGAATTTCACTGCGGGGGAAGGAGGAGATAGAGCCATGTTGATCTATTGCATACTTGCTGAAATCTGAAAAAGCTCATCCCACTCTGAATTACTCAGTTTTAATGAGCCTGCATTAGGACTTTCCAGTTTATTGTCTTCTTAGTCCTGACTTTACACTAGAAGAAGTCATGAAGGTCAGTTTCTGTGATGTAAGAAACTTTGTTATAAATGAAATACTGAAAAATATTGGGTCCTCTCAGCTCCCACTGATTTCAAAAGCAGCTCAGAGAATCTTTCATCTTGCAGGGATAGATTAAGCATTTGCACAACAAAGTCATATATACTTGTTTATTGCTTCTATGAAATTGGTATCAAAACTCTCACTGAAGGCATTAGAACAACTGATTGCTCCTAGTTCAATTATTCCAGAAACAGCTGAATCACCAGATGATTGATCCTTCTTATAAAGACCCAGTGAAGACAGTAAAGATAGATGTGAACCCGGTCTAAGGAACTTTCAAGAGAAATATTGCTACAGAAAAAAATCATGACTTGCCAAATGCTGGTACAATGCCAGTGATGCCAAGCTTGGTCCTGTTGGCTTACTACCAGTACAGCTCCAGGTGAAACTTGGACCTTTTGTAGGTCTCAGATCCCTGCTACAAGGACAGAAATCTTAAATATAACATCTTTGTCAACTTCCAAACTAAAATATCAATCTCTAGTTTCAAAAATTGAAGACTTTTTCAGTTCCTTCCTTGAAGGTGTTACATAGCATTACTGCATGCTATGCAGCAGTTCTGCTCCAGAAATAGAGGCACTTCCACAATGACAAAAGTGATTCATTCCATTAGGTCGGTCGGTGGGGTTTTGGGGGTCCATAAGGATCATATTTTTATGCATTTTACTGTTTGTCTTAATTAAAAAGAATTTTACTACTTGATCAGTTACTGTATAAGAAGACCACAAATATGTCATTATATTTTTGCATAAAAGGATGTGAAGCTCAGAAATGGGGCCCTTCCTGTAGCTCCCACTGCCCTTCCTGCACAAACAATGGCATTTGTCATGAAGATACTGGGGAATGCATCTGTCCTCCAGGTTTTATGGGAAAAACATGTGAGAAAGGTAAGCAAATATTATTTTCACAGACTGTTTATTAATTTGTTCTCAGTAGCAGAAGCTGGCAGATTATTGAGGGAAGCATCAAATGGAGTATCCTTGTTTTACACTTTATAGCTATAGCATTAACTGCAGGTGCTGGAGACGGGACAGTGTTGGGCGAGATGAACCCTGAATTAGTACGGCTGTTCTTGTAGTTGTGACTTAACTTTGCCCTCTCTTCTTCTAGTAGAGATTATGTTGCCAGGGAAGAGGAATTTTTCCAACTCTTCTTGATCAATACGCACTTGGACAATGTGCTAGATAATCTCACCTAGCGTCCCCTTCCCACGAGGGGTTGGACCAGATGATCTCTAGAGGTCCCTTCCAACCTGGGCTGTTCTAAGATTGCCCTGAAATTCAATATGCTCGAAGCTACTGAATGACTGTTAAATGCATGGCAAAACATGACCTTAAGGATACACTGTCATGGGAAATGAAGCCTTGTGTTAGAGATTCCCTGGCTACTTCTGAACAAGCTGCTAACATGCTCACAGGGTGATTTGTCTCTGTGGGGGCATAGCAACAGTATATCTATGTTTGTGTGTATCTATGTCTGTAACAGTTTGAATTCTGAAATAATTACAGCATTAATCTGATCTCTCCAAGCAACTTTTTGGTCCAATGCTAAATATGTATCTTAATATTTTGACTGAATCGCAATGCTGCAAATACTAGAGCTAAACTATTGGAATAGTTGACATCTGAACCACTCTGATGTAGCACTGATCATATCAGAAAAGCAAAGCCTTGAGTTTGGAAGTTTCATATGCACTGACCTCTAAGAAGAATATTTGGTTTTTGCGGCACTAGTAGTCTGTTTTATGTTAAAAAGGCTTATAAAGCTGGTTTATTGCTGAAGTACTGTCCCCACATATCCAAAGCAATGGGTGCTTTGCTGATGGATCCTCACATAGGAGAAAGTTATGTTTGTTTCTGCTGCCTGAACTTACCCATTAGTGCAGTTGTGGCTTAAGTTATTATGGATGTTAATAAATCTTGTATCTGAATGGTAAAAATTCTATTTTTTATTTTAATTCATGTTTTCTGCTCTCTAAAGCTGTATCATTAGAAGCATTAGCTCTTTTGTGGACTTAATGCTGTTGGACTGTTCTTTCCCTCTCTCCCTTCAACAGCTTGTGGAGCCAATACTTTTGGCAAAACATGTGAGGAGAGCTGTAAAGAAAACTATGGCTGCAGAAACTATATGTTCTGTCTACCAGATCCATATGGTTGTTCTTGCGCCACAGGATGGATGGGACTGGAATGTGATAAAGGTAAAGGATATGAGGAATGGTGAGCAGTCCCTAGTGTGCTATGCACAGGAAATATAGAGGGGAACTAACAGAGGAGAGCAAAAGATGGGATTTTTTACATTCTGTAAAAGAGGGCTAATAATATTTACCCATCTCAGAGGATCATGTCAGATTCTAAGAAGGAGGACATAATAAAGTTGAAAAATATTCAAATTATTCTGCAAAATTAACTGATATTCTACTGAGACATTAAAAGTCCTCCAACTGCTACAGTCCTGCTGTATTTCTACAAGTCAAACTGAGCGATTCTGTGCCAAAGATATACCCATTGCTGAGCAATACTGAGCAGCACTATATCATGTGGCATGATCTGAAATTGATGACAGACACCAAGACAAGCCTTATTCGTTTCAATTAAACTTCAGTCTCTTTGGGACACAACACACATCTTCCTTTATGAATATGTGCCATCTTGTTCAATGGTGATGTAACTCTGATGGAGTCTTTGGACACTACCACAATGCAAGTGAAAAAGCAGTGGAGATTGAAGAAGCTTCCATGTTGGCATCTAGTCTACAAATGCCAGGCATGGATACAAATGTGCTCTACTTTTTGGACGTTAGTGTGTTCTCAGGATGCTCTGTCGATGATTTAGTGCTGATACATATAGATTCAAACTAAAGTTCACTGAGGGAACTAAACCCTACTGGAGAATTGAAGCATGAGATTGAAAACTAAAGGCAGAGATTTTCTAGTACCTTTACACTAACTGGAAACATATGTACTTGCAGAGTGCAAGCCTGGTTTTTATGGGCCGAATTGCAAACTCAAATGTAACTGTCACAACCGAGGGACATGCGACAGGTTTAAGGGCTGCATCTGCTCCCTCGGATGGCATGGTCTGCAATGTGAAAAAGAAGGTAAAGCAAGGTAACACGGTAGTAAATGGCTTTTCCCAGTGTAATTGAAACAGATCTTCATGCTGGCTGGCATTTCCACTCCAGGCCGGAGTCCTTGCTCTGTCAATTGCATTCCAGGGGCCCAGGAACTTCTGTGAATCTATATTGCAATGCAGTGTTTTTAAATCTCTGCCCCATATGCTTCATTTAGCAGGCTGGTACACTACCATTTCATCTGATTTTGCTTTCATTAGAGGTAGATTTGCAAACCTTACTCCATGGGATTTGACACTGACATTAATATCAATTACTGACAGAAGCCGCACATCCTACCTGCACGATCACCTTTTTGGATAGGCTCATGATACTTTACCATTACCTACTTCTTATTCATCTGCATACACTGCTATACCATGTGCCTCATGATCTGAAATTGACGACAGACACCAAGACAAGCCCGGAGTTTGAAACAGCTCCTGTCTCTCTGAGAGTTAAGCTTGCAAAGCTGAACATACCTCATTCAGAATCTCTTTGGATTCAGGCAAGGTTCCTGAATTTTTATATTACATTTTCAATTTTCAATATTTTATAAGATGCACTCAACACCTATTATTTCTGTTTGATAAATAAAGCGAAAAACCCACTGTTAACTTGTAAAAGCTTTTAAGCACAAAAACAAGCACAGAAAGAAGACCATGATCCAACCACCCAAACTATACTGTTGTGATCTGACTGCTCTTATAAATAGACAAAATGGAAACAAATAGATACTGTACATTCAGTACAAAATATGTGCATGATTTTGCCATAGCTAGACTGTCTGCACTTAGAACGTCAGACAGAGAGAGAGGGGAGGGGAGTGGAGGAAAAGGGAGGGGAGGGAAGAGACAGAAGAGTGGACTCAGGGCTCGTTCCTTCTCACACGGTATAACCGTGCTGATATAACAGCACTGACTTGGTAAGCGTGGTCCTTGTGTACACTCACACAAGTGGAGGGAGAACCAGACACCCCTGCTGCCTGTGCTCGTTGCACACCTAAACCTGTTTTGGTGCTGCCTTTTTAAAGTTCTCCTTGAAGGCTGACATTAAAATTCTATCTTCTGTAGGTTCAGCAGATGTTTCACCTCAGATAGAAAACTTACTAGACCCTGTAGAACTCAATTCTGGCGTCGAGTTCAAGCCTTTTTGTATAGCAACTGGGATGCCACTTCCTAAATCTGAAGAATTTAAACTATTGAAGCAAGATGGAACTGTCCTAAGGGTAGGCTCCTAATAAATTTCTTCCTATTATTTCTGATGTCTATATTGACTTTATCTGTAGTTAATGCACACTTTTCAAACATAATGTGAAATTTCAGTATTTTGAGATACCTCATGAACTGGAAGACATACAATGCTGTGTAATTTACCACTGTAGACCATTTCTATTAATATCACTAAACTCTAGATGAGTTCCTAAATGATGAGAAAATGTCATGGGAATATTCCTAAATGCTCACATTTTTTTCAGGCCCTGTATATCTTTTGTCATTTCAGCCTGCGCTGATAGTTACCAGCAATCGCTCTGAAGCCATGTTTACAATTAATCGAATCCAGCCCCGTGATACAGGAACCTGGGTCTGCAGTGTGCAGACAGTAGCAGGAATGGCAGAAAAAGCATTTCAAGTTACAGTCAAAGGTAAAAACGTGAATCTCTTCAAATGTCTTTGGCTTTCTGCCTTAAAGGCAGTTTTATACTCTAGCATGGGAGAGCTTTCTGTTCTCTGCACTGCAGGACAATGTCTGAATAAATATCTACAGTCAGAATACAAACAGAAACCCTTTCTAAGCAACATACTAGTTATGTGTATTGAAAAAAATGAGAGTGATGGTAAGAATTAGAAGAAAATCCAAGGTTTTTTTGAAAGATCTAAACTGTCAGCTCGTAAGAGTTTTGAAGAACATCTCCGATTTTCCTACAGATCTAGGAAGACACCAGAGTTTTACTGATACAGGGAATTAAATATCTGGTTTAATAATTGTGTTCTTGCTCAGTTCCTCCTGTGCCACAGTATGCTCCAAGGCTGACAGATAGCGGACATAATTTTCTCATAATTGATATCAATGCTGAGTTACATCTTGGAGATGGACCTGTTGTGTCAACAAAACTCCTGTACAAGCCAGCAAAACGTTATCAGTCCTGGATGTCTGTGGAAGGTAAGAGGACATTCTTTTATTCCCTTAAACACAAACTTCAGCTGTGTGCTGAAACATAATGTGGTGTCTGCTCTTCACTAGACTCAAAATACTCTACAATGCATGAAAGTTAAATCTTTTATGACTGGATGCATGACTTTTTGTATATCACTATGTATAATGCCAATGTGGATGTGGAACACCAACAGTAGTCAAAAGTGTATATTCAGTTTTCAGTAACCAAAGGGTTCCACTCTCCTTCCTTAAGATAAACAGTACTCAGTGTTGGTCCCAGCTGTTGACAACTCACACGTAAAGAGCAGGTTTTCAAAAGTAGTGAGCAGTACGGAGATGTCCTGGAACGTCTACAATCTTCCTTCATGTCCATTGTGCCATCTGTTGAGACAAATATCTTACCTAAATATTTATCAGGAATGGTATGGGCAAAATTAAGCCTGCTTGTGAATTAGATGACCGCTTCCAGCCCTGTTTTAACATTTTATGCAAGGCATAAATATTACAGGAAACATTACAGGAACTTTAACAGGTGACAAACAGCAATTGCAACTAATTCAAGATAACCCAAGATCTGCACACACAATGCACACTGCCTAAGCAACCAGTCTTGTTCTGTCCTGAAGGGAGGGCAGATAGAAACATCCTTTGGGCTGCACTGGAGCTCAACTTAAAAATAATTATTTTATGCTTCTAAGTAGCTTATTTTAGTGAGTCAGGAACAAAAGAAGACCCTGAGTGTCTTACCTTCCATGGTTAGTGGTTCAGGAATGTTTTCCAAACATTTTCTTCCTTAACAGTCTTCCTCAGCATGGGCTATAGCTTTACTTTCTGCTTTCATTGTCAGTAAAAGGCACAACCAAAAGACTGGACAATCTGGAACCAAAAACACAGTATCAGTTTTGTGTTCAGCTGAGTCGCCGAGGGGAAGGCGGGGAAGGCCATCCTGGACCACAGGCTAGCTTCACAACAGCTGCACTTGGTAAGTCATCACCGTGACTTTTCACAAAAGGGCTGTTTCAGCTGTCTTCCTCTGTGGTCTGTTCCCTGATGTCTGCCAGAGCACTTTCATTTGAGCAAAGAAGGCTGGATATGAAAACTATGTAGAGTCTTTAAAAATAATCTCGGGCAAAGAAAAAAAAAAAAAAAAAGAAGAAAAAAAAATCAGAGGTGAAGAAAGCCAGAAAAAGACAGAAATATTATTCCCCCAGATTTAGAGGTGGGGGGGTCTGGGAATAGAAAATGTAAATATTTTGTCTGGCTGTGCAGCAGAGTTGGGGATAGAAATCACTATAGGTAACTATCAGGTTTTCAAAAGTAGTGAGCAGTATGGAGACATCCTGTAGCATCTACAATCTTCCTTCACGTCTGTTGTGCCCTCTGGTGAGACAAGTATCCTACCTGAAGATATCTATCTAAATAGATATATCTAAATATCTTATCTAAAGATACCTACTTTACCTGTATGACAGTCCTTCCTCCTAATACTAGATCAGTATTAAATCAGTTTAATTTAAAAGTGGAGATGTCTGTCTGAATAAGCAAAAAAGCTTTTAGTCCACTGTGGATACAGCCCAAACTGAACACAGACATACAAAATAAATGAGGATTGCACCAGGAACTATATAACAAAAGAGCTGGTTTCTCAAGTCTAAAAAGTGCATCTGCAACACCAGCTCAGTGAAGAGACCTTTTTGTTTACACAACAGATGTTGATAAGCTACTTCAGGACTATTAACACTTCTTAGATATAATTTCTGCCCAATTGGGTGGGGTGGCAGGGAGAATTACCCTTTGTCACTCCAAGTTAATGCAAGTGGCTGGGAATAACTGGTACCTCTCTTTTGGCTTGCATACCAGACTTGAAATCTTGTTCCCTGTCTCACTGTGGCTTTTTCCAAGGTCTTCCTCCACCAGAAGGTCTCGCTCTCTTCCCAAAAAGTATGACATCACTGAATTTGTCATGGCATCCTTTAACACTGAGGACAGAGGATGACATTCGTGTTGAAGTGGAAAGGAAGAGCGTGAATGACAACGGTGATGAGAGCAGTGTTATTACTCAAGTGCCAGGAAATATGTCCACCCTGATCATTAAAGATCTTGAGCCTAGACAGCAATACATGTGCAGGGTACGGGTGAACACCAGGTCCCAAGGAGAATGGAGCAACTATCTGTATGCATGGACTTTCAGTGACAGTAAGTAGCTGATTCACATCCTTTTGTTTAATTCTTCCTTTTTTCCACCAGTGATCAGGCTAATTGTCACTTCATGACTACATTAAATGTAATCCTTTGTTCCAGTAGCAGTTTCTGATCATCATTTGTGGTTGTTATTACTGCTATTATGAAGATATAGCTTAGTGTCCACAGAAATTCTTATGCAGGAAATTATCAGGAACTAATAAAAAAATGGGGAAAACAAATTAAAAGCTTGGTAATCCACATCTTCATTTAAGTGTGATTTATCATTCTGACATACAGCATTTTTTCCTCCTTATAATGATGAATACACAGAGTTCCCTACTCCAAGATCTTTTGTTACTCAAAAAAACCCCCCAACACTCAAACCCTGCGATTCAGCTATGTCAATACAGAAATAGTCAGCAGTTAAAGACAGAAGACAAGATACCCCTGTGAGCAAGGAGTAGTTGTGTGCTACAATGAAGATCAATGACAGCTCTTGAGTGCCCCGAGTGTGAGTGGTGTCCTTTCATAATGCCACAACAAATGCCCTATCTGAATGAAGTACCATGTGAACAGACGTCCACCTGAATGCCTAATGGGTGCCACTGCCCACACCATACACTGGAAAGGTGGGCTTCTTCCTCCTTACAGGCTGCGCGAGGAGGCCCTCACTGACGTCCTACATGCATTAACAGAATTATCATAGCTGTCATGGGACACTCCAGTTTCCTGAGCTCTGACACAAAACTGCAGTAAGAAAAAGATAAGGGTACTGTTTTCCATGAGAAGGTATTTGACTCAATAGTCGTGGGTTTCTCCACAAGTCTAGCACTCACCCCTGCTGATGGTTTTCTTGTGAAATTTGTAGAAATGCTGGTATCGATTTCCCTTCTTTCTGACAGCCTATATCCTGACAGGGAGTTGCTCACTGAAGCACTGATAGTACAGGACCTGGGAATCACATGAGGGCGATGACACAGTACAGTAGAAAATTAACCCTTTGTGCATTAATTTGAAAGCAACATGTTGTCCTTGCATACAGCTCAGAGAATTCGTATTTTCATCCAAGGACAAGAGTTTACTGAATGCTACTCCAACCTCTGCTGGAAGTATGGAGTACTGCAATATGGGTGACAACACATTAAGTTCATGGAACTACAGCATTCTGTTACCATAGCTTGTCACCAAAGTTCTGCCTCTGTTTAGCACAGCAAAAGCACCGAGGAAAGTGTTTGACTCACAGTGGGAAGGAGAAAGTGGTGGATGTACGCTCCAACGCTTTGTGTGTGTTTGTTCTCAGGAATCCCTCCAGCGCCATACAACATCAGGTTCTCTAACACCACAGACACTTCCTCAGTCATCTCTTGGACAACTGCTGAGGGTCATTCCATCTCCTCCATCATCATCAGCTACAAAATTTATGGCAAGGCTGAGTACAACCACATCGATATTATCATAAAGAACACCAGCATTACCCAATATCATCTCAAGGGCCTAGAGCCAAACACTGTGTACCAGGTTCAGATCAATGCTCAGAACAACATTGGCTGGAGCAACCCAAACACCTCCTTTGAACTGAAGACTCTTCCAGAAGCTAAAGGTTGGTTATTCTAGCATGCTGGGCTTCCACAAACCAAGTCGGTTAGCTAAGGCAAAGTCACACTATTTTATTTTATTTTTTTATTATTGGTTTTCTTTTGCTCTGAATTTTGACACACAACAGACCATCACCAAAATTTGGTTCTCAGTTCACTGCATGGCATTGGCGAAGTGACAACATGCAACATTTGTGTGTATCCAGCTCATAATTTAACAGCTCATAAATTAAATGACCTGCATGTAATAGGACTATTAGGTCACTGAATGTGACCTCAGCTCTGCTGTGCCTGAATTCTGTGGGACCTGCAGGTTCTCATACTTCTGGAAACCAGAGCATCCAATGTTTGTGGCATTTTTGGAAAACAATGGGATGTATCTCTGTGCCTTTATACGCTTCGCAAGATGGGAGTATTTAGCTATACATTGTTTGTGACTTTTTCGGAATTAGCTGGAAGTAATGGTGAACTCTTTCTGTGCTTCCTCAACAGCTCCATATGAATCAAAAGGAGGCAAAATGCTGCTTATTGCTATCCTTGGCTCTGCAGGGATGACCTGCGTAACAATTCTCCTGGCCTTTCTCATCATGCTGCAGTTAAAGAGAGCCAACTTCCAGCGTCGAATGGCTCAGGCTTTCCAAAATGTGGTGGTGGGTTTCCAGCTTTCCTGTGTCAGTGTGGTTATTAATTTTGGGCCCATACGTTCCTGTTTTTTCTAGTTCCTTTTCCTTGGCCTTCACAAATACTGTCTTTTCTTCACATGTGCAATTAGTACTGTTGTTGTAAAGCTTCTCTACTAGTGGCTCTGTAACTGAAGCAATCACAGTTTTAGGGTATGAAGTAGACAACCTGACTTGAAAAAAGATGCACACCTTTCATCCTTCTCCCTTTTCTGTCTTGTTGTACCTATATATGACAAATACTGAGCCAGACAGAATAGCCTGTTCTCCCTCTATGAAGTTGTTCTTGATTTTGAAAACTACAATATTTTTTAATGTTGCTTTTGAGCATCAGTGACTGCTCCATCATGGTTTTTCAACCTGGGGACAGCACACCAGGCATCAGTCAATGGCAACATCATAGTTCTGGCTGTGAGGAAATTGCTGAAGGTTGTGACATCTTGTAGAGATATCACTCTCTCTATATAAGTGCACATATATTTGTATCCTGCTGTAGTCTCTTTATCACTCTGCTTCCTGGTGCTATTCTCTCATTTCAGAGGGGAACTCGTGAAGCAGAAAGAGCTCCTCCATATGGATCTGCACAGGTTGTTTCATAAACAGGGGGCCAGGGGCTCATCCAAAAAGATGGTCAGTCTCCAGGCCACACAGTAGAGAGCTCCTGCTCCCTGCGCTGAAACTTTTCTCACAGAAGTATTTCGTGGGAATGTGTAACTGAAGTAGAGATGTGTCTCCTCAAGGATGGAGGAAGGTCGTTTCCTCTCTCTTTTGTTTCGTTGCTTCTTTTTTCCTCAGTCTTCCTACTGAGCCTGATCAGCACAGGATTTAGTCAAGCCTGATGTAAGATAAATGTCAAATCTGAGACTTAAAACTAGTTTTGAGATCAGTTTTACCAAGTAATTTTTGCCCAGCTCCTTAATCTTCAAGATGATTATAAAACTCTTCAGGTTTACAAAGGCACTTATGCATAAATTAGGAGCCTGATTAATTTTGTGGATCTGGGCAGAAGTGCTTGATGCAGTTAGTGTCTAAAGTAGGTGTAATTGTCTCCTGTGCTTGCTCTTGCATAAGCAAGGGGTGGATCAGGCTCTGTGTGTGTGTGTACATGTGTGAGCACACACGTGTTTGGGGAGTGTAATCAGGGCATTGCTCAGTAAAGTAGAAATCACTGTTCATGTAATTTGCTTACCTTTGTTACAGAGGGAAGAGCCAGCTGTACAGTTTAACTCAGGTACTCTCACCCTGAGCAGGAAAGCCAAAAACAGCCCAGATCCCACTATTTATCCAGTTCTTGAGTGGAATGACATAAAATTTCAAGATGTGATTGGGGAAGGTAATTTTGGGCAAGTCCTGAAAGCACGCATTAAGAAGGATGGCTTACGCATGGATGCTGCGATTAAAAGGATGAAAGGTAGTAAAGATCAGAGACTCTGAGACTAAAGACTTTTCTTGGTTGTTTGTTCCAAGTGTTTCCCTGTCATACGAAATGCTTAGTAGCCCTCTCCTAAAGCTAAAATAAGTATTCCCAGTTGCTAGTGAAATTGTATCAGCTGTCACTAGGAAAAGATTTGTGCCCTGGCAAAGACCGTATTTCTGCATGGTCAAGTTGGTTTATATTTCCCTCTAATTGTTAACATAATTAACTATTATGCATTTTTCAATTCATGGGTCAGTATGAACTTCATGTGTGAGTTCACCTGCAAAGTGGGAGCTGCTAAAAGATGCCTTTAGCAGAGTGAGGAACACTGAGCTTGCTTTGGGGCACAGCATTTACTCATTCTGCTTTACCTTAGCCATTCAGACACAACTGTATCCATGCATCCACATACATATGTACATGTGTGTGTGTAGATATACATATACATACATATGTATATACACATATATATGTACACATGCTATGAGGATCAGTCATTTTCTTTGTTTTTGTTGGGTGTGACTGCCATGTTCCAGACGGAACTGCAATACTGCAAGAATGTACATATTTTCTTGAAATTCATTAGATCACTACCTAGGCAGATTGGGAGACACTTTTAAGGATGATGATCATTTGAAAAAGAGCCAAGGTCTGCTTGCGGGTAGAAATAATCAACAGCACATACCTGGAAGGATTTTTGGGCAGCTAGTTTTCATATGGTCTGCTATGACATTTTACATTCTCCATAAGGGAAGTGACATGGTTACATTAAGATTCTTTCCCTGCAGGTGACTGCTACAGACATTAAATTCTCTTTTTACTTCTATTGAAAAGTCCTACTTTTTTTCAGTACATACTAATGTATTTTAGAGTTTTTCTCTCTTTATTGAGGCTGAAGCGGTAGTGTCCCAAGCAGCCCAGAGTCCTCATAATTAACAACAATATGGTCATAAATTCAGTTCAAAGGAAAATACAAATGCATGCTTATTTGATTTTCAGAGTATGCCTCAAAAGATGATCACAGAGACTTTGCTGGAGAACTTGAAGTTCTTTGTAAACTTGGTCATCACCCCAACATAATAAATCTCTTGGGAGCATGTGAACATCGGGGTAAGATACTCTTGAATATGTATACTTTAAAAATTAATTTAAAAAAACCCAAACCCACAGTACAGCTCATAGAAACACTAGCTGATAAGCAGGTCTTTCTGTAACATTTGTTAAAAAGCCAAATAAACTTGATTTTTAGACATACAAGCCCACATTAATCCTTCAGAAATGATGTTCATTAGTAGCTCTAAATTCTCCTCTGCATCTAGGAATTACGCTGTTTGATATTTCCCCTCCAGTCTGCTTTATGTTTATTTCTTTTTCACGCAAAGCAGTGTAAGTGTCCAAATACTATTACTGACCATCTTTTACTTTCTGATGTGCTCACTATCTGATGTTTCATTAGGATATCTTTATCTTGCTATCGAATATGCCCCCCATGGAAATTTGCTGGACTTCCTTCGGAAAAGCAGAGTGCTAGAGACAGACCCAGCATTTGCTATCGCCAACAGCACTGCATCCACACTTTCCTCGCAGCAGCTTCTGCATTTTGCAGCAGACGTTGCTAGAGGGATGGACTACTTGAGCCAGAAGCAGGTCAGCCTTCAGCTCTCTAGCCACTGAAAGCACAGCAATTCATTTTTCAGGGATTATGCCTTTTAATGAAATCAAAATAAGGTTTTAATTTTAGCTTCTGTAGAACCCACTGATGAGTTTTATTTTGTTGTGTTCACTTAGCCCTATCATATTCAATGTCATGGGGAATCAAAGAAGAGGCATTAAAATTTACAAACAATGCAGTAACTTTCACCTTCAGATAAAGTTTAAAACATTCTTGGTAGTGACATACCAGGCTGTTCGTTTGGGGTTTTGTTCTTTTTCTGAATGTCTGCAATTTTCAATATAGCACTAAAATAATACATGGAAAGTTCATTCATATTGTGGTGATTTCATTTGTTTGGTTTGGTATGTTTTTATTATTTCTTTTCTAATCTTAGTTTATTCATCGAGATTTGGCAGCAAGAAACATCTTGGTTGGAGAAAATTATGTTGCAAAAATAGCTGACTTCGGCTTATCAAGAGGTCAAGAAGTTTATGTTAAGAAGACCATGGTAAGGATCAAAGGAAACTGATATAGTCTGTTTTCCTCTTTTTTGTGTTCTTATTTCTTCGTGTTTTCACCTGAACAAAAAAGCATACTCATGGGTACTACGGAACTGATTATTTAAAAGAAGTTATATATTAACATAGATAAATATTTATATTGTTTATATTAATATGCATACATTACTTGTAAATCAAGTCTATACCATGTTATAATATAATATACAATGTAATTAGAAATTATTTATATGAGTATGCATGGCAATAAAAAACCCAATTTTGCAGCCAGTTATGAAATTTAGTAAGAATGTATTATAAAACTGATATAATATACATTTGACATATGAAGACATATGTGCATGTGGGTAGATCTGCACAGCTATGGAAACAGTATTTTTGTACCACAACTTGTCCACCTGAGGAAAACTGGTCTGATTCTATTGAACGAGACCACAATTAGCAAAATGGTAACCAGAGGCATTTCAGGACCTGTGAGCGCTAAAAACAGGTGTCCAGACCTAATGCTTTGGAAGATGTGAAAGAGGAAGATGTGTAATAAGCATCATGTAGTCATAGACCAGGAATAACACCAGGTGGCCACGGGAACGGGATTGGTTAGAGGCATTGTAAGATCACTCAGGAATTACTTCCACTTCCTCTTGGCGCTGGTTGGATAAATCTTCTATTAGCTTTAGTGTGAACTGTCCCTTTAGGAAGTAAATGCACAACTTAAATAAGTTTATTTGATAAATTTACTTGCATAAAGTCCGTTTTCATTAAGGTAACACGCAGAATAATTGTTGGGGTATAAATTGCAATATTGCTATTCCAACCACCAACAAATAAACTTTCATGAAATAATTTCTAGGGACGGCTTCCAGTGCGATGGATGGCAATTGAATCTTTGAACTACAGTGTTTACACCACAAACAGTGATGTGTAAGTATGTTTTCAAGTGGTCTTTTGATAAAGAAATATTTTTCAATATCAGGGAAAGTTTGACAGCTAGGATAACTCAAAAGACTCAGTAGCTGTGCCAACATGAGTGAGCAATGGAAGCAAAAATAAAACCCACAACAACAACAAAAAAGGTACTTCTATTTCATCATCAGCGTCTGAAAAAGTTCTGTGTTCACAATTGGACAGCTAATTGGATTTGGGCCACTACTTTAGCTATATTTCTCATTTGAAATCAGAAACCTGATGAATCCTTGTGAAATCCAGATAAACTCAATATTTTAGTCAGGAAACTGGAAGTGACAGTTGGCAAAGCAGCTCTGTAATAACACGGTTTGTTGAGAGGTCATGGTCTAGTAAAGGACGCTGGTTGATGGACTCAGTGAATTAATTGTGCTAAAGATCTCACTCTTGCTTTCTAATTCTACAAACTCTATCATTATAAAAAAAAATTTAAAAAGGATGACTCGCTCTTCTCTGTGTCATCTGAATACTAGCAAAACTACCATTTTAAAATGTGAAGCCATGTTGCATTCTTGTTGCACTCCATAATATCCCTCTGTTGCAGATGGTCATATGGTGTCCTATTATGGGAAATTGTTAGTTTAGGTAAGTATCTGAATTTTGTACTGTACAAATAAACCAATCTGAGCCAAGCCAGCTCTGTTTACTTAGTCTGATAAAAATTCATTCCTTTGCGACATAATTTAATTTTTTCTGTTTCATTCTACTAAATTTTACTTAGCTTCGGTATGCTTGGAAATTGAAGACTTATATTTTAAGACTTATATTTTCATGATCAAGACTTATATTTTAATGTCTTGGAGGGAAGGGGGCAAACATCTACTCTGAGTATTCTCAAAGATAATTTTTGGACTTCAATCTTCAAATACAATTTTGAGTTCCTTTCTGCACCTCTATTGATCATGGATGAGGTACAGCCTCAAACCATTTAAAGTGACTGTGTAACATGGCCTTTATGATTTGCCTTAGAGTGTGCTGGCCAAGCGATGCATATTGACTGAGGTGAACATTGTCTTCTGGACTAATTTACCTTGTCCCAGCTTTCCTTACTAAATGGGTTTGCGCTAGATATGGATGGGAACTAACACAATGCGGTGTGGAAAATCAAGAGTCTAAGCAACTGAACATCTGCAAAAAAGGGGCACAAACAGCTTGACAATAATAGCTCCATGAGTCCATACTGGATCTTATTAATACCGTGCTAATGAGGGAATGACTTGTCTATTGCCATCAAGAGTATTACAAAAACAGTTCGAATTCAATCAAGAACAGGCTCTTAGAGCTGTAGAGAAATTCAGGCCAGACCCACACATGATAGAAGTTTATACATGCTTTTATTTTCCTCTTCAATACTGTGCATTGAGCATAGTATGGAAACATTAACAACAAAAATGTAGCTGCAAAGTATTCCCTAACGTTGGACTAATTTACCTCTTACTGAGTCAGTCATTCTTTTTCATTTCTGCTATGGAATTAAACTTTCTTTTACTAAAAACACAATGTGTTCACAACAGTGGTTAAACTCTGTTTTAGGTGGAACACCATATTGTGGAATGACATGTGCAGAACTCTACGAAAAACTGCCTCAAGGGTACAGACTGGAAAAGCCCCTCAACTGTGATGATGAAGTGTAAGTAACTGCCTCAGCAAACGAAATAGAATAACATCTGCTACAGGATATACATGACGTCTACAAGAAACTAATAAAACAAAGATTTTTTTCAGGAAAACATAAAAACTACATTTAAAAAAAAATGTTAGAGGGTGCACAATTGGAAATACTTAAGTCCTTTTGTACCCAGAATGTACTGTTATTTGCCATGAACTCTTTCCCAGGCTCTCTGCTTCTGCCAGATACCCTGGTCTTTAAAAAAAAAAACATGGATGGTCTTTAGCTCAAAGAGAGCTGTTTGGTTATTCCAGAGAAAAGAAAATTCTTTTCAGACAGCAACCAACTGTGGAAAATGTAAGTCTAGTTATGTAAAAATCCATTTTCCCTTGAAAAATAGAATGCACAACATCTTCCAGTAAACATGAATTTGTAGTTTTAACCTGTGTATCTAAACTATCAAATGTTGGTGTTTGATTTTTAAAGGTATGACCTAATGAGACAGTGTTGGAGAGAGAAACCATATGAAAGACCATCATTTGCTCAGATACTGGTGTCACTGAACAGGATGTTAGAAGAAAGGAAGGTAAAAATGAATCCCTAGAAAATATTTAGGCCATGAATAATTTCAGTATAGTTTAGGATTCTTGAGTTAACACACATTGCATCGCGCTCTTTCTGCTTATTTCCTTCCCAGACCTACGTGAATACCACCCTATATGAGAAGTTTACTTATGCAGGCATCGATTGCTCCGCTGAAGAAGCTGCTTAAGACAGGAGAAACATTCATTCGTCAATGACGTATTGAAGAAAACCAAAACTCAATCTGCTGGAGCCCAAAATGTGATCTGATGTGTAGAACTGTGTATAGCTCTAACTGTATATAATACAGTAATACTGTTTTACTACAGATATGTATGTGTATATCACACAGTAACCTCTGCCTCCACAGGCTGTAGAAGTGTATATACTGTTCAGAGTAGGAATAGACTGAAGTAATGAAATCTGCTGTTTCATATTCAGGGTTTTCTATTTTCCTAGCCATGTAGATATGGTGTATACATATAATTACTGTAACACATTAGGTATTACCATCTTAGATATTTTTGATACTTTCCAAGAGCTACTGGTAGAAAATCAGTATCTTATAGCAGTATTTCATAGACATTTCATTGTGATTTAAAAAAAAAAAAATAAGCTAAGCTCAATGTGACAATGGGAGTTACACGCAAATGTCAATTCAGTAGGCTGACCAAGGCTAATTAATTATTAAGACTCCTGTTTGAATGTAAAAGTGAGCTAGTAGAAATAATCTGTTCAAAAATTCTATTGACGCTTGTGGGATACACGGCATGCTATTGCTCATCCATTGTCCAGTTTAACAGTCAGCATGTGCCTATATGCAAAATACGCATATATTTTGAAGTGTTTAATGCTATCAGAGGCAGCCATACAGCAATTATCCTGAAGCATAGGATTGAGGAACATACTACATATTGTAAAACACGTTTTTACAATGAGCCTGGATATACATGAGGCTTGTTCAATTTGTATTTCATTCAATAATTTCACTGCATAATTATAAATTACTACCTACTATGTACAAGCAGGTCTTACTTACTTTTGCTTATTTTATCCGTTATGCAGTCTGTAGTGTGGTATGGCCTCTTAAAAATACTGTATTCAAACGCTTCAAAATGACGACATTTGGCCTTCCAGAAAGAACTTCTAGTCCTTAGGTTAGACAAACAGAGGCAGGAACGGCCTGAGCTTCTGGTATCAAGTCAACTACGTGGGATTCTGTGGACTTACCCAATTTGAATGCCACATGTACAATATACGACTTGAGATGCCTCTATTCAATTTACACCTCATAGAACTACAGCTATTAAAAACATCCACTGCTTCTGTCTGAGTTTCAGATAGACTAATTGCTTCTACACCTACAACGTGCACTGGGTACCCCAGGTTCAATAGCTAGATTTTACTGTCTGTTATTCAGTGCTGGAAAGACTAATTTATGGCAGTAGGTGGCACAAAGTTTTTCAGCTTAACCTTTAGCAGGTTGTATGTTCTGCCTTCCACAGCACAATACATCAGATCCCATGCCCCTCCTTCACAGGTGTCTTCTATTTGTTGCTTGGCTCTTAAGAGCATTACCAGTGCCAATAGTTTTCAATTATTACAAATACTCCACATCCTAACATTCTTTATACACCTCCACCTATTTACACCTGCCGACATCTATGCACAAGCTTAGAGTATCATCAGCTATTCCCCATGTTCTTTCTGGATATCACAGCATTAGTTTTCCCATGTTCTCTCACATACAGTAATCACAGTCATACGCAGTAAGTTTTTTGGTTGGGAAAGAAAAGAAGCGTTTCAGACAAGTGGAGTTGGCCATGCTTTGAGGAGTACGTGACTCAGAATGGCAGGTAACTGCTTATAGTCAAGTGTTATCTATAGTTTAAAAAGAAATTATTGGACACCTGATCAGAGAAAGTGGAGCCTTTAAGAACAAAAAGGCAGGAGCAAAGCCTCCACACCACTTCTCCCCCAAGCCTTCTCCCTCAACATCCTCAACTTCCATTTAGTGCAGCAGCTCTGATTGATTGTTCAACAGTCTGAGTGCAGACCAAAAAAAATTGTCCTTAATATGTCCAAGAAAATCTCAAGAGCTACAGAAGAACACAGTGTGCTTGGCAGGAAAGCTAAGAAATTATCTGAGAACAGACATCACTGGCTAACGAAATGCAAGGTTCACCAGATACAAGGGGAGGGGTAACAAAAATTCCAAAAGCACCTTTACCCTCAGTAGATTAGCTGAAAAGTAAGGTATAATGACCCTTGGGGATGTTTGAATTCAGCTAATCCACTCAAGGGCTGCACTTCTACTCCTCAGTAACCCAAAAGGAAGCACCCATCTGGTCTTAAATGATGGGGATATTTAATTCTTACTTCTCTGTGGACAGACTGTGCCTGACACAGCTATAAAGTCAAACACAGCCCCTCTCCACTACCCAAAATATAATGGTCAGGCATTTTCTGAAACTAAAAGACAAAATGTTGACTATTACATACATCTCATCAAAACATATAAATACCAGATGGAAGAAAGTAAGGCAGATGGAAGTAGCCTCTTCTCAGCAGTATCCAGTGACAGGATGAGAAACAGTGGACACAAACAGAAAACTAGGGAATTCCATTGAGGGTGGTCAAGCTATGGGAAAGATGTCCCAGAAAGGTTGTTGAGTCTCCAGCCCTAGAGATACTCGACACCTGACTGGGCACCGCAGAGGACTAGACTAGATGATCTCCCCAGATAGCTTTCAGTCCCAGTTGTACTGTGGTTCTGTGAACTCTGCAAGATGAGGGAAGGGAAATGCAGAAAATAAGCAGAGGCCCAGATAAATAGCACGAGCAATTAAATTACAAGGAGACAGTTCAGCTCTGGTCAAACCCAAGTTTTCCCACTTGCTGACAATTCTCCCTCTGAGCTGGTGCACAACATTCCCTGCTCCCAACACACCGTTTTGCCTTTCCCCAAGTCACATACGGACCAGCCATTCCCACAAGCAAGGCAACTGGTTGGACACAGGGCAACGCTGATTAAACAGCTGGAATAAAGCAAGCCAAACTGTTCCAAGCTGTAAGTCAAAAACCTCAAAGCAACCAAACATAATGTATAATTTCCTCATAATACTTCTGAGGTCTTTCACGTATTCACTTAATAGCACAGTATATGATGCAGGTGGTGATAATCCCACAGTAGGAGCCAATAGTTTCAGCAAGTCCCTCTGTAAACTGTGGAGGTCCAATCAGACCATACCAGTCTCTCACATCTCCGAAACACGAAATAAGCTTCCAGCTCCTGAAGATGCTGGGTCAGGTTTTGCAGTAGCTAAGTCTATATCATAAATATATGTGGGAAAGAAAAGTATGCTTACAGCAGGCAGCATCAGAGAGATGACAGGGGTGTGAATCAGAGTTAAGTCACCGTTCCAGTGATTAACTGCACCAATGTTCACACCACCTTTCAGTTTTGGTGAAATCTCGTTACTTCCAGCATCAGAAGACTGTTTTATTTTGCTATTTTTACAAAACAAGTTAGTATCTGAAATTATTTTACTTATTATGCACAGTATTTTGTCCATTTAGTTTCAGTAATTCAGTAGTCAACTACAATAAGTTATGAAGAAGACAAGTCAGATGATGGAGGTTCCTTAGATGGCTTATTGAGCCTCAGACTTACCAGCTTGGTCACTGCTAATAGCTTGTTGAATGACTAACACAGGTTTCTCTGCTAAGCAGAACATGCTTTACAGAGTAAACATTCATCTCTTTCCTTAGATTTACTCAATGCCAAATAATAAAGGCAATCTTCTCTAAAAAGACCAACTTTCAAAGCTGAGAGGATCCATGAGCAAGTCACAGAATCACAGAATGGTTTGGGTTGGAAGGGAGCTTACTGTGTGTCCTCCTCCCTGCCCTAAGGATTTGAACTCCACCTTCTCATCGTTACTGCAGACAATGCTGCCCTTGAGCTTCACATCCCGCACCAGCCCCTCCCTACTGGTGAGAACAAGGCCCATGGCACCTCTCTTCATTGGCACCTCTATCATTTGGAGAATGAAATTATCAGCAGCACATTCCAGGACCCTCCTGGATTGTTTATGCCCCAATAGGTTGCCCCTCCAAGAGATCTTGGGGTGGTTGAAGTCCCCCATGAGGACCAGGGCTTGTGAATGTGAGGCTGCTCTTATCTGTCTATAGAGGGCCTCATCTGCTCAGTCTTTCTGGTTGGGTGGCCTGTAGCAGACCCCCACTGTAACAGCTCCTGTCCCTGCCTTCCCTTTAATCCTGAGCTCTAAGCTTATGTGTCATCCATCCCCAGGTGGAGCTCCATGCACTCCAGCTGGTCATTGACATAGAAGGCAACACCCCGCCTCATCTCTCTTGCCTGTCCTTGAAGATTCTGTATCCTTCCATTCCAATCCTCCAGTCATAGGAGCCATCCCACCATGGCTCCATGATGCCAATAAGATCATAGCTGTGAAGGTGCGTGCACACCTCTAACTTTTCTTATTTATTCCCCATGCTATGTGTGTTTGCATAGAGGCATTTATAGTCTATCCTCTTCGTAAAGAACGTGCCAAAGTCCCTTCTCTAAGGTGCAGTAGGGCCTGTATAGAGGACTGTTCCATCAATACAGAAAGAATTATTACCTTGGACAATCAGAAGCTTTTTTTTTTTTTAACATTCTGAGCAGCAGATACAGAACAACAAACAACACAATTCTATTTCTACCGAAACATCACAGAACAGGATGCACCCCCCAAGTACTTCAACGTGTAAGCAGCAGCTACAGTGATTTTTAACCTTCAATATAGATTTAGCCATGCAGTGTGCTCATTCTTTAGGGCATAACTGGGAGAAGTGTGAGATCTTATTTACACTACTGATCTCCTCACACAGGGTCCTCAGTCAAGACCTTTTTTCCTTACCACTCTCAGCTTTCTTTGACAAACCAGTGCAAAACATAACTTCAGCTCAGAGGTAGTGTTGCACAAAAAATGTCATCCATTCTTACATTTTCATTTCCTTCTGCTTCCTTCACACAAAAATAAGTGTCAGACTTTAAAATCCTCCTCTGAAGACAGCAGAAGTTGAATCCTATCTTAAGCAGGAGACAGGTAATTATAGCTGGGAGTATAGTCCAATGTTAGGTGAAGTGGTGAACATATTTACTTCTTGAAATGCTCTACCTTTAGGGAACCTTTAAGTCAAAGCATATTGCTTTTACACTTGAATAGCTTCCTACAGGCGCAATTTATTTAAAAAGAGACCAGCTGATTCTGCTCCAGAAACATGACTAAGTTTGTCTTCTATCTCTCCATCAGCTTTCAGAGAGAGAGGGAGAAGGAGCAAGGGAAAGGGAAAAGAAAACAATCTTAAACTTTAATCAGGCAGCAGAAACTTCAGTTTTATTTCTCAGAGGCTGAAGAAGGTGAAATCAAAAGTTATATCCAGAACTTTAAACAATCAGTACCTTCACTTACTGCAAATGACAGTTTTCAGCTACACACAGTAGTAAGAATGATTACAGAAATAATACTCCTTTAACAGAAGAGAAAAAGCACATGGGTTTACTGTTCAACACAAGAATTTACTCAGTGCATCTTACTTGCATGTATTTTGTGCATTTGTGTTTTCTCCTTCCTGTACATCCTAAGCTTCAGAAGTACATAGTGTCAAGCTTTCCCATTAGATTTTCCCACTGTCCTCTTTTTTTTTACATCAGAAAAATAATTGGTACTGAAGCATTACAGACCAGTGAGCCAAACCGGGGTTGATTTTCCACCCCACATCTTGTTCCTCCGAAGTCATAAATAATCAGTGTTTTCTTGTTTTATTGTCGCCCTTGACCTTCCAAAGGATTAGTTCCATACAAGCAATTGCATCTTCCCTGGAATTATGACCACCAACTAGAGGAGAACAAACAAAAAAAAAAAATTAAAAGTGTTAGATTATGTATTTCTTTTTAAAAGAATGGTAGCTTGTTTATTAAGCTGAACAATTGTTGAGATTATTAAGACAATACTTGGTATTCAGACAGTTTTTGCTGCAACTTCTTACTACCAGGAGTCAAGGTTAACAACCACATGCTTCGAGCAGTCCAGTATTGTCTGGCAATATTCAGTTTCCCACCAGATCCTCCAGCTGCAATATCCAACGGAGCATGGATTAGTAACCTAGAGTATCCAACATAACTGTCTTTGGAAAACCAGCTTCTCCAAGTCACATAATTTCAAATCAGAAGTTGAAAGAGTAACAGATGACAAAGTTTATTTCGCAACTTCTAAGTAAACTTGATAGTAAATTTCTACGTTGGTAACTTAAGGACAATCTACTTCACAAAATCTAAACAGAATGCAGTTAAAGGATTTAAATTATATATGGTTATATATTTTTATTACATGTTTAATCAAAGCTTAAAAACAACTTACAAGTCTACATGTTTTATACAATTCCCGTAACTACAAAAAGTACAGCAGAAAGGTTTTAATGCATTGTGGCTGGAAAATAGTGGTAGTTATCTGAACAAGAAATGCACACAATTCTCTCATTAGTTGGCACTTAATGTAGGCATCAGAATACCCTTCCTAACATTGAGTCAACAGAAGTAAATGCTGGCTGCCAGGTGCCAGGACAACTGTTAGTTAACTACTGAAAGCTTTGATCACTTCTTACTGAAAGCCAAAGCTGCATGTTGGGGCTCTCCAAGCAACTTTAGGATAGGTGAAGGGAGAACAGACCTACTATATTCAGCCATCATCTTCATAAACAGATATTTGACACAGTTCAAACTGTTACATTGACTAATTGGAATATGTGTCCCTCAGTACATCCTATATGAGCTGATCAAGGGAAACATAATCCTGTATCATTTAAGTTGTGTTGAACAAAGATATCATTTTGAGTACATAAGCTTTAATAAAGGTAGAGAAAACCTGAGATAAACAGGTTTGGGACAGGGGCTGGTTATTCAGAAACCAGAAAAAGTTGTGGAAGAAAAATCTGACAGCATACGGTTCAGCATTTTCATTTGAAGGTGGCAAAATCCCCTCCCCATTCTGTTTCTGAGCTAGTGGCTCAAAAAGAGAAAGGTATTGCTTCTTTGCACTATAGAATCACAGAATCATGGAATTGTCTAGGTTGGAAGGGACCTTTCAGATCATCTAGTCCAACCATCAACCTAACACTGACAAAAACCATCACTAAACCATGTCCCTAAGCACTATGTCTACCTGTCTTTTAAATATCTTCAGGGATAATAACCCTTTTGGTGAAGAAGTTTTTCCTAATATCTAATCTAAACCTCCCCTGGCATAACTTGAGGCCATTTCCTTTTGTCCTATTGCTTGTTACTTAGGAGAAGAGACAGACCCCCATTTCTCTACAACCTCCTTTCAGGTAGTTGTAGAGACCGATAAGGTCTCCCCTCAACTTCCTTTTCTCCAGGCTAAACAATCCCAGCTCCCTCAGCTGCTCCGCATAAGACTTATTCTCCAGACCCCTCACCAGCTTCATTGCCCTTCTCTGGACCCACTCCTCAATGTCTTTCTTGTAGTGAGGGGCCCAAAACAGTACTCCAGGTGGGGCCTCACCAGTGCTGAGTACAGGGGGGCAATCACTTCCCTAGTCCTGCTGGCCACACTATTCCTGATACAGGCCAGGATGCTGTTAGTCTTCTTGGCCACCTGGGCACACTGCTGGCTCATGTTGAGACAGCACTTAACCAACACCCCAGGTCCTCTTCCTCTTCCCCAAGCTTGTAACACTACGTGGGGTTGTTGTGACCCAACTGCAGGATCCAGCACTTGGCCTTGTTGAACCTCATACCATTGGCCTCAGCCCATCAATCCAGCCTGTCCGGATTCCTCTGCAAAGCCTTTCTACCTTCAAGCAGGTCCTTACTGTCTTTTGTCAATTCTCATCTGCTTTACAATCCGTGAAGTAGTGCTCTCTCTTGCCATTCCACCCTTCAGCTGTTAATATTTTTTAACTGGTCAAGAAAATACAACCTGTAACGAAACATGTTTTTCAAGTAGTCTGAAAAGACTCGGTTATTTAAACAAGCCTTCTAGGTCTTCTTTTTTAATTTTTCAAACATTCTGCAATTTTTCAGTCAAATCAAGTATATGATATATTGTAAGTCAAGCTATATCAGCAGCTGCAACTCTTCTACCTTGGACACCAAAAATCCTGGAGTTGAGACCCTTTAAAACGCAATCCTAGACAAACTCCAGTTTGAGACAGTCAGAAAAAAAAAAAAAAGGCAGTCAATCAGTTAAATTCAGAGCAAGTTAAATCACCACTGCCCTACTGCTTTCTGATAGCAAAGAGTGTTTCATTCTACTAATTCCTAGGTTTACAAAACAAGCAAATCCAGACTTGAGCTTTAATACCTTTCTCTCGTACTGGCACAAAAATAACACAAACTAGCACAAAGTAGCAGCACAAACCAACATAAACATAGGGAATGGAAGTCATGTGTCGATTTTTTTTCTAGAAATGGCAACTACCTAGCTCTATAGGTTAAGCTTGGATTGTTAGCTCAGTGGTGATCAACAAAAAATGACTAAATCCAAACTCGGGCAGAAGAGTCTGATAAAGGCAGAGTTTTTGCTATTTGAGATAGTCATCCTGAATTCCGTAGAAGTAACTTTTGACATCTCCCTTACCCTTACCACAGTGCTGTGCATCAGACTGTCAGAGCAAAGGAAGCCAGAGGATATTATAAAGCTTTGAGATGCAGCATCCAGCTATGCCACTTGGATCAAAGGCCACCAAGTTTTCCTCAGTGCGACCATTTTTGTATTCCCTGGGCAATGAAGATACGTTAGCAAAATAGAATATTGTTTGTTGTCTAGAAGGCTTCACTGATAAAAGCAAATATGAATCTGGCAGTTTATTAGATACTCAGTTTAATTTGTTCTAAGATCAGATTAAACCCAGTTATTTAGAATGACGTGGTCAATACAAAATATAACTCTCAAATGCAATATTGCAAGAGTATTATATGCACACTGTAGAACAGATTTATTGATTTGTCTTTGACAGCCAGCCAAGAAATTTACTGTAATTTTACAACTGAAAACCCCAGCCAAAGAGCCCCTGTATCAGCTTGGACAAGCAAGTGAACCTTGAAATATATGTTAGCCTCATCGCACTACCTTCAGAATTTTAAGAACGCTCCTTCTGTGTGGGAAAGAAACTGGAATGCTTTTGTGCGCTGAACACTTTGACAAGTCAACTGTACTGGGGGGGAACGAGTGAGTGGCTGTGTGGTGCATGGTTGCCGTCCAGAGTTAAACCACACCACCAACCATCTTACACTTTGAGGTACATCCTCTGTATTTACTATACTATTGAAGTAAAGGTATCTAAGACAAAGCTTTAAATGACAGCAAGTGCATTACTACCTTTTCAGTTTCTGGGTTATTCCTGTTTCCCATTTCACAATGCAATACACCAATTGCTTAATAAGAACCTGCACTCTTACCATCACCTTGACGAATTCTCCTGAGGTAGTCAGCCATCAGACTTGCAAGAGGTCTTTTGTGAGGCAAACCTAGCCGATGAGGAAACAATATTGATGTGTCCACTACTGTGCCATGAATTAGCTAGAAAAAAGCAGAGGCAACAGTAATGACTACACATACAGTTAATCTTGCAACTCTTTTTTTTATTAAGGAAATCCCACCTACTATCTAAACCATTTCTTTTCTCAATAATATGCCCAAACTAATCCTTGAGCCCCAAATACTATGTCATCTGTCCTGTGTTCCCCTATTCATTATAGAATGGCAAACCGTGGGGCAAGAACTCTGGAAAAAGTTGTGCTTCACAGTGATTTCTGTACCCTACGTTGAGGCTTACACAATAGTTTTATATATCAGTGAACATGATTAATTCTGTTTTTAGATAGACAATACCATACTGCAAAGTTTCATTTGCTTTGGCCTTTAGATATCATCAGCAGGGAAGCCCATCAAGGCTAAATGCTAATTCCTTAATTAGTAATAATCACAGAATGGCTAAGGTTGGAAGGGACCTCTGGAAGTCATCTTGTCCAAACCCCCTGCTCAAGCAGGGCCACCACGTTGCCCAGGAACACATCCACTTGGCTTTTGAGCATCTTCAAGGTAAAAAACTCCACAACCTCTATGGACAACCTGTGACAGTGCTTGGCACTCTCACAGTGAAAAAGTGTTTCCTGATGTTCAGAGGGGACCTCCTGTGTTTCAGTTTTGTGCCCATTGCCTCTGGTCCTTGTCACTGAGCACCACTGAAAAGAGCCTCACTCAGTGTTTTTCATACCCTCCCTTCAGGTATATACATTGATAAGATTCCCCCCAAACCTTCCTGAGCAGATGGCTATGTTTCTTATGGAATATTGCTGCCTTTGATATTTAATAGCATAATCCATGCATTTCTGATACCTAAGGCAATTACCTGACAGGCAGCATAATTGTTTACAGAGATTCTGAAAGCAATCCCTTAGCGTTACTTGAATTGTCACTGTCTTTTATGCACGTACTGGCATGAGTTCAGCAAGATCAGAAAACATACAATTCTAAGTTTCTGTGAACGCAGAAATAAAGACAATATCATTCAGTGGTGATGTATGGTTGCATAGCTAGAAGCACAAAACAGCAAAGTAGAAAGCCCAAGTGTCAGAACCTTTACCATGCTGTGTTTCTATATACATCTCTTCTTTCTCTGAATGTAGTATTGTCTTTAATATAGCTATCATTTAACAATCAAGTACATTTAATTCTTTTTTCATACACGTTGATCTGCCAAAATACAACATCCTTTTCCTTTTTGAAATTACTTAGAACACAGTAAAGACAAGTAGTCACCTCTTAGAATTGGCTTCAAAAATGTCATTTTACCTTGAGAGCAAATAAATTATTTTCTAGGCTGTGTCCAATTAAAATTGTATCTGCACTGAACAAGTTTAGCAGTATTGCCTGTACATCCCGAAGAGATGTCGTGGTATTCTTTGGATCATTCTCTGTTGCTGCAGAGAGTCTAAAGACAGATTTAGAAGAGCTTCATTAACAGACACTAAGAAACATGTAGAAGAACTAAGTTCACAGTGGTCATTCCCCCAGCATCTCAAGTTAACTCTAGGCAGCTTTGAAGTCACACAATGCTGAAGTCAATACAAGGCATTTTTTTTCCCCACTTTCCTCCTTTTCACCTTGGTAGTGTAAGATAAACTAAGCTAGGTGATATTAACTTAGCTCTACCACTACAAGGAACCAAGCCTGTTTTTTGAGCGTGGACCAAAGACAGGACTCTGAGCAAATGAATGTTGCTGTTGAATCAGTAGGAACACATTATGTTGGTTCTCCTCCAACTTTTTTTACAGTGAGGCTCAAAACCTGTGTTTCTTCTCAGAGCAGTTGCAGGACTTCAAAGAATAGAAATTGAAAACATGTCTTCCAGGTCTCAAAGATAAAACCCAATAGGAAGACCGAACACAAGCAATCTGCACTAAATACAGCCCCATCTAGTAAAGCTGTACTGTCTGATGGCCTCAACACATGGCTTATGACTATACTGCTTTTCTGTGAGACAACATTTATAGATGAAACTTGCATTTGCTTCTATCCCCTTAGGGAATTTATCAAGTTCTGGGAGGTTTAGTTTATTTTTTCTTTTTTTCTTTTTTTTTTTTTCTGCAAGAAAGGGAGAAGAAGTCTTCAAATGTGGAAAAAAATAAAATTTAATTTGACAAAGAGAAAAATCCTTCTTAATTGAGTCTTTAAGAACAAAAGCCTCATTCCTGATTGAAAGTCTTTATGTTACTAGAAGTAGACATTTGAGAGGCATGTTTCTTCTTATATAGTTATCTGCCAATTTATTGTCTAATCCTGAAGTACTATAGACTAATTAGCATACCTTATATCGTAGTCTACAACTTTACCATCTGGTTTAACAAACGTATCATAGACAACCTGTAGCTTAGCATCAACCACTGTCACTCTAGTTAGTTCCAAGCCGTGGGTTGTGTAACACTGAAGAAAAAAGTAAATTTAAAGAGCATTTACACAGCAATGATGTTTCCTTACATTATTTAAGTCGTACAGAAAGCAGAACTGGCTACCAACTCAACAAACTATTTTACTTACTGCATATTCCACACTAAAGGTATAGTCACATAGAGTGACTAGTCAGACTGAAGGTCTAGTCATGTAGAGTTACTAGTCAGAGTTCTGCAGATTTCCGAGACATGAATTCCAAACTACTACAGATAGGAAATGGCTTCATAAACAGCAAATTAGTTTTCTATTAACTGAACCAAACTTTTCAGGTTGCTCATACCATCTCGCAGTCCAGAGCATATACACCATAGTTTCCATCTAAAGGCGGTGATTTAGTTAATGTCTTCATGAAGCCTTCCAATTTGTTCCTTCTTCCATCATGAACATGAAGCTGCAAAGTTTGCATTATTATTTAAGTGCAAGTTTGCTAGATATGTCTTACCTGAATTGCCAGGCAATTTGTTTCCCTAACAGACTCAGCATCATATATAATACTTCTTGTCAATATTTCCCACATAATTTACTAAATGCTAGTAAGTAAACCTAAAAGGCTTATACCAAATTGTTTACAGAAAGCCCTGACCCACCTGTAAGTCAAAAGGACACAGAAAGCAAACTGAGATACCGCATTACATAAACCTTCTGAAAACATTATTCCTACCTTTGCAGTCTGACATCCAGCAGACCCAACTATTCCCTCACAACAGCTATAGCATTTTTCCATGCCACCAGGAACTGCCAAGAAGTAAAGTAGAAAATTGAAGAGTTTTTGCAGCAACTAGCAATGGCAAAAACAAATCAGCACCCTCACTCCTCCTCTAAAATTTCTTTTCCATTTTCTCCTGAGACTGCACTATGGAAAGAAGCAAGTCCCACCTATGCCAAGATGACAAACAGTACATCAGTCCCTCCTGACACAATGTTTTCATCAAAAAAAAAGAAATAGCAATGAATGGGAGAGAGAAAATCATATGGTCTAGAAGGTTCTTCCCGAGGGAAATATTTAGTGTAGTTTCTGAGTATTTAGGTATGTCCCAGAAAAGATGACAAGGTTCACTTACAAGTCAGTGCAAGACCCCACAATGAACACTTTTCTACCTTCTCCCCACATGGTTTTACTAACATCACCTTTCCTAAAATTGTGACATATTCGGAGAAAACAGGCTTTACTAGCTAGCCACATTTCAAAGGTACAGCAGAATCCATCTCAGCTGAACCTTGTGCAAAAGAGTTTCACGCTCTGATCTTGTTCAGTTTTGACATGCGATGCTGTAACTTTTAACAGCTTCCATGATGCCAAGGATACCTACCTCTTTGTTCCAGCACTCTACCAGAATGATAGTTGCATTCTTCTTTACGTCTGTGTTGTCCTGAAGAAGTAATGGCATATACTTCGCCACACCTACAGCACACTCTTTTGAAAGCTAAAAAAAAAAAAAAATATAACAGATACTCTACGAGAGCAGTGTATCAATACATACACAGCCTCCCAAGATTAGCCATGTATAAAAAAAAAAAAACAAACAAACCAAACACGTTCCTCTATAGCACAATAAGGAATTCAAGTTTACCAGCAACTTCTTAAATTATTATGTTGAAACAAAAATTAAAAGAGACCTATGAAGCTTCGTGGTTTAGTTATGAAAGCTTGTGAATTCACTTGTAGTCCAGGCACTAAATACAGAACACTGCTGTAATGTATAATTTTATACTCGTTTATTTTACTGTTCTGTGAACCACTGACTGAAATTAAATTTTTTGCAAGTCTAGTATGCACTTACCATCATATCCAGCAGTTTTTACAACCCCAGGAAGTATAGCACTACCATTTTTTTCAGGATTTGGCCGAGGGAAGTTATTTTCATTCAATTGCTCCTCAGTCAGAAGATAATCTTTTAGAAGTTCATATAGAGCCCCATCTGTAAATGCTAAAAAAAAAAAAGCAACCCACAAACACTAAAAGTAAACAAACCCAAAGCTCAAGCAATATTAGAACAAATGTAAGTAGCACTTAAATATCCTACTACTTCCAAATTAAAACAAGACTGAAATTACAAGATGTGCATCATAGTTTATGGGCAACAACTATATGCTTGTACCTCAGAGCAATTAGAAGTGATTAGAGATGAAGTATTATTCAAAACAAAGATACTAAACAATAGGGAAGTTAATTCACTAGCTATCCCAGAAAGGCTAGGCAGGCAACACTAAAGAACATACTTTTTTCAAACAAAAGTTCGACATTTTTTCCCTAAAAATGAGCCTTCAGATACAAATAGGGAATTGTGCTGGAAACCCTTGCAGTGGCTAACAAATAAAGCTTGACCAAGAGCAGAGCAACATTTTCATGCTGAAATAAGCTGAAATAAGGCTAAAGTAAAGAACCAATATCTTTCTTCCGCTTTCTTTACCTTTCTCTTCCTCTGACTTTATGGATTCAGTGCCACTGGATGATGTGCTGTTACTAAGTTGCCCTGAATGCAGGAAAAAAATATTTTTAGCAATTCTTATTAATTTTAGATTTCCTGTTAATATCCTAAGCAAATATTTATCAATGAAAACACAAATTTATTTCAGTGACATATTTCTACAAGAGGATTTAGATATACAGAAATACCTTTAGTAAAGTTCAACTAAATAATCCTTCTGAGACATTTCTCTGCTGTTCTAATTTCTACGCTTACAACTCACTTAGAAAAAAAAAATCTTCATTGAAAGCAAAATACCATGATCTCTCAGCTTTTTGAGAGTCTTCACAGCAAAATGTAGGTACATTTTTTTACTGCCACAACGATCATAAACAGATTGCTCTTCTACCAGGGCCTATATTTAAAAAAAAGAAAAGAGATTGAGTGTTAGCAGAGTCCTGTATGTTCTACAAAAAACACTGCCATTTAGAATCTGAGATTCTGAACCTAGAGGTAGATACACTAGTGTCCTAAATCTGAAGCACAACAGGAGACACTAAAACAGTAGACAGATTCAGTAGTTATGAAGTAAAGACCTGTGGGGGAAACCAATGCACCAACTCAGAATTTAATACTACTCCTGGTGAGAATTTGAATACTCTCAGTGTAACCATTCCTGTGGGTACAGGCAGCTTTTTCTGATCCTTCTTCAAAAGGACGCATTATTGCTTTTTTTAGGACTAGAAATATCTGCTTAACTTTCCTTCCATAAGGTCGTAAGAAATAGAAGTGAAGGAAGGTCCAGCACCTTTTAACTATAAATAAGCACACTCAAAATAAGGAGTATGTTCATTAATCTTCTGAGGGAAGAAAAATGCTTCTTCCCTGGTTTTATTTCACTGTTTACACTATCTATGTAGTCAACAAAAGAGAAGCTCATTTCAGGCATAAACAGTGCCTTCTAACAATGACAAGGAGAGAGGAAGTGGAGAACTGATGAAGCTGAGAAATAATACAGGGGGAAGTTAAAGTGAAGATAAAAGAAACATTACTTAACAAGAATGAGAAGTCAGGCATACCAAGGTATGCTGCATAATATAGAGAACACACTGCAAATGGCAGAGGAGTAACATCTGATGGTTTACAAGCTTTTGTTCAACGTATAATTAAATACACATACAGAGCCTCATCAGGCCACCTCCAAAAAGTCTTTTGATTTCCAGCATGCAAGAAATTTAGATCATCTAAAGGTTAAGCTCTGGATATTTGTGCCTGTCAGACCGTATCTGTTGGCTATAAGCTTGAGTAGCACTCAGTGTGGTGTAAACAGTAAATACATGAGCAAAGGCTCAAAATGATTGAGAGATTTACGATTGTTCTTCAAACGTGTTTTCTTCCTGTCCTGAATGCATCTCAAAGTCATGACTACATTCCAGGAAGCCTACAGTATTCACAAGATGATTTTTATTTTGCATTTGCAGAAGAAAAACTTTTCCTTTTTAATACTAAAATAACGTGTCTTCAGCACTCATGATTAGCTTCCAAAAAGACAAATGTTTTTACTTGGAGAAAATGGAAACAGATTGATAACACTGGCAAGCATAAGATTGAGTACATTTTAACTTCTGCTTACTGAAAGTCTGAAATATTTGCCTTAAAAAAAAAAATTTCCAGTAAAACATTGTGCAAGATAAGACCTATTGACTTAATTCAGAAAAGGAATTGTAAAGAGCTACAGAACATTACAAACCTTGTGAATAGCTTCATTCACTGTGCTACAAGTTTTGAGGCATTCTGCAAAAAAACAACTGACATATTGCTGTCTTGTCTCAAGTGGTACTTTGGATCCTGATTCTGGAACACAAGGCTTTCTCTGAGTAGAAACCTTAAAAAAAACCCAACATACAAATGTGGTCAATATATAACAAATAGCGCCAGTTCAAACATTCTTTTGCCCATCCTCAGAGGAAAAAAAAAAAATCAAACAAAAACTTAGATCAAACACTGCGAATAGCTATTCAGAAAACTGGAGTTGCATGTGAAAGGGAGTCAGAAACAACCATCAGAAAGAGTAGCTATAGAGGTTTTCCCTGCTTGAACTGAACAAAATAGTCTTTTGCTCAAAAAATATTTTTAATACCTCACATAACTAACATTTTTTCTTAAATACAGTTCAGTCCTTCAGCAAGCACTGGCAGTTTGGTCATGATTTCATGATTTAAGTCACACTCTCCTTCTGGCCTTTATTTCAGGCAGTACTTCACTCACAGCATAAACTGAAAACTGAATCAACTGGACAGATAAAAATTAGTTTAGTGTTAGGAACCCAAAGCCTTTGTTAGACAGTGCAATGTAGTTTTTGAATATCACAATATGCTTATAACCAACACACAAGCATGACTTGCCTGAAAACTAACTTAATTCTCCTACCACAACCACTTTGATTAACAATTTATATAGTTAATTGCTTACTTTTGTGTAGTGCTGGCTAGTGCAACCAAGGAAAATGAAAATAAAATTTTCATAGCAACTTTATTACAGCACACAGGAAAAAAAGTAGTTTTTTTAAAAAGCTATACTGGTATATCACATTACTGGATCTACATTATAAAAAACTAGTTGAAGCTAACTGCAGTTTTTCCACTTCTGTTCCCATTCAGATATCCAAGTTCTGTAGCAGTAACTCTACAGTACCTTGCATGGCACATGAGCAGTCTTTTCGAATGAACTAATAGACAGTTCACAGGGCATTGCTGTTGCAATGTTTCCTTCCAGTAGCACATGCAGTTGACCACTGCTGGTCTCAATGGGTTGAACTTCAAGCAAGTTTACACAGGCTGAAACACACAGAAGATACAGACTGAATCTAAACCCTAATGGTAAGCTTTATTATTTAAATTATGTTAATCTGGAACAAAAGTATTTCAGTGCTCCTTTGTTAAAGCAGGGTAAAAGTAAATTTTTTTAAAGATTTTCAAATCACAAGATTTAACAAATTGCTTCAGAAGGTCTGAATGCTTCAGATTAGAAACCTAAAAGCTCGTATCAGTGCTAAACCGAAACTCAACAGATTTCTTTTTTATTCTTTCAACTAGTGTATCAAAAGACTTTCAACAAAGCAAATGCTTTTCAGGATTTTGGTCAAAACCGTATATGGTTAAAGAACATAGCACAAAGTACTACCACTACCAAGACTTCAGATACAACCTTGTAGTTTGACAGGGCATCTATCTGCACATGCTAATGCTCACCACCATTCAACTCACAACTAACATTCACCACAACACCAGGAACACATTCAAGCAATGCCTAATCAAAGGAAAATTAAGTTTAGTTTGTCAAAATATCTAAAGGGCAGGTGTCAAGAGGATGGGGCCAGACTCTTCTCAGTGGTGACAGGACAAGGGGCAATGGGCACAAGCTGGAACACAGGAAATTCCACCTCAACATGAGGAAAAACTTCTTTCCTTTGAGGGTGCCAGAGCACTGGAACAGGCTGCCCAGAGAGGTAGTGGGGTCTCCTTCTCTGGAGATATTCAAAACCCACCTGTATGCATTCCTGGCCAGCCTGCTCTAGGTGAACCTGCTTTGGCACAGTGGTTGGACTAGGTGATCTCTGAAGGTCCCTTCCAACCCTTACAGTTCTGTGATTCTGGGAAACCTACGGATCAAGCTGTCATACCCATTGGTCCAATGCTTTGAAATGGAACAGCTGACAATCCAGTCTTATGCTGTTGAGAAGCTGTAGCAATAAAAGCTTGTCCACTTTTAACTGTAGCTGCAAACTCCATTGCTGCCCAGTGTTCCTGCTGAATTTCTGCCTGCTGCCAAGGAGATGCTTTAAAAGGCTCCATTTCATTTTTGTTACGTACCTGATACACACATACACAGAGTTAATATTCAAGGAGTTCCAAATTACAGCAAGATAGTGTTAAAGTTAACACATTGCTTCTTAAAACTGAATTTTGTTATCAGATTCAGAGCTCAGCACACTGTCCCTGGAAGGAAAATACCAAGCTGAAAGAGTTCAGGGGTGGCAGAGGGGGCTTAGAATTATGCCCGCTGTTAACATTGCCACATAAAGCACTATAAAAGCAGTGAAAGCAACAGCTACTTTGAGTTTCCAAGTGCTGTACCTGTAATCTCATGGTACAAGCCTCGACTTTAATCTGATTTTTCAATACTTATTAGCCTCAGCTGCTCTGAGCAGCAGCTTATTCCACCTGCATCAGGCACCAACTCAGTACTACGATGTTTGCTACAACAGAAGAGTTGATGAAACAGTTGTTCTAATTAATTTCAAAGTAATTCTCAATTAGATTACAAGACTCAGCCAACCTGAAGTTCAACATGAGTCTACAGATGCTAAGTAAAGCTATGTTGACCTTCAGTTTATTACAAGATTATAACTCACATCAAATTTTGCCATGTGTGCAATTCTTCTCTTTTGTCCAGGAGCTTTGGTTTCTAATAAGCTGAGGTTTACGTTTCCTCCATGGACCTATGAAAAACAAGAACATTGACTCTTCAGACCAGCTGTTATGATGCTCTAGACTTCAGCAATATCCTCATGACCTATTCACTCCAATTTTTCAGGATATTCAGTTAAAAATCTCACCAGGAAAATTACAATTCCATCAGTATTAGACAGTTACTTTACATTCAGAACAGTTAAGCCACAGTACTTTGAAGCTGAGGCAGTGGTACTCAGAGTTCCTACCTTTGTTTATAAGAACAGGAGACTACTGAATACATAACTGCCTCTAAAACTTTGCTTCTTGCAGTAAAAGTAGAAATGGCTACCCCAAGGCAAGGAGCTATTCAGAGCAATTTTCTACTTCACAAAATATACAGATCACCCATTGTCAAACTAGACTACAGAGTCATAAGTGTTCCTTATGACTTTGTCTACTAGCATTGAAGGCTCAAATGTTTAATCTTTACTAACACACATTTTGGAGAGAGCATTTGAACTTGACTACTTATCACATCCTGCCCTCATATGCTCAGAAGAAACCCCAAGCACTGGAAAGGAAATAAAATACCTGCTTATCACTGTCCTTCTTTTGGGCTTCTCTTTCAAACTCCTCAAAAATTCTCCGACACTCCTCTAAAGGATCATCTGATTCAGAAAGATCTGTGTCCTTACCACTGGGTTCCACTTCCTCAGCAGATGAACTCAGAGTTGTTTCACTTTCTTCCTCGTTTAAGTAATAAGTTGGATATGGGTACATATCTTCTGGGGTATTATTACTCCCATTTTCTTCTACATTCTGACTTTCCTCTGTATTTATTATTATTTTCTTATAAGGTCTTTCAATTGTAGTTTCATCTTTTGACGAGTGACCAGTACACAAGACAGACTGTGTTACTCTTCTGCTGCTCAGACAGTCTTCATTAGTACTATGCTCCTGAACAAATGTTTTGACCAATATGTTGGTTTCTGCATTCCCTTCCTTCAGAATTCCCTTCTGCATGTCTGCCTCGATAGAAGGAGCTGAAGATATATGTTTCTCCTTAATATAAGCAAGGGCATCTCTTTCCTCCAAAACCTTCCATGTATCAGTGTTTACATCAGGCAAATAAATCTCATTTGCTTTTGGAAAAACATTGCCCAGTTTTTCATATTTATTTAAAACTTTGCCATTCCTCCGCAAAGTGATAATTTTCTCTGATTTTTCTTCTGTACACCCAAGCATTTCTGCTATAGCACTATCATGTAATGTTTCTGCACGTATTTCAGCAGTCAGTTTTTTGTCCCTGTTCCCACTTATACATTTCCTACTTATTCTTGGCTTTTTATTAACAGTTTGTGGTGGCACATCAATGACAAGATCACATTCATCATCAGATTCTTCAAGTTTTATTACAATTATCTCTGGGGAAGAGCTTCTTGACCTCTTTGTGGATACACGTCTACTCCTACATGGAGACACCTTTGAATTACCATCCTGATTTTCACAAGAAAACACTTCTGTTGGCTTACACTGCTGCTTAGTGTTTTCATCCTCACCTGTTACAGAAGAGATAGAGACACCTGCAAAATTATTTTGTAGAAAATTATATTCAAGAACAGTTGCTGGGCAACTATAATCAACAATGTTGATCTAATTGATCTAATGTTGAATCTAATTAAAAAGACAACAGCCATTATTTGTATACCCGGAAACTGAAACCACATTACATGTGTGTGCTAAAAAACGCACTACAATGGTTTCCTTAGGAGAAAGTACCTTACTTTAAGATCATTTTCAAGGGTTAAAGTGTTTATAATCATTTAACTGGGAAGACTGTACTGTAAGAGTTCCTTCTGTTCCTTGATTTCATTCCTGACTGAATGTACTGCTATTTTAATCCTTTTAGGTTTTTGTAAGTCATCTGCTTCTCTTAGAGGAAAGACAGCTACAACCTTGAATTAAGTCATCCTAAACTGCAATCTACAGATTTCAGCTGAGGTAAAAGAAATAATCTATTGCATTAATTATGCACAAGACTACAAGTCATTTTCCCAAATACTCAGTACCATTTCAAGCCAGGCATAAACTTTAAACAGCCTTGAAAGCTGAATTTTCCAACTGCAGATTTAAGTGACTTACTGTTATCTTTTTAGCTTTTATAGGCTGTAGACTGTTTACCAAACCTCAGCCTGACAATTTCTCAAGGCACTATCTCCATCCCCACATGGATACTCTGGCAAATCACAAAATGTAGTGCTCATTACCCTCCCAAAATTTTATTAATTGCATACAGACTCTGTCATCCAAGAGATGTTAGCATCAATTGTGTATTTTAACAACAATGAATTTACATTGCCATTTAAAAACATGTGTCACCATTTGATTTCAACAGCAATTGTATCACTAATTACGAAACATTTCAGGGAATTACTAGAAAGTCACATTTTGTTAGTGAATGGGATCCTTTCCAGGTTACTCAAAAATAAGTAATTTTTGCATTAACACAATAACACCACACTAAAACAGGGTGGTACCACAGACTCTCACTACGCTGTTGTTGTGGGTTAACCCTGCCTGGCAACTGAGCCCCAGGCAGCCTCCCTCTTGCTTCCCCAGTGCGATGGGGCAGAGAATCAGAACGGTAAAAGTGAGAAAATGTGTGGGTTGAGATAAAGACAGTTTAACAGGTAAAGCAAAGCTGTACACACAAGCAAAGCAAAATAAGGAATTAATGCACTATTTCCCATCTGCAGGCAGAGCCACTTCCAGGAAAACAGGGCTTCATCATGCCTAACTATTACTTCAAATGTCCCCCCTTCTTCCCTCAGCTTTCATAGCCAAGCACAACACCGTATGGTTTTGAGTACTCTTTTGGTCAGCTGGGGTCAGCTGCCCCAGCTGTGTCCCTTCCCAACTTCTTGCCCACCCCCAGCCAACTCACTGACAGGACAGCATGAGAAACAGAGAGAAGACCTTGAGGCTGTGCAGTCTTCAGCAGTAACTAAAACATGGGTGTGTTACTAACATTGTTCTGGTTCACAAACCCAAAACAGCACCAGACAGAGCTACAAAAACTTATTCCATCCCAGCCAAAACCACTACACACCTCTCTACCTCAAAGAAATATTCTGAGCCGCCACGAGCTGGTAACTATTCTTATCAGAAATACAAGCAATCTAAGAGAAGTAACGTTTACCAACCTTTTGTACAGGTGAGATACCATTTTGACCATGTAGTAATTCATGCTATAGGATTATTTTTTGACCAACTAAAGCCTGAGCAAACCTTCAGTGCTCAAGCTTCAATCTTGCTAGAAATTGCAGAAGACATTTAATAGCAGATGTTGGTCGCTTGAAAGGAAACACCTATGGACTCAGCCTTCGCCAAGTCACACCATACCGCACAGCTAGCTACCGGCAAAATCAGCAAGTGGAAGTCAGGAAGGGAATGACTCCATGCTGGTTTGGGTTTTTTTCCCTGACTGCCAAAGATCTTAGCAACCATCAAATTACCCCAGTACTTTTTCCAGGCTGCAGTTCTTTACGTTCAAGCGCAGAAATCTTCAAGAAAGGAATAAAGTTTTACAGGTAACTGTGAAAACCCACGTCCTTATTGTGGAAATGAAAGCTCCTGCTGCACAGAAAGAAGGACAGCAAGTGTTTTGCAAAGATTGAAAGCAATTAATGTTACTTCTGCTCTTCATCACAAGGTCATGCACCACGAAGGGAAGATGATTTCCTCCTACCAAGAAAGTGGGAAGTCTCCAGCTTTTATTATACTATCACAAACACCAGTTTATATGCTAATCCGAGAACTGTGGCTGCCGTTTGCCACAGTGGGGGTGCTGAATTAATTGCTTTTTTCACTCCTGATAGGAGAGGCAGAGCAAGACCATACAGACCTCTACGGTGCCATTTCACTCTCCAGCTCTCACGCATGGCACTGCGGCTCTTATTTAAACTCCCATTCTCAAACGGCAGGCAAGAAACCGTGCCCGCCCCTCGGCACCCTCCAGCACCTACCGCCTCCAACGACAGCTCTGCCGCTGGGCAGCCAGTCCCCCGCGCCCCCGGAACCGCCGGAGCCCTGCTCCCCCAGCACGACAGCGCCTCGCTGCCGCCCACCACCCACAGCGCCCCAGAGAGGCCCGGCGGGACGGGACAAGCCACGACAGGCCGCCATCCTCACCCTGCGAAGGGCCGGCGGCAGCTGGGGGCGGCTCCCGGCGGCGCAACGCCCTGTGCCGGTAGCGAGGCCGCTGGCAGCTGCCACCCGCCGCACCGCCGAAGGAGCGGAAGGAAGACCCGAAGCACCTGGCGGGGCGCATCGCCCGCCCCACGCAACCCGCAGAGCCGCCGCTACCGCTACCGCCGCCACCCGCCCACGCGCCTGAGGGGAGAGCGCGGGAAGGCGCAGCGCCGGTACCAGCACCCACCTGCCGCTATGGAGGCGACGCGCAGCACCGGCCGCCCAATGGGAGCGCAGGGGGCGGGGCCACGAAGGGCGCTGTGAGGGAGTTGAGGGGGGCGGTTGGCGGCCGGGAAGGGAAAGGGAAAGGGAAAGGGGAAGGGGGGCACGGCTGCCCCGTCTGGCGGGGAGGGGGATCCGCGGCCCTTGGCGGTAGGAGCTGGCCCCCCCGCAGCCTTCATGGCAGGGACCCAGCCCGCCAGGAGCCGCCTCGGTAAGTAAGGCTTCAGTCGGCGTTTGGGATGGTGGTGAGAGAGTGAGTGTCCTGCCTCCCGCAGGCACCCGCTGAGGGAAGAGGAAGGAGGTGCCGGGGTAGCCGTGCCCGCAGCCCTCCTTGGTGAGGAAAGATGGGCTGTGGCGCTGGGGGGACACCTGCTCCTGCTGGGGAAGCGGGGTTTTGTTGTGCGGGTGTAGGTGTTTATTTCTGAGCTGTGTCAGGAGCAGTCGGGTCCGGAGAGCCGTCGTGCCCCGGCTGGAGGAGAGCTACCCAGGCCTCTTCTCCCAAGGAACAGGCGCTAGGACAAGAGGAAACGGCCATAGAGCAGTCTAGTTCTGATCCTGTGGGTCTCGTTGCACTTTCCTTCCCCGTGTTGGAGTAGTGGCAACTGAAGGATTGTTGCTACTGCCTGGCAGTGGCAAAGACCGATTTGAGATTCTGGGTTTGGGGTGGTGCGTAAAAAGCAGAGGAAATGGGAAACTAGTATTCTCTTAAGAAACCTCCCAAGAGATCTTTTTTTTTCTCTTAAAAACACCTGTCCTGCTGTTATTTGGGCTTGCACGTTATAGTATACGTACAAACAGCAATACAGGGCTGTTATGCAGACAGACATTCCAAAATGCACGTATGCTCACATAACTTTCCCAATCAACAGACTTTTTTTAAAAAAAGGCTATTGCTCAAAAAAATTCCTAATTTAAAAAGTAATTATTGTTCAGAGATCCATCACCACATTGCTATTCAGTGGGTGCATCTAGTGTTGGATTGCTTGAATTCATTTCAAGAAGTCATTGTCTTTCGATGTGCCTTTCTAACTTGGGGAATAATGTGGAGCTGTCTTCTGGTCATGGTTGTATCTCCTGGCACTTGATTCTGAAGCAATTAATGTTTGACTGCAAACATTTATGATCAAATTTTAATTACACATCACTGTCTTATGAGAATGTAAAGTTTATTCTGTCCTGTCATGAAATTTCAAGTTACAAATGTAGTGAATCACAAGTACTGTTTCTATAAGTACAGTTGCACATAGCACCAGCATATGAGTTACAGAGCTTGTCAGTCACTGTTAATGAGATTCTGTTTACTTGTGGCCTCTATTTAAGTCTTCATTAGGGAATAATTAAGTTCTTAATTCATTAGGTCTTCAAGGAATGCTGCTGAGAGTCGATGCATGAGAATTCGGTGCTATATCAACTATAGAATTTATGATAGGTAGTGTTTCTGATTTTGTGCTTTTCCCTTTATTCTGTATGTTTGCTGATCTTTTTTCACCCTACCCTTCAGGAAACTGAAGACTCAGGAACTTCCTTCAGAGGGTCAAAGTAAGATGCAGAAGTATCTTCGTTGTTCATGGGAATTTTCCTCTGAATCCAGTGGAAACAATCCTAAAACACAGAACAAAAATCATTACATTATTCTCACCAGAGGAAGCCAATAGAAACTTAACAGATAGCGTTGAAGACGGAAAATAAATTACTGAACTTTCTTTTTTTTTGTCAACATCTGAACTGTCAAAGGTAAGCATCTCAACTTATAAGGAAATGTTTAGTACATACACTCTTGGTAATAATGTAATTTTTGTTCTTTAATAACTTCTGCCTTCACTTTTCATTTGCAGGGGGGGAAATAAGCAAATCAACTACATGCATGTACAGCCTTTCTGATGTTTTATCACATTTTTGCATAGTCTTTAATCCTGTGTTTGGAGTAGCACCTTACATTATTATCCAAATAATGAAGTGAAGCACAGCACGTGATTGGAAAACTTACCATTTTTTCACTCTATACTTGATGAAAGCAATCCAACAACATATTAAGGCTATGAAGACGCAGTCAACAGCTACACATGACACAATGAGCACTACATTTACTTTACAGTCTTCTTTTCTTGTTTCTTGAGCTGCGTTCCTCTCAAGCAGATCAGCCTTGTGTGACACTAGAACAGTAAAGCAGACACCACACCACTAGTATGCACACAGCTCATGTCCTGGACAAATCAATGCACATAGAAACGGGTTATAGCTATGTGATTTGCAAATAAAAATAAGTACTTCTTCATAAAAGGACTAGTTCTGTGAAAACCCAAATCCGTTCCGTTGTCGATGACTTGGCCCAAAGCACACCTTCCAGTCTTTCTAGACACGATTTATATCCACCACAAAGAGTAATTCTGACAGACGTTTAGCAGGCCCCAGGGACTGTGGAGATCGTGCTGCTCTGAGTTAATTAGAACCCATTTTTTCACCTCTGAGGAGATGGGGTGGTCTTAGGCATCCGTGGAAGCATCGATTCTATGTATTCCCAATTTACGGTGTGCAAAATCCATCAGGACTGCTCTACTATATTCTCACTTGGCCTTTCTTGGAAAAATGCGTTGCTTGGATGGTATCTGATGTCATTGAGATCTGGCACTTGATTAGGTGCTTTTGTTTGATGACAAAAATGCATTTAAATAGCCATGTCTTCCACATGTCCATCTGTTACTTAAATACATATGTGATTCTTTTGCTTGAAGAGAAACAAGTGGGATTATGAAAAATTTGCAATTTGACTGCTGTTTACTGCTATCGTTGTGTCCTAGTTTTACTATAGTTTGTATAGATCTATAGTTTCTCCTAGATCTTGTTAACTTTCCAAAGTGCAATTTGTTCTAATAAGCAGTACCAATCAGATCTTTTGCTTTTAGCAGTGTATAGTTCTTAAATGGTGACTAATTCTCAGTCCGAAAAGGGTTGCAAACCAGTCATAAAGCCACTTTTCTCTATCAAGGTGAAGCTCCCTGTCTGTGCTCTTCTCTGCCTTTCAGAGACATCCTCATAAATGGAAACTTTTCCAAGGACAGAGAAAGCATATACCGCTGTTTCATTCATGAAGCAGTATGGAAAAAAACCGATACAATCTCAGAGGCCAAACTGCACACAATTTGCACACAAAAGCATGTCTCCCGTTAAGGTCGGTAGAAACTTAACTTCATCCGTACATTAATGAATACGTTTAACATTTTCCCTCAGTTGCAGGGTAGTATTAAAATGTAACTGGAGGTGGGAAAACAAGAGATACACAGCCTGGAGCCTTCTTGAAGGTTTTGAGCTAGAAGCATGTTTTCAGATTCCAAGTACTTATTTGTATTACTTTTTCTATAGCTTGCTAATGTGGCCCGTGCCACGTTTCATCGTCTTGGGCCTTTGGTTTCTTTACCCGCTAATTAGCGCGTGTCTCAAAGACAGGGCTTGCCTAATGATTTTTATTTCTGTGATTCTCAGATGAAGATGTGACAGAGTCTCTTGACTTCAAGTTTCTTTTTCTTTTCATTTCTGCCCACCAGATTTAGAGTTGATGTTGTTCCTCTACTGTCTAGTTAGAAGAGCTGAACTTAGATTTCATCGTTTGCTGAGTTCTCTACCGTACCATCCAAAGGTAGTTCTCCACGGTGGCTCTGTATGAGAGTGGTAAGGTAATGGGGTCCCAGTCTGGATTCTGGAAAGAAAAAAGAACAGCTGCAAAGATTTTTCCTAAGGTAAAGCAGAGAAAATAAAATCAGGAAGTTTAACATCGGAGATGAAAAGGAAGGAGAGGAAGCATGCCTAGGAAACCTGCTTCGTTACTGTCAAAAGTCTAAAAGCTAGAAAAATCAGACGTTAATGTAGTTCACTAGCAGACATGTTTGGAAAAGCAGGAAGAACTGCGTTCATCAGAAAAAAACCCAACCCTATGTTGTATTCTCCAGTACTTTGGAATTCCGCAGTGATTAGACAACTGAGAACTTGAAAGAGATGTGTTTGTGAACTTAGAAAGAGCAAAGGAATGCCTGGTCTTGAGCTCAGTGGAACTGGGAAAATCTTGTCAGGCATGGGCACTGCAAAACAGTTTTTTTCAGTGTGACGGTATAATACTAGAAACCCTAACGAAAACGCCAATTAGCTGTTACCTAGTGCCTGCTCCTCCTGGGAACTCTCCTCTTCCTCTTCTTTGGTGGAGGTGAATTTCACTACAAGCAGTAATAATGAAGAAGCTGAAGTTACGCAGGATGAATCTCTTAGGAGTAGAACCTAACTACTTACAAAAATCCCAGTCTAGTTACAAATTTCAAGGCAGAACTATTTTTGCAGGAGCATTTTCCAGATCCATGTTTGATTTTTGATGGTCGTGTATGGAAGGCAATGTGTCATTTGCCCACGGTGTTCTGGGTGGTTTAAGAGTTTGCACGTGAGACCCCCTTTCACACTTCTTGGCTGAGCGGATGAGCGTAATGACCAGCAGCAGGATGTCACTTCCTATATGCAGTTAGTCACTCAGCAAAAATATCATTGCTATTATAGTCCATTTTAATCATCCTGCATTGTTCAGTCTAAACTGTTACAGAAATGTCTTAAAGGAATGATTCAGGCAGAACTGGGAAGGGGTTGTGTCAGGCTGTCCACAGTGCCACGTGTGATGACAGGCACTGTGGCATTCCTTATTTTCTGCAGTTAATTCAGATGTGGGCTCTCTTTAAACATGAACTGTAAACCGTGTTGGTGATCACAGAGGTCACCAGTGAGCAGCAGACAGGATAAGAGGATTCTTGAACCATAACGAAATGAAGCTGGAACGTGTGGGATCTGATCACTCACAAGCCAAATTGCGTCTATGAATGTATTTGGTTAACAGGTGGACGGCAGCAGGATGTTCATTCTCCTCTCGCACCTGTTGCTCTGTAAGTTTGTTTAGTAGTTTGGGACTAGTTTAGCTTTTCTTGAGCTAACCTCTCATTATTTTGTCTTGTTCTTAGAAGAGCTGTATCGGTAACGAATGCAACACAAGATACAACTTGAGATGCGTAACTTCCGGGTACGTGTGCCAGGCTCTTTCTGGACCTTACTACTACTTAAGCAGCTGTATATAGTTTCACACGGCTTCAGTGGTATCTTCTGCTGCTTACCTTTTCCTGCAAATTCTGCATCGTCTTCTTTAACAGATCCACTCCGTCATCCAGGTGGGACACAGGTGCCCTTGCAGAAATTTCTAAATGAATGCATATGCAGTTAAACTCCTGCCTTTGCCATGTAGGCCTGGAGTTTTCCAGAGAGTATTCACAAAATGGGAGGATTCACAAAAGCAGTCACATCCAAGTGAGACAGATGGTTTTCAGCCTACCTAGTTGTGCTGTACCTGAGTTGTGGCTCGTTAAATAGTCGTTTGTAGAGAGAAAGCAACCCTTCCCTTCTTTGAAAATTTGGATTGCACTATTCTGTAGCTGCCTGAAGTGCAATTGAAATGAAGGTTCTGAAGGCCACATATAACATGTTTCTTCCTCTGTTTTTTGATTCATAACTTTTTTTGTTTCCGGTCAACAACATGCTTATCAATGAATAGTACGCATTTTGAACGCACTTGGTTCAAGGACGGAATAGTACAGCACAGTTCCTCCCTCTTTCATCTTCCCCTTCCTGATGCATTAGAGGAAGAGAGTTAACAAACGTCTTTTCCTTACAGGAGTATTTTGTAATTCCATTCTTGAACATTATAAACCTGCGGTATTACAAATCTATGTATTTCAGATGTTGCCAGAAAAAAAGCCAAGCTGACTTCATCCTGGAGGTGTTCCATAGTCCGCCCTTCCGTCTGTCCCACCGCGGACAGGCTTTTCATTGCTGTCCCATCTATAAGCAATAGACATGCCATTGCGTGAGCAAAGAACAGGGCCCTGTTCTAACAGGATCCCAGATGTATTTATCCCACCCTGCTACTACAAACTCCCCACTGAATGTGCGTGTGTTTATAAGCCAGTTGTTTGGCTCGTGTGGAGACAGCGACTCCGTGAAACAATGTTATCAGCAAATAACTGCAAATGTGAAGTTCACATTATATAAAAGGGAGAATTCCACTTCACATACAGTTTTGAACACTTGGTCCTGAGGAGACGGAATATCTATACTTTGCAACTTAATTTCATTTTACTGGTTTCTACAATCATCTTACCAGGACTTTGTTCAACATTAGCGGCTTTTTCATCGTTATCGTCTTCCTTCTGCTCTTCCCGATAATCTCCAGGTAGCTCGACTTTGGAGTAATTCAGAAAATGCTTAGTCAGTAACTGCTTAGTCAAATCCATGCTTTTTTAAAAACCTGTATTCGCTGGTGACTTGACAGGCTGCAAAATGTTTGCTGCAACTGGTGACTAAAACCAGTTCAATAAACTACAAAGCAGTACTATTCACTTGTAAAAAATGCTGCTGTTATTTAATGAAGGTCTCTATAGTCATACGATGCTGTGTTTCTAAATCTGGCCAGTTTCCAACAGCTTTGTGCACACACTGACATTCAGGAGCTGGCTCCTGCCTCAGGCACCCGCTCGGCTCTCTCAGCTGCAGCCTTCGCAGTACAGCGTGCCACTCACAATATTCCTCTGTCAGGGCAAAAAACTCTGTATGCTAAGAAAACAATGTTCCAGTCTTGGGTCGGGAGTGTAAGAGAACGGCTACAATGGTCAGGAATCCAAGGGTCCTTTTTTTACCTTGTGAAACAATACTTTTTTCCCGTTCCCTTTATGAAACAGGGCACCTGAGCTGGATGCAGCCGGAGAAACAGTGGGGAGTGTTTCAGTGTTACTGTTGTGCGGTTCCTGGTGACCGAACTCTGTGCTGTTTCTGCGGGACCGGCTGTCCCTGCACCTCTAGAAAGCTCAGAGGCAAGCCCCGTGCGATGCTACCCATGGCTTGGTTCACAGGACTGAGCAGACGCTCCTCTCTCTCACTGGTGTTACGGGTGCTAATGGTTATGCTGGGTGGTGGCTGGACGTGCTGGACAAGCTTCATGCACTTTGGCTCCCATGCGCTTTTGAACGTGCACGTTGGCAGAACCAGTCCAGCTGCAGAAAATGTCTTTCAAATAAACAGTGTAAGGGAGCGGTGTCATTAAGCTCTCTGAGGAGAGCCTTCATTTAACTAAAGAATAACGGAAGGAAGAAATACCTCCTGCCTTGATATCTAGCAGAACGTAAGCTCTGTGATAATTTTTAGCAGAACAAAGTTTTGATGAGAACATACCGTCAGGTGAAATAAATTTTCTGGTAGTCTCTGCAAAAGTGAGGAGGGATAAAAAGCCAAGCAGGATGACTTTCATAGTGGGAATGGTGCCACTGCTGCAGGGTATCCCTGTCTCTGCAGCTGCTCTCCCTCATGAGAAGTGGGATACGCCCTCAGAGGTACCTGTGATGTCACTGTGACATCATCACTGTTCTGAGACCTGCCCTGCGGCTGTCAGCAGGAGAAGCTGAGCCCGCCCATTTGGAAAGACCCCACAAATGACACTGGGGCAAAGAGGACACTTGCCTCAGATAACGCGATTGTGCTTTAGTTTCTTCAGTCTTACACATGGCGCCGCAGAGGGCCCTGGGGGGCAGATGGACTGAGCAGCTCCTCTCCCACGGAATTCCTCACGCTTAAACCACCTGTGGGCTCCTGGGGGGAGGAGTGCACTTGGTACTGCCCTTTGTAGTAGATCCCATTTTTTTGAAAAAAATAAAATAAAAAAGCAACAAACCAAAACCCAAAAAAACACAAAAAAAACCCAAAAAAAAACCCCCAAAAAAACAAAAACCCAAACCCTTCTGCTGAAGAGTCATCTTATTGCATCATACATCCTGCGACTCAATCTACACGCATAAGGTTCAACACAACTTTCAGCTCTCCCCTATTCTTTTTGCTTGACTGTAAGCTACAACCGTTTCAGTCGTGTGTTTCTGATCACAAGGTTTTTTGCCTGAACTCTAAAGACTTCATTGCTTCAAAGTACGATGTTCTTTGTTTGGATAATGCAGAACATAGACTTGTAGTAACGTGCGGCATGGTGCATTTTAAATGAGACACCAAGGAAAGGTATCCTGTCCCTGACCTGTAGCACTTTGTCCAACTCCCCTTGTGCCTGCCACTGTGCCAGAGCCTTGTAAAGACACTTTGTGGTCTGAGACTCATTCTAGCCTATGCGAACTGAAAAACAGAGCAAAAAAAGACGAGTCAAAGCCCAGGCCACGCAGGTCTTACATAAGGAAGTGACAAAGCTCCCTCTGCTGACTACAGAAAGAAAAGTCGGCTGTTAAAAGGTCAATGAAAAAATGGGCTCTGAGAGGAAAGAGTGTTGCAGAAGAAAAATATGAAGCAAAGGCGAAGGCTGAGAACAATATAATTACACTGGTAGACTAGAAGTCCATAGTTAGTAAATAGTTATTTAATCAACACATCGACACATACCAACACATAAGCTGACTTACTGCTGACCCATGTGACTCAACATAAGCAAGAGTTTTAAACCACCTAAACCTCCTTTCTAGTTTACCAACAGGAAACTGAAATTATCCTGATTGCTTATGTAGGTATTTTGCTTCCATAGAAAGAAAATTTAGAGATACATGTACATGTGTATTATACAGCTAATGTGTCACAGGTTTAATTTCAGGATAGTTGTTCTTAGCTGTCTTGCAATTGATCTGCAACGACCTAATTGTCCTATTACTTTTACCTTTTCTCCATTTACCGTAGATCACAGAATCTCTTCCGTTTTCATTTTTCAAGAAATAATTATACTGCCCGCCATCTTAATGCATACGCATTGCCACAGGATCAAAGTTAATGAGATCCGTCTTGTTAATTTCCTGTCATGGCCTTTGAAAATGCAGTACTTTCCAGACACCGATATATATTCTATTTAGAACTTCCTCTCTTTGCCCTCATTGAGTGCTCCAGAAGGGGACCAGTTGAGCCTTCACCAGAGCTGATAGTACCCGCTGCCTGTGGAGGATGTCCTTGGGCCAAACGATGTCATTTTCTAGCATTTCCTTACTTGATTTTTCCTAAACAAGTACCAGAGGAGGTACAAACAAAATATCCACAAACATATACAAAACTCGCCCCCACCAAGACCCCCCAAACCAAAGAAGGAATAAAAACCTCAGAACAGAGTATAATGTGAGGAACTTCGTACTGACCTATGAACTAATTTCTGCTCAGAAAACTCTTCAGTCTATTTCATTCTGCCCGTTACTCACAGAATGAGATTTTTAGTTAAAATGTGCAAGCACAGTTTGTTGCATTTCACTTTGAAAGAAAAGACAGCTTTTTCCATGTCAAAGCTGAAAAGGTACCTAGTGATCACACAGCAACCTGAAGCACGGGCAGCTCCACTGCCATTTCTAGCACGATGATTCCTTGCCATGGCTTTACTCGGAGCGGGATTTTAGGAATTTGCTTGTATGAACTTGGGTTTCACAACCAAGGATAAGGCTTGAGGACTTTAGCCTCAGAAAGAGGAGGATAACAGGATTTGGACATTTCCTCATTTTTTCCACATCACTGTAGGCCCAGGAGAGAAGGCCAGAGGCAGTGCAGCACAGGCACTTTAAACCCCCCCAAAAAAAAACAAATTAAAAAAGGGATTTTTTCCCCTGACTGCCAAAGATTTTAGCAACCATCAAATTATCCCAGTACTTTTTCCAGGCTGCAGTTCTTTACGTTCAAGCGCAGAAGTCTTCAAGAAAGGAATAAAACATTCCAGGTAACTGTGAAAACCCAGGTCCTTATTGTGGAGATGAAAGCTCCTGCTGCACAGAAGGGGACCACATGCAGAGTGAGAACCTGCACTGTGACTGAAGTTTTGGCACTCCTGAGCTGTGAAGGCCGAAAACCAGTAGCATCTGCTTAAAAACACAGACATGACAGAGTAAGAGACACTTGGATGGTTCCGTGGATTACGTACTTATCAAGTAACTCTTAAAACTTCTGTGTAACCCACAGCAAACGATGTGAAAGAGACCAACCCAAGTTCAAGGTAATCAGAAAGCAGCTACTTTTTTTTTAATTACAAGCTTTTCAAGTCCAGTACAAAAGCAGGTTGCTTTTTTCATTAACATAGGCTGTTAGTAATGCAAAGTTTTGTGGTTCCCGTTTGAAAGTAATTTCAATGCTCTGCCCCTTTGCCTTTTCCACCTATACGGCTTTAATGCCAACAGTTCGAACATGCTGCTTTTTCTGCTAAGGAGGTCTAGCTTACAGTTGTCTGAAAACACTCAGTCATAGGAGGAACATGATGAATATCAAACAAGCTAGCTATGAATCTTATTATGCTGAACCGTGGCCGGGAAGAGGAAGGGGAAAGGGAAGAGGAAAGGGAAAAGGGAAGGGAAAAGGGATGGGGGGCACAGCTTCCCTGTCCCGCCCTTGGTGGTAGGAGATGGCCCCCCCGCAGCCCTCATGGTGGGGACCTGGCCCGCCAGGAGCCGCCTCGGTAAGTAAGGCTTCAGTCGGCGTTTGGGATGGTGGTGAGAGAGTGAGTGTCCCGCCTGCCGCAGGCACCCGCTGAGGGAAAAGGAAGGAGGTGCCGGGGTAGCCGTGCCCGCAGCCCTCCCTGGTGAGGAAAGATGGGCTGTGGCGCTGGGGGGCCACCTGCTCCTGCTGGGGAAGCGGTGTTTTGTTGTGCAGGTGTAGGTGTTTATTTGTGAGCTGTGTGCCTCGTCAGGAGCAGTCGGGTCCGGAGAGCCGTCGTGCCCCGGCTGGAGGAGAATTACCCACCCTCCTGCTGAGAGGCCTCCTGGGCTCTGTGGGCTGTAATGGCTGGATCCACGTCATCTGGAACTAGCAGTGAAGCCCGCAGCTCACTGCTGAGAGCAAATGTCATGGTGTGTTCACTACAAGACACTGAGGTTCTGGAGAGTGTCCAGGGAAGGGCAACAAACCTGGTGAGGGGTCTAAAGCACAAGTCTTACAAGGAGTGGCTGAGGGAGCTGGGGTTGTTCAGCCTGCAGAAGAGGAGGCTGAAGGGAGACCATATCGCTCTCTGCAACTACCCAAAAGGAGGCTGTAGCGAGGGAGGGGATCTCTCTCTCCTCCCAGGTAACAAGCAATTGGACAAGAAGGAACAGCCTCAAGTAGCATCAGGGGAGGTATAAGACCGATATTAGGAAAAATTTTTACATGGAAAGGGTTATCAAGCATTGGAACAGGCTTCCTAGGGAAGTGGTTCAATCACCATCCCTGGAGGTATTTAAAAGAGTGGTAGACATGGTGCTTAGGGACATGGTTTAGTGGTGGTTTTGTCAGTGTTAGGTTAATGGTTGGACTAGATGATCTGGAAGGTCCCTTCCAAACTAGGTGATTTTATGACCTGTCATCTGTCCATCTGTCCCAGTGCACTGCCTCCAGCAGAGTCCAGGAGCCAGATGGCTAGGGAGCTGTAAAAGCAGAGCAGGAGAATGCAGGTTTTCCCTAGAGTACCCCCCAGACCTCTGTGTAGGGGGTTTGGTAGGCTTTGTCTGTTGAGTAGTATGCAATGGCTTGTCTAGTCTACTCACTACCCACTGCAAGGACAGTCTCTGTTACATACTTTGAACCTTGCTCCTATAGATTTCATTACTTGCTTTTATTACTGGAATGGGTACCCAGTTGCTATCTGTTTTATCCATGGCACTCAGTATTTATAATAGACTCTCCCCTCCTTCCAACACATATTCTTTTCCAGACCACTTTTATGATTGCTACTGTAGAAGCAGTTCTGTTCTTCCAATGATCCTTGTCAACCTACTTTGAAACTTTTCAGGTTTTGTCTCTTGCTTTTGAGTGTATGGGACAAGAATTGCACTCGACATTCACAATGTGAATTAACTGGGAGTTTGTCTAGCACCATCATCACATTTTATATGCTGTTCTGCATTCTTTTCCTATTAATTCTAGTAGGCTGAGTCATCTACACTGTCAACTCATACAGCTGGGGTGAGCTTGAGAACCACCCCTAAGGCAAAACTTTACTTTCATATAGTCAAGGGCAATTTCAAAACATGGAAAACACAAAAATAATAACAAGAAAAAGAATGAAGAAACTAGCTGAAAATGGGCTGCTAATGTAACTGTCCCCTTCTGGCCAATAATGTGGCTGGAAAAAGGAAATCTGCTCTGTCAGAGCAGAAATCTCTGCCAAAGAAAGTAATAGCTAAATAGCAATATGTAAGAAAGAAGGAAGAAAAATTTGACATTGCTGTGTTGTATTTCTGCATTATGGGACAAATTATTTTCAGAACTTAAGTCCTTACAGCTTCTTCTGTGCACAGGATCTTGAAAGTTAACGAAAGGATTCCTGGATTTTGAGCTGGCTTCACAAGACCATAGCCATGGATTTTTTGAAATTGCTTGCCTTGCCTTGAAGGTAATACATTTTGGCCGTAATTTGGAAACCCTGGGATTTTGTGCCCTGCTGCTTAAAGTTTCTCTGTAGACCAGTGTCTAGTTCTGATCCTGTGGGTCTCGTTGCACTTTCCTTCCCCATGTTGGAGTAGTGGCAACTGAAGGATTGTTGCTACTGCCTGGCAGTGGCAAAGACCGATTTGAGATTCTGGGTTTGGGGTGGTGCGTAAAAAGCAGAGGAAATGGGAAACTAGTATTCTCTTAAGAAACCTCCCAAGAGATCTTTTTTTCTCTTAAAAACACCTGTCCTGCTGTTATTTGGGCTTGCACGTTATAGTATACGTACAAACAGCAATACAGGGCTGTATGCAGACAGACATTCCAAAATGCACGTACGCTCACATAACTTTCCCAATCAACAGACTTTTTTTTAAAAAAAGTTAGTTATTTATTACTCAAAAAATTTTCCTAATTTAAAAAGTAATTATTGTTCAGAGATCCATCACCACATTGCTATTCAGTGGGTGCATCTAGTGTTGGATTGCTTGAATTCATTTCAAGAAGTCATTGTCTTTCAGATGTTCCTTTCTAACTTGGGGAATAATGTGGAGCTGTCTTCTGGTCATGGTTGTATCTCCTGGCACTTGATTCTGAAGCAATTAATGTTTGACTGCAAACATTTATGATCAAATTTTAATTACACATCACTGTCTTATGAGAATGTAAAGTTTATTCTGTCCTGTCATGAAATTTCAAGTTACAAATGTAGTGAATCGCAAGTACTGTTTCCATAAGCAGAGTTGGACATGTCCCAGCATTTATGATAGGCAGTGTTTCTGATTTTATGCTTTTCCCGTTCCTTTCGCTGTTTGATGCTCTTTTCTCACCCCACACCTGCTTTCTGCAGGTCTGGAAACTGAAGACTCAGGAACTCCCTTCAGAGGGTCACAGTAAGATGCAGAAGCGTCTTTGTTGTTCATGGGAGCATTTCTCTGTAGGCACCAGAAAGAATCCTAAAACAGAAAACAAAAATCATTACATTATTCTCACCAGAAGAATCCAATAGAAACTTAACAGATAGCGTTGAAGACGGAAAATAAATTACTGAACTTTCTTTTTTTTTCAAGATTTAAACTGCTGAAGGGGAGCATCTCAATTTATAAGGAAATATTTAGTATATAGACTCTTGGTAATAATGTAATTTTTGTTCTTTAATAACTTCTGCCTTCACTTTTCATTTGCAGGGGGGAAAATAAGCAAATCAACTACATGCATGTACAGCCTTTCTGATGTTTTATCACATTTTTGCATAGTCTTTAATCCTGTGTTTGGAGTAGCACCTTACATTATTATCCAAATAATGAAGTGAAGCACAGCACGTGATTGGAAAACTTACCATTTTTTCAGTCTGTGCCTGATGACAGCCATCCAACAGTATATTAAGAGTATGTAGATGCAGCCAAAAACTACACATGACACAATGAGCACTACATTTACTTTACAGTCTTCTTTTCTTGTTTCTTGAGCTGCGTTCCTCTCAAGCAGATCAGCCTTGTGTGACACTAGAACAGTAAAGCAGACACCACACCACTAGTATGCACACAGCTCATGTCCTGGACAAATCAATGCACATAGAAACGGGTTATAGCTATGTGATTTGCAAATAAAAATAAGTACTTCTTCATAAAAGGACTAGTTCTGTGAAAACCCAAATCCGTTCCGTTGTCGATGACTTGGCCCAAAGCACACCTTCCAATCTTTCTAGACACGATTTATATCCACCACAAAGAGTAATTCTGACAGACGTTTAGCAGGCCCCAGGGACTGTGGAGATCGTGCTGCTCTGAGTTAATTAGAACCCATTTTTTCACCTCTGAGGAGATGGGGTGGTCTTAGGCATCCGTGGAAGCATCGATTCTATGTATTCCCAATTTACGGTGTGCAAAATCCATCAGGACTGCTCTACTATATTCTCACTTGGCCTTTCTTGGAAAAATGCGTTGCTTGGATGGTATCTGATGTCATTGAGATCTGGCACTTGATTAGGTGCTTTTGTTTGATGACAAAAATGCATTTAAATAGCCATGTCTTCCACATGTCCATCTGTTACTTAAATACATATGTGATTCTTTTGCTTGAAGAGAAACAAGTGGGATTATGAAAAATTTGCAATTTGACTGCTGTTTACTGCTATCGTTGTGTCCTAGTTTTACTATAGTTTGTATAGATCTATAGTTTCTCCTAGATCTTGTTAACTTTCCAAAGTGCAATTTGTTCTAATAAGCAGTACCAATCAGATCTTTTGCTTTTAGCAGTGTATAGTTCTTAAATGGTGACTAATTCTCAGTCCGAAAAGGGTTGCAAACCAGTCATAAAGCCACTTTTCTCTATCAAGGTGAAGCTCCCTGTCTGTGCTCTTCTCTGCCTTTCAGAGACATCCTCATAAATGGAAACTTTTCCAAGGACAGAGAAAGCATATACCGCTGTTTCATTCATGAAGCAGTATGGAAAAAAACCGATACAATCTCAGAGGCCAAACTGCACACAATTTGCACACAAAAGCATGTCTCCCGTTAAGGTCGGTAGAAACTTAACTTCATCCGTACATTAATGAATACGTTTAACATTTTCCCTCAGTTGCAGGGTAGTATTAAAATGTAACTGGAGGTGGGAAAACAAGAGATACACAGCCTGGAGCCTTCTTGAAGGTTTTGAGCTAGAAGCATGTTTTCAGATTCCAAGTACTTATTTGTATTACTTTTTCTATAGCTTGCTAATGTGGCCCGTGCCACGTTTCATCGTCTTGGGCCTTTGGTTTCTTTACCCGCTAATTAGCGCGTGTCTCAAAGACAGGGCTTGCCTAATGATTTTTATTTCTGTGATTCTCAGATGAAGATGTGACAGAGTCTCTTGACTTCAAGTTTCTTTTTCTTTTCATTTCTGCCCACCAGATTTAGAGTTGATGTTGTTCCTCTACTGTCTAGTTAGAAGAGCTGAACTTAGATTTCATCGTTTGCTGAGTTCTCTACCGTACCATCCAAAGGTAGTTCTCCACGGTGGCTCTGTATGAGAGTGGTAAGGTAATGGGGTCCCAGTCTGGATTCTGGAAAGAAAAAAGAACAGCTGCAAAGATTTTTCCTAAGGTAAAGCAGAGAAAATAAAATCAGGAAGTTTAACATCGGAGATGAAAAGGAAGGAGAGGAAGCATGCCTAGGAAACCTGCTTCGTTACTGTCAAAAGTCTAAAAGCTAGAAAAATCAGACGTTAATGTAGTTCACTAGCAGACATGTTTGGAAAAGCAGGAAGAACTGCGTTCATCAGAAAAAAACCCAACCCTATGTTGTATTCTCCAGTACTTTGGAATTCCGCAGTGATTAGACAACTGAGAACTTGAAAGAGATGTGTTGTGAACTTAGAAAGAGCAAAGGAATGCCTGGTCTTGAGCTCAGTGGAACTGGGAAAATCTTGTCAGGCATGGGCACTGCAAAACAGTTTTTTTCAGTGTGACGGTATAATACTAGAAACCCTAACGAAAACGCCAATTAGCTGTTACCTAGTGCCTGCTCCTCCTGGGAACTCTCCTCTTCCTCTTCTTTGGTGGAGGTGAATTTCACTACAAGCAGTAATAATGAAGAAGCTGAAGTTACGCAGGATGAATCTCTTAGGAGTAGAACCTAACTACTTACAAAAATCCCAGTCTAGTTACAAATTTCAAGGCAGAACTATTTTTGCAGGAGCATTTTCCAGATCCATGTTTGATTTTTGATGGTCGTGTATGGAAGGCAATGTGTCATTTGCCCACGGTGTTCTGGGTGGTTTAAGAGTTTGCACGTGAGACCCCCTTTCACACTTCTTGGCTGAGCGGATGAGCGTAATGACCAGCAGCAGGATGTCACTTCCTATATGCAGTTAGTCACTCAGCAAAAATATCATTGCTATTATAGTCCATTTTAATCATCCTGCATTGTTCAGTCTAAACTGTTACAGAAATGTCTTAAAGGAATGATTCAGGCAGAACTGGGAAGGGGTTGTGTCAGGCTGTCCACAGTGCCACGTGTGATGACAGGCACTGTGGCGTTCCTTATTTTCTGCAGTTAATTCAGATGTGGGCTCTCTTTAAACATGAACTGTAAACCGTGTTGGTGATCACAGAGGTCACCAGTGAGCAGCAGACAGGATAAGAGGATTCTTGAACCATAACGAAATGAAGCTGGAACGTGTGGGATCTGATCACTCACAAGCCAAATTGCGTCTATGAATGTATTTGGTTAACAGGTGGACGGCAGCAGGATGTTCATTCTCCTCTCGCACCTGTTGCTCTGTAAGTTTGTTTAGTAGTTTGGGACTAGTTTAGCTTTTCTTGAGCTAACCTCTCATTATTTTGTCTTGTTCTTAGAAGAGCTGTATCGGTAACGAATGCAACACAAGATACAACTTGAGATGCGTAACTTCCGGGTACGTGTGCCAGGCTCTTTCTGGACCTTACTACTACTTAAGCAGCTGTATATAGTTTCACACGGCTTCAGTGGTATCTTCTGCTGCTTACCTTTTTCCTGCAAATTCTGCATCGTCTTCTTTAACAGATCCACTCCGTCATCCAGGTGGGACACAGGTGCCCTTGCAGAAATTTCTAAATGAATGCATATGCAGTTAAACTCCTGCCTTTGCCATGTAGGCCTGGAGTTTTCCAGAGAGTATTCACAAAATGGGAGGATTCACAAAAGCAGTCACATCCAAGTGAGACAGATGGTTTTCAGCCTACCTAGTTGTGCTGTACCTGAGTTGTGGCTCGTTAAATAGTCGTTTGTAGAGAGAAAGCAACCCTTCCCTTCTTTGAAAATTTGGATTGCACTATTCTGTAGCTGCCTGAAGTGCAATTGAAATGAAGGTTCTGAAGGCCACATATAACATGTTTCTTCCTCTGTTTTTTGATTCATAACTTTTTTTGTTTCCGGTCAACAACATGCTTATCAATGAATAGTACGCATTTTGAACGCACTTGGTTCAAGGACGGAATAGTACAGCACAGTTCCTCCCTCTTTCATCTTCCCCTTCCTGATGCATTAGAGGAAGAGAGTTAACAAACGTCTTTTCCTTACAGGAGTATTTTGTAATTCCATTCTTGAACATTATAAACCTGCGGTATTACAAATCTATGTATTTCAGATGTTGCCAGAAAAAAAGCCAAGCTGACTTCATCCTGGAGGTGTTCCATAGTCCGCCCTTCCGTCTGTCCCACCGCGGACAGGCTTTTCATTGCTGTCCCATCTATAAGCAATAGACATGCCATTGCGTGAGCAAAGAACAGGGCCCTGTTCTAACAGGATCCCGGATGTATTTATCCCACCCTGCTACTACAAACTCCCCACTGAATGTGCGTGTGTTTATAAGCCAGTTGTTTGGCTCGTGTGGAGACAGCGACTCCGTGAAACAATGTTATCAGCAAATAACTGCAAATGTGAAGTTCACATTATATAAAAGGGAGAATTCCACTTCACATACAGTTTTGAACACTTGGTCCTGAGGAGACGGAATATCTATACTTTGCAACTTAATTTCATTTTACTGGTTTCTACAATCATCTTACCAGGACTTTGTTCAACATTAGCGGCTTTTTCATCGTTATCGTCTTCCTTCTGCTCTTCCCGATAATCTCCAGGTAGCTCGACTTTGGAGTAATTCAGAAAATGCTTAGTCAGTAACTGCTTAGTCAAATCCATGCTTTTTTAAAAACCTGTATTCGCTGGTGACTTGACAGGCTGCAAAATGTTTGCTGCAACTGGTGACTAAAACCAGTTCAATAAACTACAAAGCAGTACTATTCACTTGTAAAAAATGCTGCTGTTATTTAATGAAGGTCTCTATAGTCATACGATGCTGTGTTTCTAAATCTGGCCAGTTTCCAACAGCTTTGTGCACACACTGACATTCAGGAGCTGGCTCCTGCCTCAGGCACCCGCTCGGCTCTCTCAGCTGCAGCCTTCGCAGTACAGCGTGCCACTCACAATATTCCTCTGTCAGGGCAAAAAACTCTGTATGCTAAGAAAACAATGTTCCAGTCTTGGGTCGGGAGTGTAAGAGAACGGCTACAATGGTCAGGAATCCAAGGGTCCTTTTTTTACCTTGTGAAACAATACTTTTTTCCCGTTCCCTTTATGAAACAGGGCACCTGAGCTGGATGCAGCCGGAGAAACAGTGGGGAGTGTTTCAGTGTTACTGTTGTGCGGTTCCTGGTGACCGAACTCTGTGCTGTTTCTGCGGGACCGGCTGTCCCTGCACCTCTAGAAAGCTCAGAGGCAAGCCCCGTGCGATGCTACCCATGGCTTGGTTCACAGGACTGAGCAGACGCTCCTCTCTCTCACTGGTGTTACGGGTGCTAATGGTTATGCTGGGTGGTGGCTGGACGTGCTGGACAAGCTTCATGCACTTTGGCTCCCATGCGCTTTTGAACGTGCACGTTGGCAGAACCAGTCCAGCTGCAGAAAATGTCTTTCAAATAAACAGTGTAAGGGAGCGGTGTCATTAAGCTCTCTGAGGAGAGCCTTCATTTAACTAAAGAATAACGGAAGGAAGAAATACCTCCTGCCTTGATATCTAGCAGAACGTAAGCTCTGTGATAATTTTTAGCAGAACAAAGTTTTGATGAGAACATACCGTCAGGTGAAATAAATTTTCTGGTAGTCTCTGCGAAAGTGAGGAGGGATAAAAAGCCAAGCAGGATGACTTTCATAGTGGGAATGGTGCCACTGCTGCAGGGTATCCCTGTCTCTGCAGCTGCTCTCCCTCATGAGAAGTGGGATACGCCCTCAGAGGTACCTGTGATGTCACTGTGACATCATCACTGTTCTGAGACCTGCCCTGCGGCTGTCAGCAGGAGAAGCTGAGCCCGCCCATTTGGAAAGACCCCACAAATGACACTGGGGCAAAGAGGACACTTGCCTCAGATAACGCGATTGTGCTTTAGTTTCTTCAGTCTTACACATGGCGCCACAGAGGGCCCTGGGGGGCAGATGGACTGAGCAGCTCCTCTCCCACGGAATTCCTCACGCTTAAACCACCTGTGGGCTCCTGGGGGGAGGAGTGCACTTGGTACTGCCCTTTGTAGTAGATCCCATTTTTTTGAAAAAAATAAAATAAAAAAACAACAAACCAAAACACAAAAAAACCCAAAAAAAAAACCCCAAAAAACCCCCAAAAAACCAAAAACCCAAACCCTTCTGCTGAAGAGTCATCTTATTGCATCATACATCCTGCGACTCAATCTACACGCATAAGGTTCAACACAACTTTCAGCTCTCCCCTATTCTTTTTGCTTGACTGTAAGCTACAACCGTTTCAGTCGTGTGTTTCTGATCACAAGGTTTTTTGCCTGAACTCTAAAGACTTCATTGCTTCAAAGTACGATGTTCTTTGTTTAGATAATGCAGAACATAGACTTGTAGTAACGTGTGGCATGGTGCATTTTAAATGAGACACCAAGGAAAGGTATCCTGTCCCTGACCTGTAGCACTTTGTCCAGCTCCCCTTGTGCCTGCCACTGTGCCAGAGCCTTGTAAAGACACTTTGTGGTCTGAGACTCATTCTAGCCTATGCGAACTGAAAAACAGAGCAAAAAAAGACGAGTCAAAGCCCAGGCCACGCAGGTCTTACATAAGGAAGTGACAAAGCTCCCTCTGCTGACTACAGAAAGAAAAGTCGGCTGTTAAAAGGTCAATGAAAAAATGGGCTCTGAGAGGAAAGAGTGTTGCAGAAGAAAAATATGAAGCAAAGGCGAAGGCTGAGAACAATATAATTACACTGGTAGACTAGAAGTCCATAGTTAGTAAATAGTTATTTAATCAACACATCGACACATACCAACACATAAGCTGACTTACTGCTGACCCATGTGACTCAACATAAGCAAGAGTTTTAAACCACCTAAACCTCCTTTCTAGTTTACCAACAGGAAACTGAAATTATCCTGATTGCTTATGTAGGTATTTTGCTTCCATAGAAAGAAAATTTAGAGATACATGTACATGTGTATTATACAGCTAATGTGTCACAGGTTTAATTTCAGGATAGTTGTTCTTAGCTGTCTTGCAATTGATCTGCAACGACCTAATTGTCCTATTACTTTTACCTTTTCTCCATTTACCGTAGATCACAGAATCTCTTCCGTTTTCATTTTTCAAGAAATAATTATACTGCCCGCCATCTTAATGCATACGCATTGCCACAGGATCAAAGTTAATGAGATCCGTCTTGTTAATTTCCTGTCATGGCCTTTGAAAATGCAGTACTTTCCAGACACCGATATATATTCTATTTAGAACTTCCTCTCTTTGCCCTCATTGAGTGCTCCAGAAGGGGACCAGTTGAGCCTTCACCAGAGCTGATAGTACCCGCTGCCTGTGGAGGATGTCCTTGGGCCAAACGATGTCATTTTCTAGCATTTCCTTACTTGATTTTTCCTAAACAAGTACCAGAGGAGGTACAAACAAAATATCCACAAACATACACAAAACTCGCCCCCACCAAGACCCCCCAAACCAAAGAAGGAATAAAAACCTCAGAACAGACTATAATGTGAGGAACTTCGTACTGACCTATGAACTAATTTCTGCTCAGAAAACTCTTCAGTCTATTTCATTCTGCCCGTTACTCACAGAATGAGATTTTTAGTTAAAATGTGCAAGCACAGTTTGTTGCATTTTACTTTGAAAGAAAAGACAGTTTTTTTCCATGTCAAAGCTGAAAAGGTACCTAGTGATCACACAGCAACCTGAAGCACGGGCAGCTCCACTGCCATTTCTAGCACGATGATTCCTTGCCATGGCTTTACTCGGAGCGGGATTTTAGGAATTTGCTTGTATGAACTTGGGTTTCACAACCAAGGATAAGGCTTGAGGACTTTAGCCTCAGAAAGAGGAGGATAACAGGATTTGGACATTTCCTCATTTTTTCCACATCACTGTAGGCCCAGGAGAGAAGGCCAGAGGCAGTGCAGCACAGACACTTTAACCCCCCCCCCCAAAAAAAACAAATTAAAAAAGGGATTTTTTCCGCTGACTGCCAAAGATTTTAGCAACCATCAAATTATCCCAGTACCTTTTCCAGGCTGCAGTTCTTTACGTTCAAGCGCAGAAGGCTTCAAGAAAGGAATAAAACATTCCAGGTAACTGTGAAAACCCAGGTCCTTATTGTGGAGATGAAAGCTCCTGCTGCACAGAAGGGGACCACATGCAGAGTGAGAACCTGCACTGTGACTGAAGTTTTGGCACTCCTGAGCTGTGAAGGCCGAAAACCAGTAGCATCTGCTTAAAAACACAGACATGACAGAGTAAGAGACACTTGGATGGTTCCGTGGATTATGTACTTATCAAGTAACTCTTAAAACTTCTGTGTAACCCACAGCAAACGATGTGAAAGAGACCAACCCAAGTTCAAGGTAATCAGAAAGCAGCTACTTTTTTTTAATTACAAGCTTTTCAAGTCCAGTACAAAAGCAGGTTGGTTTTTTCATTAACATAGGCTGTTAGTAATGCAAAGTTTTGTGGTTCCCGTTTGAAAGTAATTTCAATGCTCTGCCCCTTTGCCTTTTCCACCTATACGGCTTTAATGCCAACAGTTCGAACATGCTGCTTTTTCTGCTAAGGAGGTCTAGCTTACAGTTGTCTGAAAACAGTCATAGGAGGAACATGATGAATATCAAACAAGCTAGCTATGAATCTTATTATGCTGAACCGTGGCCGGGAAGAGGAAGGGGAAAGGGAAGAGGAAAGGGAAAAGGGAAGGGAAAAGGGATGGGGGGCACAGCTTCCCTGTCCCGCCCTTGGTGGTAGGAGATGGCCCCCCGCAGCCCTCATGGTGGGGACCTGGCCCGCCAGGAGCCGCCTCGGTAAGTAAGGCTTCAGTCGGCGTTTGGGATGGTGGTGAGAGAGTGAGTGTCCCGCCTGCTGCAGGCACCCGCTGAGGGAAAAGGAAGGAGGTGCCGGGGGAGCTGTGCCCGCAGCCCTCCCTGGTGAGGAAAGATGGGCTGTGGCGCTGGGGGGACACCTGCTCCTGCTGGGGAAGCGGTGTTTTGTCGTGCAGGTGTAGGTGTTTATTTGTGAGCTGTGTGCCTCGTCAGGAGCAGTCGGGTCCGGAGAGCCGTCATGCCCCGGCTGGAGGAGAGTTACCCACCCTCCTGCTGAGAGGCCTCCTGGGCTCTGTGGGCTGTAATGGCTGGATCCACGTCATCTGGAACTAGCAGTGAAGCCCGCAGCTCACTGCTGAGAGCAAATGTCATGGTGTGTTCACTACAGGACACTGAGGTTCTGGAGTGTGTCCAGGGAAGGGCAACAAACCTAGTGAGGGGTCTAAAGCACAAGTCTTACAAGGAGTGGCTGAGGGAGCTGGGGTTGTTCAGCCTGCAGAAGAGGAGGCTGAAGGGAGACCATATCGCTCTCTGCAACTACCCAAAAGGAGGTTGTAGCGAGGGAGGGGATCTCTCTCTCCTCCCAGGTAACAAGCAATTGGACAAGAAGGAACAGCCTCAAGTAGCATCAGGGGAGGTATAAGACCGATATTAGGAAAAATTTTTACATGGAAAGGGTTATCAAGCATTGGAACAGGCTTCCTAGGGAAGTGGTTCAATCACCATCCCTGGAGGTATTTAAAAGAGTGGTAGACATGGTGCTTAGGGACATGGTTTAGTGGTGGTTTTGTCAGTATTAGGTTAATGGTTGGACTAGATGATCTGGAAGGTCCCTTCCAAACTAGATGATTTTATGACTTATGAGTCCATCTGTCCCAGTGCACTGCCTCCAGCAGAGTCCAGGAGCCAGATGGCTAGGGAGCTGTAAAAGCAGAGCAGGAGAATGCAGGTTTTCCCTAGAGTACCCCCCAGACCTCTGTGTAGGGGGTTTGGTAGGCTTTGTCTGTTGAGTAGCATGCAATGGCTTGTCTAGTCTACTCACTACCCACTGCAAGGACAGTCTCTGTTACATACTTTGAACCTTGCTCCTATAGATTTCATTACTTGCTTTTATTACTGGAATGGGTACCCAGTTGCTATCTGTTTTATCCATGGCACTCAGTATTTATAATAGACTCTCCCCTCCTTCCAACACATATTCTTTTCCAGACCACTTTTATGATTGCTACTGTAGAAGCAGTTCTGTTCTTCCAATGATCCTTGTCAACCTACTTTGAAACTTTTCAGGTTTTGTCTCTTGCTTTTGAGTGTATGGGACAAGAATTGCACTCGACATTCACAATGTGAATTAACTGGGAATTTGTCTAGCATCATCATCACATTTTATATGCTGTTCTGCATTCTTTTCCTATTAATTCTAGTAGGCTGAGTCATCTACACTGTCAACTCATACAGCTGGGGTGAGCTTGAGAACCACCCCTAAGGCAAAACTTTACTTTCATATAGTCAAGGGCAATTTCAAAACATGGAAAACACAAAAATAATAACAAGAAAAAGAATGAAGAAACTAGCTGAAAATGGGCTGCTAATGTAACTGTCCCCTTCTGGCCAATAATGTGGCTGGAAAAAGGAAATCTGCTCTGTCAGAGCAGAAATCTCTGCCAAAGAAAGTAATAGCTAAATAGCAATATGTAAGAAAGAAGGAAGAAAAATTTGACATTGCTGTGTTGTATTTCTGCATTATGGGACAAATTATTTTCAGAACTTAAGTCCTTACAGCTTCTTCTGTGCACAGGATCTTGAAAGTTAACAAAAGGATTCCTGGATTTTGAGCTGGCTTCACAAGACCATAGCCATGGATTTTTTGAAATTGCTTGCCTTGCCTTGAAGGTAATACATTTTGGCCGTAATTTGGAAACCCTGGGATTTTGTGCCCTGCTGCTTAAAGTTTCTCTGTAGACCAGTGTCTAGTTCTGATCCTGTGGGTCTCGTTGCACTTTCCTTCCCCATGTTGGAGTAGTGGCAACTGAAGGATTGTTGCTACTGCCTGGCAGTGGCAAAGACCGATTTGAGATTCTGGGTTTGGGGTGGTGCGTAAAAAGCAGAGGAAATGGGAAACTAGTATTCTCTTAAGAAACCTCCCAAGAGATCTTTTTTTCTCTTAAAAACACCTGTCCTGCTGTTATTTGGGCTTGCACGTTATAGTATACTTACAAACAGCAATACAGGGCTGTATGCAGACAGACATTCCAAAATGCACGTACGCTCACATAACTTTCCCAATCAACAGACTTTTTTTTAAAAAAAGTTAGTTATTTATTACTCAAAAAATTTTCCTAATTTAAAAAGTAATTATTGTTCAGAGATCCATCACCACATTGCTATTCAGTGGGTGCATCTAGTGTTGGATTGCTTGAATTCATTTCAAGAAGTCATTGTCTTTCAGATGTGCCTTTCTAACTTGGGGAATAATGTGGAGCTGTCTTCAGGTCATGGTTGTATCTCCTGGCACTTGATGCTGAAGCCATTAATGTTTGACTGCAAACATTTATGATCAAATTTTAATTACACATCACTGTCTTATGAGAATGTAAAGTTTATTCTGTCGTGTCATGAAATTTCAAGTTACAAATGTAGTGAATCACAAGTACTGTTTCCATAAGCAGAGTTGGACATGTCCCAGCATTTATGATAGGCAGTGTTTCTAATTTTATGCTTTTCCCGTTCCTTTCGCTGTTTGATGCTCTTTTCTCACCCCACACCTGCTTTCTGCAAGCCTGGAAACTGAAGACTCAGGAACTCCCTTCAGAGGGTCACAGTAAGATGCAGAAGCGTCTTTGTTGTTCATGGGAGCATTTCTCTGTAGGCACCAGAAAGAATCCTAAAACAGAAAACAAAAATCATTACATTATTCTCACCAGAGGGAGCCAATAGAAACTTAACAGATAGCGTTGAAGACGGAAAATAAATTACTGAACTTTCTTTTTTTTTCAAGATTTAAACTGCTGAAGGGGAGCATCTCAATTTATAAGGAAATATTTAGTATATAGACTCTTGGTAATAATATGATTTTCTGTTCTTTAATACCTCTGCCTTCACTTTTCATTTGCAGGGGGGGAAATAAGCAAATCAACTACATGCATGTACAGCCTTTCTGATGTTTTATCACATTTTTGCATAGTCTCTTATCCTGTGTTTGGAGTAGCACCTTACATTATTATCCAAATAATGAAGTGAAGCACAGCACGTGATTGGAAAACTTACCATTTTTTCAGTCTGTGCCTGATGACAGCCATCCAACAGTATATTAAGAGTATGTAGATGCAGCCAAAAACTACACATGACACAATGAGCACTACATTTACTTTACAATCTTCTTTTCTTGTTTCTTGAGCTGTGTTCCTCTCAAGCAGATCAGCCTTGTGTGACACTAGAACAGTAAAGCAGACACCACACCACTAGTATGCACACAGCTCGTGTCCTGGACAAATCAATGCACATAGAAACGGGTTATAGCTATGTGATTTGCAAATAAAAATAAGCACTTCTTCATAAAAGGACTAGTTCTGTGAAAACCCAAATCCATTCCGTTGTCGATGACTTGGCCCAAAGCACACCTTCCAGTCTTTCTAGACACGATTTATATCCACCACAAAGAGTAATTCTGACAGACGTTTAGCAGGCCCCAGGGACTGTGGAGATCGTGCTGCTCTGAGTTAATTAGAACCCATTTTTTCACCTCTGAGGAGATGGGGTGGTCTTAGGCATCCGTGGAAGCATCGATTCTATGTATTCCCAATTTACGGTGTGCAAAATCCATCAGGACTGCTCTACTATATTCTCACTTGGCCTTTCTTGGAAAAATGCGTTGCTTGGATGGTATCTGATGTCATTGAGATCTGGCACTTGATTTGGTGCTTTTGTTTGATGACAAAAATGCATTTAAATAGCCATGTCTTCCACATGTCCATCTGTTATTTAAATACATATGTGATTCTTTTGCTTGAAGAGAAACAAGTGGGATTATGAAAAATTTGCAATTTGACTGCTGTTTACTGCTATCGTTGTATCCTAGTTTTACTATAGTTTGTATAGATCTATAGTTTCTCCTAGATCTTGTTAACTTTCCGAAGTGCAATTTGTTCTAATAAGCAGTACCAATCAGATCTTTTGCTTTTAGCAGTGTATAGTTCTTAAATGGTGACTAATTCTCAGTCCGAAAAGGGTTGCAAACCAGTCATAAAGCCACTTTTCTCTATCAAGGTGAAGCTCCCTGTCTGTGCTCTTCTCTGCCTTTCAGAGACATCCTCATAAATGGAAACCTTTCCAAGGACAGAGAAAGCATATACCGCTGTTTCATTCATGAAGCAGTATGGAAAAAACCGATACAATCTCAGAGGCCAAACTGCACACAATTTGCACACAAAAGCATGTCTCCCGTTAAGGTCGGTAGAAACTTAACTTCATCCGTACATTAATGAATACGTTTAACATTTTCCCTCAGTTGCAGGGTAGTATTAAAATGTAACTGGAGGTGGGAAAACAAGAGATACACAGCCTGGAGCCTTCTTGAAGGTTTTGAGCTAGAAGCATGTTTTCAGATTCCAAGTACTTATTTGTATTACTTTTTCTATAGCTTGCTAATGTGGCCCGTGCCACGTTTCATCGTCTTGGGCCTTTGGTTTCTTTACCCGCTAATTAGCGCGTGTCTCAAAGACAGGGCTTGCCTAATGATTTTTATTTCTGTGATTCTCAGATGAGATGTGACAGAGTCTCTTGATTTCAAGTTTCTTTTTCTTTTCATTTCTGCCCACCAGATTTAGAGTTGATGTTGTTCCTCTACTGTCTAGTTAGAAGAGCTGAACTTAGATTTCATCGTTTGCTGAGTTCTCTACCGTACCATCCAAAGGTAGTTCTTCACGGTGGCTCTGTATGAGAGTGGTAAGGTAATGGGGTCCCAGTCTGGATTCTGGAAAGAAAAAAGAACAGCTGCAAAGATTTTTCCTAAGGTAAAGCAGAGAAAATAAAATCAGGAAGTTTAACATCGGAGATGAAAAGGAAGGAGAGGAAGCATGCCTAGGAAACCTGCTTCGTTACTGTCAAAAGTCTAAAAGCTAGAAAAATCAGACGTTAATGTAGTTCACTAGCAGACATGTTTGGAAAAGCAGGAAGAACTGCGTTCATCAGAAAAAAAACCCAACCCTATGTTGTATTCTCCAGTACTTTGGAATTCCGCAGTGATTAGACAACTGAGAACTTGAAAGAGATGTGTTGTGAACTTAGAAAGAGCAAAGGAATGCCTGGTCTTGAGCTCAGTGGAACTGGGAAAATCTTGTCAGGCATGGGCACTGCAAAACAGTTTTTTTCAGTGTGACGGTATAATACTAGAAACCCTAACGAAAACGCCAATTAGCTGTTACCTAGTGCCTGCTCCTCCTGGGAACTCTCCTCTTCCTCTTCTTTGGTGGAGGTGAATTTCACTACAAGCAGTAATAATGAAGAAGCTGAAGTTACGCAGGATGAATCTCTTAGGAGTAGAACCTAACTACTTACAAAAATCCCAGTCTAGTTACAAATTTCAAGGCAGAACTATTTTTGCAGGAGCATTTTCCAGATCCATGTTTGATTTTTGATGGTCGTGTATGGAAGGCAATGTGTCATTTGCCCACGGTGTTCTGGGTGGTTTAAGAGTTTGCACGTGAGACCCCCTTTCACACTTCTTGGCAGAGCGGATGAGCGTAATGACCAGCAGCAGGATGTCACTTCCTATATGCAGTTAGTCACTCAGCAAAAATATCATTGCTATTATAGTCCATTTTAATCATCCTGCATTGTTCAGTCTAAACTGTTACAGAAATGTCTTAAAGGAATGATTCAGGCAGAACTGGGAAGGGGTTGTGTCAGGCTGTCCACAGTGCCACGTGTGATGACAGGCACTGTGGCGTTCCTTATTTTCTGCAGTTAATTCAGATGTGGGCTCTCTTTAAACATGAACTGTAAACCGTGTTGGTGATCACAGAGGTCACCAGTGAGCAGCAGACAGGATAAGAGGATTCTTGAACCATAACGAAATGAAGCGGGAACGTGTGGGATCTGATCACTCACAAGCCAAATTGCGTCTATGAATGTATTTGGTTAACAGGTGGACGGCAGCAGGATGTTCATTCTCCTCTCGCACCTGTTGCTCTGTAAGTTTGTTTAGTAGTTTGGGACTAGCTTAGCCTTTCTTGAGCTAACATCTCATTATTTTGTCTTGTTCTTAGAAGAGCTGTATCGGTAACGAATGCAACACAAGATACAACTTGAGATGCGTAACTGCCGGGTACGTGTGCCAGGCTCTTTCTGGACCTTACTACTACTTAAGCAGCTGTATATAGTTTCACACGGCTTCAGTGGTATCTTCTGCTGCTTACCTTTTTCCTGCAAATTCTGCATCGTCTTCTTTAACAGATCCACTCCGTCATCCAGGTGGGACACAGGTGCCCTTGCAGAAATTTCTAAATGAATGCATATGCAGTTAGACTCCTGCCTTTGCCATGTAGGCCTGGAGTTTTCCAGAGAGTATTCACAAAATGGGAGGATTCACAAAAGCAGTCACATCCAAGTGAGACAGATGGTTTTCAGCCTACCTAGTTGTGCTGTACCTGAGTTGTGGCTCGTTAAATAGTCGTTTGTAGAGAGAAAGCAACCCTTCCCTTCTTTGAAAATTTGGATTGCACTATTCTGTAGCTGCCTGAAGTGCAATTGAAATGAAGGTTCTGAAGGCCACATATAACATGTTTCTTCCTCTGTTTTTTGATTCATAACTTTTTTTGTTTCCGGTCAACAACGTGCTTATCAATGAATAGTACGAATTTTGAACGCACTTGGTTCAAGGACGGAATAGTACAGCACAGTTCCTCCCTCTTTCATCTTCCCCTTCCTGATGCATTAGAGGAAGAGAGTTAACAAACGTCTTTTCCTTACAGGAGTATTTTGTAATTCCATTCTTGAACATTATAAACCTGCGGTATTACAAATCTATGTATTTCAGATGTTGCCAGAAAAAAAGCCAAGCTGACTTCATCCTGGAGGTGTTCCATAGTCCGCCCTTCCGTCTGTCCCACCGCGGACAGGCTTTTCATTGCTGTCCCATCTATAAGCAATAGACATGCCATTGCGTGAGCAAAGAACAGGGCCCTGTTCTAACAGGATCCCGGATGTATTTATCCCACCCTGCTACTACAAACTCCCCACTGAATGTGCGTGTGTTTATAAGCCAGTTGTTTGGCTCGTGTGGAGACAGCGACTCCGTGAAACAATGTTATCAGCAAATAACTGCAAATGTGAAGTTCACATTATATAAAAGGGAGAATTCCACTTCACATACAGTTTTGAACACTTGGTCCTGAGGAGACGGAATATCTATACTTTGCAACTTAATTTCATTTTACTGGTTTCTACAATCATCTTACCAGGACTTTGTTCAACATTAGCGGCTTTTTCATCGTTATCGTCTTCCTTCTGCTCTTCCCGATAATCTCCAGGTAGCTCGACTTTGGAGTAATTCAGAAAATGCTTAGTCAGTAACTGCTTAGTCAAATCCATGCTTTTTTAAAAACCTGTATTCGCTGGTGACTTGACAGGCTGCAAAATGTTTGCTGCAACTGGTGACTAAAACCAGTTCAATAAACTACAAAGCAGTACTATTCACTTGTAAAAAATGCTGCTGTTATTTAATGAAGGTCTCTATAGTCATACGATGCTGTGTTTCTAAATCTGGCCAGTTTCCAACAGCTTTGTGCACACACTGACATTCAGGAGCTGGCTCCTGCCTCAGGCACCCGCTCGGCTCTCTCAGCTGCAGCCTTCGCAGTACAGCGTGCCACTCACAATATTCCTCTGTCAGGGCAAAAAACTCTGTATGCTAAGAAAACAATGTTCCAGTCTTGGGTCGGGAGTGTAAGAGAACGGCTACAATGGTCAGGAATCCAAGGGTCCTTTTTTTACCTTGTGAAACAATACTTTTTTCCCGTTCCCTTTATGAAACAGGGCACCTGAGCTGGATGCAGCCGGAGAAACAGTGGGGAGTGTTTCAGTGTTACTGTTGTGCGGTTCCTGGTGACCGAACTCTGTGCTGTTTCTGCGGGACCGGCTGTCCCTGCACCTCTAGAAAGCTCAGAGGCAAGCCCCGTGCGATGCTACCCATGGCTTGGTTCACAGGACTGAGCAGACGCTCCTCTCTCTCACTGGTGTTACGGGTGCTAATGGTTATGCTGGGTGGTGGCTGGACGTGCTGGACAAGCTTCATGCACTTTGGCTCCCATGCGCTTTTGAACGTGCACGTTGGCAGAACCAGTCCAGCTGCAGAAAATGTCTTTCAAATAAACAGTGTAAGGGAGCGGTGTCATTAAGCTCTCTGAGGAGAGCCTTCGTTTAACTAAAGAATAACGGAAGGAAGAAATACCTCCTGCCTTGATATCTAGCAGAACGTAAGCTCTGTGATAATTTTTAGCAGAACAAAGTTTTGATGAGAACATACCGTCAGGTGAAATAAATTTTCTGGTAGTCTCTGCAAAAGTGAGGAGGGATAAAAAGCCAAGCAGGATGACTTTCATAGTGGGAATGGTGCCACTGCTGCAGGGTATCCCTGTCTCTGCAGCTGCTCTCCCTCATGAGAAGTGGGATACGCCCTCAGAGGTACCTGTGATGTCACTGTGACATCATCACTGTTCTGAGACCTGCCCTGCGGCTGTCAGCAGGAGAAGCTGAGCCCGCCCATTTGGGAAGACCCCATAAATGACACTGGGGCAAAGAGGACACTTGCCTCAGATAACGCGATTGTGCTTTAGTTTCTTCAGTCTTACACATGGCGCCGCAGAGGGCCCTGGGGGGCAGATGGACTGAGCAGCTCCTCTCCCACGGAATTCCTCACGCTTAAACCACCTGTGGGCTCCTGGGGGGAGGAGTGCACTTGGTACTGCCCTTTGTAGTAGATCCCATTTTTTTGAAAAAAATAAAATAAAAAAACAACAAACCAAAACACAAAAAACCCCCAAAAAAACCAAAAAAAAACCCCAAAAAACCAAAAACCCAAACCCTTCTGCTGAAGAGTCATCTTATTGCATCATACATCCTGCGACTCAATCTACACGCATAAGGTTCAACACAACTTTCAGCTCTCCCCTATTCTTTTTGCTTGACTGTAAGCTACAACCGTTTCAGTCGTGTGTTTCTGATCACAAGGTTTTTTGCCTGAACTCTAAAGACTTCATTGCTTCAAAGTACGATGTTCTTTGTTTAGATAATGCAGAACATAGACTTGTAGTAACGTGCGGCATGGTGCATTTTAAATGAGACACCAAGGAAAGGTATCCTGTCCCTGACCTGTAGCACTTTGTCCAGCTCCCCTTGTGCCTGCCACTGTGCCAGAGCCTTGTAAAGACACTTTGTGGTCTGAGACTCATTCTAGCCTATGCGAACTGAAAAACAGAGCAAAAAAAGACAAGTCAAAGCCCAGGCCACGCAGGTCTTACATAAGGAAGTGACAAAGCTCCCTCTGCTGACTACAGAAAGACAAGTCGGCTGTTAAAAGGTCAATGAAAAAATGGGCTCTGAGAGGAAAGAGTGTTGCAGAAGAAAAATATGAAGCAAAGGCGAAGGCTGAGAACAATATAATTACACTGGTAGACTAGAAGTCCATAGTTAGTAAATAGTTATTTAATCAACACATCGACACATACCAACACATAAGCTGACTTACTGCTGACCCATGTGACTCAACATAAGCAAGAGTTTTAAACCACCTAAACCTCCTTTCTAGTTTACCAACAGGAAACTGAAATTATCCTGATTGCTTATGTAGGTATTTTGCTTCCATAGAAAGAAAATTTAGAGATACATGTACATGTGTATTATACAGCTAATGTGTCACAGGTTTAATTTCAGGATAGTTGTTCTTAGCTGTCTTGCAATTGATCTACAACGACCTAATTGTCCTATTACTTTTACCTTTTCTCCATTTACCGTAGATCACAGAATCTCTTCCGTTTTCATTTTTCAAGAAATAATTATACTGCCTGCCATCTTAATGCATACGCATTGCTACAGGATCAAAGTTAATGAGATCCGTCTTGTTAATTTCCTGTCATGGCCTTTGAAAATGCAGTACTTTCCAGACACCGATATATATTCTATTTAGAACTTCCTCTCTTTGCCCTCATTGAGTGCTCCAGAAGGGGACCAGTTGAGCCTTCACCAGAGCTGATAGTACCCGCTGCCTGTGGAGGATGTCCTTGGGCCAAACGATGTCATTTTCTAGCATTTCCTTACTTGATTTTTCCTAAACAAGTACCAGAGGAGGTACAAACAAAATATCCACAAACATACACAAAACTCGCCCCCACCAAGACCCCCCAAACCAAAGAAGGAATAAAAACCTCAGAACAGACTATAATGTGAGGAACTTCGTACTGACCTATGAACTAATTTCTGCTCAGAAAACTCTTCAGTCTATTTCATTCTGCCCGTTATTCACAGAATGAGATTTTTAGTTAAAATGTGCAAGCACAGTTTGTTGCATTTCACTTTGAAAGAAAAGACAGCTTTTTCCATGTCAAAGCTGAAAAGGTACCTAGTGATCACACAGCAACCTGAAGCACGGGCAGCTCCACTGCCATTTCTAGCACGATGATTCCTTGCCATGGCTTTACTCGGAGCGGGATTTTAGGAATTTGCGTCTATGAACTTGAGTTTCACAACCAAGGATAAGGCTTGAGGACTTTAGCCTCAGAAAGAGGAGGATAACAGGATTTGGACATTTCCTCATTTTTTCCACATCACTGTAGGCCCAGGAGAGAAGGCCAGAGGCAGTGCAGCACACTGTAACACCCCCCCCCCCCCCAAAAAAAAAAACCCAACCCCACAAAAAAAAACAAACAAGAAAACGCAACCTGAAGTACTTGATGCTTGGACAGTCAAAAGAGCTACAGAAGAGACATTGTGATTTCATTTATTTAAATAGCTGGGCAACAGCTGAAATTTGTACATTCACACAGGAACCAGAAGAATAGAAGTAGTACTATTTCAGAGTTCCCATTTGAAAAAAAGTAACTGGTAACACTTTCCAGGCGTTTCACTAGGAAAACTTAAATAGCATGCTTAGCTCTCTTTATGGCTTTTTTTTTCTTTTACTGGTTCAAACAAAAAGCTTTCTCCTTTACTCAACTCGTTGTGCCTGTTGCTCTGCACTGTTCCTCTCTCATCCTTTTTGGGTAAAGCAGAAGCTTTTTTCATCCTTCTGATGGTGGCACATAACAAATCCTAGTGGGATCTGACAGTGATCCTCTGGATGGGCCACAGACCATCAAGGAACAGCCAGCCTCTAAGAGTAATTAAGAGTTTTGAATGTATGCATCAGGTCTGCTTTGGATCCTGCAAAGCCACCTCTAAACTAGGAACAGGAAATGGCAATAAAGTTTAGTCCCATTTGTTACTCCAGTCTGTTAATGAGTGAGCTGCTGCAGTAAGGCTTTCATACCCCTTGCTTTATAGGGGTCAAACTTTCAGACCTGTGTTTGAATCCAGGTGTGAGTGTCATTATGTTTCTGTTCCAGCAGTCTGACAGCTTTTCAGAGACCAGTTTGCATCATGGCAACTTGTGGAAATGCAAGAGCCCACAACTCAGAAGTAGGAAACGGAAGGCACTGACTGTGTTTCCCAGCACCTGAAGTGTCAAGAACAGCGGTGCAGGCTGAGCTTCAACATCACTCTCCAGGCCTGCAGAATAAACCTACCAGGTTGTTTTATTGTTTTTTGGTTGTTGTTCTTTTTTTATTTGCTAAGATATGTTTCTTCTCTGCTGAACTTTGTATTTTGGAATTGTTTTTTCCAACAAGCTGGCATAAAGTAGGTCCATCCAGTGAAATCAATGTGAAATTAAGTTATTAACACCAAAATGCTGTGTCAGGCTAAGGCAGCAGCTTTACCACAGCTCTTGTTCATCTGCAGGAGCACTCAGGTTGTTTGAGATGGGCACTCATCTATCAGTAAAATTCAATTTTCCATGCATTATTTGCAACAGACATTTTGAGGGGCAGCCACACATCACAAAGTTCAGCATAATGCACAGGTGACATGTAAGTGACACAAACTGAGCCTTTTGAGTCTACTTATCCCCTTTCTTTAGCCTAACCTTCCTCACATTTTTGTAATTCGATCACGTCCAAGTAACTCAGAGCTAGAAACACAGGCCAGGCAAGTCCAATTTCACTGCCATGGATGATCAGCTTAGAAGTTCATCACCAGCAGGTTGGCTGATTGATGGGCTCCAAACACTATCACTAAAAACAGAACAATAGAGTGTTTGTGTAATTTTATTTTCTTATACTGATTTTTATTTTCTGCTAAGAAAATCTAGCACGGGGACGCTTAATACAGGATGTCCTGTCAGTGAAACCTGCTTACTAAGGAAAGTGGCTCTGCCTCCCCAGCTACGTGCACCAGCTCAGAAATGTATTGTATACCACCCGCTTTGAGAAGGATAAATGCAAGGTATTAGATGATTAAGATTTTGGGGTTTTTATCCCTGAAGAGTTTCTCAGCTAGTATATACCATTTATCTCCTCACCCTTGATTATGTCAGAGCTACTTAAAAATTAACCAAGTAGGCAGATTAATTGGGCATAATATTAATATGGTTATTATGATAGCAAGTGGGAGGGCAGGTGACTTAATTCTTGGCCTTAACTGTTCAGGTCTTAACATATGTGTGTCGCTGAAACGACTTGTAAGTGTGAGTTACTAGACTGCACTGTTAGTGTATTTCTCTGATCATTTGCTAAGAGAAACTCAGAAAGTCAAAACAGGTGGTGGTTTGTGTTTTTTTTTTTTCTGTTAACATTGTATAAAATGCACGTGCATTTAGTTTACTAAGCACTTGTCTGTTGGACACAGAAGTGAACAATTTCTGGATGATTTTTATGACCTGATGATTTTTACAGCTTGAGCCCAGGAAAGCCTGAAAGGCACTGGGACTGTGAGTGATAGAAGTTCCCGGTTTTAGGGCAGAAAGAAACATGACAGGTGCTTAACACTGAGCTGAAAAAAAATGCCCTGATTTGCAGAGCTGACTTGCCTGACAAGACTTTGCAGTGCTCTAGGAGGACTCTGTGACACAGGTCTTGCTGATACAACATAAATGTCAAATTTTAGAATGTTATAATTTTGATTTTGTGGTGGTGGTGGTGGTGTGGTGTTTTGGGTTTTTTTCTGTTCGATTGCTAGAACATAATATAATCTGGTTTAGTGCAGAAGAGGGGCTTGATTTACTGTTTTTGCAATGAGATGCCACCTCTCCTTCTAACCACTGCTGCCCCTTGTGCCATGTTTATTAGTGAACGGTTAGTGATTACCTACAGTATGCCTTTTAGGGGTGCGAGTCATGTGTGGCTTTTACTCTGCTACTAATGATGCCAGAAGGGCTCTACTTACCGAAATGCATGCACGAGGTGGGTGACACCCTCAGATGATCAATTTACTTGAGTTGCTCTAATTGCTGTGACATATTAAAGTCACTCCAAGGGCTCAAATCATGAGGTCCATCTGTTGTATGTTAGAACTATTTTTTTTTATTTATGATAGACCTATTTTTTCAATCAGGCAGATCTGTTTGTTTTTCACTGTGTGAAACTGCAAGGGTTTGCCTCATTTTTATTCTACGCTGGCTCTGACGACTGTGAAGAGCGGTTCAGAATAGAAAAAGGAGGCTGACTCGTGCTTTGCCATCATGTTGCGCAGCAGCAGGCAATCATCACCCCAGTTCCAGTGGCAATGACACAGCTGAGACAACTTCTCCAGGGCAGCAGAGTTTGTAGGACGTTATAGCCAGTCCTACTCTGCTGCTGCTTCACTCCTCGGCTGACCCAGGAGGTGCCTCCCACTTGCTGTTCAGCTTTATGGAGTCAGGCTGTGGAGAAAGAGGGAGACGTGCAGCAAAGCTGGAGAGCAAAGAGTTTACTGTGGCTCTTTCCCCTCTTCTGGCTCAGGCAGGGAAATTGCCAATGACAAACTAAAGAGCCTCTACACTGCTGTAACCAGAGGCTCACAACACCAGTGGACTGGAGGTGCTGCTGGACGCTGCCAGACCCACCCCATAATCAGAGCAGGGTCACTTTGAACAGGTTGCTCAGCGTTGTGTCCAGTTAGGTTTTTTAATATCTGCAAGGATGGAGACTCCACAACCTTTCTGGGCAGCCTGCTCCAGTGTTTGACCACACTCACAGAGAAAAAGGTTTTCCTTATGTTTAACAGATGTTTCCTGCACTTCAGTTTGTGTCCATTGCTTCTGTCATTGGATCCACTGAGAAGAAGCTGATGGTCTTCCTCACTCATCTCATCAAATATTGATACATATGGCTAACATCCCCCATGGACCTTCTCCAGGATAAACAGTCCCATCATTTTCAGCCTCTGCTTGTGTGAGAGGTGCTCCAGTCCATTCATCATCCTCTTTTCTGCACTTGCTCCAGTCTGTACTGTCACTTGTACTGGAGAGCCCAGGACTGGACCCAGCACTCCAGGTGTTTCTCACCAGGACTGAGAGCGGGGGAGGCATCAGCCCCTGACCTGCTGGTAACACTCCTCCTGGTGCAGCCCAGGAGGCCATTGGCCCTGTTTGCCATGAGGGCAGATTGCTGAGTCATGGTCAGCATGGTGTCCACCGGGACCCCCAGGTCCTTCCCTGCCAAGCCACTTTCCAACTGGGTGGCCCCCTGCATATACTGATGCCTGGGGCTATTCCTCCCCAAGTGGCAGGACTTTGCATTTCCCTTTGCAACCCTCACGAGGTTCCTGTTGGCCTTTTTCTCCAACCTAGTGAGGGCCCTCTGAAAGTTGGCACAGCCCTCTGGTGTATCGATACACAGGTGCTTCCCTGAGACCTTCCTGCTGCCCTCGCTTGTTTCAGCTCTACCAAATTCCTCAGCTTCCCTCAGCAGCTGTTTTCCAGCTTGTTCGTTAGTCCCAGCATCTCTCGTCTTCAGCTCCTCCCCACCAACAGAGCGAGACACACAAAGCCCAGCATCAACTCTTCTCCTGGGTGCTGTCTCTACGTAGCCAGCAGCCATTCTTAGCCCCTATGCTCCTGCTCCCCTCAAGCTCCGTGACTGACTTGTATCCAGTATACTGTAGCTTTATATATAATAGTACATAAATATCTATGTGGTTATATACGTTTTAGGAAGCAGGCCAAAGAGAACAGTCCAATGAGATAGTTTCTGTCTTCCTATTAGACCTCCATTTCCTTCTGTGGCAGCCAAATTTTATAAGTCTGTTTTTAGGAGATGAAGCTTTGCCTTGAACTGGCTTGGTGCTACTTACATGTCCCTCCTGTCTTGGAGTGTCCCATCAGGAACCAGATGAAGAACATGGTGAAACCCATGAGTTACCCAAGCTCAAAGAACTGACAGGCAAGAACTAGCAGGCTAGCCTCGCTAAAGAAAGGCTACTTGCATGGCTAGTCTGATCCCACTGGCGGTGGGAGGCTGGCCAGTTTTCATTAGCGTTGACGTTTTGTCAGTTTTTCTTGGTGTTTATCAGTGCCAGAAGGGCTGTGAGGAAGTTGGTGCATTGGCAGTGATGGACCTCACTCACCTATAAGCCTGCCAGGAAATTCTACCCCGCAGTGTGAAAACCACATGCATTTTTCTTGCTGAAGAGTTAGATCCCAGACAACTTCACAACACTTCTGCAAGGCTAGGTTTCTTCTGTTCATATTTGGATTTCATTGCTTTGTCCACTAGCATTGATTTGAAAAGTAATCTTCTCTGTTCTTTTAATGATGGCAACAGTTAGTGTTGGTCTCGCTTCCCATGCGCTTGAACCACCATTTAATAACAAACAGAACTAAAAGAGCCTAAGGCACATCTGACATCATTAAAAAAAAATAATATACAAAACCGCTGATGCATAGAGGAGGTAAAGGAATCAACCACTTCTTAGAAAGATGCATCCCGCTTAAAAATTACCAAAATTAAAAAAAAAAAATATTCTGTGGGGAAGAGCAGGGAGTGTACATATATATACACTACTACTTCCACATCCCTATCCCCACCCAAACATATATGTATACATATGCATATACATATACGCACGCACACACATACATGCACACACATGTATTAGACTAGACAAGTAATTTATTTTTTTCCCTGGGAGAATATTATTATAACTCTCTATTATATTATATGTGTCTTTAAAACAGGAAAACTTATTAAAACAGAAAAGAAACTACTGTAATAGCTCCAACTTATTTGGCTAAACCTTGAAAAACATTGCCTCTATTTAGCATGAAATACATGAAAAATCAAGTTTGATCATTTTAGATTTAAATGTATACCGCTAGCAGGTTCTATTGATTTGGCTTGATTTGCCCTTGGAACAGTCTCCATAATTATTAAAAATGTCTTTAATTTCTTCAAAATATATAGGACAAAATGTCTGAACACTGACCACTTGTCTGTACTGGGTCTCCCAGTGTTATCCCCTTTCTAAAGCACTTAAAGCATATTCTAGAATAGCAAGCATATTCCCGTTTTATACATAGTGCATCCTGTTTGCAGGGCTTGCAGGTACCTCCTGCTCTCTGCTTCCGCTCTTCTGAAGGATAATGGAAGACCACCCCTGGGTGGTCTCTCTTCAGAGGGCATAGGTGAGAGGTATCCTCATTCTGTAGGCACAGAGAGAGGCGAGAAAGCTACTTTTTGTAACAACATTGTCCTTGGAGAAGGAAAGAGATAAAAAGGCAGAAGGCCAGCTCTTGAGACCTCACTCTTGGGAAATGTGAGAAACCTGAAGAACACGCAGGAAAGGTAAAAAGCAAAAGGAATGAATGGCTTTTTGTCAGAGGGGTCCAGAATGTGTAACCTATTCAACCTCAAGTACACAGGTGCTAAAAGACCCTTTTGGTCTGTTGTTAGTAGAGACTCAGCAATGGTGGCTCCCTGACTGCACAGGGTACCATTCTCTGTGTCCTTTCCACAGAACCCCAGGAATTTTCTTGCGCATGATCACTGGGACAATGTTTACCCCTTAATTAGGGTTCTGCATGTCTTGAGTAGTTGTCTGTAGGTCTCCATGAAGTGTTAACTGTTTTCCTTCTCTGTCCCTGCCTTGTTCTTAATGAATCCATTAGTTGAGAGAATGAAATGCCTTGTCTGGATATAAGTTTTGATGTTGAGAGCTTGAGTTTTTGGAGAAAACTCAAGTTTTTATAAGTACACAACTTCTCTCAAGTCTGACAGAAATCATCAGTTTCACTGCTGTGTATCTAAAAAAAACCAACCCCCTTTGAGAGACCTTGGGACTCCATCCTTCATAAAGCATAAGGAAGGTTACATTAAGATGTGTTTCATGTTACATTTGTCACTACAGTGACACTAGTCTATGTTCACACAAAGCAGAAGTTCATTACAAAATCCCTTATTACAGAGACAATGAATGAAAGCTATTAAGTCTTTAACCACTGAAGGCTATTTTGGTATCACAGGAACCTTTCATGCTCTGAAGTCAAGCTGACTGTGGTCTCAGTCAGCTGAAGTGATCCCTCTTATAGTGCCTTGAAGCTTAACACTAACAGCATCTCTTAAGTACTAGACTAAAATAAACTGTTTTTCAGGCAAGAAAAACAACACCTGATAGAGAGACTAGAAAGGTGATTAAAAGAAAAAAATACCCTAACAAATGCAAACAACAGTCCCACTCCCAATCCCAAAACCATATGAAATGCTGGAATGATTAGCAACATACGTAATTCAGATCAGGTAGAAAGTTTTTCTCAGTAGGTGAAATGGGTGCATCTGCATACAATCACGTTTAAACTCAGTTCTCATTACATATCCTGAGGAATCACATAAATCAGGACCTGCAATTAACAACCAAAACACAATTCTGTCCAGATGTGGCCCGGAGCAAATTACTGCTGAAGCTGGAATCCTTGATCATGAGATCCAACAGGACGCTGCCCCTCTTTTCCATATGGCAAGGGGTAAATGGATACTTTCATGGTGTGATACCACGTTCCAGACATTATTCTTACAAGGATATCAAATACCAGGCACAGGAAAAGAAGAAATGACCCATGGCATAAGTGGAAGCAAGAGTATCTGTTGGGATATATTCAGCCGAAGGCTAAACACTGCATTTGGAGAAAGTTTAGTTCATCACCTAGCAAACTCCATGTGCTCCCCATCAGAATAAGCAACCAAAACAAGTACATTTTGCACTTCTTTGTGGCTGGTTCAGCTCAAGGGTTGTAATGGGATTTTCCCATTACAGGAATTTCGGCCAGGTCAAACACAAATCCTGCAGGGCTCAACTCTGCATTTCCCTCCTTTGCCTCATACAGTGTGCTGCAGCAGAAAAGGAAACACAAGAGGTTATGAAAAACAGTTTTAGAAATCGGAGAATACTCCAACAGTTAAGTTTTGCACTCACAAAATCAATGCATTCACAAAAAGGTGATTTAAAAATAATACAAAGTAACTGGGAACAAATTCTGCTTCATCTTCAGACTGAGCTACAGTGAATAGACTCAAAACAGCATATGGTAAGTAGCATAATAAAATGCAGAATAAATTATTTTATGCATAAAATACCAGTTTATGTAGTGACTTTGATCTTTATGCACAAAATTCCACACATTTGAATCTTCATGTTAATCTGTGAAACGTATCACTGAAGTACTGCCCAGCCATAAGAACACCAGACGGTAACTGGCCACAGTGAAATTCAAGAGCCCTGTATTAGCTACAGGTCCATCTCCATCACTGCAACAGCCCAGGCACTTCGGAGGAGTACAAGAAACCCTTTCGTATGCAGTTGATGTTGTAATTCCAGGCAGTTGTCATCCACACGTACCACGTATCTTCTTTCAAAGATGTAACATTTCTCATCATCTTTAAAATGAGGCAACTAAGCTCAGCAGCAGCTGTGGCAATGAATTCCACAAGCTAGTTATGTCCTGCAGAGGTGCCAGCAGGCCAGAAATTATCTGTGTGCGCATTCCAATCCCCAAAGAATTAACCTAATTGCAAAGACCACCGAAGGAGGTGGGAACACTTCAGTCCATCCCCTTGAAAGCAAAGGATAATGCTGCTTGCATAATTCTAAAGATGCAGAAAAGCCTCCACCGCTGCTACATCGAACTTTTACAGGCAAAAGCCCTTTGTCCCAGCAAGGATGTGATCACTAACATTTACAAGCCCTATCTTAGGCAAGCAGGCAAACAAATCAGAATGTGCCGCAATATGAGCTAGAAGAGGTTTGCCATTACTCTTTAGTGTCTGCTACCCCTCTATTTGAAATGGTCCAATCCCTAGATACTCTACAAGGTTTGCTTCTGATACTGTCTCAGAAGATGTAAACATCCCTAACTCACTTGAGGGGAAGGCAGCAACAGGGTTTAGCACTTAGTCAGGAAGGAGTAATCTTTCACAATAACACAATGTGCAAAATTCATTAGAAGGCACAGAATATATGGGTGTGTTCCACTTGATTCCCACTTACTCAGCTGTATCTCTCTTGTGATCGCTCTGTTAAGTATTGCTTTTTTTTTTTTTTTTTTTTTTTTTTTTTTTGAGAAGAAAGGCTCTTATCAGGGCATATTTGGCATAGAAGACTTGATTTACGGCAATGGATCCTTCCAGGCTGTCCATACATGTGTTAGTTATGTTGGACCAAGTACTGGGAAAAAAAATTGTGTTAGTCCAGTGTGGAAAGCAAGCCACACTGCTGGACACTGCTTAGATGCAGAAGAGACCTTTGCTGAGCCCATCCTGCTGCAACCTTTGTACTACTCATCTTTACTGCATGTTCCTCCCAGTTACTAAAATTAAATTTCTTTTTCCCTGTAAAGGTGAAATTTTAAGGTGAATGAGAAGGATCCTTTTTCTAAGAGAACGGGAGGATAAAATTAAGTGACAGATTGGTGTACTTCATAGGGTACATCAGGAAAATGCTGACTATAGCTGGTTTTTTAGGTGATGCAGAGATACTGAGCAGATTAGCTGTCAGTTACAGTATGAATTCAAAGAAAATAATTCTACACTGCAGAGCTGTATTTGGATTCCTGCTCGTGTAACTGAGGTCAGAAACTGTCCCATTGTCACCCAATTACGGGCCACAATGAAGCACAAACTGCCCAATCAGCTGAAGGACACAACATGTTCCTGGAAACACAAGGCTCACTGGCATTTGGGAACAGTGGCCAAGCTTTGGGTGGCCTCTGGTGAGGGGTGGGGGCCACTAAAGGCAAAAAGTCTTCTGTGATTCCAGACCGCCTTAATATTCCACTGCACTTGGGAAACAAAGCACATACCAAGAAACAAAGGAGAACAACATTGCAGCTAACAATATGATTTCGTTTCAAAACAACTAATCTGGAAGTCAGCACAGGGATCTGAATTTCAGTAAAGCTTTAGCAGCAGGAGCACCGTCTGTCATCGTTCATGGCTGAAGAGGTTCTTATCGCTAATGAAGGTGCTCGAACTAATATTGATTCTTCTTTTTCTCAATAATTCATGTTGCTCAGATGAGGTTCCTAGCAGCATATTCAGGGTTAAGAACACTGACAGTGGTGGGAAGCATTTGCGAAAGTAACTGTGGTTCCCAAGGTCCCTGCTTTCATGGAGGAACAAGCAGGCTCAGTCCATGAGGGCTGTCACGTTCTTGAACTCTGCAGTAAGAAGGAACCTGGACTTGTCTTTTCTTCAGTGGGTAGCTTTTTAGTGGCACATCCTGGTTGTCATCTCTTTCTGTAAAACAAGAAGGGGAGATTAAAAAGCAAATGGCATTTCTTGTGAAGTGTGCACATACCTCTTCCCAGTTAACATTTCTGCATCTCTGCAGGTTCATGTGGTTTTATATGCCACCATGTTTTTGCTCCTGTCTGTCACTTTCAAGGACAATGAACATAACTGGCAATTAGCATGCAGCATTTGTCATTCTTAACAGCTTTAATACCCTACTAATTCCCTAGTCATGTCAGGTAAATGGTACCACATCCAACAAAAAAAGAAATAAATCACCTGAAAAAGTAGGAAACCTTTTAACTTAACGTAAGAAAAAGGATTCCAATCGTTGTTGAACCTGCAGCCAACAAGGAACATGGAGATACATTCTTTGTCTAGTTATTTCTGCCTACACATGGACACAAATCTTCTTTGAGACTTGACCAGAGCTGTGGCATTTGTCTCTGGGATGGGGTCTTGGAGCTTTCACAGACCCATTAGGAACTGGGGTTTGGGATCCATATAGGATTTTATTTGATCTAATTTACAGGCACTCTTATGCCAGCTCTGTGGTAACTGGCTACCCCGTTCTATAAAACTCTTCATATTTGTCAGCAGATTTTCTGGAAAGATGTATCAGATGGTCTGTTGAACAGCCATCCACATACATGGCATTAACGTGTGCCGTTTGCTGTCAAGGCTGAAAGGCTGCCATATCTAAGGGTGACCACAGTTGTGCAGGTTGTCCCTTTAGCTCCTCTTTTATAGTGTCTCTAGACTGTATGGCATTTCCCTTGGAGAATCTATTTGGATTTTCCAAGTCATCAGAAGTTTCTAAAAATCTTCTTAGCTTGCTTGGATAATTTGTTGTAATTTATAACATGATTAATATCTAATGTAAAGAGCTACCTGACAGTCTTGTAACGGTATCTTACTCTGTTGTTAACAGATAATTTCTCCACCTAGAATCCTATGCAGAATTGTGGGACTTTGTTCCCCCTTCCAGAGCTTTAATTAGTTTTAATTTCTTTTATATTCATAAACTATCTTGCAGTACTTGTTATTTTGCTGTCATGTGTGTAACAGAATGGAGTATTGTTAGGAAGACAATGATATTTAGTACAGTAACTAACACAGCAAAGTGTGATCTCCACAGTGATCCATACAATAATCTGAACTAGTAGTTGTTTTTTCTCTCATTTGTTAAAGGTGACAAAAGTGAATGTTCATGGAAAAATCTGTCCCTTTTTCTCCTTACGTGTTTTGTGTGAGTGTTTTTTGGGTTGTTTTTGTTTTTCTTTTAAACAGCCACAATTAGGCTTACTCCTTTAGAGCAACAAACACCAAATGCAGAACTTAATATAATTCATCACACTGTTGGACAGCTTCTTACTGTTTTGTACATAAGCAGATATAATGCCTCTCCCTCTTCTTTCTTTGAGAGATCAAAAAAAAGTACCAAAGCTAGGAAATACTGAAGAGCAGCAGCATGTAATTTACTACTACATCAACACCATGATAACTAGCCCCGACCAAAGCAGGCACCTAGAAGCTGGTCAAATCCAGCAGCACGCAGTTTGATCTGAAGCCCTGGGGAAGCTCTTCCAGGGGAGGGCAGGGCAGGGCAGGGGCCACCATCCGTGATGTGGTCTGACACCATGCAGAAGTTTTACTGTCAGGGCCTGACACTGTTTCCAGAGCTGGTTTTCCCGGCCGAGGATGCCTGGCACTGCCCTGGCCCCTCCCCAGCTGTCTGCGCTCCGAGCTGCTCCACAGGGTGCTCTGGTGTGTGGTGCTTGGCGAGGCGGGTGCCTCCTTGGCACATAGCAAAAAGGCACCTTGCTCAGCAAAACCTGCTGCAAGTAGAAAGCTCAGGAAGGGAGTACACGTTTCCAAAGTCTCCGTTTTCATCCTGGATGTTGAATTATTATTTCTTTTATCCGAAGATTAACTAAGTGCTAATGCTTCTCCAGATAGCATTCATCTTTGCAGACCCCTAAATTTACATGTATTCAGTGTCTGCGTGTCCATACTGTACTGACAATAACAGCTAATAGGTCTGCGAGGTACAACACCACTTCTTTCTGCAGCTGCTGCCGAACAGCTATTTGCAGTCAGACAGTAGCGTCTTACCCTGTTAGAAAAGCAGTGAAGAGGGTAATGTGGACAGTGTCAAAGTCATTGTAAACTTGGACACCCTCTTTCAGGAGCACTGGGAGCCAAATGGCCTCCCAATAAAATAATAAAACATCATAAGCAACACATTCAACATGAAAATTCATCTCCATTCTTACCTTGAAGAAAAAAATACCACCAGAGGCAGGAGTTTAGACATAGACAAAAGTGTTCAGGCAAAGGAAAGAGTAGCAGCCTAGATAACCTGTGCAAAAGATGTACACTAGAGAGCTTTCAACCTGTTTGCCGTGTGAGTTTATGAAATGTTTCAGCTATGTGCAGCTGTGAGTGTTCTACTGGTCAAGAGTCACAAAGCATGAACCTACCATGTCATTCCTAACTTTTCTGTTGAGGAAGAATACAGTAATACAAATTCTCCCCAAGCCTCTCCCTGCCTTTATGTCTGGATTTTTGTTTGGTTATACAATCATATTCATGGTCCCTTACATCCGCTGTCTTCCTCCCAAATCCTATTCCCCCACCCTCTCAGGAGAATGTTGCTGCAAATGGCTCTGCAGTTTTCTCCCTGTTTCTACTTAACAATCCTTCTGTTCCGCTAAAGTTGTAAAGTCAGAAAAATCTTAAAACCTACAAAACATCATCATTTCCAATGCATAGAAACTCTTCTGTATTGACCTATATTGTTATTGGTAAATGAAGGACACAGAAGTACACATATGATCCCATTGCTTTCCTGCATTCCTGCATGAGCTTTTCCTGATTTCAGCCAATGACAATGAACTAGATGTGCTTTTAAAAAAAAAAGCCAAACAAAAGACGATCCTTCTAACAGTGAATTAGTACATGCTTTGCAAGAGTGACCTACTTCTAGTTGTTTTCTTCTTAGAGGAATTTACAATAGGGAAGAAAAACAAACAGGAAATGGTTTCTCAAAGAGACTGACATAATTATGAAGCTGGCAAAGAAAAAATTAGCTTCACTCAAAATGCTGGTGAGAACTGGAGGAAGGTTCGTAACCGCAGCGTCCAACCTGGGCCGGGTGGCAGCAGGAGGGATGCTGTGTGCCACAGAGCCTGCTGCTGAGCCTTCTTCAGAGCAAACCTCTCCTATTTGCCAAACGCTCCCTCTCAGATACTTAACCCTTAAAAACTAACCACCCGCTCTTCACAGAGCCTGCTGGAAAATCTCTCCCTGATTCTGATGGGCACCAGGGAACTGAGCACAGTCCCACTCCACTTAGAAGGTAAGTCCCCCTCACGCCTCAAAAGAGATCTGGCTTCTTAATTCTTCTGGTGGTGCACAGCCATTAAGACAAACTCAAAGCTGAGTCTTCAGTGTTTCCGGAGTCTCCCTGGTTTTGTGCTTCTCTGAAACGTTACTGTTCATTTTAGTTTGGGAAAGGTGTAGAGGTATGTTCTTGACTAATAATTATAAGTTAAAAGCACATAAGGGTACTACCCAAATATGGGAAATGACAACTAGCTGTTGACTGACTCTTCCGAAAGGGCAGGAAGACTGGAAACGCTGACTCTTTGGTTTAAGGTACTACGATACCCAGCCCCAGCTGGGTATTAAATGAAATATACAGGCTAGAGAGACAAGCTAGAGAATCAGACACAGAGACACAGACAGGCACATGCAAACAGTTTTAAAGATATTTAAAACTTTCCAAATCTTTCTGTGCTTACTAAACACCCAAAACATTGTTAACAGAAACTCTACATACCAGAGCCTTTGATACCAGATGCACTACTTCTTGAAAACAAATTACAAGAAATTCCGGAGCATTATTCTGTATTGCTGCATTCAGACTTTTTCCTGTTCTCAATTTTGAATTACACAATTAACTCAAAAAATGAAGGCAGAAATAAATGCTGTTTTTCAAAGCTGAAATACAAAACAAAAAATAAAATCTGGATCCAATCCGTGTTGAATATGCCCACACGCCAGCCACTGAGGAGAATTTAACACAGAACTAACTTCTAAGTAATTTAAAGAGAAACATTTGGTATTCTCTGCCAAGTCCTTAACTTCCTCACTTGCTGGAGTTAATACTAACTAACAAGCCACTTTGTACGCACCAGAAATCTGTGTCCTTACTATTTGTGATTTCACGGAAGGGTGCATTCCTCAGTGTTATTCAGAGAGTACCAAAATGACTTCCCAGAGGAAGGGAAAAAAGCAACACACAGTCTTAAAAGGGTAATCAATCTTTATCTCTGATGGGTGTCTGGTCCTCTCCCCTCCCTACTGCTCTAACATGCACATCAGATAACATTCAGCACACAAATCTATACCTAACTATTTTAATTTCTACTCCTCAGCTCACCTTTAAATAAAGCAGGAAAAGTATAGAAAAAATCTGACATCAGCATGCATGAATAGCTGAAGAAATATCTTTTTATGGGGACAAACCTACCGATGGGGAGATGCTGATCAAACCTGAATGGGTTACAAGAAGAATGAGTTCCCCAGTGAAGAATTATGTACTCCTAAGAAAATGGTGTTTCTATGCTTGCATGAGTCAAATAAGGAGTTGGCAAAACATAAGGCATAAAGAAACCAGTATTTAATGGAAGCAAGGGGTCTGCAGTCTGTCTTGTGCAAAAGCTGATGGGAAAGTGGGTGAAGTGACATGAGTAAATAGTATAAATAATGGCATTTTATAAGAACACCAGAAAAATTAATAAACACAATAGCCACTTCACTAAAAGCAGGTTTAAAGATCCAATCCTCGCTCAGTGCCTCTGTCCCACCCTCATTTCCAGTTTCCCAAACTGCAGCCAAGCAGGGCTAGGCATTCGCCCTCCTCACTTCCTCCTACTGCCTGATGGCAAGCCTAAGGATGACGCGACAACAGCTTGTTTCAGCCCTTTGACAACTGTTTTAAACACAGTGAATTAAGATGTGAATACAAGTGTCTCAGCAGAGAAGTGGTTAGCAGAAATGCATTACCTCCTGACGGGCAGGGATACCCTGCCGCGAGGTACCCAGCAGCTTGGAAGATCTGACCAAGTAGCTGACATCAAGGAGATGCCAGCAATGGACACCATGCACAATTCACTCGTCCCACCCCTGCTGACTTAGAGAAAACAACCTTCCACATGTACCCTGTCATGTACTCACGTCTTCAAACTCTGCAACCTCCAAAAAAATCATAGTCTTGTGGTTACGGAACTTGATATCTGTGTAACAATCCTGTGAATAAATACACGATGTTGGGCAGGAAGGCAATACACAAACAACCCTTCTGATCTGTGGTTCATGATTAGAAGGCCCTGCTGAAGCAGACACAAGCATCACTGGGACATACTTTTCTCCTCCCTCCTCTCAGGCAGAAATGCGAGCGACACCCAAGGGGATCCCATGTACATGCAGAGACACTCAGTGAGGCCCCATGGAGACAGTGCACAGTCTTTTTGTTGTTCAAATCAGAACCACAGAGTAAGTAGATGAAGAAGCAGAAGGTTTAAAAGAACATTTTACATACTGCTCTTCAAAGCACAAATGGCCATGACTTCTGCAAATTTTTGTTTCTTGTTTTGTTGTTTTCTTCACAAAAATTTCAACAGTTGCCAAATAATCATCATGTGGACAAAGCTCTTTGTATCTTGGTCACAAAAGAGGCTGTTTACTATGGAATAGCATGGATCATGTGGTCGAAGATCCTGTGCTACGCAACTAATCTATATTCAGACAGCTAACTGGCAGGATAAAAAGGCTGAAGTCAGATTTGTAGCAGTTAAGTGATTTGCAAAACTCCTTTTTTCTGGCATTTTTAGTTAGAGTCATGCCTTGAATCTTCATTTAGAAATTGTTTTCTCCAAAGTTACTGAAAAAAATTTCCTGTAATTCTTTAGTTGCCCCAGTCTCTGTACACTGACAGAAAAGACCCACAGACTGGCAACTGATGTCCAATGGGCATGTTGATCACTTGGGTGTTCCCTTTGTTAGGTTTCAGGATGTCTTCCACTTGAATGAGTTTCAATTATCATGATGCACAGGACTAAATTAATCTCTCCTACAATTTGCTTGGCTTCAGGGTGGTTATTTTGAAGCTAACGATGGTCTGATAATAATTCTAGTAGATTACTCCTGAATTTGTACAGTGATGTTTGCAGGACACAGGTAACACTCCTGTCTGCAAATGTAATCCCTTATCACTGATGACAAAGGCATTTTATCAGCTGATGGCAACTGGGAACAGGATCAGTAAATTACACTGTGAAATGCACCTGTCAGCACGGTTAGATCCAGGTAGATAATACAGAACATGCATTTGTATGTCCAACTTGCTTAAACGCATCGTATTCCAAGGAAGTGCTCTCACCTTCTGCACATTTTTGTCTTCTATAACAATAAAATAAAAGTCCTTCTGTGGTTGGTTTTAGTGTATCTCACCCTATTAAATGGACCTCAAATGTGCTGCTTTTGGCACTGAGGTGATGCAGAGTGAGTGAGCAAACAGTAACACTATCACTAGTATAACATTTTGCAGAAAATTTATCAGGACACATGTTAGTTCTCTACTATGAACTACAATTTTGTTGCATATAATAGGTATTTCACATACATTATTTTATACGCTAACAGATCTATTTAAATGGGAAAACGAATACATCTTTCCCCCCTTTTTTTTTTTTACAAAACTGCCAAGTTCATGTGTCACTAGATTTTTTTCTTTTGACAATTAGAAAAAATGGACTTGCTGTTTCTCAGTTTTCTGATTTGTGTGAGTTTAGAAAGAATAATAACAGCCCAAATCAAAACTCAATAAAACTAAAGAGTCACTAACCCAGTTCTGTTCAAATTATGAAAATACATATTTTTAGTTAGGAAGAATAGCTTTCCTGAAACTTGTTTTAAATAACGTCTTCACAATTGCCTTCTGATGCCAGTTAGACTACTGGATTAAGCTGTTAAATGTTACACAAAGGAAATGATATTTTTTGAACAGTTATCCAAAATTTCAAGTTGTTTTCAGTTCTAGGAAATCTCAAGTTTTGCTGCTGTTATTTTTTTTAAGCAGCCTTTTATTTGTGAAGATTGACAACACTCACAATTGGGTTGCCTCCTTGTTTCAGTCTAGTAAGGGCAGCTGATCCACGTTATTCAGAGAAGCACAGGATGTATCTAAACTGGGAAGATGATATTTTGTCGAAGAGGATGAACAGCAGTAGTTCTCTCCACAGTAATAAAAGCAGTTGAGGTGCTAATGCAGACAGGACAAAAGCATTTCCAAAAGCATTACAGGAACCATGGCGGAGGAGTTCCAATTATACTTTTCTCAGTGCTAGTGAAAAAGTCTCTGCTTGCTGTTAATGTGCCTTCCACACAGCACAGACAATCAGCAAGGACCCTTTTTGCTAACTGGTGTAAGAACTAGTGCAAATGGACTCATACAAATTACCAATGGAAAAGCCTATTTCACTAAACTCTTAATGGTTTGACCACTTTCTGATTCTACCTACAGCATATTCTTCAGGGTTTTTCCTTGATGGGGCATAAATTGCAACTCTGATCCACATTGGCTACAAGTTACTAGACCAGACAGAGTAAGGTATGATGTTGTGGTTACCAAGGGGCAATTTTGGCTCTGATTCGGCTCAGAATTTCAACACAGGGGCAAGTCCATGTGCAGGAAGCTCGCATGTCAGTAGAGTAGAAGAAATACTTATGTATCCGTTATAAAGCAAATAGTTTCAAACTTCTTTTTTATATCACACCTGACCTGTAATGCCCTTGTCATTTTTTGTGGTTTTGCAACCATAATTGCCTTTTCTACTCTGTTTTTTCTCCTTGTTGCTGTAACCAAGCTCACTACTCCCCACATATCCTGAGTAGCACAGAGCAACAACCTATTGACTAGGCAAGATTCACATTAACTCATCAGAAGCTCATAATGAAGTAAATAATTATGGAAAAGATTTTTTTTTATTGTTATGATAGCAATCTCATAGGAGTTCATTGTAAAAAAAAAAAGTGCAAAAGTATCTGATGCTATTGTGCAGTTAGCTTCTGCTCTTCTAATGTTTTGCAAAATTGAAGACATTTGGAGGAATAAGATTCTTCAAAAGTTTCCTGTTCTCATTTTATTCTGGACTGTTAAATATAACTCTTGTTATATATATCTTTTATGCATACATATATATATATCTCTCTCTCTATATATATATCTTGTATTAATAATCTCTTTGAAGTACAAATGTGCCATGCTTATTACAAACTGTGAAATGTGGATTAATTTGGAGAAGCCCTTTTTATTCAACAGGCTATAATTAACATTCGTTAGCCAAACTTTAAAACAGGACTTATGTGGTGTACTCCTCACCAACAACAGACACCTGTACTTATGTATCCACAAATGAGAGATAATTGTGTTGACGCATGAGACAGCACAGGGGTTAATCCAGAGTACAAAAAAGAACCAGTCCACAACCTCTGATGTGTCGATGACACATAGAAAACTGTCAGTAGGAAAGTCCTTCCATTCTCCTGTTCTCAGCGTGTGCTTGGGTTCAGTGCAAGCAAAGCAGATGATGTGATAAAAATAGTCATTAAAAACACGCATGCCAGCAATTATTTACTCAGAAATTCTGGCACTGCAGTGCATCTTATGACTCTGCTTTCTTTGAGGATCAAAGTTGAGAATCCTACTTTTCAGCAATGTCAGTTCCTGGAGTTCTCATTCCTCCCCGTATTTCTTGCAGGAAATGGAGGAGATGGAGAAGGTGGCATTTATTTACCTACCACTAGTTTCTTGTTCAGTTAGTGATCAGATCCATTTGTTGTGAAATTCTCATCATTTGTACAACCTAAAAGAAATCCTGTTGCATATTATCACCATACCTCGTTGAACTAGAAAAAATGGTCTGGGGGCAGGAAATGCTTTGTTTCTTCTTTTTTTTTTTTTTTTTTTTTTTTCAGAAGGAAAAAATACTGCTGCCTAGTTGACAGCAGTGACAAGCCTTGCCTGAACGGGACTCTTTTAGTACAGCAAACAACTAGGGTGGGGGTGGGGGGTGGGAAGAAAGACATTATACCTACTTTAAAGTTGGCTCAACGAGTATTTATCTCATTTTGGATAATACCCAAACAAGGACTAGGTCACTCTATCACTTTGTGATGAGTAACAGAATTTAAAGCAACTATAAGCAACAACCTTGTAGGAAAACTAAATTTTTAGGTATATTAGTACTGTGATTTGTACTTCTGAACACACAAGTACCTGAATTTTGAACAGTTTTGGAATAGCTGTATGCCTATGTTACATGCCTAAAGAGAGCCACTGAACACAAACACACACACGTTGGCAAACCACCTCTGATTCAGTTATCCATATGTACGCACATCAATATGTGTACACACACAATATGTGTGTACCCAATGGTATTAGTTCTGCATCTACTGGCACGTGCAACTGTTGGACAGTTTTCTACAAGGCACATGGTAAATATTTAGCAAGTGAATTTTGCATTGAGAGAGGCTGATAGTCAATTCCATCTAGTAGAGGGCATGGTGTGCCATTTTGTGGGAGGACAGACAAAAGCACGTCAGAAGGAATGGGAGAGCTAGGTGACAGCTTCTGCAGAACAAGCTATTTGGGCTGGGCTTGCCTGGTCTTATCGGAGTGTCAGGGAGTCGTCAGCCCTCCCTCTGAATGCCCCAGCACCAAGGCATGAGGAAAGCGGGAAGAAAAGCTTTTCATACAGAAGCTTCACTGATAGATTTTTGGATCAGAATCTGTTAATGATAGATTAATTAGGGAATGATCAGCTATCCCTCTGGAACACAAGCAGCATCTATGACTCTAAACAAGACTCAGCGTATCGAGTTCCCTGCCTAAAGCATAAGCCATCCAGACAGCACACAGTACTCACCAGGAAATCTACAAGGATAAAAAGTCAGAGGTATCTTTAGAACAATGTGTTAATAAGGATCTGAAGGGCTGTACTTTGATGACAATGAGCAGCAATATAAAAATAGGATTGGGCAGCTATAAAGGATAGTGATAACAAGAACACAGCGACTAATGAAATCAGTTCTCCTCTGCTTTTGAGCTCAAACTGTCCTCTGCTGACTGGCAAATAACTTATATTTCACAGTCTATTGATTTATGGGCACTATCACTGCTTTCATGAAGATTTTAAATGGACATATGGAGAAAATAGACATATGGAGAAAATGGACTGTTTCACCTGAGTGTACCCTCATCAAAATGCCAATACTTTGCTGTATTTTGTTAAGCCGGCTACTGCTGATTTTTTCCACTGTGAGCACTGAATGGGGCTAGTTCCAGATGGGCTATGTTTATGGTATTTCTACTATGTCTATGGCATTTCTGGCAAAGAATTGCCTGATGAGTAAACATTTTTTGTGGTATAGACAAAGAAGCAGCAAAGCCGCTAATTATTTTGTGAAAAGATGTACTGTTTGTAGAAAATCGGATGTGTAACAGCAGCTGCTTGGGCCTCATGCACAGTAGTGACAGAGCTGGAGGACAGCTATTTAGGCCTCGCTGTAGCACTGGCAAAGCAAAAAACATAAAAAAGAAAGTCTTCACTGTTCACCTGAGCACCATCTGCCTATGGTACTTTTAATTAGCTCATCCTGAAACAGGGTGCTTGGAGAAACTCAAGAAACTTGGAGAAAATGCAGACTTCTTGATTTGGTATCCTGACGTCTGTGTGATGCCCTGAACACCTGGCAGGACTATCACTAGCAACTGCTGCGAGCCCAAACTCCCAGACGAAGGCAGGGACACTCACTCTTCCAGCACACAGTGAAGGACGACACTTTGGGCTGTGTTTGTGCTGTCAAAAGTGCGGGATACCACAAAAGCCATTACAATTCCCCTGGCTCCATGTTTCTGCCACCTGTCTTGTGCCAATATTAGGCAGTGTTGTAACTGCTCAAGAAAGTGTCCTGGCAAAAATTCCAGCTGTTCAAGGAGTTAGTCAATAGGATCCGCTGGGAAATTGCCCTCAGGCACAAGGGAGCAGAACAGAGCTGGCAGGTCTTTAAGGACCCTTTCCACAGAGCACGAGAGCTCTTGATCCCCAGGTGTAAGAAATCAGGAAAGGAAGGCAAGAGACCAGCATGGCTGAGTTGAGACCTGCTGATCAAACTAAAGGGTAAGAAGGAAACACACAGGCAGTGGAAGCAGGGACAGGTATCCTGGGAAGAGTATGGGGATGCTGCCCAGCTGTGTAGGGATGGGGTCAGGAAGGCCAAGGCGCAGCTAGAGCTGAACTTGGCAAGGGATGCAAAGAATAATAAGAAGGGCTTCTACAGCTATGTCAGCCAGAAAGGGCTTAGAATGACCATGGAACTATACCTTAAATGTTTTTGGCTTTTTAAAAATAGATTATGGAAGATATTAGCCAAAAGGCCTGGAGATGTGAACACCATCTTTTCACAAACAATGGCCAACATATGGTAGCACTTCTGACATCCTGGCTTAAGTACAAAAATAACCCTTCCTTTTCCCCTTACAGTTTTTGGTTGTTCTGCTAAATGTGCCTACAAACCTGTCAGTTAATACATCCATGGGGTGCAGAGCACCCTACAGCAGCACACAAAGCAGCATATTGTGTAATACTACAGTTGTTGGAAAACCAGCACAGGAACGTACCACCTGTGACTGCAGGGCTAGATTTTTCTGTGAATTCTATAAGAAGATCTAGAATAATTCCACTGACTGAAAAGAAAGTGCCTCATATTTATGTCAGTGTCACCAGACCATCAACGCAGCTCTGAATTACAAAATATAGGAGGGTAGAGTTATAGTCATTACGCAAACCTCAAAGTGTAATTTCCTGAACACATTTAACTTTGAAATCTTCTGCCATGCAGTCCATAGTAGGTTTTTCAAAATATTATATAATATTGCTTCCTAGGAGGCAAAAAGAGAGAGGAAAAAAAAACCCAAAAAAGCCCCGAAACAACTGAACAGATTTTAATGATTAGGTTAATCTATTAAAACACTCATGTCTCTGCTTAGTAGACTGCCTGGACAAGCACTAGAAATTCCATTCAGAAAGTTTTCTATAGAGATGTGAAAAAACCCACATTTAGATTGTTACTTTTAAGCAGCCCCAAATATTGGATTAAAATGTTATCAGAAGCCAATTATGCTATAAATCTTTTACACTGAGAACACTGGAAAATATGGCAGGAAAACCTTACTGGCTTTGCTTATCCTGCAGATGAAGCCTGTCCTCATGGAGGCAATTATCAGCTTCACCATTTTTATACACTCAGCTCTACTGACTGCCACCACTTCCAGCCCCAATGCTATCCACTTGCTGCCATGGCCAATCGTCCCTGCATGTAAATGAAATCAGCATTTTAACAGTTATCAGAATAGCACACGTAAATAATATCATTCTCTATTTTTCTTCACTGAAGTGTAATTTTTACTTTCTAATTAAAAAAAAAAATATATAAAAAATGAATTCTGAGGAAAAGGTCAATGTTTTCACAGGATGAGATTCAAAAAAACAACAAAAAAAAAGACTTCTGGAGAATGAGCAAAGCAGACGGCCACATTCTGCTGTCTTTTACCCCTGTTCTCAGAGGGAAGTTTCACTGCCATCAATAGTTTCCAAAGTTGTGTAGGAATCTGCTCGGAATCTGACTGGTTTGCAATATATTTTTGGGTATTTCTGAAAAGAGCACAAAATCTTTGCTCTGTATGAGGACACTACACTGGTTAAACAAAAATGTACAAAAATGGCATATACTGGTATCTCTGGCAAACAGATTTGTGCATTTGACAGTTCCTAATAGTTGTGAGAGAAGCAAAGGTACTCAAACCACATGAATCATTCCTTCCTTTTTGGCAGGGTCCTCCTCGCATATCACCTCCCACCACTCATTGGCATGATATGAATGCTTGACCTGCCCACAGTTCTGTAACTGGCTGGCCACAGAGAGATGAAATATACTTGGGTTTGCCACCTAGATTTTTTATTAGAACGTGAGTTTCAGAGTGCATATTGAATATACGAGCCCTGCACACATTCTCAGGCCCTCTATGACCTTGCATAAATACGCACAGCAAAAAGACTAAATAACTTTTTTTTTCCCCTATCTCCCCTCTTTTGAGATGTAATTTAAGGTTATATTAATGAGTAATGCTCAATAGTGAGAAAAAGAGACAGGTCCACACCTCCCACAAATTAAAAAAAAAAAAACAAATGCATCTTGGGAACTTTGTTGCTTCAGCAGAATTACACCATGTTCAGACCTCCAAATTTAACACTGAAATTTCACCATGTTTTCAGCTATCTGTTGTTTGGTTGGTTTTTTTTAAACTTAACTCTGACAAACACAAGGCACAGTGAAAAATCAGGCAAACTAAAATGCACAGATTTAGAAATCAGATCAAGATACTGCAATACAGACAGATCAAGGCTGAGAAGCTGGGAGCAGATGGCTACATCACCAACTAACTGTTACCCAACAAAATGCTTTCCACTGAGATTCAGTCACAGATCTCTAAGGCTTCTGAATCAGAAGGCTCTTACATGACTGAGGGAGAAGTACAGCTGCTTCTTTGCCTCTGTCTCTCTGACAGGCACCTTCCTTCTCGGGCTGGGGCTGGGGGGAAACTACCACGATGTGGTTTAATGCCTCTCTGGCATTAATTTTATTGCTTTTCAGAAGGTTTTATTTTTTCCTTCCCCCCTTCCTTTCTGGATGTCATGTTGCTGTAGCTGCACTGTTCCTCGGGTTTCGTGGCAGGAGCTGCGCCTGCTCCAGCTGGGCTTGGAGTGCTGCACTAAATAGGCTCTGCAACCACCAAGCCAAACCAGGCATGTCAAGGTGGTCACCAGCGACTGCTAAAAAAGACACCCCACCCCCTCACACTGAGGAATGGAAGGAGGAATTATTTTTCTTTGAAACAGTGTTATTTATATCAGAGACCTTCTGTGACCTGATGCTGCCACATCACTAGAAGACACTTTGAAATGATAGATTCCTTCAGGAGGGTCCTGCTCTACTATAGCAGTAGTTTACTCCTGCTAGTTAGCCTTTCTTTTCTGAGATGGGAGAAATGGAAAGTGATGTGTATCAGAGAAGGTACTTGCCTCTCTTTAGTGGAAAATCAGATTTATGATGATTTATGCCATGTTGAGCTAAAAAAATCAACAACTATTTGGAAGGGATTATGTTGCCTTGCATACAGCAGCTTGTATTCCTTAAAAGTTGATGAGTGACCTGTCCCAGCAAAATATATTAAAAACAGGCCTCAAGTTATATCTTAACTGAAAAGAGCTACACCTTTCTCAAGTGGGCATAGAGTATATGGTTGTATATATTCAGAACACTTTAAAAAGGTGTTAATAAGAAGTATAATAAGGTGTTAATAAGAAGTAATAAGAATTAAACTTCTATGAAGCAGTTCTGAAGATATCCAATCTACCCCCTGAGAGAGAAAGGGAACAAGGGTCTGGATCTGCAGTTCAGAGCCCAGACTAACACTCTGCTAGTTTCATGGGATGCCTACAGAGCTAGAAAGCATGATGGTGTGGTGGTTGTACACCCCATTTTCACCAGTGGAACTCCTAAAGCAACAGCAAAGCAAATCAGCGAACACCAAGTTAAGGAACACAGAAGTTTTGGTCTTCCCATTCCTTTTGTATGTGTCAAGGATCCAGCAGCTGCTGAAGGTAGGAAATTGAACTAGGAGCAAGTTCTACTCTTATTACAACCCTTATTTCATGACATCGAGTACTTTGCAAACACTGTTGAATTCAGGCTCACAATACTTCTGTCAAATGCTAAATATTTTTATATTCCACATGGGAAAATTCATGAAGAGAGCTATTACCCAGAGACAGGCAAGAAACCCACAACAAAACTGCAAACAGAAAGCAAGACTTTAACCAACAGATTGTGTATGACTGACTTTGCAGAGGATGCTTTGTACTGGGCGTAACTGGCAGGGTTTTGGCAGTAGGGGGCTACAGGGGTGACTTGTGGTGGGAGGTCATGAACTGCCCTGGGACAGCCATAGCTAATTCCAGCTGCCCCTGCAACCACTGCAAATAACCCACCATGTGCCAAATCTTCAACTAGTCAGAGAAGCACATGGTGTCTCTGCTCACAGATATGTAAGAAAGCCGCAGCCGCTGAGAGGAGAGGACACATGGCTGGTGGCACTATTGGGGTTGGGGTTGGACATGCACTCTAGTGCCAGAGCAGGCACACCCCTGAAGGGACTGTGGGTCATGGGCAACCCACTCCACAACAGGGACACCATGGAGGGACTGTGTCCCATGGTAAACCCATGCTGGAGTGGAGGAAAACAAGTAAGAAGTAAGCAGCAGTATACACATCCCCAGTCTTCTTCATTGCCCCCCACCTCTCCAAAGGGATTAGGAGTAGCTGACTGTAATATGCAGCAAAACCAAGGTGAGCTGAGACCTGGAAGGGGGCAAGAGAAGTTTTTTACTGAGTTAGAGCCTAGGGAAGAAAGGTATTTCTTCACAAAGTGTTTTGTTTAGTTGTCTCTTCTTCCTCGATACCCAGATCTGTAAGCCAAAGTTTTGTTAACTGTCAATAAATTAAGTAAAATTCCCTGAACCAAGGCTGTTTTGCTCATGATGTCCTTAAAAAGTACTCTGGCATATAAGTCCTACACAGCATGAAATCTGTTGCTAAAGAAAAGGGATCACAGGAAGGAAGAAGAGGGGCATTACTCACTGTAGCCAGGCTGCCATCTAAACAGTAAGTTACTGTGCTGAGGCAGCTGCATTAAAATTCTCACTAAAATGCACTTCTAGTGTTTAAAGTACCCTGCACAAACAGTCACCTACACAGCGTGAGGGTGCGATGGAGGTTAACAGGCACCACCCTGCTAGACAGTTTTGGTTGTGGGAAGAGGCTCAGAAGTGAATTGAGGTGAACTACTGACAGTGGAAAATAAAGCTGGTCACAGAGGGAGCCAGCACAAAGCAGATGCCACATATTAAAATTCAAACCTTGGTTTATTTCCTGATAGCCTCCCCACGGAGGCATGCCTTAAAGGTCTTCTGAGAGCTCTCACAGTGCAGACTGCCTTGTCTGCCTGTTAGCTGCAGAAAAGGGCAGCTATGCTTTCAGACTACTTCTTTTTACCCAAATTAACCAATTGGACATGCACTTTTTTTTTTTCCTCAGGACCACCTGCGGGGTCAGTGACTGTGACAGCTTCCTTTTTTGTCCCCATGTAAAACAGCTCTATGAAAGATTAGGGAATCTGTCAAATTAACATAGTGATGGGGATGGGAAAAAGATAAGCAGCATTTAAACTGTATCTCTCTCTTTGACTGCAGAAAGGACAAGTTATGCAACTCCCGAATGGGAGGGGGAACCCTATCTGACTCATTTGCTTCATTTCATTTTATAACTGCTGTACTGAGTTGCAAAAGGCTGATAAAATCTATTTTAAACAAAGAACGTAAGTCCTGCAGGCTAATATTACTACTCACCTACTGCCTGCTTCCTCAATTATTCTCTCTTCTTGAAGTTATGTTGATAAATCAGCTGCCTTCTTGTTTATTAAAGGATGTGTCTGTCTGTTTATTTAATCAGCTCTTAGCCCATTTTCTAATTAAGGGAGATAATGTGGGCTCATTTCCTGCCATGGTGAACCTGGCAGGGCGCAGGTTGTCCTCAAATACTGCATTAAAATTCAACATTATTTGTAACGTCTGCTTTTGTTTGGCAACACTTTCCCTCCTCTCTGCCCATCTGAAGACAAAAATACAGATGTATGGGTTTTTTTTTTGCATTTCCACATGGATGACACCCATGCAAGTCAAGGACAGAAAGATGGCAGCAGGTGGGGCTTTGTCAGTTTGCTGACATGGTGCCTCCTCAGTGCAGGTGAAACATTTTTCTGGGAGACCCTGCATCCCAGCAAAGTTAATAATACCACATCATATGATGATCCTAAGGATAATTTTGTGAAGGGAGGGAATGCTGGAATGCAAGGGGAAAGCACGAACCAGTTGGAGCACATTCTAGCTTGCTCTGCTGCTGGAGTCGGGCCACCTCCTGCGCCACTCTGGCCCCAATCCTTTGTCTGTCTGCTTAGTGCAGGAATATTGCTAACCACCAACTGCAGCATTAAATCATTTTTGTGCTCTCTGTATTCCAAAGCAAGCAAGGATCTTGTAATGGCCTTAAAACAGCCTCTCTTCCTACCTCTGAGATATCCTGCCTCTTACCTTGCTTGTGACACATCCTCGGCATTTAATAGTTACAGCTAACCTAGGATCACTACTCTGGCAGAAAAGTTCTCTTAGCAGGGCTTCCTTCTCTCCCTTAGGACAAATTTAGAGGGCATATTAAGTTTTCCTATCTAAAAAGATACCATAGATGCACTGCAAGTTATCAATACACACCATACGCCGTCTTTTAGCAGGCCTTGTGAACTGCTGAAAACAAGGCCATCTATTTTGTCTCACTTTACAGGCTCTCCTTCGATCAACATAAGCATATCCATGTACCACACCTGTAACAGCTCTGGCTTCTGCAGAAACGCAGGCAAACATCACTTTGCCATACTTTCAGTAGTGTTTCATACCAACTAAGCTATACACCTCTTTGCAATGTGCCTTTATATGGAACAACTGAAAACTTGACATGGTCCTGGGCAGCCCTCTCTAGGTGATACCACTTTGAGCATTTGGACTACACGATATCCATAGGTGCCAGCTAATCTCAGCTGTTCTGAGATTCTGTGGAAAAAAAAATCCCAATGGTTCTAGCACTTCATCAATAAGCTGTACGACACAGTATTTTCCAAACTCTGACCCATGGAGAAATGTTGCCCTGATCCCTTTTAAAGCTGGCTAAATGCCCACAGTGAAGGTTTGCGCATACACTGCTTTCTGAATTGTGTCTTACTTTTCCTTCTCTGCTTACACTTTTATTTTATTTGCATTTTCAAGCAAGAGCAAAAGCACTTTCATTTTTGGAGCCTTACTTTTGGAAACAATTCAATTTTGATCTTTTTCAGTCCAAAAGGAAGTGTCTGGTTTTGTTACACCGCTAATTGTCTGAACCTCTGTCTCACCTCATCTGTCTCACTTAGATCCAGTGTGCGCTCTGGATCTAACACACTCAATACCTTCACAAACACCTACTTAAAGATTTTAAAAAATCCACAAAACAATTCACTTTTATATAGACCACTGTTCCCTTCGCATGCATTCAAATGATTGCTGTAAGTACCATGCTGTTACTGACCAATGAAAAAAGACAGAACAAAATTATATATAAAATACATAGTACAGGAAGAAGCAGAAGACAAACGAACTTCTATTTTCAAATGGCAGTATTTTCCACCTTGCATTTTTCCATATAAAATACATTGCACTTTTTCTACTGAGCCTAGAGAGCATCTCACAAATACTGCAGCAGATGGAATGGGTCTATGGACAGAGACAAGAGTTCATCCCTTTAAATTGCCTGACTTCAACCATGGACTTTATTGCCAGAGGAAACAAACTGCAACAAGTGCGGGAAAGGCTAAGCGAAGGGAGGTGGAAAATTTCCCAGAGCTTTCCCCCAGACCCCACACTTACCAAAGGCTCTAGTTCTTTGCGGTCTATGAGGTTGAGCTCTGTCACAAAGTAATAAAAATGCTTGTAACAGGTATTGACATGGGCCTCTGCTCCCATAAGGATGATACGGTCAAAGTGATGGATGTAGACGTGAACGAACACCCGAAAAAGCCGGCAGAGTATCTTCTTGCAGATCTGAAGGAAGTTCTTTGGGAAGGGAACACCTGTGAACAGAGAAGGCAGGGTTGTCATAACCATCCTGTCATCCTCCCAAGAAAACAGCTTTGGAGCAAAACACGAGTTTGTAACTGCAACCTAGGTTATGACTTCCTAGACCTCCTTTTCAATCCAGAAGATCACTTAATATGTATATTTATCTGTCTGCTAGCACCAAAGATAACCAAATACTTAAGCAACTTTAATGTATCAAGACCAACAGGTACTGGTCCTTTTTCCCTGAATAATTTAATGGAGGAACACCCAGTATTGTAATGTCCAGAAATGTGATTTTCACTGCAGTGCACACTGTCCCATTAATATCACTGGCTTTACATCCTGAGATGGCTGTTCCCCATACTGATACACACAGAAGTTGTCGTAGAAGTGACAGACACTCTCCTGCTCATCTTCGTCAACAGTGGCATTTCACAGCGTCAAATTTAATACGAATTTGAAATAACTAACTGAAGGACAGACCCCTTTGCTTTCACCTGCCTCCCAGTTATGTGTACCAATCTAATTGCACTTCTAATAGAAAAACTGTTGAAAAGACACAGGAACAGCTCTTCCAAAATACCTTAGCAACATCATTTTGCAGCTGGAGACTCCAATGCAGCAGCAAAAGCAACACTTGCAAGTAAAAAGCCAGGCAAAACCACCTGCATTGAAGACCGATCTTGCACGCCATTGTGTACCACTGAGATGCCCCAAAAAGCTGAAGGGTTCATCTCCTGCTATGATTGTGCCTCAGACTTTAGTGCCACACTCAAAACTCTACTGCTACTTTGCTTTCTTGCACATCCTCCTGATTTTTTAGTTAATGTTTTAGTTATATTTGAATTACATGTAGTGATAGGACAAAGGGCAATGGTTTCAAACTAGAGCAGGGTAGGTTTAGATTAGCCATTAGGAAGAAGTTCTTTACAATGAGGGTGGTGAGACACTGGCACAGGTTGCCCAGGGAGGTGGTGGAGGCCCCGTCCCTGAAGACATTCAAGGCCAGGTTTGATGAGGCTCTGAGCAACCTGATCTAGTTGAAGATGTCCCTGCTTACTGCAGGGGGGCTCGAGGAGATGACCATTAAAGGTCCCTTCCAATCCAACACGTTCTATGATTCTATATAACTGTAGTTATTGCTTCTTTAAAAAAAGAAGAAAAAAACCTCACAGCTAACCAGGCCCATACTTCCTAAAAGCCCAGCTCATGCTCTGAACAAGAAAAAAAAATATTTGCAGAAAGGAGATGGAGATATTAAATTAACACTGTTGCAAGCTTTCTAGTTTTCAAATTTTAGTCTCCTGTTAAATACTGCTCAGCACTCTTAAGAGTGGTGAATTAGTGGACAAATTGCCCAGTTTCACTGAGGAGGACGTGAGGACATACAGCGAGAATTTCCATACTGAAAACAGATTTTTGATTACAGATTACATAAATGACCAGCTGTGGCTGTAACAGTCTGGGTGCCATCAACAGAAACATGCACCTTGTTCTGGACTCCCTGGTAGGCCACGGAGGTGCCAGGGTACATCCCCCTGGGATGTGAACACCGCTTTGTCTGCGGGCGTGCGAGTGGGAAAGCCCATCAGCACACACAAGTGTCCTGCTCAGTGTATCCCTGAACCACCTCTACATTTGCCAGTGCTGAGGTGCAGATAACGTGGGAAAGTGTCTTGGTTTTTTTTGGCCTGTAAAGGATTCAGCGGAGGCAAATCCCTTTGATATAATTTCAAGGGGCTTTAGAGATGCAGTGCAGCCCTTCTTACTCCTGATGTACAAACTGTGGACCAGAGAAATAGCTGCATCTATCAAAGCACAACTACTTTATCTCCTCAGGAAATGTTTGCTTTTTGGTTGTCACATCGATTCATCTCAATGCTATGGATAATATTGAAGGCCACAGAGGAGGCCTAAATGCTCAAGCTATGACACTAAGCTACGGAAATGATAATATGTATAGGTATCTTGGCAATATTTGAGTCAAAAGTCCACACGATTAGCCAAACACCTGGATTATAACAAATGATTGTTGTTATTTCCAAGGGCAAAATAAATACAATCTATCAAAAAATATAACAAAACCCCCAGTTAGCTGCTAATTATTAACCAGGGTGATCACATTTCAGCCATCAGAGCACGGCTAAATTCAGGAATGATTACAGCAGCAGCCTGTTTTACATTTTTGTTAAAGCTACCCAAACCAGAATTTTAAAAATATACCCAACAAAATGTTGAGTCTTAAAAAGGGGGAATAGCTAGCACTTGTTACTGCAAGCTGGTTCGCTGAACCGAGAGATGAATTCTTGCAGGTACTACATTTTCTGATCCAGAATAGGCATGTCACAAAATAGAGAATAATTAGTTTTATCTTCCACGAGTTGACATATCATTGTTACTGAAGAATGTTACCATAATGAAGAAACTCATACTTCTATATTAGCCGACTAAAACAAGCTGCATAAAACAAGCTGACAAATCCTTTAACTTCTCTGCATCCCATGTTCCCACTTAACAGTTACAGGCAGTTAAGTGCAAAGGCCTTAAAGCACTGTTTCTGCTGCGAGTGAGGACTTTCATCTATCAGCTTTTTAGATGTGTTAGGCAGTCAATTTGAGGACGTGGAAATAACACGCAGGAAAAAAAATAGTCGGTGCAGAACAGCCTAGGGTGCATAATAAACTTGCAGTGTTCCTGTTGCTCCTCACGTGCATTAAGTTTTTAGACAGGCCATGTATTTTCATTTGCCATTGCAGAACTTCTCCAATTCTGCAAAGCTATCTCTGCTTCATTTGCTCTTAAGCATTGCTGCTATCACAGATTTATCACCTGGATACTGCAGAATCCATGATGACTCTCTGACTTCTCTCCCCTTCCTGCAGAACTGGTTTACGAACTGACATGGTGTCCTGAACAGTTAAGAAGTGCCTCCTTGTGCCACTGAAAGCAACTGGTAGCTGTGCAGTGAGCTGGACTCCTCAGCTTTGGAGAACCTGCCAGCCAGTCTGTCCCTGGAGCATGGAGGAGGCCCACAGTCTGGTCAGCCTCCAGGTACAGATGAGCACACACAGGTGGCTACAGCACTAGATTAAACATACACTCTTGCTGCTCTATGTCTTCAAAATTAGACAAAAGGATGGGAGAAAGGATTTCTTGAAGAAAAATTTTAATCTAGTACAACAGAACAGATTCTGATTTCAGTCACAGTAGAAGGAATCCAAAGTAATGCCATCAAAATTTAAAAAATCAGAGCTAAATGATTCTAGATTTATATACTGAGGTCAGAATTTGGCCTAATGTTTTGTTCCCACTGCAACTGCTATAGTTATAAATAAATCAACCACAGAACATAATGATTACAAGTGTCTCTTGGGAACGGAATAGCTTAGATTTAGATCCTTGACTTGTTAAGGAGTCTGCTCTCTGTCCTTCAGCTCAGCCACAGTAGCCTTTGCCTTCTCCCCCTCCAAGCCTTCATTTACCACGGAGTCCAGGTTCAATAATTCCTTTCCTGGAACTATGTAGTTAAAAAAGGAAAAGAAGAGAAAGAAAAAAAAAACAACATGCAAACCCACCAAAAGCCCAAGTATTTATTTAAACTTTGGATACTTTGCAACAGTGAAAAATATTTCCAAGAAGAAAGAAGACTGTCTTACTATCTGCAAGGCGATACTGTAAAAAGACAGAATGTAAAACCATGAAATTAAATTACTAAGTTACGGTTATTAAAAGGTAAAGAAATACAAAGATGACACTGAAATTTTTGAGCTAGTTGCTACTTGCTGAAAAAAGTATTTCTGGATGAGTGAACTGGCTGTGTTGATTCATTCATAGGCTAAGCACCAGTGCTGCTGTACAAGAAGAAAGTAACAGACAGGTTCTCTTTGCTAACCTGGTGTTCAAAACCCCAGAGCTCCCCATTATGGCCCAAGAACGTGCAAGCAGCTTTCAACCGATCCCAGTCACACTGCAGAAGCTCGTTTAACTCAGGGTTATATGTGCAATTGGGAAACAATATGGTGGGGGGTAGATAGACATGGTATAACCAGTAACAAACACAGTCAGCACGACCCTACCCACACCTCTCTGGAGCGTGTGCTGCACTTGCCAGTGCTGTACTAATAGATGGTCTCCTCCTGCAGGAAAGCTGCAACCAAATACTCTGGTGACAGACACACCACAGCAGCACAGGGCAACAATTACGTCATTTCCCCCGTGCTCCAGCCTCCCCATACTCCCTTCACCTTTTTGCTTCTGTTGACTTGCTAGAAAAGGCTGCCCCTAACATGAGCAGAACTCTCTACAACTTCCAAAATTCAACTTGCCTGATCCATTCATCAAGCTCTTTTCCACTGGAAAATGAAAGGATTTTCCCCTTCTTTTTAAAAACAGCTTTATTCCCACAGCTTTCTGTAGGCTATCAACTTCATTCCTTACATGTTCTTAATTTGCTATCAGGTAATGTGCTCCTGTGCTAGGGTGAGCATCCAGATCTAATCTATCCATCACCAAACATCCATCACCAAACAGACATATAGCACAGTGCTAAAAAAGACAGGCATGCGACTGATCTGTTGTGCTATTTCTCTGAGTATTCCACATACATGAAAACTGCAGACAGTGTCATGGCTTTCCTCTCATGACACTCACTCCCCAAAAGCACCATTACGACCGCTCTCTGCTCAAAAGGCTGGTCACAATATCAGGGGAAAGTACGCTGACCATCTTGTGCAGTGAGGTAATGGTCTGTTGGTTCAAAACATAGTTTTCATGCCATGATGAAGGTCCTTATTTAAACCCTCTTGATACAAAACCTGTTTTTTGCATGATTAAAAAAAAAAAAAAAAAAAACAAAAAAAATGGTGGGATAAGACAGAGAGACTAAAAGATAAAGAAACTAAATTAGGTGGGGATAAAGGAGGGTAACTAAAGTTCTGGGATGAATAAGACAGGCAAAAAGTCTGTCTCATTTGCTATATGGCAATCTTGAATGTTCTTAATTCAGTATGTATCAGCCTCCCCTGAAGTAGGTCAGTTGCACAGGTTAGACAGGACACAGAAGAAAAGTCATGATACAGTTTGTCTTTGTTGCCAGATTCATTTATCTCTAGGCAAGAGTCAGAATGTATATGGTCCCAGAAAGTCCACACTGAGCAACCAGAGAGAACCACCCAGACTTTTTGCCTGTACTGTTACATGCGGTTCTTGGCTGGCTTGCACTCTTGCCTGTAACATGCAATGAGAATAACTGCCCAGTGAAATCTTCTGTGATGCCAGACACATGAGCATCTGTGACCTTATGCATTTTTGTGGTTTGAAGTCTTGCCTTCCTCAAGGGAAGCGGGTAAGCCCTTTGGCAATTGTGCAGAAATTTTGCTGCACATTCAAAGATCCTTCTAAAGGCCACAGTCGTACTTCATTCTTTTTTAAAAAATACACACGTGGGAAGAAAGAGAGACTCCCTTCTCCATTGACAAAAGGATTCACACTATACCATTGCACACCAACCTGGCAAAGTAAGAATTTTTTCCAGTTTTATAATAAGGAGGAAGAAAACAGTGTTACCAGAAACTGACCATTTGGAGAAGGCAGCTGAAGCAAACCCTTCATCCCCTCTTCCCTCCATGTTTTCCTTCTCCTATCTCTGCCCCAAGGACAAAAATTTGCAAAAGATGCCCTCGACTATTGCTGGAAGCTTTGCTGCAAAAACACCTATCCTGATCCAAACTGATGTTTAATGTTATCTCAGCATGTTAGTCAAGGAAGTGTCTGTCTCAAGGGCCAATGAAAACAATGTCAGTTTTGCTGAACTTTGTTCCTCACATAAATAAGCAGGCAGCTGCAAAATATCAGGGATAAACTAGACTACCATGTACCTACATCCTCCTGATACTGCCCTCCTTTCTGCTTTTATATCAGAGAGAGCAGAAGAAAGGAAAAGGTTATATGGCTTTCTAAGCAAAACGGTATCCTTTTCTCTTTTTAAGCAGGACTGCCTCTAACAGTGCTACTCTTGAGTGAATAAATCAGCAGGCCGACTGTCACGTCTTCAACAAAGGTACTCGTGTGCTGTCCTGGAAAGAACTCTAAATGGAACCGGGTGCAGATCAGAAAATTATCTGAGGCTTTGCACTACTTAAAACATCCACAACAGTTCTCCCTGCTACTGCATAACACGAAATGGGTGATGGCACTAAATTTTGCCATTTAATTAACAACTTCATTAGAAGAGGTGTCTTACAATGCAAATGCTGTCAAACACCTAAGTATGCAAAGGACCTCAATTGACTCTCTCTGAAATCAGAGGACAGAGGCACCTAAATCCTTGTGCTGCATAAGCCAGATCCCTTGGATTTTAAGCAAATTTACAGTGGCAGTTCCTGACTACAAACTGACCCCTTCCCTGTTACTTACTGCTTCTGCTTCTGCTGCTGCAGAGGAACAGAGCAGAAACACTGCAATGCCAGACAGCAGAACAGTCTTGCTGCCTGTACCAAGCAAGGCTAGTTTTACCCCAGACAATAATCAGGCTGATAAACCCATTAGAATAGATCTGCAGGTCTTGAAGGCAATGAGAGCACTAAATGCTATAAAGTGCTGCAGAACCATGGTTGTGTGACAGTGTAATTCATCAAACACATTTATCTGCCCTGGAAGATTCATCTTCGCCATAGTAACAAAATGAGATTTCTTGGAGCGTTGCATTTTAACAACTTTATCTGACATTAATATATACACAGTATAAATAGGCTTGGAGTTCCATTAGAATTATTTAGAGCTCTCCCTGCCTTAACAGAAACTATAGTACAGGAGAACAAAATGTAGCCTCTTCTGGGACAGAAAATATAGCAGTTATTTAGGAGTGTAACAGCTTAGGATGGGAAAAGAGAGTTTATTAACCAGATGAGTGAATGTAAGGAAGATGTATGTATGAACACTAGAGCCTGGCCAAGATACCAATCGAAAAACTTTCCTCCTCCCCTGGCAGAGTTTGTTAATAGCTTTGGTCCTGCAGCACTTACCATGGGCTGACAATTTCTGGGTAATGACGTGGTTTCGGCTTTCTCTGCTGAGTGCACCACTGGCCAGCACGGCTTTTATTTTTTTTATTAACTTGTGATGTCTTCAGGAAACAAACATTATGGTTGCCCATTAATTTCACAGGGACACTGCAAGAAATATGCTGTTCTAAGGGCCCCTCTCAAGCTCACCGAGGCAGGAAGATGAAACATTATCAGAAGCAGCAAGCAACATGGTCTTGGAGATGCACTTAGAATCAGGCAAAACAGCCTCTTGTCTCCCAGACACAGATGTTCCAGCAGTTAACTGAAAAACAGAGGCCTTAAGTCTGCCAAAACTCATGGCCTGACGTTAACAAGTAACTGGAGTTGAAAGGTTAGTATCACAAAAGAAACATTAGTTCTTCAGATGATTACTATGCTAAATTCCTTTTCAGAAGGTCATTAGAAGAAACATTCAGGCAGTTCTAACCCTGTGTCTCCTAATGCAAATCATTTTCTGGCCCTTCCATACCTGTGCTGAATTAGGAATCTTGTATATGTATGAGAATATCCTCAGTGCATATCTAAGGAACTTAAAGAGGCGATTTAGAAGTTCCAAATAAGTTATTTTCCCCTCCAGTAAAATGTAGCTCTTTCAAGAGATAAGGAGAGACAATTATATAGCAGCGTGCAAGGGAAGTTTAGTGGAAGATCAGAAGTTCTGACCCAGAAAACTACCACCAAAAAAAGCCAAGAACAGAATCCTGGTCCCTGACTTTGCTTGAGTTAATCCCAATTTACCACAGCGCAGCCTGGAATAAAGTCCAGCATCTGGGAGAGAAATCTGCACACTGACAAGCAAGAGCCAGTCGGGGCTTTTAAATCTGCTTTTACATGTTTTAACTGTTTTTGCTTTTATAACATGGGATCTGGGTGTAACACATCAGATGTTTTTCACTACTCTGTTTTTACAATCGTTAAAGGGTTGTAAAACTGAATGAACCCATCAGCTGAAGAAAAAAGAGCCAAGCAACCCCCTCCCAGGACACTTAAGCACTCTCAAACATGAGAGAGCTAAGCCAGATTCACTCTTCAGAAGTCTGTAACTGCAACCTGAGCGACTTGGTCTTCAGTTGCTGCCGGCCCATGCCCTTGCTCAAACGAGGACCCCCCAAGGCACCCGAAGTTTTGCTTCTCTCGTTTTCTCAGAACCGCGTTACTAGAAGAGGTCAGTCCCTCCCTCCCATGTAAACACTAACTGATGTTCAAACACTAAACAGGATATCCTGCTTTCCTCTGAGGAACACTTTGCACGTGCCTGGTACGCACGGGTTGCACCAGGTTCAGTGCCAAAGGCAGTGGTGACTGTTTTCGTTTCAGAGCAGAGCCAGAGAAGGTAGCATTGTCTGTCTTTTATCACTCAGGGTTTTTTTGCAGTATTTCCTGAGCTAAGGACACTCAAATCTCCTTCCACTGTTTTGCAGGGAACTATGTTTATCAATAGAAAGCTGGTGAATCTGGGCAGCTGGACTCTTTGTGCCATCTTGAAGCCACTGTGCTGAAAAGAAGAGAAGACTTGCAATGTCAGAAGGCAGCAGAAGACATAGCACACCTCTGTAGCCCAGCGGGTGAAGTCCTGCTCCTGGAAATGCCCCTGCATTTTGCAGTAACATATTTATCTCACGAAAGGAATCATTCTGGAATCGGAACCAAAGCACACAGGCCTTTATGCTCACAGGCGACAACACTTTCCAAGAGATTTCAGGTTATGCCAGCAGGCAGATGCACACACACAAATCCACATGTGCAAACACCCACACACACACTCATACCGCAAAGCCTGTGTAAAACCTATAATTAACTGAGAGGTTTTGGATCCAGTGAAATTCCAAAACAGGAACTAAAGTAATTTAAAGAGGATTTGACTATTTTGATTGCGTATGTGCCTATAAGACTATCTTTACTATTAAAGTACAGGCCAATGATGCTTGGATTTACAAGGCACTCAAAACCTACTATTGTCTACGCAAAAGAGCTACTATCATTTAAACAGATTCTTCTCATATGTAATGAATAGATAAGATCTGTCTCATCAGATGCCTAGAGCTCCATCTGGTACCTGGGAATCAAAAGAAGCTTTACCACTAATTTCATTGAAAATTAGTCTGGAATATCAATGAGCAAAAGTATACTGTTACTTTTAAAGCATCATGAAGCTAAGCAGCATAACATTATTTTAATGTCTCTAGCAAAGGACAATGACAGAAACAATTTCAAAAGTTGCATTAAATTGACCATAACCCACTACTTTTGCAAAATTCATGTGCTAATTAGAATTTTGAATGAAAATAAGTCAATAAAAATCAAATGCACTACAGGACCGAAAGTTTTCAAAGAAAACAACTGAAAGGAATATTTTAAAACATAACTAGCCAAAAATAAGTTAATTTGCTCTATTATCAAATTCAGCTGAGAAAGGGAGGCCCCTTGATTTCACTAGAGTAGAATTTTCTCTTGAGCAGATCTTTTACAGGGTTAATACACTCTGAATCCTTCCCTAGCTCAGCATCCACACACCTGTTCCCGCTCACCAAAATTTGGTATATCAAAGATTTCTGACAGCCTTGAACACTGTCTTTAGAAGAAACACCTCAGGCCTCACTAGTCATGGGCAACATCATCTTATCAACAGATCTTTTGACTATTATAGAAAGAACATCTCTACATTGCAACAGCTTCAGCTGCATGAACTCTTCTTTGGGTCTTGAAAACTGCCTGTAAATTTTTTCTGTTACTCCATCTAATGCCTAATGAACATCACAGAACTGAAAAAAAGATACAGCAAAGATTATTTTAGCTTAATATCTTTTTGTTGAAGGTAGAAAGTAGTTCTGCATTAATTACTGTTATTTCATTCACAAGAATAACATGAAAACAATCATTAGGCCTTAATTTTCTTAAATGAAAAGCTAAAGAAATTCCAACACAGAATCATAAAATGTTTCTTTAGGGTGCCTGCTTTCCATACAAATTAATAACATACTTTTTTATGTACGCTAGAAAAACAGCATATACTCCTACCCCATTCCACAGACATACAATGGATACCATGTAGACTTCTGCCTTTCCTTTCACCTTAGATCCAAAATTGAAATACTGGTTAGGACCCCACATTGTTTTTATTATTGTCATGGTTTCAGCTGGGATGGAGTTAACTTTCTTGACAGGAGCTGGTGTGGGGCTATGCTTTGGATTTGGGATGAGAGCAGTGTTGATGGTGCACTGGTGTGTTTGGTTGTTGCTAAGCTGTCAAGGCCTTTTCTGCTCCTCACACCACCCCACCAGCGAGCAGGCTGGGGGTGCCAAGAAGTTGGGAGGGGTCACAGCCGGACAGGTGACCCCAACTGACCAAAAGAATACTCCATGCCATATGATGACATGATCGGTATATAAAGCTGGGGGAAGAAGGAAGGGGGGGGACATTTGGAGTGATGGCGTTTGTCTTCCCAAGTAACTGTTACGCTTGATGGAGCCCTGCTTTCCTGGAGAGGGCTGAGCACCTGCCTGCTGATAGGAAGCTGTGAATTAATTCCTTGTTTTACTTTGCTTGCATGCATGCACAGCTTTTGCTTCACCTATTAAACTGTCTTTATCTCAACCCACAAGTTTTTTCTTACTTTTACTCTTCTGATTCTCTCCCCCATCCCAGCTGGGGGGAGCGAGCAAGCGGCTGCATGGTCCTAGTTGCTGGCTGTGGTCAAACCATGACAATTATGCAGGGATAATTTAACTGAATGCGGGGTTTACAGGGATTTTGTTGTTGTTTTTAGCACAGCTTTAGAAATCTACAGTAAGACTAAGTGCACTTATACTAGCAAGGGTGATTACTCCACTTCAGTAACAGAGTTAAACATATACATTTAAGTTTCTTGCTGAAGAAACTGATTTATCTATATGTTTGACATTAATCATCTGAGCCACAAACATTCACTTATCTTCATGTTTAATGTTTTAATGTCTATACATTTTTATCTATAGGTTTAACTTAAGTTTATATGATCTCTGCCACTGCTCATATGGTGTCACCAATCACCATTTAACTTCATGGGCATGTATATAGTCACACTGTAACTAACAGCCTCAAACTTAAAACATGGAAGGCCAAATAAAACTTGCGCATAAAACCTGACAGAGAGCCGCCAGGTTTATGCATCTGGACACTTAACACTTCCTGTCTGTAAAGCTGGATGATGGGCGAATGTGGTCTTGACTCAGCAATTATCCTTAAGCATCATTAAAAAGTGAGGCACACAGTAGCACAGGTGCCAGCTGCCACCCCTCTTGTGCCTGCAGGCTTTGAGTCTGTGTGTTCAGGCTCTGAGCACCAATGAACTGTGTAAGATGCAGAGCACCTACATCTCAGACAGTGCTGCCAAAGACAGATTAACTACTAGCACCTGGAGTGAAGTCATCTGTGCATTACTGAAAAAAAGGATTGCCAAGAACTGGATGAGGAGCTTCAAACTACTACAGACCCATGTCACTGATACATGATCACTAGCAGAGTTCTGACAGGTCAGTGTGCTGGCAGGCAAGGACAGACTTTCAAAAGGGTTTAGTTTTTGCATTTTGAAGAGTATCTGTAGGTGCTGGCCTCAATCCTCTTCCATGGAAAAAAAAAAACCAAACCCAAGATTAATAAATCATAGAGAAAATTGACTTCTTATTTCTTGCTGCTTATTCACAAGAGACCTGTTTATATTTTTGATTTCTAAAATCCTGAGGACAGCATCAATAGTAGTCTCTTAAATCCTCCTCTCACCCTCAGGACCTCCAGATCAGTGTGACTTAAAACGTTGTATCTTCATGAGAGTAAACAGGCCAGCCTGTCAACCTACCCTTTAATGATGTTCCAGGAAGCTGAATGTTAGGAAATAATGCCTAATGGAGTGCAATTTGTTATGAGTATACTGGAGAACTCCACATGTGACAGAACGGGCAGAGAGGCCTTGGAGTTCACATGCTCAAGGCACTGTGCCTTTTTCTTTCCTCCTGTCTCAGAGATAAACACAGCAGCAGTTGTGACTCTGCTGACAGCAACAGCTTAGCATGGCCATGGAAGTGGGACTGTTCAAAGAACAATAGCAATAAACTGAAACATTTTCACAGCAAGGAGTTCATTGCTAGTAACTGTAATAAGATAAAACTGATGGTCTCCAAAGACTGAGTACTTGATTTTCTCTGCTTGGATCACATAGTTCTGTCAGGACAAGAGCAAAACACTGAGCAAAACATTTAATTTTTAACAAAAGCACAGTGTGAACTGTGGGTGCACCACAAGAGGCTACCGCATGAGAAGTGGAAGCAGGGGAAGGGATCAAGTGAAGTATTGTTACATGTCTACAGTTTCAATACAGTGCCTTCATCTGCAAATACACGTAGGCTTGCTGAACCTTAAAAGTAGATTTCTACAAACACTAACTAAACAATTGTGAACTTAAGACAATATATTCTTTAGGGAAGTGGCTATTTGTGCATGCCCTGAGATCCAGCAGGTTCATCTATTACATTCAGAACTAGATGACATTTAAGCTCTCTTTACTGAAAGAGTGGTCAGGCACTGGAACAGCCTGCCCAGGGAGGTGGTTGAGTCACCATCCCTAGAGGTATTTAAGAAACATGTAGATTTGGCACTTCAGGGCATGCTCTAGTGGCAGAGATTGTAGGGTTTTTTTTCTGTGTGTATGGTTGGACTTGATCTCAAAGGTCCTTTCCAACTATGAAGATTCTATGATTTAAGAATTAACACATGACTCTGAGGAACAGAGAAAGGACGCTCTGCAGCCCACCACTCAGATTCAGCATAGATCTGTGCTGGAAAATACAATGACATTCAAAGAAAAATTATTACAGACTGTGTTCAAAAAACTTCTGTAACAAACATGCTATATTGAGGGTAAAAACCTAGACAGAAGTGGTAAGAAGAAAGAGATGGCTGTTATATTCCATTTGGCCATACCAGAATAAGACTACATTAGAGTGTTGTTCAACATGCAGGGCACAGAATTTCACGTAGTAATTTCTGCATCAAGTCATACTTCCTGGCTATACCATGGTTAGGAATCCACTCATTGTTTCCTAGAAATGTCACCTTTTGTATTAATAAAAAAAAAAACCAGTAAATATGAATAAATGTTCAACGGCAGCACTGCATCAGTATGGACAGTCCATTATTATACATTCTCGTACAGTTTCTAAATTTCTACTTACGAAAACTGAGTTAAGTTTACCCTGAGCCCAATGGATACAACTGCATTGCTCTCCACAGGCTTAAGGTCATTGTTAATCTGTTTATTTTTCCCCTGAAAGCACCACCATGATTAGAGTCTTCCACCCCTGCTCTGTTTACAGCACAGATGTTTTCAGGATGCACTATTTCGTCAGTAATGAAACTTTTCCAGTGGGACTATTCCCAGGACAACGTGTGTACCAGTCTCGGGGCGTGGTCAACATATTCCAAATATTGTAAAGGCTGCAAGACATTAAAAAATGACTTTGTGACCAGATCTCTCCAAGGTCTTAGGCGATCATGCTGCCTTAGGGAGTGTGGGGAACTCTTATGGCACTATCACAAGTGTTCCTACATGGACATTTTTTCTTGCAGCACTTATGCTCCTGCAGTCATTTGGCTATGTGAAAAATTGGGCTGGTTTTATGTACATGTATACACAAAATCTTTTAATAACTATCCTAAATTTAAATGCAAGGTTTGAGCCTTCTCGATTCTGCAGAAAAAAAGTTTGAAGTGTTAACACTAAAGACAAAATTCAGAAGACTAAGCAAATGAAATTAATTTAAAAATCTGCTCCTTTCCAGTTATTAAGACAGACTTGACGGTTCAGTCAAAAGATACCTTTTAAGGTGTATTTAAGTTTGCATAGAGGATGACTGAAGAGTACACAGAGATATCACACTGACCCCATGGCGTGTTCATCCATTCTATGGACAAAAATGTGCTACAGTTTTAGAATGTCTCCAGACCATCATTGAGTCACAGTATGTCCCTACAGAAGTGTTGCTGCTACTGTGGAGAGTATCACTTAATAACCACCAAATGGAGGGAAAAAAATAGTATTTTTTAAATATATATATATATATATATATAAAAAGAAAGCTCTCCCTGAATATAGATCATGAAGCAGTATGTACAGTCCATAATATTTTCACATCCTTCCTAGCAGTAAACTTTGGGTTAGAATAAAGGCTGCATCAATCCCTGAACCTTAGATATCTGTGGCACCCTGCCAATTCAAAAAATCTGTTTACCGCACAGATGTTTTCAGGATACACTACTAAGCACTAAGAGCAGATGCAGTATCTCTGTTGAACTTTCTGGTGCAAAAAGGAGAACATGCAGCAGTTCTAGAAATATTAAAGAGAGAAACCCAAGTGCAAAATATGTAGCCTCATTAGCATACAGATCAACCTTCCAGATCCACTTACCTTTAAATTACTGGTTTCAGTTAAATTTAAGCTGTTCCAACTGAGAACATAGAATTAAAAGGTTCTCTTTAATTTTGCTAGCAGAATCTCTGTGACAAAGAAGGACAATTTCTGCCATTCTGATTTCTAATCACTTTAGAAACCCCATAATTTGGGGAGAAAGAGGAGATAACATGACCTCTGAAGGTAACTTCCCTAAACTAGTCTTTGAGTATGTATGTGATTCCATTCAAGCATCACATTCCTGTTGTCAGAAAGCTCGGAGGGTCAGTAAAAATAAAAAAATACACAACGTTAAGGACAGCTGATGTCAAGATTCCCTAATATTATCATTGCCCACTTTATGTCTTTGGTCTTGGGTCTCTACCTGAAGAGGTGTAGATGTAAGCACATGCTTAATATTAAATATAGAAGGTAGGATTTTGTGGAATCATACATGATTTGTGCTTTCTTTCATTTTTCATTCTCTCTTTTGCTCTACTTCCTTTATATTTTCCTCAAGTTAACACCAAGATACTGCTCCATGCAAGTGGTGGATTGCAAAGCTCTCTTTAGTTATGCAAGCCTCTAAGGCTGGCCCTTGTCCTCCTCTTGATTACTTGTATAAAAGAAAACTTTCAAGAGTCAAATTATTCACCTAACAGTCTGATTTGGTTTTGATGACTTACCAAATTTCTTCATTAGCTTGATTATTTTTGTGAACTTTCTAATGACTGTAAATTTATTTAGCATTTTTGTTTGCCCACTTGTATTATTCTCATATGAGACATGAAAACTGAAAATCTTATTCAGACAAAAAACAGAAAAAAGAACAACCAGTATTTTTTCTTAGACACTTCTGGGTCTGGTTTACAAACTTACAATGTGAGGACTGGCAAAACTGTACCTGATTTAATGAGGTTATCCTTACCATTCTAACTCCCACAATAAGAGAGCAATAAGCAGTACATATTGAAATTGCCATGAAGTTTAGCTTCTATTACAATATACTGAAAATTAATGGTTTGTGATTTATGGGTGATCCATACAGATCACAGAATCATAGAATGGTCTGGGTTGGAAAGGACCTTAAAGATCATCTAATTCCAAGCCCCTGCCATTTGCAGGGACACCTCCCACTAGACCAGGCTGCTCAAAGCCCCATCCAACCTGGCCTTGAACACCGCCAGGGATGGGGCATCCACAACTTCTCTGAGCAACCTGTTCCAGTGTCTCACCACCCTCACAGTGAAGTTCTTCCTTATGTCTGATGTAAATCTCCCCTATTTCAGTTTAAAACCATTGCCCCTTCTCCTATCACTACACTTCCTGATTGAGGGTCCCTCCCCAGCTTTCCTGTAGGCACCCTTTAAGTACTGGAAGGGGCTCTAAGGTCTCCCCGGAGCCTTCTCCAGGCTGAACAATTCAAACTCCCTCAGCCTGTCTTCATAGGAGAGGTGCTCCAGCCCTCAGATCATCTTTGTGGTCCTCCTCTGGAGTCGCTCCAATAGGTCCATGTCCTTCTTATGTTGGGGGCCCCAGAGCTGGATGCAATACTCCAGATGGGGTCTCATGAGAGCAGAGTAGAGGAGCAGAATCACCTCCCTCAACCTGCTGGCCACATTTCTTTTGATGCAGCCCAGGATGTGGTTGGTTTTCTGGACTGCGAGCGCACATTGCTGGCTCATGTTGAGCTTCTCATCCACCAACACACTCAAGTCCTTCTCCTCAGGGCTGCTCTGAATCCACTCTCGCCTACCCTGTATTTGTATTTGGGACTGCCCCGACCCACATGCAGGACCTTGCACTTGGCTTTGTTGAACTTCACGAGGTTCGCACAGGCCCACCTCTCAAGCCTGTCCAGGCCCCTCTGGATGGCATCCCTTCCCTCCAGCACGTTGACTGCTCCACGCAGCTTGGCGTCATCAGCAAACTTGCTGACGGTGCTCTCCATCCCACTGTCACTGACAGAGATGTTAAACAGTGCCAGTGCCAATACTGACCCCTGAGGAACTCCACTCATCAGTGGTCTCCACTTGGACATCAAGCCGCTGACCATAACTCTCTGAGTGCAGCGATCCAGCCAATTCCTTATCTACTGAGTAGTCCATCCATCAAATCCATTTATCTCCAATTTATAGACAAGGAAGTTACGTGGGACAGTGCCAAATGCTTTGCACAAATTCAGGTACATGACGTCTGTTGCTCTTCCCTTATCCAACCCTGTCATAGAAGGCCACCAAATTTGCTAGGCACAATTTGCCCTTAGTGAAGCCATGTTGGTTGTCACCAGTCACCTCTTTATTTTCCATGGGCCTTAGCGTAAGTTCCACGAGTATCTGCCTCTTGATCCTACTGGGCAGAGAGGTGAGATTGACTGGCCTGTAGTTCCGCGGGTCTTCCTTTTTTCCCTTTTTAAAATGGGGTTTATTTTTCCTCTTTTCCAGCCAGTGAGAACTTCACTGGGCTGCCACAACTTCTCAAATATGATGGATAGTGGCTTAGGAATTTCATCCACCAGTTCCCTCGGGATCCGTGGAGGCATCTCATTGGGTCCCATGGATTTGTGCACTTCCCTTAGATGATCTCAAACCTGATCTTCTCCTACAGTGGGTGATTCTTCATTCTCCCAGTCCCTGCCTTTGCCTTCTGTGATTTGGGCAGAGTGGGTACAGAACTTGCCAGTGAAGATCATACAGTCTTACAGACCATGTAGTCATACAGCTGGGAAAGGCTCACATAAAAAAAATAAGGGTGTGAGGAGAGGGAGATGAATACAGACCCAAAGGTAATCAAGGAGATGGATTTCACTAATAAAAATAATGTTTGGGTCAACTGGTTCAAGAGACAAACCAATACACCAGCAAGGCAGACCAACAAGGTAACACTGAATACCTAATTCCTAAAGTAAAGCAACAGTAGGAAAGTTAATTGTCCCATTTCCTGCAGCAACACCTCATTAACAGGAATGGTTAGATCTTTCTTGGAAGAACAGACCAATTTCAGTTGCCACTGAAGCTGGAGTACAATCTACTTCAGCTGCCTCTCACTTGTTGCTCCTTATTCTGTTAGCTGACCCACTGATCATCCCTTGGCCTGCTTGACTTCCTCAGGCAATTAATCATAGTTAGTCAACCATGGCAGTGCGACCATTTTCTGCTATTTCAACGTAGTGCACAGGAGCATGGCATCACTGAGAACTAATCTGGTGCCCTCAGTGTATAAGACTTTTGTAAACATCTCTTCCCACTTTCCAGATCACAGAAAACTCTTGCAACTTTCCTACTGCTCTTTATTCTTTCAGGCAGTAAAGTTTCACCCCACCTCTGGAAGCTAATAGTAAGTATGGCCTTAGATTCAGAGACTGTCCATTGCTCACATGCTGCCTCTTATACATTCCGGGCACCCAAAAAGCAAGCTTTCTTCAAAGAATCTCTCATTTCTGGCATTCACACACTGTCATGCCCAACTCATGAATAGTTTCTGAGATTTTAAACGCTACCCCAAGATTTTCTTTTTCCTTTGAGACCATCAAAGCCAAAATTCAACATTCAGAGAGCTTTGCACTTCTGCTTCAAAAAAAATCTGAAGTAAAAAAAAATTCAAAATGCAGATGTTCAAAACCAACTAAAATATAAATTAGAAGCTTTGTGGCTGTTTCTCTTGGGAAAACCATGTTAGTAACAAGGCAATGTGTGGACTTCAAATGTGGCACGCAGATGAGATGTTTAATAGGTATCTTTAAGTACCATTAGATGATTTTATAGGTTGTCCCTGGCCAACAAGGGGAAGTGGACCATTAAAGATGTTGTGCTAAGAAAGAACCATCTGCCAAAGCCAGTAGAGGCTGGCTGGTGGAATTAGCGTCTGGAGTTTGCAGCTGAGAGTCCTCACAGTCCTTTCTTTGTCTGTCTCAGTCACTAGGAATTAACAATAGAAAGTTTAAAAAAGAAAGCCATATCCATTTTGCTCAGCAAAGGGTATTGGAAGTTCACATGGGAAGACAAACTACTTGCCTTTTTGGGATCATACTCTGACAAATAGGTTATATGTCAAAACTTCAGTCCCAGGGGAACAGGATTGGTGGTGGAAGTTCACAGCTTTGAATTCCTATCTGGGTGATTAAATCTAGACAAGATGAATGTCAACATTATAAAGGAAAATGCTGGGGACATATAGAAGCCAAACAGAACCAAAATATAAACAAGAGAAAGATGTGGTTCACTGCCACTTTATTCAAGAAAAAAATATTTTGAAAATCAAAATACAGTTTTATAGAAATTTTCATTATAAGTACTGAAGAAAAAAAGTCAAATTCATGTATATCTAGTAAACCTGATCTTCAATAGCCTGTACTTTCTGTAATCAGCCACACTAATGTGAAGGCAACTTTCAGTTTTAAATCATTCAAACTTTATCTGTTATTTGATTCATAGTCTATGTTTCCATAGTCTGTGTTTCTTTTTCTCTTTGCCTACAAGACACTGGTTTATCATCCAAGAAATATTTTCTGAACAAGTAAGGTTGTATAACTAGCTACATTCTGGGAGGTTTTATAGAAACTGATTCTGTTTGCCCTGTTATCCCTCCCCAGGCAGTCACCTGCCCGTGTCTCCCAGCACTGCTCTTGGCACTTCTGAACTGCTGCCAGCTATACCATCCCAAGGAGTTTTGAAAGAGGGGGCTGCCATCCACTGGTTACGGCAAGGAACATTTTGTCAGGGTCTGTTTCAGGCTAGTTTGCCCTCTATGATTATACCACAAAATTGCATGTAAAAGGTTGTTATAAGCACATCAGAAATTGTAACACTTCTTCCAAGTGACTGCATTATAAACATTGGTGGATATGACTGGAGCATGGCAATGGAGAGACACGGGCTTTTAAGGAAGGCGGGGCAGGACAGGTAAGGAGGTGAGTGACCTGCTGTGTCAGAGCACTAGGACTGCAAAGAGCTCTGTCTTGCAGGAGTCAGTTGAGAGCTTCCGTGTCAAGTTTAGCAGGCAGACCAACATGGCTATCTGCTATAGACTGCCTGCTCAGGAAAAAGTAGATAAGGTCTTCTGCAAACAAGTGGAAGAATTTTAACAGTCACAGCCTCTGGTCCTCAAGGGGAACTTTAAAACCCCTGATATCTGCTGGAAGGACAGAACAGCAGGGCTCAAGCAATCTAGGAGACTTCTTGAGTGCATTGCAGCATGCCGGCACAGGTAGCAGAAGAGCCAACAAGCAAAGGTGCTCTGCTGGACGTGATACTTGATGAAGAACGAAGAAATTGTGGGGGATGTGAAAGTCGGAGGCAGCCTTGACTGCAGTGATCATGAGGTAGCAGAAGTCAGGATCCCAAGAGGACACAGGAGGGCAAAACCTTGGATTACATGAAAGCACATTACATGAAACCTCTTCAGAGATCTATCTACTTGGAAGAATCCCATGGGATACAATCCTGTAGAGAAGAAGGGTCCAGTAGGGCTGGCTGATAATCAGGGATCACCTCCTCTAAGCTCAAGAAAGGTCTGTCCTGACAAGTAGGGAATCAAGCAAATGTTGCAGGAGACCTGCGTGGATGAGCGAGTTGCTCCTAAGCAGAGTTGAATCTGGCAAGGTATGTGAACAGCAACAATAAGGGATTTTACAAATACATAAACAGCAAAAGGAAAACTAGGGAAAACGTCAGTCATCTGCTGAATGGGGCACGGGAACTGGTGACAAATGATACAGAAATACAGAAAAGAACTAAGTACTCAATGCCTTCTTGGGCTTAGTCTTTTCTAATAAGATTGGCCTTTAGAAATCCAAGGCCTCTGAGACCAGAGGGAAAGTATGAAAAAAAAAGAATTACCCTCAGTGGAGGTGGACCAGGTTAGGGAAAAGTTAAGCAAACTGGACATATGTAAGTCCGTAGGGCCTGAAGGGATGTACTCACAAATGCTGAGGGAACTGTTTGTCCCTGCAAGGCTACTGTTGATTACCTTTGAAAGGTGATGGTGACTAGAGGACGCTCCTGGAAACTGGGAGAAAGCAAATGTCACTCCTGTCTTCAAGAAGGGCAAGTGAGGAAAACTCCAGGCCAGACAGCCTCACCTCCGTCCCTGGGAAGGTGCTGGCAGAAAATCCTTCTGGAGGGCATACATGCAGGACAAGAAACTGATTGGAAGTAGTCAGCATGGATTTACAAGGGGAAACCACACTTGCGCAATCTGATGGCCTTTACAACAAAGTCACTAGCTAGGCAGATAATGGGGAGAGCAGTTAATATTCTTTACCTTGACACTAGTGAAGCCACTGTATCCCATAAAACCATCATAGACAGGCTGACAAAGTACGGGTTAGATAAGTTATCAATAATGTGCATCAAAAGCAGCTGAACTACTGGGTCGAGGGGGTTGTTATCAGTGGCATGAAGGAGGCAAGACACTAGCTGTGTACCTCAGGGCTCAATACCAGAGCCAATACTGTTCACTGTTTTCATTAATGGTCTGGATAATGGGTCAGAGTGCAGGCTCAGGAAGTTTGCAGATGATACAAAGCTGGGAGGAGTGGCTGACACATGAGATGGGTGTCCCGCTGTTCAGAGAAACCTCTACAGGCTGGAAAAATAGGAGGAGAGGAATACAATTAAGTTCAACAAAGGTAAATGCAAATTCCTGCCCCTAATGAAGAACAACACAGCCACCGGTACGCTCTGGGGGCTGAGTAGATGGAAAGCAGCTTTGCTGAGAAGGAGCATTGGGTTCTGGCAGACCAAGCTAATCTTAAGCCAGCAACACATCCTCACAGCAAAAAAGGCCAACAGTATCCTGGGTTGCATTAGAAAGAGCATTGGCAGCAGGTCAAAAGAGGTGATCCTTCCCTCTACTCAGCCCTGGTGAGGCCACACCTGAGTGCTGGGTCCAGTTCTGAGCTCCCCAGTAGAAGACATGAACTTAACTGACCTGAGTCCAGCACAGGGTCACAGAGATGATGAAGGGACTGGAATATCTCTCATATGAGGAGAGGCTGAGAGGTAGGACTCTTCACTCTGGAGAAGACAAGACTCAGGGAATCTTATCTATGTGTATAAATACCTGATGGGAGGGAATTCAGATGAGGGGGCATCTCTGCAGCTGCCTGACACAGAACTCTCTGCCAAAGCAGAAATCCAGTTTTGTTGTCCCATGCTACATCCCCCCTAAACTGGGTTTGGTGGACTACAATGGTACTGATGTATGTCTGAGGATCCCACCTGTTGGAGAAATTTTGCCAGACCTTTTGGACAGCTTTGGCTAAGCAGTGAACGCAGACTGCAGCTGGTAAAAAGAACAGAGCTTTCTTCTCTGTTTCAGCCTACAGGCTCTGAACTACTCCCAGTGACAGAAATCATTAGCTTAATGATCCCAGTTATGCTATACAGAATCAGTCTGCCTTAGAAAGGTTTTACAAAAGATTCAGATTTTAGATTCAGCAATCTTAATGGAAGTCAATGATATTTATCAGAGCCTGACTCTGTTCCCTTCATATTTGCAAAACCCAACCTGATGATAAAAAATGTTAGGGGGAAACTGCACTACCAACAAAACAAGATCCTGATACAACAAATGTGACTTTTGTAAATTAGCCCTATAAAACCTCACATAAAGAAAAGCCTGCTCAAAAAATCAAGGAAGGTGTTATTGTCACAAGCATTTGCTCTGAGAATGGGAAGATTTTAAAAGTTTATTTAAAGAGGAACTGTTAAGACATATTTTAAATGGAATGAAAAGAAGTTTTTTGGGTGTTAACAGATGAGCCCTCATAATAGGAGACATACTAGGGAAAGCCTGGGCAAATAACAGGAGAGATAACAAGGAATCCTTCATTTTAGCTGAAGGCTACATTCCATGTGACAATTTTTTCATCTTGAATATTTACATCATCGCTTGCTTTACAGTAAAACTTCTCAGATCATGTGCAAGCGGCTGCAGCTTCAAATGGAAGTCCTCAGCGTCCTGCAACCCAATTGTCTGCAGGAGCCATGGACTATGCAAAACTAAAACTTTATCACAATTCTAGTGTTAAATGTCCACAAGTGAATAACCCCAATTTCTTTGAGTCAACAAGCTTCAGCTGTGGGATTTTTTCTCTCTTTTGCTGCTGTTGTTTTTTTCAGAAGGCAATTAAATTACTGTACCTTTTTTCTTTTTTAGTTTCCTGACATCTGTTGCTGTACCCTGGGACAGTTACAGACATTTGTGATCTCTGCAGCAAAAATATATACTGTTAGTTAATTGATAATAAACTAACTGAAGTTACGACACAACCTGAATACTAAAATGAGCACTGATTTTCATTCAAAAATTTTGGGTCTGGATGTGGCAGCTAATGTGGCATAAAGAGTTTTTAAAATATGCCTGTCCAAGGACAATTTATAAAGTATTTAAAGGAACTGCAAGTGTAAATGAAAGGCAAAATGGGCGTAAAGTTTAAGATCCCTTATTTTCACTTCAAGGGAGAACAGAAGGATGTATCTTTGGCCCAAACCTTCCAACTGCTCTGTTCTTCACCAGGAAAATTTATGGGCAGAAATTCTCAATGCAGCCCAAACCAGTAGAAAACTGAAATGAGCAGAACAGAGAGTCAACATGAAGATAAAACAGTGGGACTGCCATTTGTGAGATCCTCATTCTTGCCAGAATCCCCCAGATCAAAGGATGGTCTGACACCACTGAGACAGTCTCTACCATGTGGATTGCTGGAAGATGGGAAGCAGCACCTTCCCCTTTTCTTGTACTCTTCTCTCATGGACATCCTCTATTGGGCTGGATGGATCCTTACTTTGAACTTTACGGCCTTTCTTCTGCAAATCATGTGCTCAAAAAGCCATGGATCTGGAACCAAATATTCAAAAGACTGTAATCTTGTAGGTCCTGAGTAAACAAACACCCAGGCAAAATCTTTCTCTTTGATCTGCAATTTTAATCCCTCCAGAAACTCTGTCAAGCATTCTCCTGGAGGGCTAGAAATGCATGGGATTGGAGGTTTTTTAAAGCCTTTCAGTTTTTATTTCCTTTACTCCAAATGCATACACAAAGCTATGGGTTTAGGAACAGACCAAGGTTCCTAACCCAGTGATTCTTGGAATCACTGACACTACCTGTTTCTGGATCTATCAACGAACCACTGTGCAATCCAAGAAAAATAATTACTACTCAGAATTTCCTATCTTAATAGCTCCTCATACATTATGTAGACTACTTTGATTACCTGAGCTTTGGTCTCTTATTTGACAAATGAAATAGTAACATTTGCCTTGCTTTATAGGGCTCTTCAACAATTGGATCTTTAAAAAAATAAATACCAAAAAACAAGGCCTGAAACTCCAAAAGAAAGGCAGCCGTGGTATGCAACTAATTTTAAAGCACAGAAATTCTAAACAGATGTATTGGTTTAATGTCCAAATATTCACTGGCACTTTTCTAAAAGGTCTGATGTCATCTAGTATGTGGTTTGGAAGTGTCTCCATTGCTGAGTACTACAGCTTCAAGCTTTAGGGATTTGTCTATTAGAGGGCTGAGTTCTTTCAATTAAGGCTGATTAGAGCTGATGCTCTACAAACAAAAATTACTATTGTTCCACCATGCTAATGTTGACAGTGTACATTTATTGATAAACTATAATGTTTCTCAGGTCAGCTGAACATCCACTTCTTAAAAAAAAAGGTACTTCTTTCCACATCCAGATAAGAATTTTTCTTTCAAAGACAAGCTGTTCGTTGTCCTTCTTTTCCCCTTCCAACTATTAACAGACATTTCTGATTCCAGATGTCTCGGCAACCTTCCTTTTGTTTCTTGTGATTCACATCATGAGAAATAAATAGAAGTTTCCACTGTCTATTTTCAAGCATATGAAAAGGCACAGCCCCCCTGGTGTTCCTCAGATGTGTGACTCACTGTGAGATGGAAAGAAGCAAAAAATCCTGTGTGTCAGCACTGTCGGTAAAGCCTCTCTCCATACTGTGTTGCTGAGATGCTCTGAGCATTTGTCAGGTCTTTTCTAGTCTTTGACTTTGTGTAAGTGGGGTTTTCTGCTCAGTCATACAAACCAGTCACCCACCAGGTGCCACAGCCTGCATTTACCCCCTATTTCAAGGATTCTAAGCATGGGTCATAGGATTTTCCAAGTAAAGCAAAAGGCAAACACTACAGAGATCTGTGTTTTAGGAAATTCCTATATCCATTTGCATGTGGAAGCACCAATTACTGTGGGGTATCATCTGTTGGAGAGCCTCTTGGGTCTGTCTTCAGAGAAAATGGAACAATTTAGACTTTGGCCTTGTGGTTTTTCTCTACTTGAAAACAATTCTTTGAGGTTAAATGCCTAACCACAAGACTTTGGGTCTCATACGAGCAGTGTCAAACACTGAAAATTATTTAATATTTCCACAGTCCCTATGCTGCACGTTCAAGTTTTGTGGCACATGGCTTATTATAACCAAAGAGTTTTTACTGTAAGAGTTGTTCATCCCTGTGATACAGAGCTTACAACTCAGCCTGAGAATGACCGTCAGGCCATGAGCCATAGAAGCTACGTTAACCACCAATGCACGAGAAGGAAAGTTTGTTGCTTTAAGACAGCTTATGCAGTTCTGTCCACAGGGCAGGTAGAAGTTAAGAGTGAAGATAACTATTTCACATTACTTCAGTGACTCATCAGAGTGCTTGTCCTCTCACAGTTACATTAACAAGACTGACCTTCATCTTTTGGCTTCAAACACCAAAAGGCATATGCAGGATGCACATTTTGTTTTCTGTTTCACTGCAGGCAGTTCTTGGTCTGCATTGGCAGATGGGTTCCAGTCAAAACTGCCCAGCTTATGGTAAAAAAAACCCACAAACAATTATGCCAGCACCTACATATGTTAAGAAGAGAATGAAAGAGAACATCAATGAAATTCCAGCCTCTGTTGTATACCTGTGCAATTCCAACAGTCAAAAAGTAGATTTTTGCAGGGGTTACAGCGCTGTGTAGGGGTATCTTGAGGGCAGATGGGGGACTTGATGGAGTTCTACAGTGCTTAAAAACCACAAATGTGTAAAGTTGTACATATCACATGTACAGCCACAGGACGTTCAGAAGCAAGTCACACAGACAAGCTTGCAGGCACCACTGGACTGAAAGATAGTTCCAATTATGAAGGAAAAAAAACCCCTTCACTTGGCACCTACAGACATGCCTTGTGTTGGTCATATTTATGAAGCTGTTTGCATTGCAGCTGTGGAAGACCAGAAGCCAGTACTCAATGGCTTCTGCTTGGATTTCTCCAGGATGTTAACAAAGGTGTATGAAAGCATTTTATCCCTGCTTGGATAGAACCATAGAAGCACAGAGAGGAACAACCTACCAAAGCTTTTAATTTTTGTTTTAGTTTTCCTGAAGTAAGGCAGTCCCCCAGCACGTAACAGCTGGGAGCATTAGAAATCAGAGCACACATATATGCCATTGAAGCATGGGGCATAGGCTGACAAGTATCCATTTTTGTTCTGGTGTTCAAGTGTTTTCAGTTACTTTATTTTCTACCACTCAGATCTATACACACAAATACACTTCAAAAACAACTTCTGTACCGCTTACGTTTGGAAGTTTCCATTAGTAAAGATACTGCAGAAAACATATTGTAGGAGTATTACAGCACAACTGGCTAATACAAACAATTCTATGCTCAAAACCCATTTTTTGACAGGAAAGCAATTATCCATTTAAAAATGCCTTGCTCATTACAGAAACATAAAATGAAGGAACATATTTGACCTCCCCCCCCTCCCCCCCCCCCCAATCTATAAAAGACATGAGGATCTAATTTAAAAGAAACTAATGAGTTTTTCCCTGTTAAGGTTTCTAATTTTGCTCTATTTACATACTCTGTGTGAATCTAGAAGGCCAAAATTCTACTGGAAAAAAGGTGGCCAAACCTAAAGGCAGTATTGGTGTGTATACCTCTGGCTGAAGCAAAGACCTTGCTCTTGCTTTAGACTTTCCAGAAGTTCCCTTAGAACCATACTACTGTAGCACTCCACCCATTCCACTATGAAGTTAAACTGAGATTATACTTTCAACAGGACTAAATTATTTTGCTTTCACAGCTGCATGACCAAACTTTATTCTGATGACTGTTACCATATGCCTGGGGCAGCTGAAGACCCCACTGACATACATCTCTGCCCTTGGCTAGATTCTGCATAAAACACGCCCCAAAAGTACCAGCACTGTCCTCAAAAGATTGACCTCAAAGATGAAAATACTTTGTGGGAGTAGAGACTACCATGAATTTTCGACAATATTTCTGAGCTTAAATAACAACTTAAATTTGGCAAAATAAACATAGGCAAAAAGTAGCCACTAAGAAAGCTGATACTTGTGAATCTTATTTCATTTGGCTTCCAAAAAATAAACCAGCAAAGTCATTATGATCTGTAAGTGCTACTCCTACGCATACTCTGCTTTGGAGCATATCAGATAAAGTCTGTTTTATAAGGTTTCAAATAAGCAACTATTCTCCTTGTTCATCAGGGAAAGGAATGCACACAACACTGTGGAAATGCAGACAACTCAGTTCACACAAACCCACCTTCCGAGGCAAAGCGTGTTCAAGGTATCGGATTCCCCACGCTTTTGAGTTGAGCACAAGCTCAGCCCCACTATACCATAAACTTAACACACTATAGGTATCAGCCATGCTGTGCAGGTAGCTAAAGAGTAGAGGTCACAGGTTCAGTTAGAGTAGAAGTTGTTGCGGAGTTGCAGATCCTCTGAGAGACTAGTCCAACTACTGTCCCACAGTGTATTCTATCACAGTGTGCTGGAGAGTTAAATTCCTTAAAACCAAGGGACCTTGCAGCTATAGGACAGAGCACTCCAGTTCCCACGTGGGACACCACTTCTTGCAGGTGTTCTATAATTCTTTCTTCCTCCCAATGCAGTATGAGAGTGAGCAGAGATCCTGAAACCTTTCAGCCTTTGCAGAGCCAGCTAACACATCCCTCCCTCCATGAGCTTTCCCTCCACCATTCACTCTACCACTTAAGTTTTTGTTGGGTTTTGTTGTTTTGTTTTGTTTTTTTTTTTTTTTTTAAGTTTCTGTAGCATGGAGAACAGAAGAGGAGATTTGCTGAGACCTGCTTTTCTATGTGTTAGTAAAAGTGCTTTTTAGCTTTTAATGATTGCCATAACACAGAAAACCTGGCATACGAGGCATCAGCCTTCTAATATGCATTCTCTAGGCAAGGAAGCATTCCTTCATACCAGCAGTGCCAAATCATACCAGCAGTGCCAAAAAAGAGATAATGGTAAAGAATTTGCACTTACTTTCTACTGCACATATTTTCTATTATTATCAGAACTAGACTGAAGAATGGGTTAATTTATATCTGAGCTGAAAGCAGACCTATATGTTCCTCAAATGGGACATCTAGCATCAGGCCAAGAGGTACACTGGGGACAACAGCTGGGGAGGACAGCTTTGGGAGCAGCCACCTGTCAGCCGACAATGACTGAGCTTGATGATTGTCTAGACTACTCCTAAGCTTCAGTCCCTATTCTTGTATAAGCAGAATGCCTAGACTAATCAAGGCCTTTGAGATACCAGACAAAAGTAGGGAATCAAATTGCTCCAAAGTATAATCAGTCAGCAAGAAAGTAATGCAACGCTAGGAAGACCAGACAGATAGCTATCTAGTAAACAGTATCACTGCATTTGATGGGGACAAAATTTTATCAATCTTTTTTGATGGTACTCTTGAAGCCTAGTAGGTTTGTGGGTTTATTTCTCCACCAGCTTAGTTTACATTGAAGCGTCTGCTAGATGAAAAAGGGGAGAGGAGGAGGAAGCTCTGACATATAATCTAGTTGTAAAATATTTACCTGATATTTTCAAGGCACACATGCTACAAGACACCAAACTTTCTAAGATGGTAGCTGTGCTCCTGGTCTAACTTTGCTGTAACACACATATATGCACACAATTCACAAAGTTTAGTGATTAGAAGAAAGCTACAGCCACACAATAGTCTATTTCTTGCAGAATTTTCTTTATTTCATTTGCACAAGAGAATAACTCAAAGCTCTTGGCAAGCACATCCATGCTGAAGGAGAGACCAAGGAAGTGCATCACCAGTGAAAAGATCAGCTTTACAAAACAAAATTCTTCTTTAGCCCAAATCCAGCATTGGTGTGACAGGTGTAAAGATCAAGCAGAAAGGATTGTTTGGAATTTACAACAGTCTTCAGCTGGTAGCCTACCGCTCTATGCATCTACCACTGGACGACTGAATGACAAGTTAATAGCCAGCAATCTGACCCCTCCTTTCAGCCCCTGGCAAAAAGCTCTGTCTTAAAATGAAGGGGACGAACCAGCTGTAGAAATTATACATTTTTTGTTGCAGGGCAGGTGTGCCTGAATCAATGGCAGTTCCTAGATGATCCAACTGCAATGGCTGCAAAGAATGAAGGAAAAGTATACACAGCAAATGCCAGCAAAGGCCACTTTGCCCGCACCATGGGCACCTCCTCATCCTTTGGAAGAGAAGTAAAGACAGGGACAGTTGTAAGACAAAGTCAATGATGTCAAACACTCTGCCTACATTTCTACAGGATGTATGGTGAAGAGGTCTTTGCTCAATAAAAGCAGTTGAGCAGTCTCTATTCACACCCACCAGTCAGCTGCTGCTCTGCCCCTGCAGAAAAGTGCCCCAAGTGGTAACTATTACTGGCTAGAAAACCATGAAAATTATACTACAACATTAGTAAGAAACAATTGAAGAAGTTTAGTTCTTGATTTAGTGGTTGTTTTGAATCACATCCACAAGGGCCCTCCAGAGTCTTGGTCTGCTTTGGTAAATGCATTGCGGTGACATATTGGGCTCGTCTTTTGGATGCAGCATCACACACATGCTCTGTGCAAAAACTCTTGAAGCTGCCAGCTACCAAAGTTTACTAGTTAAGCATGGACCATGCAGTGTGTTTCTAAAGATACATTAATTTTTCAGCTGAAGTCCTAGGCTTTACACACTTTAAAAATCTGTTTTCATTTTGATCAGACATAACTAGGCTATTCGATTACAGTAACTTAATAACCTCTGAAATCCTCCTCTACAAAAACTTTCATAGCTTAGAAGTAATTTTGCACTTCCATTAAATGCCAAATTGCAGCTTCTTAAACTGCTTAATCAGTTTCAAATCAATTTAGCTCTCGTTCCTGAAGCAGTCTGTCAGTGCTGAAATTAGAAATAAGAATAGCAGGACAATTCAGGCTGGCACAGATTTGGGGAGGTCTGCATCCCAGCTTTCTGCTTCATGTAGCCATCAGATCAGATCAGTTTGCTCAGGGCTTTATCCAGCCTGGTCTTGAAAACCCCAAAGGACGGAGACAGCACAAACTCTCTGGGCCTCCTCTGAACTGCTTTACTGTCCTCATTGGGAAAAGTTTTTCATAATGTCAAGTCAGAAAAGAAGTTCATGTTCTTGTTTATTTCAGCAAAACTCTCTGTCTTCTGGCTGCCTTCTCATTTCAAACCATGGACGTGATGAAGAAATCATGTGGTGGAGTTCTCTTGACCATGTTATGCTGGAGGTCAGATTAGAATAAATGAAATAATCCCCTGTGGCCTTCAATATCTTAGTGTCTTTCCCAGCGACTGTTATGACAGGAAAAAAAAAAAAAAAAAACATTCACTGAAAATCCAAACAAGCCAGAGTTACTTCCAATTTAAGGCTGCAATGAGGAGGAGAAAAAACCTAAGGCAACTGAATTTGTCTTGTTTGGGAATAAGGGCCTGAAGGGAGCACAGGAGTAGAGAGCTGCTTGGTTGCTTAGCTCCTTTTTTGACACTGCCCAAATACATATGGTGAAAGCTGACAATTGCAGTTCACCAAAACCTGCAGCCCTCCCAAGGTTCTACTGCTTCCTGCTCCAAATGATTTCTTCAGCTTGTTCACCAAAAAGCACAGAAATAAAAAAAGTAGGTGCGCGTGTGCAGGTACTTCTGAGGCTATGGAGTATTTAAGTTGTCCATATGAGCCTGGGAAATACATCCTTTGAGAGGTGTTTAAATAGTAAGACTACTAGATGTCTGCAAGAGCAACTACTATTTACCGAAGAAAAAAAGTTTATGCTAAAGCTAAATAAAACTCCAGCACACTACAAAAATCCATGCTGGGGAGTAGTATGAATAGCTTCAACAGAGTGGCCTGAGCAGATATACAGAGTGAACCCTCCTCCGTTCTGTTCCTACATTCCCACTCGGTGAGAGCCGAGACAGGTCAGGGTGTATCTGTGGTTAACTTTCAGAACTTGCTGACAGAGCTGTCAGTCTCTTAAATGCCTTAAATCCACTTAAAATGGATAAAGGAAATGGAGAATAATGGAAATAAGAAAATGAAATTACCACGTCTAAAATCTACAGGTTGTGAGTCCATTTTATAATAAAGGCAGTCCTTAAAGCTTTGCTATACAAAGTGGTCCTAATGTTCAGCATGTGTTTTTGTCACCTGCGCACAATTGTTGACAGCTCTTCCCATACCGGCGCCCTTTTCTCCTGCCAGACAGTTCAGTATCAGTAGGAGAGTGGCTGGAGGAAGAGGCTCTTTACCAGCAAATTAATAGATCAGAATGACTGGAGAAAGCAGAAAGGAAATAGGACCAGACCACAGGAAGCACAGAGACTGGTAAGTGGCCAGAGGTCATCATGCCAATGTAAACACTGAGAGGGTTAAATATAACATTCATAACAATTTGTAACTCAACTGCATTTGTGGGGTTTTTTTAAAACCACAGAGAAACAACACCACCACATAAAAAAAAGCCCACCAAGCCTGGCTATCTCTATCTTTAAATTATTTTCCTTGAAAGTAGCTCCTCAATGAAAGCTGCGCTTAATCATTGTTCTTAAAATTCCTTTTTAGATAGTTTGCATGAGATATACCAAATGGAAGAGGACAAGTTTAATAGGATTAAGCTGAGAAAAATGCGTTCAAGTTTCTGTGTGCAGCTCCTATGAATCTCACTCCGGATCACTTCACTGAACTCATTTGCTAATGGAAAGGTCAGCCCAAATCCCATCCACTGGACATACATTTTTGCCAGAACTATTCTCTGCAGACTATATGCTACAAAGATTCAAAGCAATAAATTAATCTTTTTAAGTTACAGCCACTCAATGCTTTAAAACTGTTGTACTATTAGTAAGGACATACCTAAGCCTGTTGTGTTTTCACATCTGAGTGTATCATCCTTCAAGATCTATTTCAACTGCTTTGAAGAATGAACAATCATCATTTTCACCATCATTAATTTCTCTGAATGAAAATAGAGGTTTGCATTAATACGAAGCCTGTGGTGCATCTAACCAAAGGCTGCTGCAGAACAGGTAGGAGCAACCACTACCCAACACAATAACAAAGCTTCTCTCTCTAATCCAATTGTGAAAAGCAAAACATGTAACAATATACTTACTGAGTGACTGCATTTCATTCAACAGCTTTATAAGCAGTATTCAGACAAGCTGGTTGGTAGTATCATCCCCATTTTACACATAGGCGATTGATGTGCAAATAAATCAGAAAGATTCCCTTGACAGAAAAATAACTTACCCAGGAATAGACCTGAACTTCCCTTTGACCATTCTGGGTGCCTAAGCAGGGATCTGCTGAGAGAAGAGGTACCCAGAATGCAAAATTCAATGCAGTGTGCATCTCTTTAAAAATTGTAAAATCTAAGGCCCACCCTCCCAAGCAATTTTACTAACAGTTTCATACCACAAACTGGTGAATCAAAAAGATAATGAGAACTGTGCAGATGGCCCTTGTGGTATCCGCAACAAAGGCTCAAGAGGAGGGGAGAGCGGAATATGGATGAAAGTGCTGCTCTATGGAGTAATGCACTGAAGGGTGTCTATAAAATCTCTTTATTGGACTGTCCAGTCATCTCAGTCTGTAATACAACCATGGCACAGTCCACCACTCCACGAAGGCTCAAGACTCTTCCCCTTTGGGTCAATTCAGAGCGAGACAAAGATTTTTCACAGATATCGAGCATTCCAGTTTTGATTTGTATCAGAGTCCACTCCTATTCTAGACACCACAGGTCTTTCCCCTTCCTCAGTTTCTTCAGATTTGATTTAATCTATAACAGCAGAAGCTGCTGGGAGGAGAAAAACAGTAGATTGAGGGTAGTTGCTGATTCAGTTCTTAGCCTTACAATAGGTAAGCCTTCAGGATAAAAGTTCCTCCACACAAACATAAGGGGGAGCATCTAGATCTGAAAGCTTGTATGTTACAGATTATTTGTTGGTTCAGTAGAACCCATCAGCATGCCAATGTGATACCTGCTCCCCATGCTTGCAGCCAGACAACATTTTCTGCATCTGCAAAGCGCAGTAGCACAGAGTATTACTGGAATACTCCAAGATGGGAACTTGATATAACAAAAGCCTGCAGAAGTCCCAATGGAAGCAAAATCACATACTTCACCGCACCTTCAACCCACCTTCAATTTAAAAACTCATTCACCCTGAAGAATCATAAAACAACAAACGCTTGAGAAATCAAACCCATTTTACACTACACAAAATGTCCAATACTGCTTCCTTTGAAATCTTCCACCTTCTTGCTGTGCTGGCAAAATCCAGGTTAAAAGATATAGTTACTGCCTTATTTCTACCTATTAGTGCAGAAAAGAAAGGTGATAGAACTGTGAAACAAATCACCAAGTTTGTCCAGACAAATAGCTGTCGAGGCCAAGAATAAGGTATTTCAAAGGTCAGGAAATACTCATAGATGCAGTCTCTTGATGTATCATCTACCAATTAGCCGCAGGCCCTAGCTGCATATAAACTGCAAAATATTTGGCTGAACTTATTTTAACAAATGAGCATTCTTCTTGTTTGTTACTCATCTGCGCCAAGTACTTATATAGAACATCTCACATTTCTTACAGCAAACTCCCAGTTTTCCCACTTACAAGAAGTGAATCAGGACTCACCAACTAAAACTGCTAAAAATTACGTAAGTACACTGACATCTCTAAGGTATAGCATCCTGTCTTTTTTTATTACCTGCAGCCACAGCTAAAGATTTAGGCTTGTCTATACTACACAATGCACTCTTCTGAAAAGTCCTCTTCAGCCAGCGGGAACCATTCCAGGAAAGATTCTTCATCTACTTGCCCCACTTTTCAGGTAAACTGACTATAGTTTTATAAAAGGAAAATTGTGCTGCCCTTAACAGCTGTCTTACCTGGCCTGTCTAGTTAAATGGTAGCAAAACTTGTTAGTTATATATAGTCTTAGAAACAGCAATTTGGAAAATAATTCACTTCCCTATTTGTCAGTTTTGGATGGGAAGTCAGAGAGGGTGGCAGGGCAGACTTCATTGCATTCCTGCCTCTCCACTGCCTGTACACACTTTGAAGGAAGGATACTACTCTAATTAGGCTTTGCTGTCCATCCATTCTGTATCTGCCTAAGTAGCCAGGCAAAGTGCAAAGCAATGCAAAATTGATTGACTTTCAACAAGCTAATAATGCAATACTGACCACCCCTGGTAATAAACCTGAGAGGCTTACCAGGGACAAATGGCTAGAATGAAAACATTTTAGGGTAACAAAGCCCACCATATCTAGCACCCACAACTAAATTTTCGTACATTTCACACTATTCCTGCAGGACACCCACCTCCTCCCTGTCTGCTGTTTAAAGGCTTGAATTTCACAATCTCTAAGAATGAGAGTGGGAAGAGAACATGCTTAGTACACAGAATGAAAAGGAGTTTATGCTTTAGGACTTTTTCCTTGTACTTACCTACACTTGTAGGAAATATATCCTCGTTGTTGATTTGCACCTCGATCCAGTCCATGAGAAGATTCATATATTGGGGTGCTGGCAATGCTGTGGGCTTCTTGTACTTCATGTCGTCCTGCCACCGGTACTCATATTTAGGGCCTCCAGACATCACCGGGCAGGTGCTCTCTGTGCAGAACTCACAGATAGTTCCATAGATGAGGTTGATCCTATTGAAGAAGTCAACAACATGGACAGCCACCCAGTCATTTTGGTCTTCTCCACTGGGCAACTGCACAGCCGCTTTCAAGTCCACGCCTGAGTTGAGAGAGGCCTGTGCTCGTTTGTGAAGTTCAAACCTCTGGGTTCCAGGTTCAAACTTACGTTTTGGGCGGAAAGTCTTATCTTTATTAAAGACTTGCTTGAGTGCTATGGACATGTCTGCTAATCTTCTGCTCTGCAGCAGCTGGCAGAAAAGCACAGCTGAGATTTAATGCAGGTATCTGAAAACAGTTGCTCCCTATCACAGGTCCTCCATCCAGGCCCTGCTTTTGTTCTCAGAGAAGCTCGTATCAACTTCAGAGCAGTCTACTAGCTCTTCCTCTTGAAAGCCTCCCAAAAGGCTTCATGTCCCTAAGGATATGGAAACAACATACATTAGTGGTAAGCTCAAGTGTGGCCCGGTCAGTTTGTTACTGTTTTACCATCATTTGCTAGTAATTATGAGCTGAAAAGTAAATATATAACAAGCTAGCCTTAAAAACTAGCCAACCCCTAACCTCATGAACATTTAAAGGAAAAAAAAAAAGCCTAATTTTTTAAAGTATTAAGGAGTTAATTTCTGTCCTCTTTAAGTATTTACCCAAATAGAGGCTCTTAAATTATCATTAACAAGCTATTTATTTTTGGAAACCTTATAGAACACAGAGTGAAACCTACAGTATTGCACAGAAATAATTAATGTTTCCCACAGAAATGTACAGAGATTGTTATTTTTCTTGACTCGCCTTCAGGAATTCAGTAGTGGTCTTAATTTTCTATTGGACTGTTCAGAATAAGTAGAAAGCAATGGTGAAGCTGCCACTTTCTTTATAGCTCTATTCATCTTCTCTACAGGGGAATACTTGGCATTGTCATTCTTAGAAAAGGAAGAGCACAGACTTTGTATTGTTCCATCTAACCTACTCTGGCAACAAAGAATGGCTTTGACAGCCAGTCCGGCTGAAAAAATAAATCACTGCACTAGAGCCTTGTTTGTTCTTATACATGCAGAAGTGTATTACCATCAGTAAAGACAGACAATTAGTAGGTGATAGGGTAGCTGGGGGCAATCTCAATTATACTTTTGGTTTAGTACTGAAGGTTTTATGATTAAAGACAGAGAGTAAACATTTCATGCTGTGCATTATTTAAATTAAATAACACAATATATTTTAAATTTGCATAGCACTACAGAAATCCTACCCTATCAGTGGCTGATGAATTCTCATCATGGGATTATGCATGTTCCATCCTTTCCACAGAAATCACTTCCATGGAAATTTTACTAGGCTGTGTGTGGAAAGTACTAAATTTTTCTGAAGACAGTTGCCCAAAGCTTTGCTGAGGGGCAGAAAGGAAGAGAAAAAGGGGCTTCTTTTTTCTTAAGCACCACAAGAAAGCAACATGTACCACAGCAAAGAGAAATCTGGTGTGCTAGAGCCTGTCTCCACACAACAGAATTTAAGTGCCATGAAAAATCCTCTCCTAAATGGCTGAAAGATCAGCATCCAGCCAATTTGCCAGCAAGCAGCAGCTAAATAAAGCCAAAAGAGAAGTGCCTGTTTTGGTGATGGCATGACGGAGGGATACTCCAATCATGAGTTTATAAACAGTTGTTCTTTCTGTGCCAGCAAAATACAAGAAGTTCAGGGATGAACTCCAAGGACACTGTTGTCTTATCTGACATGTCCCTTGCAGTAATGTTCAAAAACAGAGCTCCTGAATGTTTAAATCCAGAGACCCTGAAACCTGACAAAGGCCACGGAAAGAAGACTTTAAACAAAACTGGACTGGGAACAATTTAGTTAACTGTTCTTGGCAGGAAATGAAGGCACTTTAAAAAAACATCTTTGCCCTACAGTTTGTTACTAAGACCCATAACCTCCAGCTCTCAAACGCTCTCTGGCAGTCAGCTGTTTATTTAAAAGCCTTTCAAAGAATAGGTGAGTATTACTGCACAGACTGAGCTTGTGACTGACACACTTTGAGGTGGCATGGAGCCAATGTCCCAGTTGGCAAAATCAGGATGTTAGTTCCAGAGTTTTACAGCTCAGGTAACTAATTTTTTCCCACTTTAATATACCCGGAGCTCTTATGTGGCTACTTTGATTCCCTTCCTCACCTGTAAATATTAATGAGAACATGCAAGGAGTTTTTATTTAAAACAACAAGTTGAGCACCAAATAAAACTCATCTTCAAAAGACACATTTTGAAGCCCAGTACTCATTGCTGTTAAACCTTTTCCAAGAAAAACAGAAGACAGCATATTTTATAAGCTATTTTCTACTGAATATGAAAACATAGTAATCATATTAAATACGTACTCTTTCCCACTCCTCTCCATACATTAAGTAAAGTCTGCATAAAACCAATTACTGCAGAGAAAAAGCAACCAAAACATTCAGCAAACAACTCATTATCTCAAGTCTTCTGTGTACCAGGAGTCACATGTTGAAATTGTCTGTGGAAGCACAAACACGTCATGGTCAAATTCAACCCAGAGTAATCCAGAAGAGTACTCTGCTATGCAGCCAGTTGCAACTGTTCTTTAACCCACCAAGGCAGAATCAGAACAAACAAGAATTTCCTAGACATCTCCTGTCTGGAGAGCTTGCTGTTCAGCATCTTGCAATAAAATGTTCTTCCTCTTTCATCTTTCTATCACTTTGCAAATACAAAACTACACACTATCTTTGCAAAGCTGGACTGTAGAAGTCAAACTCACTGTTTCACTTCTCTAAGAGACTTAGCTCTACTAAGAGTTGATTTTTTTTCTTTCTCTTCGAATGTGATTGAAGGCTGTGTGACGGATAGACTTACTTTCTCATGCATTTTCACGTGCAAGAATACAAAATAGAAAAGTGTATGACCTGAATTTCACAGAAATACAGCAGTGAATCATCCCTCTGAAATATTTTTTTTTTATCCTGCTTCCTGAGGGTATTTGCTATCTAATTAACCCTTGTCTTCATTCAAAAGCTAACAGAAATGAATGAAGAAATAAACAAGAATTTTGAGACTCGCCCCCTCACTTCTGAAACAGACTTTCCTGCAGGTTACCAACTGCCCTTACTCCCTCCACTCAAGCAACCACCTCAGTTAGGTTTTTCTAAACAGTTACAAACAGCATCACCATTACTTCCCTGGAATAAAGAAGCTTTCACTTTACTCACAAGAGACAAAAGAACAGCCTCACCTGATTTTCAGTGGAGATTAAACACAGACACTTTAGGCTTGGATCCTTCAGAGGCTGCAGCTAATGGGAAAGCTCTATCCAGAGTCTGTGGGCTTTAAAAGCATCTTTACTGCTTAGGCAATAAACTGTCGGAAGTTAATGGTAAGATGGCCACTCCTCTGCTTTGGATTGAATCACTAAGCCATTGCAGGAACTCATTCACCATTAGACTTCAAACATGTTGCTGCACTGTGTTTGAATCAACAATCAGTGATGAGAGGTTTGTCATTCCATGCCAGATCACATACTGTCAATTAAAACTTTGTAGTGTTGGACTTATATAGCAAAGCTATTGCTTCAAAATCACACAGCATTAGTGAAAGGAAAACTCATCAGATAACCTCAACAACAAAAGATGAGCAAAACCTCTTGACTGGGCAGAGAATGGACTGAGAGCAGCCCTGAGGAAAAGGACTTGGGGGTCTTGGTTGATAAGCTCAACGTGAGTTGGCAGTGTGTGCTTGCAGCACAGAAAGCCAACTGCATCCTGGGCTGCATCAAAAGAAGCATGGCCAGCAGGTCGAGGAAGACGATTCTCCCCCCCTTTACTCCACTCTTGTGAAACTCCACCTGGAGTATCGCGTCCAGCTCTGGGGCCCCCAACATAGGAAGGACATGGACCTGTTGGAGTGACTCCAGAGGAGGGTGACTAAATCACAAAAATTATCAGAGGGCTGGAGCATCTCTCCTGTGAGGATGGGCTGAGAGAGTTGTGTTTGTTCATCCTGGAGAAGAGAAGGCCGCGGGGAGACTTTATAGGAGCCTTCCAGTACTTACAGGGGGCCTACAGGAAAGATGGAGAAGGATTCTTTATCAGGGAGCGTAGGGGTAGCAGTTTTAAACTGAAGGAGGGGAGATATAGATTAGATATCAGGAAGAAGTTCTTTACTGTGATGGTGGCAAAACACTGGAACAGGTTTCCTTGAGAAGTTGTGGATGCCCCATCCCTGGAAGTGTTCAAGGCCAGGCTGGATGGGGCTTTGAGCAGCCTGGTCTAGTGGGAGGTGTCCCTGCCCATGGCAGGGGGGTTGGAAGCAGATGATCTTTAAGGTCCCTTTCAACGCAAACCATTCTATGATTTTTACATCACTGGGACTGTAACTTGGCTTGCCGGCCACCACTTTCACTTCCATGACAATTTTCATCTGACAAGAATGAGAAACACTCCCAATTTCATTATCTCAGTTGATCTTGGGAGAGTTACTTCAGAGATGAAACACTCTGAACGATGCTGTGGTATTGGTTAGATTGGATCATAACTCTCATAACATCTGTGGTACAGTAGCACCCACCCTCCTTCCACGTCAAATTAAATTTGACTATTGCTAACAGGTATTTTGCAGTCTCCTCTCATGTCATAGTAATGCTAGCAGAACTGCTCCTGACTTATACCTGTGCCTAAGTTGATAGAAACTGGCTTCTAATCTCTTTTGACAAGTCCTAACTATACAACAGGGCATAAAGAATGGTCTTGTGGCCATGGCATTTGGGTTGATGCTATACAAAGCCAGTGTTCTGGATGCTTTTCTGAACTAGGCGCTTAATATATGTCTGTCCTGGTATGGGCAGCTCAGATAACTCCTTCCAACACTTCAGGTTCTCTTCTTTCTTTTCAGAGCACTGTACTTCTGAAGATGTGTGACAGTCACCAACAGTTTTTCCTCAGGAACTATTCCATGGCATGAATACTGCAGTTGGGTGAATTCCCTTTTTGTCAGAGCCATGACTAAGGATCATAACTACAGATTTGGACATATCTCAGAACAGATAACCAGATCCTCACAAGCTTTATCCATAGCATCAGCACCACAGCAATCAATGATGTCCCCAGTCTTACGCAGAAACATGCACATATAGAAGCAGCAACTCAGTCTAATATCAGGTATACCAAGTCAACATATATACATAATAAACCAGTCCTACCCATGCAGATACTACTAAAAAAAACACCCACAACAAAACACACACCATGATCACCATTCACGTCTGAGTCACTGCTGAGTTAAAAACATACTATATCATTTTGTCATATACTTTCTATTAAATCACAGGTAATAAGAATGTTAAATGACACATTGTTAATAAACACATACCTTTCATCACAGCACTCTAGCGAGCATTACACAAGTTTTAGAGGGCTACTGAGAATGTAGCTGGTATAATTCCCATTTTATTTATCAAGAAAGTGAGGAGACATGACTTCTCCAGCATAAAACACACAGTAAGCTGTCTATCCAGCAGACACTGGATAGACTACTTATCAGATACTATCCAGCAGACAGTGTCTGAAAACCAAGTCTGCATCAGCTGATTTTTACTTCCCCCCCCCCCCCCCCCCCCCCCCCCCAAAATATAAGTCTCCTTTTTGAACACTGGCATAGTCTGATCCAAAGCCAGCTGAAGCTTGTAGGAAAGCACATATTTGATCCAAATCTTGCTAAGGTCCAATATTTTGTAGACTTCTCATGTTTGGCTTCATACTTCACTATCCATCCAAGGGCCATTTTACTACAGCTACATCAGACAACTGGTACAGCAAATACATTATATGGAGGCACATACACAGACCATGCTCCTTTCTGATTGAGCAAATGTACACTTTTTCTACTTCCAGGCTCATGTGAGCATTATACTATACAATCAACAGGTTTTCTGTTTAACACACTGAAGTACGAAGTATTAGTAAGGAAAGGCCTGTCCTGAAATCTGAAAATACTTTTCCTATTTAACAAAGTAAATATCAGCCAAATGAGTAGGAACAATAACATTTTTGTTATGTTATGATCCAATATTATTTACATACTTAAATTTGTGCAGTGCAGTGCAGCTAAGTTTTACCTGAAATCACAAGGGAAAAAAATGTTGTGCAATTATTTGTATTCATAGTGAAGACTTCATGATATGAGAAGACATTGTATAACGTACATAAGAAGATTAAGATTTGCCTTCTGGTTGTGCCAGAATTGAAAGAGAAAGCAAAAGGATCAAATCAAATTTATGTTACCGAGAATATGTCTCTCAAAAGCCGCACACACAAACAGAGGAACCAGATTCTGATGGTCAGTATATCTTTTTCTACGTTCCATCCTATCCTCAACAATCTTGCAAGTTTCATAAAGGCTAAACTCCTAGAAATAAGGATGTCGGATTAGTACTGTAAGACTTAAAAGAAGTATACACAGATATGTGTAAACAACATCTCAGTTTCACAGGTGCTGGCTTGGATAGCTTCTCCATGGCTTCTACAGTGACAGTTTTCAGGTAGAACCATCACTATTAAGGACAACAATGTCCTGGTGCAGCCTTTGTCCATGGTTTCTGTGTTATTTACATGAAAGCTAGAGCATGTCAATTAATACACAAAATAACAATAGTAAACGGTAGCATCCAGTGAAAGGAAGCTTACTGATGCTTCAGGACAAGAATTTGCTTTTGTTTACTGTGGTAGAAGTCCCAGAAACTTTAGGAGAAAAAAAATCAGAATTTGTCTTGAAGTCCTCCTCCCAAGAAAGGATTCCTGGGGCTTCTCCAAGTTCTTCCCCTTCCTCTAAAGCTACTAGGATTACCTTACACTAATCCCTATGTGATAACGACAGTAACAACACTTCAGCCACAAGGTACTCAGGTGGAAAGCACAGACTGGAAAGAAGCCTTCCCATAGTCACAAACACTTCTCATATATAGCAACATCCATTCATTGGACATGCAATAACTAGCCTTTGTTTTGTCTATGTATGGAAAAAAAAAAAAGAACAAGTGATTTCAGGAGACACATAAAAGCCACAATTGTAAAAGATCGCAGAAAGCAGCATAAATTTTATTTTCATAATCAGAGTGCCAAGGCTCAATAGAGTAAATATAAATGACCTTTGATTCTTTTCTTGTTTAGACTAGTAACCACTCCACCTCATTTCTAAAGTAAAAGATTGGAAAGGGAAAGCAAAATACAATGGATAACTGTCTATAAAACCATGTGCTTTAAAAATGAACATAGTTACATAACATTTGACAAACAATATATTAGATCAGCTTCTGCTATGCTAATATTATGGCAACATTTGACAAAGGGAATAAAATGATGCTATATCATTCTGCCAAAATACAGAGATTTTCATAGTGATAAAATTGAAAAATAATAAATGGCTACAGACTAGGGTCAGTCCCTCTGTTGTGAATAAGTAGCAATGGCTTGGGTGGGTGTCAGGAGATAAAACATGATGTTTGCAGGCCTTTTTAGACAAATGCCATTAATGATACTACCATCATATTTGCCATGAGTATATTTCAGTGGTGATGTGAGGTAGAACTATTGCATTTTAGTATCCCAATGCTTTATTTACAACCATTTAATTCCACTTTCAACAAATTTCCCTTCTATACACACTACAAAAAGGAGAAGTCCCTCTTCCCTTAGGAAAATTAGAACAATAAAACAATTAAAAGGTGACTTGAACAGCAGTCATTTCTACAATGAAGCATATTAGCTGTTCGACAGCAGCAGAATCAGGTATGACTCCTCAAATCGTAGGTGATAAGTGCTATTTATTAATTGAAATGAAGCATGCTTTTCACCATGTGGACAAATGTTTGTGTTTTAACAGAGGACTCGCCTCTCAACCACTATTATTCTAGTGCCTTTTACAAGTGTTAAATGTAATTGCACCTCATCTGAAGTTCTGGAAATTTACACTGATCACTGTGAAGAAACAGAGCATACCCTGCCACTCACTTCTTCACTGCAAGTTTATATTGTAGCAGCATCCATGGCAACCCAGTCAGGAACATGGCCTTACTGTAGCAAACGTTTTAAGGAACTGAAATAAGTATCTCTCAGAACTACAGTAAAGAAACTTGAAAAAATGCATGGTTTAGATTACACTGAAGTTCAGCCTCTATCCCTCTCTCATACAGGAATTTAAGGTCTTGACCCTCTACAGACATGCAGTCTACAGACATACAGTCATGCAGGGGTATGTATGGCTACAAGTTTTTTCTGAAAAGTTAGTCCTGCCTCACCTCCTCGCCTTTCATGTTCCTGCCTTCTTGCCATCTCCCCTGTGATACCTGGCCCAGGTGTTTATATATCCCCTTGCATGGAGCCGTATGAGACTTAGACATAAACAGCAATAATTAAACAAACCACCGATTTTTCATCGTAATCAATTTCTTTCATCTCTTGCTTAGCCACATAGCACAGGGAAGAGGACAGCATAAGAAAAGGTCTGTTTGGAAGAAAAAGGATGAGATAGATGGGATAGGAAACCCGCAGGAATGCTTTTTCAGCCACAGCCACTTTAGTGAATCACAGTGTTTGCCATGATCATTTCAGACCTCCCAAACCTTTAAAGCAGGTGGGGAACTCCCTTTAGCTCAGGCAGCTATCAAGGCTGAAGTCTCACAGAGTGACAGACCACAGCGAAGCATGCAGTTCTGACAGTCTCTTTGAACGCTGTTTTTTTGTTACACACCCTGGTTCTTCCGGTTCTCTCCCTGGTCCACAGGCTTTTACTGGTCTGAGCTGTGGCTAGCACATGCGCAAGCAGAGCCACTAAACCACATTCTCTGTAAGTACACAAACATCCTCTGCTTTCATTTATCAAGCGCTTGTGACCTGCTACATCCTTCCACCACTAATGAAACAAAGCCTTTATGAGTGTATGTGCCTTGTTTCGCCAGCTGCTGTTACAATAAACACTCTTGTAACCATACTGGTAGATTGGATGGTTCAGCTTACTTACTGTGGTAGGAGCAGCAATAAAACCAGCTCACTAACCCTGATTCTGCCAAAATCTTTCCGTCTCTGTGGAGTCCTCACCACAACTGTGTATGGTTGTTACACTTTTGTAGCATGCTTATTGAGGCATTTGCTGCAACAGTGAACTGTTATCCTTCATTCCTTTAAAAAAAGAAAATATACAGGGGACAGGTGAAAGGAGTAAGAAAATTGTAGCAGCCTTGAAGAAGAGGAGGAGATACAAACTAAATTACATGGTCATTCTCTATGATAATACACATTTGTGTCCTCCAGCATGTTTAATTTCTGACTCCAACCTATTTCTGCCGATGAAATTTTGACTATGCTACAGTCAGTGGGAGCTCTGATACTGACTTCTACAGAGCTAAAATTTTACTTTTATACTCTGAACACTCTCCTTTGACAAGACAATAAGAACTCCTTATTAAACTACCATTCAACTTCACAAATCTCTTTGTTCTGTTCAGCTTAATTCACTCCTAAATCTACATTCTGGCTTTTAAAAGCACTGGCACAATTAAGTAGAAAGGGAGACAGTTAAAATACAATTTCTTGCTCACTCCTACACTCTCAGAACATCCGCACAATTCCCATAAAAAAGCTTAAACTAAGTCCACTGAAGTCTCTTGAAAACATGCCAGTCAGCCTATGTGAGTGATAGAGAATAGCAAAACATGCACACGTAAAAATGTGGTCTCAGACCTCATGTCAGGGCCTAACTCTTCTTTGTTGTGTAAAGATCAACCAGAGGGCAATACACGGCAATACAATGGCTTATCTTCTACAAGGCAGCAGTTTATCCCCTAGAACTTCCAAGGGTCCTACTCTGCATGCAGTGGCCAAACTCAGTTTTATATTTGGTCTGAATCTTAGCTTTAGAAAACCATGTATATGTTCTGCTTTAAGGAAAAAAATCTAAATCATACATTCCATTTCAGTGACATTTCAATTAAAACCACTCCTTTTCTTGTCCAGGGAAAGCACGCAAAGAAACGAAGATACAAAGGCAGAGCCATGTTACGTATGCTACACTGGCAGAGATAAATAACTAACAGTCCATGGAGAAAACAGTATTTCCTGCAAGCATAGATACTGAAAACCAGAGGTAAGAAGGCTAGCTGACTTTCAGTCAGACTCTTTAGCCTTAATCTTCCTTCTCCCACCAAGCTCAAATTAATGTGACGAGGGTGCACAGGGGAGAGGCAGGTTGGTGACACAATGCCTCATCAGCTGTCCTAAGAAGCTCAGGAATTCAGAGGTGTTTTCCAAAGCAAGGGTCTGCAAAGAGGCTATGGCATCTTCAATTGGTGCGCTGCACCCTTTTTAACAAACACTGGTAATTCTCATCATGGACATGGTGATTTTCAGTTACAAAAAATTACTCTTAACTCCACGCTGCCAAGAGAGAAAATTTGCCTAAGTCAGTTATTGAGGTCAACCCTGACCCATGCAGTCCCTCAAATTGACTGCCAATAACTCAAAAACGAGTGGGATTGCTGCAGGCACTAAACACTCCCATAAGAGGACAGTGAAGGTAGCTTCAGTATTAATAAAGGGGAGATAGGAATTATTTGTCTTTATAAAGTAGAGTTGATCAAGACAAGACAAAATGCATGGTTGCTTACAAATGGAGGAGTATGAAAAAAAGTGCAATAATTTAATTGCAAATATGTTTCAATTATTTAGACCATAAATCTAAAACCTTGTCCTGAAATGGAGCTCCAGCAGCTGTAGGACCCAATCCATTGACTTTAAGCCACAGCTCTGCATGGTTATCAGAAAAGCTAAGTGTATGAAACGAAGAAATATTTGTTTCCCATGGTTTGCGTCAAAGTGCTCAATATGGCAGGTAGAGAGAGTGGCAGCACCTACAGCTGATTATGGATGTTTTCAAACTCAAACCAAGGAGACATAAAGTCAAAGTATTTGTACATGTGTCTTTTGAAGAACACAAAAGATTTCACAGATGTGAGAGTGATGATGATTTTGTAGGTCAAGGGTGTGGTGTGCTGGTAGCCTGCGACTTGGCAAGTCATACTGTGCTTCAGCAGCATGCAGACACAAGGCACAGCCTATGCAGTTGGTGGTGGGGTCAGAAGTGTCTTCTTGTGTGAACTGTGCTTTCAAAATACAGAGAAATAAATTATCCACCATGTTGATTTATATGTTGGTCTTAACTTGCAGGACTAAACTGGCTTGATGGCTGAAGAGATTTTTCTACAGAGAACTATTCTGATCATCACCCTGCAACTTTATCATGGTCAACCTTATCATTTGGTCAAGATGACTTACTATTATGCACAGGGGTAAATACAGAGAACCTGCTAAATACATGCACTGCCACCCACCCCACCCCCCCGCCCCAGCCCATACACCAGGCTAGAAGCAACACCTAGGGTGAGGTAATCATCCACAATCCAGAGCTCTAAATCAGCACTCTTGCAGCACTCACTTGCAGAAAAAAAAAAAAAAAAAAAAAACAAAAACAAACTGTTTTCTTTGCCATCTGTGACACCTGAAATATAACAAAACCAATTAAATGAAGTCAGAGACGTGATATATCAAGAACTTAATATTGGAAAGAACACTGAAGATAGTAACTACATCCTCTGAGGACAGTCAGCCTTCTCTCCAACGCATGATACAACTGTTGCTGTAACAAGGACTGTTCACCTGGGGAGAGTATAGGACAGAAAAAAATGTGCTGTCCTTTAATGCAGTTTAGCAGTCAGTAAGTAGCCAGGACCATACTGACTGGATAGCTCTGCAGAGAGCATCACGCACCACCACCAGGGGAGCAATGCACTAGCAATATGCTGTAAGGAACCAGAGGCATTTAACACAGGAAACAAAACTTCTACTCACAAACTGATCTAGAAGGAGAGTTTGGGTGGTTTTTTTTAATTAGTGCCTGTGGTAAGCACTTTATACGCAAAAGTACAGTATTTGATAACTCTTTATGGTTTGTGGTCAGAGCAACTCTCATCCAGCATTAGCTCCGAGATCAGGTTTTTATGTTCCCCTAAACCATTTTGCATTATGCAGCACTCTCCTCCTAACCACACACAAAAAAATTCAGTGTGACAGAGTTGTAAGACCAAGCTCTCAACAGGTATAAAGAGAGGACAATTTCCTTCACTGCAAGCTAAGGAACTGGCTTTTCAAACCAAGTTGCCCACAGCTGTGGCCAGTAAATACCCAGTACTACAGAAAGAAGGGAACAAAAAATCATTGTTTATACAACATGCAAAAGTGACCAGCAGCAAGGGTTAGGATGGGTTCTTTGCTAACCATTACAGCAAGCAGTTTACTCTGAAGCAAAATAATTGAGTGTTCCTTGTGGTCTGTGCAGCCATAGCTCCAACAAACAGGGAAAGCACAGCTGACAATCTCTGGATGGTGTCATTTGAAGGACTCTGCTTTGAACTAGGGTGGTTCCCCATAGCCTGGCACTGCACAGTTTAGCTGTAACTAAAAGTCAATTGCTGATTTTAATCAAAATTTTACTGTGAAGCTGACACAGTTTGGAGGTAGGAGTTGTCATGGTGGTTAAGCTTCCTCCTACAGAACTAGTTTATGCAGCATGTTTCCCACATCATAATTTCAGTAACTCCCCAGCAATTTCTGGCCAAGAAAAAAGAAAACGTGATAGCTTCCTGTTTGTACTTGTATAATTATATGTCGCACATGCTGTGACTCAAAAGGAAGGTCTCCCTCTGTCTCAGTCCCAACCAACACCATTACAAACTTTTATTTGCTGGTATAACTAAAATGTCAGTAGGGAGTTCCTGTGGTGATGTTTCTTAATGAACCTTTGAAACTTCAAGGTCACTTTCCATGGTACCTCATCCAATAGCCTCACATCTAAAGCAGAGCTGGACAGAAGAGCTTTAGAGGGAACTGCTAAAAAGCACCTAAGTCCTGGTACTTTTCACTAAGAGATGCTGGGGAAGGTATGTTGCAGGAGAGGCTGCCCTATCAAAGACACACCCAAACCAATAGGTGGTTACAGTGGTTACAGCAGTGGAGGAATTCACAGCACCTCCAGTATTATCTCTTAACACATGCGTATAACCCATACAGCAGTAAGATTCTTATTCCCTCAAAATAAGATTTCATAAGACACACAATCGCATAACCCTTAAGACGTCACAAGCAGAGGTTGGTTCAGAGTAATTATAGCAAAAAAACCAACCAACAACCCAGAAGATCACTGAAGAGACAAAACAGGCTTTGTGAGATCAGAAGCAGGAAAGCCACCAAAATGTATGCAGAAGTCATTGGGATAAACAGTCTTGCACTATCTGCACTACCTGCATGCAGACTCTGAGTCCTCTACCTTATCCTTTTAACAGCTCCCTCCCAATGTGAGAATCTGAATTCTCACTTCATTATCCATTAATATTCTGCTGCTGAAAAACTAACTTAAAAGTATTCCCAGGAAGGCTGCAAGATACGATTTTTTCAGATAATCTGGAGAACCTTACATAATTCATAATTTGTACAAGTTAATTGTATTTAACTGAAGAAAAACAACACCAAAGAATATCCTCCCAAAACACCACTTATTGCTTGATCTTAAAAAGTGATTAGCACCTGAGGTTTCTACCCTACCCCAGCCCTCCCCTCACTTATGTACAGTCTTCCAAATGGGAAGAATTTGGATCAGCAACACACTTTTCACCCATTCACCGAGACCATGGCCTACATACCATACCCTGGCTCACATCATAATAAAAACAAGAGTATCTTTTACATAGTTGAATGTCTCCATGCCCAGGTTCAGTATCTCTTTCCTTCTCCTGCTTCCTACCAGAAACACACATCCTGCAACACCCAGAAGATAATGGCGTTAAGATATTTTTTTCACTATACATTTAGCACTTCTACTACATTACTTTGTTATATTTATTTTAGTATTTTAATTTATCCATTAGAATTTTACTGAATCTTTAACAACACTAAGAATGCTGGTAATGTTCAGGCCAATTTTAGCACTTGCAATTTATCCCTAAATAGGCATTAAGCCAAAACAGCCTTAGACCTACTCCCCTTTAGGATGCTTTCATCATTCTGGTTGCTACGTAATTAAATGGTTAGGAAATTGCACTGCTACCTTGCTATTCTTTATCCCATTTCAATCACATCTTTTTCTACCCATGTATTCTATACATAATGGTTTTGATCCAGTCACAAATTATTTGAGTAAACCCAGCCATATCACACACAATATCTGCTATTAGAGACGCAGATGCCATCATAAATTTTGAGGCAGCAATCACCACAGATCCCGAGAGTACTCCAAAATAATAACGCATATACTCTCTGAAAAGCATGCCACCCAGGTGACTAACTGAGAAGACTGAATCCCTATCCTAATACAACAGGGATAGAAATCCAAGTTTTCTTTAGAAAAATGCATGAGAACCCAGGATGGCAAGCCACACAACTGAGTTTCGAAACAACCAGTTTTCTGAGGGAGTTATTGTCTTGTAGACCACTGCTCTGGCTCCAGCAAGACTTGAAACTTAGGCTATAGGTTCTGTAGGAACCACCAATAATACCCAACGAGTACCAAGGTACAAATCACTGCATGTGTATCTGCAGATGCCATAATTACAGCAAACCGGACAGTATTTAATAGAGAGCTTGTCCCATACTGCTTCACATACTGAAAACACACATCCCAGCAATGCTATAGGATCCGACAAAGTTTCAGAAATGCTTTCCCCTATTGTTTTTTCTCTATAAGGAATTTTTATCCCTTCTAGTCCTCTCTTTGTTCCAAAACATCCTCTTCATTTTCTTGGGGCTTTTTTTCTTTCTCCCCTTCTTCAGTCTTCTACTGAAGTTTCTCATAGCCACATCCAGGAATTGCAATAGGCTTTGGTTTAAGTGCCAACTAAACAGCAATTCAGGAGCCTGACAGCACACAGTAAAGCAAAGGCTGCTGGCTACATCCCATTTTGTCTCTATCGCGTTTCTAACCCCAGGTTCAAATATGGAAAACAATCAGGCAAATATACAAAGATAGTGTAAACCACCTATGTTTGCTGCTTTTTATATCATTATGTGCAGACAGGTTCAATTATTAAATTATTGAATGTGTGTGGGAGTACGTGCAATTAGAGAAGTATTCTTCTTGCGCACTTCCTGTTTTAAGAACAGGATAACATACTACAAGTTCTATAAAATAAAATGAGATTAGCTCCATTTAGGTCAGAGCCAGACTGATGTGGCACCCCTGGGAATTCAAGATAAAATCGACTACTCTGTGATTCATTCTTTAATACACCTGCTTAAGCTGGCATGAAAAGTGTGGTGTAAGTAATATATAAATTTAGATAACGTGATCACTATAAAGGAACATGATAAATATAGGAGAAAACTTCAAATACCAACTACACCAGTTATAATTACAATGGAATAATCTACTCCTGCCAGGAAATAAAGATTTCCAAAATTATGCTAAGCATCATCACTCTTCTGTTTCTTTCAGCTCCAACTTCTTAATATTAAAAGAAATATGAACACTGGCACTACATTTTCCACTACTCAACAGGCAAAACTGAAATGTTCTGAATATGGAAGAATAAACAGCTAACTTGCAATGCAAGCATACATTCATATTCAAATACATTTTCATCACTGGACTGAACAGAAGGAGTTAAATTAAACTCATAGCAATAAAATGGTCATGCCGATTTATTGCAATACAAAATAACAGTTAACTTTCAGAAGTCTATCCAGACCTCTCTAAAGGGCTGAGATTTACTTTATAATAAACATATTGATAAGTCTTGAGAAAATCTAAGGATGCTTCTGACATTGTGTAGGCTCCATGCAAACTGTACTATTCAAAGTCCAATGTAATTCATTCAGTGAGGCAGACTACATCTATTACATAGATGTAATATGTAGCTGTTCTAGCCTATAGAGACAGATTTCCTTCAAAGCTTGTATATTTGATATAACCTCCATTTTTTCAAGAAACACACCAGTGTCCCTCTCTCAGAGGCAGAACATAACACTTAATTTCTAATACACAGGTACTTATCTAACACCCCCTAGCCAAATGACATAATAACCTGCAAAACTCCAGAGAACAGTTGTCATCTATGGCAGGCTGGACACATAAAACTTTTGCTTGTTGATAGAGGTCTTTGGATATACTGACTCATATTTCATCTGTGTGGCAGAGATACTGTATCCAGACTGTGAAACTGCACACTCCATTCCTGAATTTGCCTTGCACAAAAGAGATTTCAGCATACGGTTGCCAGAGGGTAAGGGGTAACCTTATATGCTCGCTTCTGATCTGTCACATCCTTTGTCATTAGGACTGTTAGATTAAATGCATGGTTTATTCCAGTATCAAGCAGATGATACAATACAGCTTCACTGAAAAAAAACGCCCAAAACATTATGTCAAGCATTGTGCTTCTTGTCTGCTTAAGGCTTCACAATGTTTTGGTTTCTAGGACATTATCAGATGAATACAATTAGTCTAGGATGCAGATGGTGCACTGCTGTACTACTGTTCACATGAGCATTAAAAGATGAGACTTTGCTGGAATAGACTGCAAGAGTGCAGGCAGCAACCCAAACAAATGAATTAGTTCAGCTGTGCTTCTTTGTTTCGTGTGAAGGTATAATGAAATGGACTGAGGAAAGGGGACATCTGTGGGGAATAAAAGGAATCAACTTCTTGTTTCAGGCCTTAATATCTCTGAAAACTAAACCAACCCCTACTGTTATCCTACTGTCTGCTTTGAGTTGAAACACTAGCATGCACACAGAAAGATCTTCAGGAATAAACTTTCAGTATAAAGAAAAATTCTTGTTTAAGCTTTACTGGCTCTAAGCAGAGAATAAGAACTAAGGCATGCTTTTCTTCCCCAAGACGAAGGTAAAAAAGAGCACAGAATAGCACAAAACTATCCTGTAAAGATTTAAATTTGTTCCATGATCAAATTTACACCTACTTGAAGTCAAGCAGCAATCTTTTTGTGGGTAAACATGTTCTCACTTAATTTCAAATTTCTAATCCGGCTTCCATGTAATTTTTTGCAGACTATTAGTCCTTCTCTGCTATTGTACCCATACACATTCACTCATGTTTACAGATCTGAAACAAGTATCTGCTACTAGTTCAGTACCTTAGTTCCAGAGGAAAAATACGATGATGACCCTGTGGAAGATAAGTAGTAATAGCTCCTTTTAATTGTTTTTGTTAAAGGAAGAAACCACCTCTGGAAATGCTATACCTGTCAAGCATGAGATGAAATGGGATGTTAAGGACTTTCTAACTATGAAGCTTTAAGACTCAATGCCTCACAAGGATTTAACATTTTGGAAAATGCACTTACAATTACTCCTTTCTATAATATTGTACTAAAACAGCCCACTAATGGGAAGTCTGTCTCCTTTTTACCTAACATAAGTATAAAAGAGTAGTCTGGAGAGCCCACAAAGATTTGGCTTTTCATCATGAAAAATCATGGCAAAAATATACTTCAGTGGACCTGATTTTTTTTGTGTGATTCCCATCAAGTGCTTTTGAAAAGAAATCTTGGAATTTAAGAGTCCTAGACGTGTTTTAAAATAGCTTTCACATCAGATGAAATATACTGGACCATTTTACATTCCTTCCTTTAGTTTAACTAATAAAACAAGGCTGACCTGTCTAAGGAGAAGCTTAGTTTTGATCACAAAACCAGTACAGATTGTGCTGAATTTAATACTAGTGCCTAATAGTGTTACTGCAGCAATATAAACACATTGATCAGGACATAATTAAACCCCACAATTTACAAGTGACAGGGCAATATGAACAACACAATAATGTAGTATCTATCAGCTTCATTTATTGCATTGCTGAGCACAAACCCGTATTAAGAGCAACTAATGGCCCTGCCTTAGAAATCTAGTAATTACAAGTAATAACTCAGCAACTCCACCTTCCTGGATTAAATGTCAGATTATATGGCATAATAAACAATCACACATATGTCATGGTTTACGCCAGATTGGCCAATGACGGATGACTGATGCTCTCCCCTACCTATCGCTCTTAAAATAGAAAGGAGAGAGAGAAACAGATTCATGAGTTAGAAGGAACTAAACTACTTTAATGAAATATTAATAATAAAATAAAAAATAAATAATGAAATAGATACAATATATACAAAACTGTATCAAGCTCCCAGGATGATGTCACCGGCAGGCACAGGGGAAGTCCCAGACTGGACTCACCAACAGACAGGAACTGGATTCCAGATCTGTAGCCAGGAACACACAGATTGGGTCAAAGGCAGATGAACAGACAAGAGTCTTCCTTGGACGCCGGCCACTGAAGAAAGAGGCTGACCCCTTTGATCCCTCAGCTTTTATACTGAGCTTGATGCAGATGGGATGGAATACCTTGTTGATCAGTTTTGGGTCACCTGTCGTGTCCGCTCCTCCCCGCAGGTGGGACCCCTCTGTGCTTTTCTGCTTCTGACCCTTCAACGGGGCAAATAATGAAATTAGCTGACCTTGGTTTTTATAGCAATACGTATAAGCATGAGCCTCTCTGCATATCATTCCTTGGCATAAATTAGAAACAATCACATCTTATCTCTCTGGAAGTGAACAGTGTCTAGACAACATGCTGTTAATTTCAGAGAGTTAGAAGAGGCTTAGCTAAGAAGTAAAATTACTGAACAGTTGGTTCGGTTCTGTTCTACCTCAAACCACAACAACATACTAAATCAAATAAGTGCATGAACAAAGCTCTAACGAGCAACTCCAGCAACTCTCAGTTATCTATCAGTAACTTACTGGGTGGGAAACCTGGAGAAAGGAGAGTAAGGCAACTATACCTCTGGACTGATGTCTAAAACAAGCTAAATTCTAAAAGGGCTTAGGACTGAACAAATTTTGACTGTTCGATTTGCAGAGACTACACAATTCCAGCCAGGGAGACAATTTCATACTGAGCACAGCCTGATCACCTAAGCCACCTGACCTAGCCAACGCTGATACTTCACCACTGCACTCCCCAGGACACAGAAATCTCTTGGATTTGTGGTTTCCAGGCCACTCCAGTCCTCAAAGTGTCACTACACTCCAATCCTCAGACCACAAAAACTGGGGAGGCCTTCTAGCCCTTTGGAGCACACTGGTCCAGCAATATGTTCAGGCTAATCAATGCTCCCCTAATGCAGAACATTGGTGGCTCAGGCACAGATAAATACAGTAGTACAGCAGGAGCAAGCGCAGCTGCCACTGCCATGACTGAGAACATGGCCAAAGCTAAAGCTTTCAGGTCAGCAGTGGGGGTTACTGTCATAGCAAAGTACATAAATCCTAGGAATTTACTTCTTCTGGGATAAAGTGTAGGATAGTAGTAAGGTACAGAGGAATTACAGTTAGAACCTTTGGGAAGGGAGTCATCTGTTCAAATGTAGGTATTTCTGTTGTAGATTTTGACACATTTGGTTCTTGCCTGAGCTCCCATTATCATTAATGAAGAGAAAGGCATTTCTAGGACACAATTCATCTCACCCTAGACATGTAAAATACGTTCAGATGCATCAAACTTAAAAATGCTCATCTGTCTCCTCTGACAATAAAGGTAGCCTAAGGTAATGAGCCCAGATGTGCAAGTATGACAGTGTAAACTGGAAGCTGCAGTTCCCATCCTTAACATCCCTTCATGCCCTCATCACTACCACATCATTATATTATGCTCATGCTCCTTTGCCCATTTTTCTTCTACTGTCTAAACAGAAGCACAGTAATGCTTATAAGTAAAACAAGGTTTCATTAATACATCCAAGGAAAACATTATGTGATTCTCTGATGCAAGATACTTTTAGAAAATGACTAATTATTATGTAAATATTGTATTGGATCTTCATGAGAGAGTAATACTTCTCTACTGAATTTTAATACAGCAGTGTAGAAGTGCCTCCAATGGCATATGATATAGCTGCAACAGATTATGAGACCTAAGATTCTCATACACATGACTTAAAATCTACAGGACAATCAAAAGAAAAAAAAAAAAAAACCTAATCCCTGACACTTTCTGTCTAATCCCATTGGAGGCCTTACGGTTTTAATGCAGCCACTGGTGTCCTCGCACATACTGCACTGAAATTTCAAAGTTACTCTTTCCAAACTTATTCCTCTTAAACACATAGCAATTCCATTGACTCAATACACACTGATATAAAATATAACAAAGAGTTTAGAAATGTAAACTAGAAATTAGCCACTATCATGGCAGAGAGAGATCCCTCCTGGTCTTCATTAAAATAATTTTACTTGCAAAGGTGTGTAACACCTGAAAGTCCATTGACTGTGAATATGCTGGTGAGAACTCGGTAACAATTTTTAAGCAACACTGTTAGAAATCTATAGAACAATTTAGTCCTGCTGAAAAACACCAGATACTAACATATCTGTCTTGCTCCTCCTTGCTAGTTCCCTGGAAGCTGTTCTTGATCTTACCTATCCAAGGCAAATGACTGCTAAATTCAAATGGTCTTACATGGCCTGCATGCATGCCCTTACAAATACAATCTCATTCCTGTCACCTTATTTTATTTTCATTGTGTTGAGTAGGTTGTCATAAGGCACTAGGCATTACATTAAAAGGCTGTAACCAGTTCAATGAAGACTTTCAAGGCTAAATCCTTCATCTAATAAATCATATGCACTCCCTATTATCGTGTGAAGCCCTCTACTACAGCATAAATTAACCCCTTATACCTATCTTACTTTCTCTTAGAAGACCTCAAGCTATAACCATCTTTTAATTCTAACTAGTTCCTATATGAAAACAGCATTATGCCAGACTTTGGAAAATAGAAGCTGATGATCTCTCTTGGTAATGCCTGGCACAGCTGTCTCTCCAAGCCTTTATTTTTGTTACCATGCTAGTTTAAAGTATGATGCAGAAGAAAGTACCTGGAAAAGAGCATATCAGTTAATATCCTGAGGTCGTCATAGCAGACTCATCCATCATCCTGTGTGGATACTGCAACCTGTCTCGATGGAAAGCAGCCAGCCTTGAGAATTTTGGAGACTGGCTCTACAGCAAACCTATCTGTCTGAGTGGGAGGGCTGGGTTACACAAGCTTCTCCCAGCTTATGCTCCAGTATTACTGGTAAGAGATAGATCATTAATAACATTATTTGCAAATCTGCCTAAAAAAGTGACCTGGCACTTGCATTTGGGTCATTGTATTTTGTAAAGAAGCACACAGCAGATTTCAAGACTGTCTAAAGCAAAAAGCACAAGCAAAGTTCTGCTTCCTCCAAATCCCTCATAAAAGAGAGAGAAAAGCTGTCTAGATATGCAGTCAGGAAGAAATGCAAGATTCCCAAGGATTCCAAGTAAAAAAATATTCCTATGCTCTCAGGACACTAAATGAGTGAAATCATGCATCTCCTGTGCTCTGTACTACAGAGATCAGCCATATTTTTTAGCAGTTCATTCTGTTCTTTTATTCCATCATGAGGGACAAGATGCTTCAGCAGAGGGCTTTTCAGTCTAAGAATGGTTGTTGCAAGACAAGGTCTCTTAAAGGTAGTGTCAAATCAAAATTTTGTTCAGGGATTTCAGTGCAATGCCATCAGTATTTTACATGCTTTATGTTACATTTTAGGACTCTCTCCTGCCCTATATACCTAATGGAAGCACACTGCCCCTGCAATCATCCACATTTAGTGACATTGCAGAAACCAGTAAATTGCTAGGAAAGCACTAGAAAAAGCTAGGAGGTAAAAAGCCTACATCTGCAAGTATAATGAGCTGTACCACCCAAAAGGAATTTTCCTGCTTTATAATTCTTTAAAGGCCATTAATGTAATCAAGTTGTGTTGGGTGCCTATATCAGTACAATAAATCAAAAAGAAATCTGGTTATAAAAGCTACTTCATTTTTATAGTGAAAGATCTGGTTTTCAAATGGCCCATCTCTCTGCTGTAAGATATAACCACAACATTCTTATCAAAACCAATCCCACTGTCTCTCGTGTAAAATATTTGTCTCCTCAAGTGCTTTGAGAACAGCAGATGAAAGCAAGAAACATGACAGCAAGTCATTTGTCCAAGGTCACACATCAGGCCAATAGCAGACCAAGGAATAAAACCACAGTTGCCTCATTCGGAGTTGCCATCTGTCCGTAAAGCTAATCTCCGAACACGATCTTGAAGTAGACTGCACCTCTCTTTAACTCAGCTTGAACCTGCTCAATGAAACAATGTATGTCCTGATTTCTACTGGAAAATGGAGTCCTCTGGATCTAATAGAGTCACATTGGAAATGAATAAGTTTGGACTTCAAGATGTGAGAAAAATGAGTAGCACAAATTTGACATCTTCTTATCCCTCAGGAAGTTTTTTCTCTGACCTGCTAGGAAATTGGACTGCTGTTAAAGTCTCAATGTCATTAAATTAGAACAGGCATGGTCATAATTATTGAACTAGCATGTTCAACCTGCAACCAGAGCAGAAAATAAGAGAAATGGGAGGCGCCAGCTCACGTTATTGGAAAAAAACCGGATATGATTCATTATATTTTTTGGGACAGATGGAAGAGCAGAGGACGAATTTGATTTAATTTATGAGTTCACTTTTGTCTCCTGCATGTACTCTAGTCCTTCATCTAACTGCTTGACAGTCACGTCTTCTTCACTGTCTTGTTTCTTAGCTCTGGAAACTGTACCATTTTCCAAAGGAACAGCAATATTTTAGACTGAGAAGGTTTATAAGTTGTTGCTTAAGGTCACTGTCTGAAAACAGTAAGTTCTGAAGAAGAAAAAGAAAAATGGTATCGGGGACAATCTTAGTTGAAAGAAAATGCAAAACCTCTTGAGGTTCCAATGCCCAGCATCTTCTCTTACATTTCTGTGCCTTTTTCCAACACAGCACATCTGCCCATCAATCTGTGATTAATAGAGAACAGTTGCTCATTCACCTTGGGGCACCTAGAGTAAAAGTGTTGTTTGGAGCACCTAGAGTAAAGGAGTATGTTTGAACTTATTCAAGGGATATCCAAAGACTGCCAACTTGTGTGTAGGTTCACACTCTGCCAGTGAATGGTCTTCTAGCACCAAGTTCTTTGGATCAGGGGAATAAAATGCATCTCCTTCAAGCTGAATTATCACGATCCCATTGAAGGAATAAATCAGGCCTCCAGGCTCATAATACTTCTGGTGGTGACAACCACAACAAAATTACAGAAAAAAATATTTTAATTCAGGAAATTACTTCAAGACCCCATTAAAAGTAACATGCATGTTATATTTATAAAGAAATTACTTATAAGGGTATATACTACTTATAAGGACATTCCTTATAAGAAATTAAACTCCTTAGAAACAGTGTATCATTGATCTCCTCTGCTCATGATCCAAAGGTCTATCTCAACTCTCTTTACCGAGATGCAAAGACTTAATCCTTCAGCCCAAATTCTGTCCATATAAAAAGAATGTCAGTGCTAAGAACTCAGTGTTGGGAGTTCCCCTTCCTTCTTACCTCATGCTGGGAGAGAAGAGGTGCATCATATAATTATCAGTTGCTTGGTAGGCAACAGCTGTTGTCAACACCCTTCCTGTGGAGCATTTTAAATTAAGATGCTGCATAAGCTACAGAAGAAAAAAAAAAAAAAAAAAGAAAGAAACAAACCACAAACCACTCTCCAAGTTAACAAATGGACTCTCTTTGTGCATGAAATAACACCTCTACAAAGTAAAGATGGCCCAAAACAAGGAAATAAGATGGGTACAAAAAGTCATGAAGTCAGAAGAGCACTTGCCTTCCACTTATCAATATACCCTGTAATTTTAAAAAAATGAGAAATAATGCAAGGAAAACCTTGCTCTTTTAGCATCACAGAAATTTGATGCAAGTTACCTAGAAGTTACTTCTCTTCATCACCTTGCCAAGACACAAGAGTTTGTAGACAGAAAATGTTTTAGTAACCAGAATTGTGCAAGTACTTGTTTTTCTTTGACATGGAGCATGGAGGGTCCAGCTGACAAGTCAAGGATTTCTTAACAGCAGTTCCCAAACTGGTCAGTCCAGCATACAGCTGTCCTGGTTGCCTGGAACCTAAATAAATGCTGGTAAAAAATAAAGGCATCTTTCTAGCAGTCACAGTAGAGGAAGAAATAAATAAAGGAAAAGAGAGGTAACTACCAATTCTGCTCTCTCCTCTCATCTCTCTCAGACAACATACTTACTGGGCTTTCCTCTTGCCTATCATCTCTAACAGAATAGCACTGTCTAAGTGGGAACTATCTTTTAAAAATTAGTCCTATTCAGTTTCCCTCCTAAGAGTTACTAAAGAAGACTTTGTACTGTGGGGGAATTCCAGACCCACATAAATGCTATCCTACCAAATGACCCATCTGCAGTGCAAAGCAGAGCCCTGCTCCGTTTACACGAGGGTCAATCCAGTCTGAAAAAAGATCACACTCATTCTTGTTATAAAAACACTTCAGCAGTGTTTAAGAGTACCACATACAGTACTAGGCTAAACTGAAACCTGTTCTGAGCTCAGACAGGCATGAAAAGGGTTAACATTTCTATTTCATAAAATTAGTTCCATCCTATTTCACCTCTTCTTCTAATGTCCGAATTGTGAACAGAAAAATAAGCATGATACTAACCACACAACAGCAGACAGAACTTTTATTTCAAATAGAGGCCTTCAGACCATGGAAAAAAATAAGTGCCTGTTTCAGTTTAAAAATGCAGGACAGCCAAAACGATTTTTACATTTTAAGCAATGACATGACATGCAAGGAGTGTAGTGCAGACTCCTTCTGCTCTTCACCAGAAAGCCTGTTTGTTTCTTTCTTAACTATATTTACTGAATGAAAGTAATTCTCCTCCTTCATCCTTAGACTAGCATGGTATAAACAATGATGCCACTGCTGCAAGAGTTTTTCTTACAGAACATTTCTATTTTATTATTTTAACTTGATCTAGCATCACATGTAATCAAAACTGACAAACCTGCCCAACAGTGGTGCATCTCAGGGGTTTGCCTTGTAACACCCTGTGGTTTGGGACCTGCAAGAGAAATTTCAGTTGCTTCACCCTTTCAGTATAGAGGTGTCGCTGTGCTGGTTTTGGGTGGGATAGAGCTAATTTTCTTCATAGTACCTAGCATGGGGCTATGTTTTGTATTTGTGCTGACAACAGCATCAGTAATACAAGGATGTTTTAGTTATCGCTGAGCGGTACTTACACAGAGTCACAGCCTTTTCTGCTCCTCACACCGCCCCACCAGGGAGCAGGCTGGGGGTGCACAAGAAGTTGGGAGGGGACACAGCTGGGACAGCAGACCCCCAGCCAACCAAAGGGATATTCCATACCATACGACGTCACGCTCAGTAATATAAATCTGAGGGAAGGAGAAGGAAGAAGGGAATGTTCAGAGTTACCGGATTAGTCTTCCCAAGTAACTGTTACGGGTGATGGAGCCCTGCTTTCCTGGAGACCTGCCTGCCGATGGGAAGTAATGAATGAATTCCTTGTTTTGCTTTGCTTGTGAGGCTTTTGCTCTACCTTAAACTGTCTTTATGTCAGCCTATGAGTTTTTTCTCACTTTTACTCTTCCAATTCTCTCCTCCATCCCACAGGGAAGAGGCAGTGAGTGAACAGCTGTGTTGTGCTTAGTTGCTGGCTCGGGTTAAACCATGACAGTCAAACAGCAGATAAATCCTGCTGCATAAACAGTGGCCCAAGGGCGCACTTATAATAAAAAACTTTTAGCCCCTACAGTATATTGTTGCATGGTAGGTATATGCTTTACATCTGACAATAAAATACTGATATTGGTTTGAATTTTTCTCCTCATTAGTGCTAAGATTCTGCTGCAAGTCTCTACAAAAGCAGCAGTGCAATTTAGGAAAGAAGTTGTAGGAAAGTTTGCAGCTCTCAGGGTCTCCAGGTCAGGTTATTTTTCAGTCAACAGAGTACTAGATGAAAAGGGGACTCATTCACTGAGGCCACTTTTAGTTTTTCCAGGAAATCATCTATCTCTCCAGAAACTTTTTAACCTCACCATTAGAAATAGGTGAGGGTTTGGGGTCCACAGCTGCCTTCTGCTTGCAACATTCAACTTTCCCTCCAACCACAGTGCTGATACTCATCCAATACAACTAATCTCAATCACGGTTCACAGAATGTGACTGATAGGCCTCTGGAGTGAGGGTGTAGCTGCTTGGTCAGTGTCAATCACTGTGGAATTGGGATGAGTAGGTTTATAGCACCGCAGCCTGTTGTGGCAGTTTGCCATAGTTCCTCTCTTTGCCTAACATGCAAGCGTCCAGACAGAAACCTGGCAGCCTATACTCTTTATTCTATCACGGATTTTAAAGTTGTCATTCCTATAGGCTTTGAAATAAGCTTTATGGTGAACTGGTTCACAGTTTCAGCATGTCAAATGTTCCTGTGTTCAGATGCTGTCCAAACCACTGATCTGTCAGGCACTAGCCTTGCTCAGTTGCCTGTCATATGCACTGAGCAATTTCAAAATGAGCACTGGTGCCAAAAGCCTGGATCACTTACTGACTGTGCTACAATAAAAGGCACATGCACCAATTTACTAATTCCAGAAGTGATCTCCTCCCATACAGTCCAAACAATCTCTTATTGAGCAAAGACCGAGACAGAGTGTAGGAAACCCACCTAGCTCTTTCACAGACAGACTTCTGCAAAACTCTTAAGTAGCAAAACACACAGTACAAATAGGTCTTCACTCTGGAGTCACATTCTCCACAGCAAATGAATTGAATATCACTGGGTTCATTGGGAGACAATAATACTTAATTCCAAAGACATAATATCTATATGTGTTACTAACTTAAAACAACTTTTTAAGGGAAAATATGTAATTATATCTCTATTCAGTGTATCTCTATACTTCTCAACCGATTTCCTAGAAACAAGATGCTACACAGTCCAACTTTCTGTCTTGCTTCCCACAATAACTTTCTGAACCATCATCCAGCTTCAACAGTGTTTGAGAGAGCAGTTCAAACCTCAAAATAAGTATTGTCCCCTCCAGAGTTCACAAAATTAGCAGCTCAACAGGGATGAAAACAAGCCTACTGACGTCACTAAGGAAAAACCTAATCCCTCGGCACTTCTGGAGTTGAAAATTAGTTACAGTATGTCCTCTGTCTTACCTACTGAAAGCTTGGACAGAGCACAAGGAGAAGGAGTTAAAGAATTGAGTGAAAGGAGGTGTTATGGTTTGAGAAATCCACAACAATTTATTGTTTTTTAGACAATTATCCTATCCTCCGATGACCCCTTCCCACACGGGAAGGGGAATCGGGTAAAAACAAGGAAACATGAGGGTCGAAATATGAATAGATTTAATAGGCTAACACTAAAAAATTAGCATTAATAATACTAAAGAACCAGTATTGATCCCAATACCAATATAAAATATACAAGGATTATAGTCAGCCAATTCTCTCAGCAGGAAGCCGTGCACTCCCAGCAGTGGACAGCAAATGTTGGACACTGTGAGTGCTGCAGCTTCGGGAGGAAGGGAAGGGCTCAGGCGTCCAGCACTGGGGCAAGAAGTTCTCTGGATCACCACCGTCAAGAGAGAGAGAGACAGAGAGAGAGAGCGCTTCTCAGCAAATTTTCTAATTTGTATTGAATGTGACGTTCATGGTATGAAATAATCCTGTTAGCCAGCTTGGGTCAAGTGCCCGGGTCTCGCTTCTCCTCATCCCTGCATTTAGCAATGCTCAAAAACACTAAGACCTTGACTAGCTGGTTATAAAGTAAATATTTTCCCGAATTCAGACACTAGAGTCTTCTACAAGTACAGTTTTCCCAAGCATTAGAAGAGAAATTAGTCCTATGTCGCTCAAACCAGGACAGGAGGTCAAGCTCATGAAAAAAATTTTAATAAACAGCTGGCACATTGTCCTGGTTCCGTCAGGGATAGGGTTAATTCTCCCCAAGACATGGGTATTCCATGCCATGTGAGCCATGCCCACCCTGAGCTGCCAGGGGAGGGGACAGGAAGTCGCCGCTTGGAGTGGGCTGGGGCATCCCAGGTCCAGTCAGTGAGCGGCGGTTCCGTAATCGTGTTTGTATACTCCTCTATCCGTGTTATTGTTGCTGTTTTTCTTGTTCCCTCTGCTGTTCTGTTAAACTGCCTTTGTCTCAACCCAAGAGTTTTGCCTTTTTCTTCTGATTCTTCCCGTATTGGGAAGACCTGAGTGAGTGGCATGTGGTTCTTTGTTGCCGTCTGAGGCCAAACCACGACACACATATAGTTAAGTTTTCACCTCACCATGTCTGGGCAATTCCGTATCACTACTCAGTTAGCAGTCTTCCTACAGTCATGCTGTAGGATGTTCAAGACATTTCTTACAACCAAACTATCATGCTGAAATAAAAAGGATTTGTCACCAACACAAAGAAGTTTTCATTACATCAGAACAGTAGTTGTGCTCCACCCAATGTATGTGACCAGAATCTATTATTTTTTTACTATGGCGATGACACAGGATAGCCTGCAGAATCACTGTATATACATATTGTAAAGTGGAATATCATTATTACGCATTTGTAGCCTCTAATACGGGCTAAAATACAACACAAGATTGATTTGTATCTGACATCAGCTCTGCAAGAGAGGAGTCTGTAGCGCACACAGAGTAGTCAGACCTCTCAGGTTAAATTTGGTAAGGTTCTTAGCTTTTTACTAGTTTGGTTTAAAATTGTTTTGCTCTGTTCTACATTCTGCAGCCAGTGTCAGAACCAACTACTAGAAATCAGGAGCTGAGACACTTCACAATATAGCTAATCCTTCCCTCTCCGGCAAAATGGGACTTGCGGATGTCATGATGAGACAAGATCACGTGATTACGTTAAATTGCCTTCAACACAGCACAGGCTCCTAAGCTCAGAATACCAGGTTTCCAGACTCTTCGTTTTACATCTCCTTTTAGAAAGGTCTGAAGGCAAAGAGACCTGATCCAAATTGTCAGCATCACTCTAAAAACTAAGATTTTTTTTTTTTTTTCTCAGAGGCCTTATCATGGGAAATCAGCAAAATCAAATCATCCAAGCCTAAACATATCACACCAGGTGATCTAAAGGCTGCCTGCTGATGAAAGCAGGTCCTGCTCCCATGCTAATAGCCATGTTAGACTCATAGAATGTGTTGGGTTGGAAGGGACCTTTAATGGTCACCTAGTCCAACCCTCCCTGCAGTTAGCAGGGACATCTTTAACTAGATCAGATTGCTCAGAGCCTCATCAAGACTGGCCTTGAATGTCTCCAGGGATGGGGCCTCCACCACCTCTCTGGGCAACCTGTGCCAGTGTCTCACCACCCTCATTGTAAAGAACTTCTTCCTAACGGCTAATCTAAACCTACCCTGCTCTAGTTTAAAACCATTTCCCCTTGTCCTATTTTCTTCTGGTCATCTCTGTGTGTCAGCACCAGCTCTACTCTGATAAGCCCGTTCAAGACAGAAAAGCAGGCAAAAAATTGTCCTTTCCACCTCGCCCCCATGCCCCCCGCTACCTCTTTCAGAGAAAGGGAAAGGGACTGGCTTCTCAGTCACATTAGTTTCCCAAGCTGAAACAGTTGTAAGGCCCAACAGGAGAGAAATGGGAACAACTCTTTGGTTAAGAGCTAACTATTAAATCAATTTAGCTGTGTGTGGTGAAACTTCACCCTAAGCTCAACATCATCTGTGGTCTATTAGAGGCTTGCTCCCAAGAGTAATTTGACTGACAAAGATCTCTAAAAACACATGCAGCATGAAACATTTCCTCTGCAGTTGGGGGTAAACAAGTTAGCTGGGTGGAGCTTTCCCTATCATGTTTATTGGATTCTGTGATTCAGGCCTAAGGGTTTTTCACATCTGAGAGAAGAAACATAGTGATGTTTGCACTCTTCCCAGAAAGAAAGAAACGCTGCTCAGCAGGAAAACCAAGTGAGTCTCCCTCCTGGAATCTAGTCTGGCATTTTGGTTTCTTATTTTACCACACAAACACACAATTTTAACGAGACCAGTACTGACTAGGACAACTGAGAAAGCATTAGGAACCTTAAATCTCCTATCACTGTGGAGATGCTTTCATGACTGCTATTTTATTGACTGCCAAGATGACCCTTTTACAGACAGATGAACAATAATGCTAGTCTAGCTGTTTATTACAAATGATTGCAAGCCGGTGAGAACACTAGAGTCCCAAAAATCTAACACAAAAAGTCTGACAGTGCAGCCAGATGGAAATTCCCTTGGAAAGCCTTTGTGTAGTATTCCACCTCTGTTCTTCTGGTAGGCTATGACCTCTGCATTTTCCCCATGGCAGATACTCTCTCCAGTAAAGCTGAATTTTTTCTTCTGATCCCTGCAAGTGTTCCTTCACTTGTACAGCCCTTGATAACATGAATGAGGTGAGATGGGTACTTTATAAGCACTTACATGAGACCGTGGATTTCCTATTGGAATTGCTGGTCCCTGTCTGAGAGAAAACAACTGTAATTTGTTAGGGTGGGCAGAACCCAGCAGCCCAACAGAAGCGAGACTGCTGTAGCTTGATGCCCCCAAGTCCAACCAGTAGTGAGGTTGAGCGTGCATTCCCAGGAGGCACATACACACACACGTACAGCACATACATACACATACACGTGACCAGATCAATATAGGCAGACACACAGAGCAGTCACATGAACACCAACAGCTCCTTCCTGTTCCTCTCTCTTGCTAAGCAGGATGGAGGTCTGCTAGTGGGGATATATATGTATATGCATATGTACAAAGTGAATCCCTCCAGTAGGTGGGCTCAGACACATCACTTGCCCCCTGTAACTGTCTCTGGATCCTAGCACCTGGACATACAGGCCAGCAAGTCTTCAGACCCATTCCACTTGCTACTATAGACCCCTTGGTATACGTGTGTGCACCCATACAGAGCTTCACAGCAGATGACCAGGATGGCCTTGGTCGCCCCAACAGCCAGCCCCTCCTGTGTTGCCACCCTCAGAGACAGACATGCACTTGGTGCTCAGCTCACACTCACGGGATAGTCTAGCTTGATACTCTCTAACACTCACAGGCCCTACCACGTATCCTCCCTCGCTGCAGTCACTGGCACCACAGACACACAGATCTCTGACCCCCGGTCCCAGTCCAGCTGCTGGCACATTAAGTCTACTCATTAGGATCTCTCCAGTAGCTGGTACCAGTGACAGGTGGGTCCTCTGACATGGCCCCTGGTCTGACCCTAGGTGCACTTAGATCCCATACTCACACACATCTACAGAATACAGTCCCTCACCCAGGAAAATACTTAGAAACAGAGTTTATTAAATGAGGAGAGTACATAGTGCTGTTCAGGTGCTGAGCACAACCAGAGAAATGTATTGCCCAGCTGCTGTCTACACATGACCACTCCTTTTTATCTCTTCATCCTTCTATTTTCACATGCTTGTTCCTTCCCAAAACAGCCAGATCCATCCCTTTCCCTACCATTTGGTTCCTTCCCTAAACATCCCATAATACGTCCTGTGTAACCCTGAAATGCTCTTCCTCTGCATCCTATAATGTGTCCCTTTCCTCTACGCAGCAACCTCCAGGAAGTTCGTAAGGTGCTCCAGCATTGCCTCATCTTGATGGGTTTCTCTCCTAGGCCATGGTTGTGAGGTTCTCCCAGGACAATCCTAGAAGGGGCCCTTCATCCAAGTCCTTAATTTGAGTTCCTGCCTGCCACTGTGCCCCTGCGCTTCTCTGGGTTTGTAGAGATGGCCTGTGATGGGGCTGGAAACAGCTGGGGCAAGTGTTATTCAGGGTCCCCCACCTGCCAGTGTCTCGCTGTCCTATGTTGTGAGGCACAGGCAAGTTTTTATGATATAAACTAACAGTTTATCACCATTACTTCTTCAGCGAGCAAACAGGGAAATACTGAGTGAAACAAAACCAATCCAACAATTAAAGTAGCCTCTCTGTCAGAAACTATGGTCATCCGTATTCAAAACTGATTTGCATTTATCAGGCCTCAGCCTTCCTCCTCCCCACCCCCATCCCCCACCCCCCTTTTCTTCAGCATTTCTCACAATGCTTCCACTAGACAACCTTGACAGACAGCCTGGGTAAAGCTATATAACACTCCCAAGGCATGGAGTAACTAGGTAGATCTATCTTGTAAAGATGCAGTTAAAATACAGGAAAACTAAAAGACACTTTGAACCTAGGCATCCCTAGGTGAATTCAGATCTGAGATCTCAGTTCCATTCAGTTGACTGCTACCTGTCCAGTCTTTCAAACACAAAACCATCCTCTCCACAATTTCATTCATAAGTTAACTTCTCTGAAGATCTCTGGGTATAGATAAGTTATGACAATACCACAATATTACTACAGCATTAGCATCAGCTGTAGCAAAACAAGAATAAGAATAATAACCACAGGAGCACTAATATATTAGTAGGGTCCTACTGTATAACTGCTGAAGTCATCCCGTGGCTTGCTAAGAAACTGCTTATCCATAGCGATCTTTCAGTCTGTCACATTATAACAGGTCCTCCCAAACATCAACAGGATTGGGTTTTTTTAACAAAATACTTTCTAATCTCAAGAGCATGCAGGAGTTCCTTTGCTGCTTACATGCAACATTCTTGAGCTTCAACATTTTTCATATTCTTTTCTGAATATCCCTGTAATTATACAGGCTCAGTTACATAAAGGCACGTCCCCTGGCTTCCTGAACTCTGTATACCTCGGTGACCAAATCACTTTTGTTCACATATAGATTTATCAATCCTTAGAGATTCTCACAAGAGAAGCAAATCTGCCTGCTAAATGCCTTGTAACTTTTGCTTATCTTAATATTCAACCCAGTCTTCCTTTTCAATCACCAGTGAGTTCTCATATTGTGATTACAGAAACCAGTTAAAAGGGCTAGTACTGCACTATAGGAAGCCAGCAGAAACATGGCACCTTGCTACTGCATATTCAGGAACCAACCAAGACGCAGTGCTTACCGTAGCACTATCTCATAACTGTCATCACAAAAATCTGAGATTGTTTAGGGCAATTACAATTAACATGCTAACTGCAGTCCTACTACAAGATGGCACAAAGACTTGATATTCAGAGAAATACGCTGGCCAGATACTGGGAGATATGTTCCATGTGTCCGGGGGGGGTCCTGAAGATAGAACATTTTGCTACCAACACAAGTAAATTCAGCCTCCTTGAGAGTTTGTCTTCACAGGAGGAGGCTTCAGAACAGAAGTTTTCTTACTCTGAAATGCAAGGAATTCCTCTTCTTTACATAAAAACATAATTTCCTTTATGGTTCTAAAAATTTAGGCTGATTCAACACGTGATGAAGTAGAAAAAAGATTCTCTGAGCAGTGAACTATCAGAGATTTTGGAATGAAATGCATCTATCATAAGAGTTGTATATACTTCTTTTTTTGCCAACATAGTGATAGCAACATATGCCCCTAGTAATCCAATGCTTCTGTCAACAATAGGGTTATTTTGCTAATAAAATTTAAACCACTCCCCAAACAAAACAATTTGTCCTACCAAAAAAGACATTTGTTTTTAAATCAATAAAATTACATCCTACTTAGAGTGCCTATCTGCTAGCTTTTTCTAAGTCCTTGCTAACTTAAGCATAAAAGTAAAATTTCTCAGCATAAAGCAAGACTGCCTGTTCTAGTAGGAATATGAGAAGATTAAATGCTCTTAACCAGGTTCTAACCTGCTAATCTGTTCACGTCCTCTCACTGACCAGACTGACTCACTTATTCTTTTTTTCAATTAAATACAGTCAAAGCAGAAATAGCAAACCTTTGCAACAGTTTGAAATTGAAATCAACAGTAAACCCTGGCAGGATCACAGTTGCAAAAACACAATTCCTACAAAATGAGTAATGTCCAGCACATCATACAGAAGAAATAAATTCAGAGACATGAAGGAGAAGCATGTGAGCACAGACAAGACAGCCAAGAAACAGTAAACTTACAGATTTGCAATAATGCAAGGAAAATAGTGCTGACTACTTCATCACCATGACTGTCTTGGTTCAGAGGAGTGTACTGCAAGTTTTCATTACATTGGCATTGTACATTAAAATCTCGGATCCAGTTTGCCTCTTCCAAGGAATCAAAGTGAACTACCACAACATGAACCTTCTGCGCAAAATGGGTGGCTATTTTTCTCAGCACTGTCTCAGTGAAACAACTGATTTCAGATTCCCCATGGAGATTACCAAGGTCACACAGAAGAATGCAACAATGATCATCTATGAGTTCCTCCAACAGAAGTTCCAACTGTTTAGTAAAAATCTTCCTCTTGGTGCTTGGAATACAAGCAACATTGAGAAATTCCAAAATGGAATTTATCATCAAATTGAAGAATTAGAGATATGTTTGTCAGAAGAGCAATCAAGGGCGAGAAACCTCTTTCAAACATGGATCCTAAAAATCACTATACTCAGCATGAAAAAGTACTTCCAAAGAATCACCAATTTCCTAAAAGATAAGCAATACAGTCTCTGTTCCTGGGAAGTAGTCCGAATGGAATTGAGAAGATGGCTTATAATTTTTGATAGACTTCAGAAAAAACACATGTCATAAAGAGGTAAAATCTTCTTTTCAATATTTTTTAATTCTTTGTAAGAATCTGATAATTTCCCCCTTTTTTATAGGTTTTTTAATTTCCACATTTTAATCATTTTCCAATTGATAACTGGGGTGTGTTTTCAAAAGAGCATTCAGTGCTCTAAGTTTAACATGTAGAGTACTCAAGTGAAAGGGGCATTTGGTATCACTTCTGTCAAAGATAAGCTCTTTAAAAAACAAGTGGATATTGCTCTTCTGTATTCTCTCTTTGCACTATAAGAACATTTTGTGTTCTTCCCACAGAATATGCCAATTGTTTTATGACCTAAAACTTGCATTTGGACACTGCATAGATTTTACTTTTTCATTACCTCACTAATGCAGAAAAAAGTACAGGATGCAGACATGCATAAGGAAGACAGACCTTCCTGGAGTCGTGTGTGCTACAAAAACCTTAATTTACAAAACAGATGAGAATTTAGCATTACTTGGGCTTCTTTAAACTCAAAAACAATAATGGGTAGACCTTCAAAGACAGAAAAGTCATTCTCAGCTTTGATCCTTATTTTGCAAGTAGATTCATCTCTGTATCTTACAGGGATATAAACCCTGTCTTTCTATACAGTGTATTCAATAACTACAGCACGGATTTTTAGGATATGTTGGTCCACAATGCTATATGAAATATGTATCTGTTCTATCTGTTTTGAGTTCATAAGCAAACAAGATTAATCTGAAAATATTTACTATATGGACACAGATGCAAACAAATGTCTTCCACTCCTCTCCCACTTTTCTTTCCCTCGTACAGGCAGAGACAAGCAGTGCTTCAAGTCATCATCTTCATCAATTTAACTGCTACTCAAGAGATCTTGAACACCCTGACTCTCAGTACCACTCCCTATATATTAGAAGGCTGGATGAGTTCTGGCATGGATTTTTCCCCACCTCAGATTTCTAAGCATATCTTATTCCTAAAATATGTTTATCATAAATAGAACATGTTGAATTGGAATGTAAGAGAAAAGAGTTAAAATATTTCTGTGACTGTATGGGACTGGGGAAGAAAAAGGGAATGTTCTGAAGAGAAAATATTCAGTGTGGTGTTACTATTACCTGAGGATAGAATCTCAATATTTTGTTTGAGAAGTCTGAAGGCTGGACAGCAACTTACATCCCATGTTGTTCCTTCATTTAAATGGAACATATATCAAAATCCCTTCACACTTAGGAAAAAAAACCCTGAAATCCACAAACCAATTCTGGATTAGTGATCTTAATGGAATGGTATTATTATTCCTGATCCCAGGAGTGCAACTACAGGATATTTACAACTGCCTAATTTTAGGCATCTAAATAAGACATCGAGCCAAGGAGATTAGGGTCATCCACATCACTCTCACATGCTCCTGTTTTACAGAACCAGAGAGAGGGGAGAATAGGTTTTAGACTTCTAAATATAAATCTGCTTTCAATCACCAATGTAAGAGCTCAGTTCTTTAACCAGTTGTATAGGGAGCATAAGATGAGTTTGGCACATAGTTCATGTTAAATTCCCCAACAACCTCATTAATCAATCTGTGGAATCTTTGTTTTATTAATTTAAACACTTTGCAACTACGTTGACACTGTAATGATGTTAGATGGCAGCAAAATATGTTCAAGGACATTTAATTTTGTTTTTTTTTTAAATTTTAGTTTGCTGCTTTTAATGTATGGTTACTGTGGGGAATTAATATAGCCCAATTTTGGATACCCAGCTTAAGGAAGTTTCTGAACTAAAGTCAATGAACTTGAGGTTTCCCTATGAATAATGCATCATGCAAGATGATGTCAAGTTATATCTATGTATCTATATCTATGCGGGATGTACTTCTCTTTGCTCAAATCTGTACTTGGATTTCAGTCTCTGAAAACCCAAGAGCCAGCAGAGGCTTCAGCAGATATGACTGGATGCAACCTTACACATCCTACTATATTCCATCAATTCTTCATGGGATCACAGCATATTTTGGTTAGGTAACACCACCACCATGAGCAACAACCCATTCCTAGACAGTGTGGAAACATTCGCTTCCTTCATCTGCTCTTCTGGGGAGGTACTTTCATGAATCTAAAGTAGATATGCCTATTAACTCAGGCATGCTTTATTGTCAATTGTGACTCACATTTTAAGATGCAGTGGTTTTGGTTTTTTATGAAAGGCAAAAATAGAAAGGTTGTAAAGCCATACACTCATTAGATGACAATTTGGGGTATGCAGGTGAGCTTAGCTGACTGGTGTCAGCTAAGCATTTATAGGGAACAGGCATTTAAGAACTGCCTGAGCTAGCTTTCTGCAAAAAATCTTTGCTTTTACAAGTTAAAGTTAATTATATCTTATAGAAGAAAAAAAGAAGTTATTGTGGGCAATACTATTATCACATTTCCTGTCTGGAATTCAGTGTTAATCTTCAATAAGGATATATATATGTAACTTTCCATTCCTGCAAAAAAGCTGCACTGTCGGAAAGTGAAAATGGTCTTCTACTATTTGAAATCAAATAACTTTAAATCTTGATCTTTTTCCTTACAGGAAAAATTCTGTATTACTATTGTTATATGTAACTTTTAGAATTAAACCTTTTGTAACTTTTATGATTACTGTTAACTGGACACACAAAGAAACAAAAACGTGTATTTGTTCGAGTTTTTTTAGATGGTTGTTTTTATACCACTGTGGATACACACACCACTTCAATGTCTACCTTAAAAAGCATTCTGTTACCATGTCAGTGTGTACTTCATACAAGAAAAACAGGAAAAAAGACACCAAAATTAGAAAGTAAAGATGGTACTCTAAGAATTAGTACAGAGATTCAAAATAACTTAAAATTTATTTTAAGAAAAAATTTGACTATGTTTCAAGATCCTCTATCTGGACAGTTTCTTAACCATTTTCCTGGGTAAGAATCAGTTCATACTTTTCAGGGAAGCACCATCTGAACTGTTCACTGTTAGCATCTGTGCCGTTTTGTACTGGTCAATGAAAGGTTGGATCACTTTGAAATACAGCCAGTTGTGAAATGGAAAAGACAAATTGCAGTTCTCACAAGATTCAGAGATGGAGTTAGGAATGCATGACCAAAGGGTGAGAAATAAAATGGAACTTCATTTCTTATAGCCCTCAGCCACACTTCTTTGGTTTCAGCACACTAAGGCTACCACTCAGCCAAGAGCTGGTGTTAAGCCCCTCCAAGCTGCTTAAAATGCCTGTTCAGCACTCCCTCCAGTCCCTGATTTAGAGACTGCACTCATCTATCTGCTAGCATTTGTTTTAAAACTTCAGAGCTGCATACTTATGATACATATATTTTCATTCTTTTGTACCCCAAATGGTAATAAGAGTAAAATTCCAAAAACAAAAATCCAAACCTAATGCTCACTACGGTGGGGAAAGACTTGTTTTTAAGCAGGGAGAGATCCTCTATTACCAAGTATGTGGATATACTGCATGTTACTAGCCACAGAATTTGCTACAATCTTTCTGGATTAAAAACCTGCATCTTTTGATAGCATGAGGGTATTTTCACACAAAACCAGAAAATCCTTTCTTTCTGATTGTATTGGTGTGGTAAGGAAATGCCCTCAACAGCAAAAGTGGCAGATGTTTTAAATTAAATCTGAACACAGATTTCCTAGATCAAACAGGTCTTGTGAAGTCTTGACTGAAGAGCTCTATGCTTTTAAAAAGTGTGTCCTCATAAAGCTATCTGATTAGCCTGAGTCCCTTTTTATCTTTTTGGGGTAAATCAAACTAAAGTTATGGTTCAGAAGAGAGGATGACCCAATTTTACACCCTCTCTTCCTCACTTTTCAGTCATCTCACATTCTTGTCCTCATGTAATACTTGTTGAACCTTTTCCTGAGCTCACCAAACCAACAGGAAATTATACAAACAAAACAAACAAAATCCACGCTTTTGTTCCAAGGTAAAGATTTAAACTAGAGCAGAGAACACCAGTGCATATGAGAACCAGCAGAAAAGAGAAAGGGGAGTGTGGCAGAAAGACTGCTTAACAACCACAGGAGAACAGTGAGCAAAACCTCTTCTGTTGTTATCTGGTCCAAACTCCTTTAAAAGAGCCTCTCACTTACTCTGTGTAAGACTGACTATTCAGGCATACTCACAGTTCATTTGTAAACTTTTTTTCCTTTAATATACTAATGTGCTAATTACCCATCACCAAAGAAGCTTAGTACAGTAGTAAGCTGGTAATTTCTCTGGAAATAAATTTAAGTGTACAGTAGTTAGTGTTAAAATTACAGCTACACCTTACTCATTTCAGCTTTCTGTCTCCATCTTACCTGCACAGGCCTAAGTCCCTTGCTCAGAAGAGGCTCACAAGACTCATATCTGCCAAACGTACTACTGAAGCATCTAATCCTGAGGTAATATCCTAAAACAGAAAAATGAAAATAACACTGTGTTTTGTCTGTAAACTATTCCATCTGAGATCTCAGTTTACCTGACTCATGATAAAGACCGCACATTAAACAAAGAACAATACTACGTTTTTCCTGCAACGCTATTAAATGATTGCTATTGCTATTCCAAACGACTCTGTGATCCATGTTCCCAGGGCACTTAGCCCTCTCTCCTTCTCCTAGTTTCTGTTCCAGAGCACAAGTACCTTCCTCAGGGATCTCATATGATGCTGAGCACTTTGCTGGCAGCTGATAAAGAAACATTTATTATGAGAGAAATATCAGCAAAGGAGCTGAAGTGATTTGGTCCAGTCCCAAGTTTCACATCACTCACTAATGCGCTCTAAGCAGCACCATCTACTACACCAACACCGCAGCAAACAGCATTAAATCATCATTCCGAGCTGCTTGATGCCAAACAACACGACACTGTCTGCATTCATCTCCTTTTGCTGTTTAGCACTTTCTGGAACTCAGATTGCTTAACTGTACCATGTCTACATTGTGTCCCTCTTCTTTCTGCCCTACCCCTCTCTTTGATATGTGCATACTCTCTGTTACAAAACAACAGTTTTCTCCTTTTTTTTTTTTTTTTTTTTTTTGTGCCAGGACCACACTTTTCTCTACCACACAAAGTGGAGAAGCAAAACTGTCACAAATGTTGGTCCACTCAGAAGAGTCTGCGAATTTTAGAATAACATGCTTTGCTATGGTGGAAGAGGGGCAAACGGGCTCTCCATCTACCTACTGCAGAGCATCTGGCTCATAAACTCTCCCATCTGAGAAGAAGGGATAGAAAGATTTTCTCATGAGTATCCCTCATTACATACAAGTTATATCTGTGTGTAAAATCACAATTAAATGGCTTGGAGAACAGAAGCAATCCTGCCATCTATGTAAGAAATCACTGCAACTAAGCAGGGGTGGGATGGATCCTCAACCACCCTATATCTGTGTGATAATCACACAGGTAATCTGTTCTTGCTCTAAGTTGGTTTAGGACACACCCCTGTATCAGTCAGAACATTTGTTTATGAAAGCTGCCCACAACCAGCCCCAGAACAGGTTGATCTGACCATCAAGTGGGAGCAAGAAGGCCTCTATATCTTCAAATGCCAGCTGGCAGCAGTCTTGCCAGAAGAAAGACAGATGATTTGCAGGGTCAATCAGCTGCAAGCAGGACTCTCTAGAAGCCCCTACCAACCAGGCCCACTCTGTGGTTGCATTGCAGCTGTTCTCATTTAAGCCAACAGTAGGTACCTCTAGGGTTTCCTGGTCCTCCCACCGGCAATTACTCATTTCTTCATAGTAAGCTCCGGGTCTGCCTCTGAGAGACCAGCTATGAGGTTGTTATGTCACGATGCTGCAAAGACTTGCAGAGATTTCAAATCCTGTGTTCCAGTAGCAAACAGGAAGTTTAACACAAACTATTTTTCATTGAGCAACCTTGCAAACTAAAAGCAAAATCCAGCATCCTGAGCCTGCCTCTTGACAACCAAAAGACCTGGTGGATCGGCTGCATGGCAGGTATCTTGAGACGCTAACTTCATCCTCAACACTGAAAGAACTGCAGCAAAATTGCCGTTTTTAACGGGCTGCGCCTCAGTGTTTGCCATGCCAGAGGACAGACTCCCAGCCTGTGGTGCTGAGGCTCCTATGCCTTTGCTCAACACGGGTACAGCAGGACCAGCAGGCACGGCTCTGGATATCCCCTCCCCGCGTCAAGAGTACGGTGCAGAGAGGCAGCAGGACGAGTGGGCCAGGAGGAGGGCACCATACTGGGTTTAAATAAATAGGGTGGAGGAGGAAAGACAATCCAAGCCTGACGACTACTTGCCTCCTCCTTCCTCTCTTTAATCGGCATGCACTCTCGGCCGCCCGATGGTGCAGACCCCGCGCCCTGCCCCGCTGTGGCTTCACCCCGCCAGCTCCCAGCCAGGCAACAGGTCGGCGGAGCCAGCAGCTCCCGCAGCAAGGCCGAGCGCACCCCTGCAGCTCTGGAGGAAAGCACGCAGCGACCTAACCTACCCTCAGGAAACAAGAGAAGGGGGAAGGAAAAAAAAAAAAAAAAAACAACAAGCAAACCCCTTAGGGAAAACGCATCTCTCCACGGGCGAGTCGGCTGCTGCACCTACACAGCGCCAGTGACCGGGGAGCCAAGCGGCCCTCACACGGACTGTCCCGTCCTCTCGCACGGCACCCACCTGCCGCTTCGGCCGGGACAGCAGGCGGGTTTCCCCCCGCGTTCCCCCGAAGGAGGAGGCCCCGGGCCGGCAGGAGACCCCCCCCGGCGGGGGCGGACACCGGCCGAGCCCCCATGATGGGCCGGTGTGGGCCGCCCCCTCCCCGGGGTTGGGAGAAGCCGGGGGGCGGGGGGGCGCCTCCATTCGGGCTGAGCGGGACGGGGAATGGGCGGGTGGCCGGAGCGCGTCCCCCCGTGAAGTTTGTGGGACGGCGGCACCAACCTCTCCCCTCACAGGGGCCGACCTCTCCCCTCACACGCACCGACCCGCCGCCCCCGCCTTACCTCCGCCCCTCCGGGCACCGCCGCCCGCCCAGGTGCCTTCCTCGCCGGACTGCCAGGGAAAGGAGGGGACGGCCCTACACGCCTCCTCCACCAGGAGCACCAGCGGCGCTACAGGCGCTGCCAACCGCCCGTCCCGCCCCCCTCCGCCGCCGGCCCCGGGCTCCCACCGGGCGGCCCCAGCAGCTCGGCGCGGCCCTGGGCGGAGGCCGCCCCCTGGCGGGCGCGGCGCGGGCAGCGGCGGTAGCGGCCGAAATGGCGGCGCTGCTCTGCTTCCCTCGCTCCCGCCGGCCGGCTCCGCTGCGGCACCGGCCACCGGCCTCAGGGGAACACTCCGCCTGATTCCGAGGCGGTTCCTCTCAGCTCCCGGGGCGCCCCGAGGCTCCTCGGCCCCCTCCTCTGCGGCCCCATCTGAGGGGCAGCCCCAGGGCTAGCGGGATGAGGCCTAATCCTACACCCTACTTAGCAGAGCTTAGTGGAAAATTTACCTCAGTTTGGGCAACAAACGCGGAACTTTGACCCGTCGTGGAGCATGTAACAAGCCCCGGGGTAGTCTCAACCCCCACCACCGTCTTTAACAGGGCTCCTCATAGACACCAGGCTCTGGAGGAGTTTGCCCTCCACAACCGTATCGCTTTACCCCATCAGCACAGACCAAAGACCACGCGCCCTTCCCTCAGGGGTGGAGGGTAAGATAAATAATCGTGTTTGTGTCGTTGTTTTATCAGCTGGAGGGATTTTTGGTTTATGTAATCCATGGCACTTAGGAGAGCAGGCTGATGTACAACAATTTGTGTAGCTAAATTCACCTTTGCAGTTCCACTGATTTGATTGTCTCAGTAGGAAAAAAAACCCAAACAAACCAACCAACCAACAAAACACATTCTCCCAGCTGAGTGTGTGTATATATATACACATAGCTTGGACAAAAAGCTCTTTTTCATGCTGAGAAAGACTTCAGGGTCCTACACCTTCCCATCTGACCCATCTTTTCTACTGGCAAAACGAAAAAAAAAGGGGGGGAGGGAGATAGTAGACCCGCTTCAGTGCCACCCAACTTAAAATAAAACAGCTGTGTGCCAAACTCATTATTAAGTAGAAAAATGTCAAACCCAACAGCAATGCTGACTGACTTTTGGAAATCCTGTTTTCGCTAAGTGAACAAAAACCAAATCTCCCTCTTTTCAAGCAGCAGAAAAGCCACGAGGAACTGTACAGCGTAACGAAGATGCAAGACAAAAAAAACATGCAAAATTGAAGTCATTCTTCTGAGAACAAGAACTGCATGCAAGCATTGACGAATGTCCCTGGAGACTTGTCAGTCTCTCCTCTGGAGGAATCATGTTTGAGAAGGCATGGGGGAGAGAGCTGCCCACTTCACAGGTTTGCAAAAAATTGCAACAAAACAAGTTTTGTTGAGTACTGGTGTTGCCTCCTTTCCCACTGTGAAAGGCAAAGGAAGGTGTCCTCTTTTTCCCCCACTATGGAGCCCAACCACACCATCGCAGAAGGGCCCGACTTCTGTCTCTCTGCCAAGGGCAGATGGGCTAGGGCAGCAGCTCCCATGTGGCAGAGGCAAAGCCTCAACTGGCCTGTTAGGTGAGAGCTTGGCTTAGGAACTATTGGCTACCAAACCAGAGAAGAAAAGGTGAATGGGTAACTAAGAAGCTGCCAGCACTTTGTCATTGTTCGGGGGGGGGGGGGAGACTGAGTTGCTTGGAGGAAATACTGTATTGCGACTGATTAACTGTTCTTTCCAAACATCTGCAAATAAAGATAGTGGAAGCAACCCTTGTACCTTCACAAACACAGCAAGAACAGCCTGAGAAGTGACCTTTTTCCAAACAATATTTTAGTTTTAGTGTGTCAGCCATTAGGTGTTTCTCACAGAGATATCTGAACAAACAGCAGTAGAAATACTCTTCTTTCTGATAACAGAATAGCTGGTTTAACTCACTGGTAGAACTGCTTTTTATCTCATTACCAATTCCCTGCTTTCAGGCAGTGAGTCATACCTGAGCTGCGGCCTGGTTTGACGTTGTCATTACTGTAGCCCATATCCCTGTGTAGGAAACTGAAGACAGTAAAATACGTGTACAGGGAGTTTGTGGGAGCAGACCCCTAAGGAGTAGGTAAAAAAGAGAAATGGCCACACTCAATATTTCCTAAAGTATTTGGAAAGACTTAAACATAATATTGAGACCATGCCAGGTCAAAACCCATGAAATCAGTAAAACAATTTTCAGACAAGTTCACTATTAAAAACAACTGAACAACCTACACAACCTATAGTCGTCCCATTGTCCCAGTATACCCCAAAGTTTGAAGTTTACATCCCTCTAAACGCTGCATGGAAAGATGTTTTAAAATGTAGTAGGTATAGTTGACAAGATCCACTTTGTTATATATACTCAAACAAGGATACACAGTGTCGTTGAGGACAGCATTCTTTTTTCTGCAATTCATAATCATTAAACTGTGTCAAGAGCCTGCCAGCTCTGCCTAGGAAGAATTTATCTTTGGTGACAAACTAGAGCCCAGAAAGGACAAACTGCAGACACAATTATTTTCCTGCACTTCAATCCACAACTATCACAAATTGCTAGAAGCGTTAGTGTACTCCAGCAAGAGCAGGAGCTGAAAGGGACAACGTGCTTAAAAGCACATCAAGGACAGCTGACCTTCCAAACAGGAAGATGCCTGCACCTCCCTTCTCTGTAGTCATGTTGTACACTGGATCATTACCACAGCCACGTTCACCAGCACGCTCGATGGAAATTGCTCCTTTGCTGTTGGGAGAGAAGCCAGAGACCAGTGCTGTGAACAGTCATGTATGCTTTATTATTCTAAACATATACAGCAAAGATGCTGAAGTCAAGGGTCTTTCCTCTTCCTACCACACAAAATACATATCTCAAGAAAAAAAAAAAAAAAAAAAAGAGCAGATCTTCAGATTAATTTTTGTCAGTATGAGCAAACTGAAAATGCAATTTAATTCAGCATCAAATAGTTGAGGACTGCTGAGTATCTTCCACTGTTGGGAATCCAGAATGGAGAAGGATACAGATGTGGCGGATCACAGTGGTACAAAGAATCTAAACTATCAGGAACAACCTGTTGTGATGTTGCTCTGTTTGGATGCTCTGAAAGAACCAAGATCTTGCAAGTGGAACTTAAAAGGATTCTTTTCCTATGGCTCCTTTCTGTCTATTTTTTGTTTTGGTTTGGGATTTTGTGCCTGATATGACTAAATTCAAATTGCCTTCTTGGTAGATCACAGTGTTTGTGTACATCTTTTTGTCTACCCTGACATAAATTTGCACAGGAGTTGATGGAACATACCATCTTTGAGATTTGTATCCCTTAATTAAATTTACAAAACCGGCTAGCAAAATCAAAACTAATTTGGGGACAGTGGGAAGAACAGAAACATGTATGTAAAGAAGATGCTATCATAAACTCTGTTTTCTTGGGAAAGCAGGATAAAATTAGAGCTTGCCTCATCCTCTTTCAAATGGCCAGCTTATGGTTTTGATTTGAGTCCACAAGAAATTGCTGTGGCTTTGTTAAACCCAATTTAAACTTGGAGATAATTTTTACTCCATTCTGCATCGAACTTACTGATTTAGTTTTACGTCAAGGCCCTGAATCAGCTTAAACCAAGCCAAAGGAGGCCATTGCTAAATACTGGCTGGCAGAATCAAGTGGGGCATTGTCATGGTTTGGGCCAGATTGGCCAATAACGAGATGACTGATGCTCTCCCCTACCTCTCTTTCCAAGGAGAGGAGGGAAAGAGAGAAAGAGATTCATGAGTTTAGAAGGAACTAAACTACTTTAATGAAAACATTAATAATAAAATAAAAAGAAAATAATGAAATAGATAAAATGAATACAGAACCAGTATCAAGCTCCCAGGATGACAATCACATCACCGGCAGGCACTGGGCAAGTCCCAGGCTGGACTCAGCAATGGACGGGAACTGGATTCCAGATCTGTATTCCAGATCTGTATTCAGGAATGCACGGCTCAGGATCAAAGGCAGATGAACAGAGCCCTCCTTGGACACCGGCCATTGAAGAAAGAGGCTGACACACTTGATCCCTCAGCTTTTACACTGAGCATGATGCAGATGGGATGGAATATCCCGTGGCCAGTTTTGGGTCCCCTGTCCTGTCCACTCCTCCCTGCAGGTCCTGCAGGTGTGACCCCTCTACCCCTCTACGCTTTTCTGCTTCCAACCCTCCAGTGGGGCAAATAACAAAGTTAGCTGACTGTGGCTGTTAGAGCAAATAAGCATAAGCAAGAGCCTCTCTGCATACCATTCCTTGGCATGAACTATAAACATAGGTCTTATTACTCTGAGGTCAAACAGTTTCTGCACAATATGCTGTTAATTTCAGAGAGTTAGAAGAGGCTTAGCTAAAAAGTAAAATTACTGCACAGAAAATTGGTTCTGTTTTACTTCAAACCAGAACAGGCATTTAAGAAGTTATTGTTCATAGCAGTTTATTGCCTCCCATTTGGTGATGATTAACACGCCCAAAGCCGAGTCCACTTTACTAAAAAATAAAGCAGCTTCCTTTAGCTCAGCCACCATCACTGTCAGTTCAGCCCAGCTGATTTTGCACTGAAGCAGGTTGTAGCAGACTCTCGTGTCAGGGGCTGTAGGCATGTGAAGCTCCGAAATACTGTGATGAAAAAAACCCTTAGAAATGTAGCTTAAACAACTCAATCTGGTTTTGAAATAAGTATGTCTTCGTGTTTACCAGCACCCAATTCTGTGTATATTAGGACTGGCCATACTACTGACTATAAGTTACAAAGCTTTACTGAAACACAGGACTATGTCATGCTACACCCTCTGAGCATATAGCCAATAACATGTAACTAAGCTGCTATCAGTTCTCTAACAAGTTAAATAAAATACTTTTTTAAAAACTTTTTTTTTTTTTTTACCCAGCTATTAAAACTAATACCCAGGACACAAAGGGTACCTTGTGATGTGAGGAAGGAAGGCGAGATTACAGCAAAGTAGCTTAATAGAATATGCCTGCCTTTTTACCATTTTTGGCTCACTGACTTGGATGTGTTTATGCAGCAGAATATCTTGAAAGAAGGAAGAGAACACTATGTACCTTTTGTATCTGTAGAGATCTTCCTCTATGGTCACCTTTAGGAGGGTTTTCCTCTTTTTTAAATCACCAGCATGACTTGGCTCCCCTGAGCCATCTATAGAAAAACAATATAGCAAAAAACCTGAAAACAGACAAACAAAAAAATGAACACATTCAGATAATCAATCAATGAAATTCTGAATAGGTTAAAGCAATGCTTTAAATGCTAATGCTAAATGCATGCAAAACTAGCTGTACTTTCATATAGGATTATATCTCCCTGTATTCTTTTCAGTTGGTAGCCCATAGAGTACTTCATGTCAGTATCCATCATGACTGGCTCAGGATTTTGACAGCTTTTTATTGTTCACAGCATAACCACACTCTACACAGCATTAAGTTCTGACTTAACTCCGAATTACTGTGCAGTAAAGGCCTGCTGCCATAAAGACAAATTCAACACAGGAATCCTCTTTCACAGCATACTATCACCTTGAAATTCACATGTATGGCACAGATCTAGCATAGTTGCTTCTCAGATAGCTCTGGCAACATCAAGAGCATCCACCAGCCCAGGCAAGGCCACAACAGGCAGTAGGGCTGGCCTGCAGTGGCTTGGCCTGCAGTGGCTTGGACTGCAACAGCTGTGGCTGCACTCCTGAGATGTCTGCGCCTGTGTTGCAGGTGAGCTGATGCTGGTGTTGCTGAGGGAGAGTGTGAAGTGCAGTGAAGCCAGATCTGCTCTCTCAGGAGCGGGTACCAACACCATATGGCTTGCACCTGCTGCTGCAAACTGATGCATCTCTTCCATGCATTCATTCCTAGCTTTATTTCTACTGCCTAGCCATCTGCTTTACAAGGCCAGGACAACTCAGAACCAGAAGTGTGGTATCCACCCGCCTCCCATGTGGAACAGATAGACAATTTACCCTCCCCACCATACACGTGTGCACCTGTGATTACAAATAGAAAGAGACCGTTTCTTTCCCATAAAAAACATGATGTAGAATTTCTTTTTTTTTTTTTTTTTTCAGTATGGCGATACATCTAATATGCTTCCAGATGCAGTAAATATACTTAATATAAAGTCTAAATGCTCTGCTCCAAAGTCTCTAGACTCATATGGTACTGTGGGTTTTTTTTAAATTATGGTGAACATACATTGAAGTTGTTGGCATTAAGCAGAAATATTACAGTACTAAATCTTCTCTTTGTTATATTTAGGAACTGTGCTACCAGGACTGATTTTTCACTTATTCCAAAGCACCACACCCTGGAAATCTCCTGCTGATATACCTGGTAAAAGAACATGGTTTGGCAGGGGGGATTACAAACTGTGTCCTTGTTATCACGAGTGGACTCAGAATCAGCTTTTTCATATAGTGACTTATTTTCATTTTTTTAATATCTTTTTTTTTTTTTAACTTCAGATGGCTTTCTGCAATTTGGAGATGTTCCAGCATATGCAGTGTGGTGGCAAGGAGCCACAGCGAATATAGTGATACAAAAAGCACTGTAAGACTAGCTTTGCCATTTTTACAGGTGGCTCACAGAGCATCCACAACCAGCTACTGCACAATGGCTACTACTTGCAACAAGAGCTCTCTGTTCCCAGAACCGGCAAGAGGCAGGACATGAGAAGAGAAGGTACAAGAACTCTGAATAAAGCCAGTTGGATGGCCCCATGAGAGCTTTATTAGGGCTGGAATCTTTTTTTTTGTTGGTGTTGGACAGAGATTATGATGATCCTGTCAAAAGCCTATTTTCTAGTTCATTGATTCAGAAAGACAGCTATTCCCTCTGCTGGTTGTCCTGATAATTATAGCTGCCCATAGAAAAATTCATTTCCAGCAGCTGAATGGCTTCAGCAAGAACATTTAGTGGCCTGGTTGCAGTGCCAGAGGCCTGAGCACATTTTTGGTACATACGTGCCGTTGGTTGCCTGCCTTTATTCCAGGTCTGTCAAAACTGCCTCAAGACCATGGTGAAAATTTGGTGAGGGGGGAGAAGAAAAATAACCCATATTTAACTGAGGTCTGACAGCAGCAATAACCAGTGGGTAGGGTACTCAGATACAGTTATTGCTGTCAAAACCCACGGCACTGTCTCGCAGAAGGACCTCACTCTTCCTTTGGAGAGCAGCTCAATCCCAGTGGACTAAATTTGCTGGTGGTTTCAGGTGTGAAACACTGCTGAGGTAAAGAGACCTGCATGAATCATCTTGTTTACTTCTGCTGCCTGCCTCTTTCTGCTCACCTGTGGGTCATTCTCACGGGTTTCTGTGGCTGACAGCCGATGGCAGAGGCAAGGACTTGGGTATTTCTACAGTAACACAATCTCTTTAGTGTTTGCTAAGCAGTATGAGTGATGCTAAAATTCTTTCTAGGGAACACAATACCTAGAGGGAAAAGGCAGCATGTAACCAAATTACTAGCCTTGCTTCTGCATTAAGAAATCTTTTCTAGAACTCTCCAATGCAAAATATAACCTCTCTGCTGGCATTAGGTTTTATCTTCTAGATTTTATCTTGAAGTACATGGAAACAAGTTTTGCCCAATCTTTGCAGCATAAACCAAGAAAATCTTCCACTTGTAGCAATGAAGAGATTATACATTTGTATGAAGGTGACCAAGACTGGAACTCAGTGCCCTTTGTCCCTTTGAGATTACAGTATTGTTTGCCTTTCCTACCCAGCAAAAAGTAAACAGCAAAATCCAATTACCATTTCCTCTAAGTCAAACACTGCTCAAGGCTTCTCTCAGGACAATGGTTGTATTCAAGCTGCTCTCTGAACTTAATCCTGCTCTTATAATTGCGACATGTCTTTAGGATTTATTTGCCAAAAAATGTGTGGATCAGAAAGTGCTGTAATCTCACTGCATTTTGACAAAACAGAAGTCCCTTCCTTTTATTTTTTTTGAATCTGTGCTTCCTTTCACCTTCCTCTCCAACAAAGCAGATAGATAGAATTTCAGCTGAGGATTAAAATAGCAAATTGCTCTTTGTATCAGAAGCTGTCAGAAGACACAAAAGTTAGCCTTCAAATTCCGAGACTTTTCAGCCAGTGTGACCACTGGGTTGAGGTTGCTTGAGGATAAAAACCAGAAACATTGCTTTCCTGGAACTAGTGGCAAAACTATATCTCCTCCTGGCATTGCTATAACATTAACATAACACGAAGGCAGTCCATCAGGTCCACAAAGCACACATTGCTTCAGTTTCCATCTCCATTAAGAGCTATTTGATTGAGGATTTTGTTTTCAACCTCTCAGGTCACATTACAGAAAAGGCACCTCCAAAACCAGTTTTTTCCCAATGATCCCATATAGCTGAAGGATAGGATTGTGATCTCCCGCTCTAACAGGTGAAAACCATTACAGCCTTTAGAGCACCAGCCAGGACTGGCTGGATGCTGATTCATCTGAGGACGTCGGCTGAACTAATGACCTAAGCCCTGCAAAGTGGAGCCCTCTTTTTCGGCCCTTGCTGGCAGCGTTTTGTGAGAGGATGCAATGCACAATGCCCTTTTCAGGAGAGGAAGCAAGGACATTTCCAGGTAACATCAACCATCAGAAAGTTTATATTCCCACCGAGGCCCAACCTATCCACCAGCACTTGCTACAGTTGGAAATGAGAAAGAGAAATGTTCTGTTTACCGTAGGACACACAGAGATGAAAGACAGATATAGCTACAGTGCTATGGAGAGAGGCAAGAGGAGCATCATTCATACTCAGAATCCAGCCTGCCTCCTTCCTGGTGTACAAAAGCTACTTAAAATACTCCCCTAAGCATGGCTGCTACTAGATCTGTCTCTAAGTTTTCTTCTGATCTATTTCCCTCCACTCTTAGAGGTTCCCCATGGAACTTCTCAGCTCCTGCTTAAAGCTACCATGATCCCTCCTCCACCTACGCTTAGAGCAGATCATCAAAGGACCATGTGCAGAGTCCTGCAAACTCTCTTCTTTGCCCAAGTTCCCAGTGATCCCAGTATTTAATAGAGAAGCTGTACCCCTTTTTGAACAGATTCTGAATTATGTTTCATGAAAAACCCAGTAAGTCCATGCTGTATTAGCTTGACCTGTCATTATGGGGCAAATACATTTGTAAAGAGAAAAAAAAAAAATTGAAGTTGTGCAGAATTTCACTACTCTTTAAGTATTTCAACCACATTTTGAAGGGAGGCCCACCGTGAACCAATGACTGTTGTGCTTTGTCAGTAAACACTTGAAAACATATATGGGGTACAGAAAAGTTCGTGGCATCCTTTGGATATATCCTTATAAATGACCCATCAGAGCAGTTTGGGTATGAACATGCACTTTAAAAGACCTACATACACAATGGTAAATGTTTTTGCTTGGCCCTTAATCCTACCTGTTGAGTGTTGTCATAGCAGTCTAGCACTTTCCAGAAAAATGTATATGCAACTGGAAAAGCTGTGAATTAATATTGTTTCAGATTCAGGCTGGCCTATTCCCTGTCCTAATCTCTCCTATTTAATGACACCATTCAGATGCCAAAGCTAAATGGCACCTGGCAGCCCACTTATTAAGTGGGACTTTACAACAGGAGAGCATTAGGCTGCTGCTCAGACAGCTGCACTGGCTGCCTGGAAGTCTCTGGGGAAAATTCAAAGCTTTCAAGGCTCTAATTGTTTTGGATCTGGGTTATTTTATCAGCAGAAGAGGCACTCAACTTTGAGAAGCCTTGATACAAAAGAGAAGTGGGTGGCAAGGGCACTTGGATATTCAGGTCTGTTTCTCCCCAGACTGAACTCCCAGATGTGTTATTAAAGCCTGTTTTCCAGTCTGACAACTGGGAGAGGGAAGGTTAGGAGAAGCTCTTTGCGCCATATAATTAGTTTATGTGCTGAGTGCAGTAGCATCAGCTGGTAGAATAGATGATTAAATTTTGTTATTTTGATCAATACTATAAATTACAAAGACAATCCTTGGAAAGACATTTGTGGTGTTTATGTCTTGTAAAACATATCTAAATAAAATGTACTCTTGGAAGTTATTCTCTGAGGGCTCAACAAATTCAGAACAGTAAATAGTTTAGATTTGATTTCAGACTGTTATGGTAAGACGGGCCATGGAGCATACTGTCATGTATTTCCCTTTTAAAAAAAATAAGTTATTATACTCTTAACTCGCTCTTTTATCTGAAGACAACACTACCATCTTCCATACAAGGAAGGTTGCCTTACAGGCCAAAGCATGGACAAAGTGCTGGTTCAGTGAAAGAGATGGAACAGCAGGCACCAAGACAAGTGGACTGATGCCCCCGAGAAGGGCTCAGATCCATGCATAATGCAGTGGGAGCAGGAAGTATTAAACTTCATTCTTTACCTGTCACCTGGTTCTCTCTCTCACACTGAAGGCTGCAGCCTCGGTGCATTTCAGCTTTCTGCAGGGATGTGTTGGCTAACTTTACCGGCACGGGCTAGCAGGGCAGAATCACTCTTTGCTGTCTGCGCTGTTTTGCTGAGTTGGATCTATAGGAACACCCAGAAGAGCACAAAACCTCTTCATTGCACATACAGTAATATCACCTGGGTCCTACAAGTTTTGCAAAGTTATTGCTACCACAGCAGTTTCAGGAAAGGCAGGGGCCCAGTACTGCCTTCAAAACTATGCAAGGTACTCCTTCGTAAACTAAAGGAATCAGGTAAATACAGCTCCAAAACACAGTTAAACCACAAGGCTTCAAGGCTTACGTTTTCTAAGGTGACTGTCTCCTTCAGACAGCATCAAGTACTGACTTGATAATAGAGGCAGTATTCGTAGTCTAAAATCTCATCTTACAGCACATGACTTCCTTTTTTTAATTAAGTTACTAGCTTTAATAATAGTCCCAGCTCTCAGAGCACCAATTTCATGACCATAGGTAAAATATGATGTACTTATTCATTAAAATGCAGGTAGCAGCACTCCTCTTCATCTCCCTGAGACATGGAAATGTGGGCTAATCCATCACAAGATAAGACTGTGTGTTCCAGCTGGTGAAAAGGACTAATGAAAAGGAGTGGGGAATGCATTTTAAATACAGAACTAGTCTAGATATCCCTGTGGATTATCTGCAGTGGTACGATTTGCCTAGGAAATATAATTTGCTAAGGAAAAGCAGAGGGGTCTGAATAAATGAAATAAAATGGGCATAAATGGACCCTGCCTGCATGCAGAAATTTTCTTGGTGTAACTCCAGTGGCATTGTACAGACCTGAGTGTGAAGCCCTGTCCAGACACTTTAATTTGGTTTCAGGGTGACTAAATTACCAAACTTTGTGTAAATGCATTCCTAGACTACATAAACAAATCACTGGTTATCTATATCCAGATGGCCAAGCAACCTTTTACATCAGTCTAATGGGAAGGACTTCAAATCACACTGAATATAAAAGGAAAGTGAAGAACAAAAGTCAAGTTGCAGTTCCCAGTGCCATTTTGCACCTTAACTGAAAGCTTCATCCACACTGCTCTGTCCTTGCTGACCACACAGTACATGCACAGTAAGATAGAGAACGTGGTAATGCTTTAATTCCTTCCATCCATAGGCACATGGAACAAAAAAGATGGTCCCTTCTGGTACTGGAAACCCCTGGTGGCTCGTGAGTCAGAGACTTTATATTCTAGAAAAAAGATTTGGAACTGAAGAGAAAAAACATCAGTGTCAGCCCCAAAGTCTCCTTATGTACAAATTCCATCTGCCTTTTTAATCATTTTTATTGCCACTTTAATACTTGTATTCCCATTTTTTACTAAACTGATGCAAGATGTTCCTGTTCCTGTCATCAGGGATTACAATCTCACAGTTTTAGTTTCAAGGAAGTCAGTACAGGACCACTGTTTTTGCTCACCAAGTTCCATCATGATTTTCAGATTCATGCATGGTCCCCTGAGCCTCTCTGAATCTGGGGTCCAAAGAGATGTGTCTTTTAAATCCAATCAAATAGTGAATTCAGTGAAGTCTTCATTGCCTAATGAAGATCTTGAGGTGAGCTTGCTCATGACAAAACACTCTTTACAGGTACCTCCAAAGTAAAGACACAGATGAGGTATGAATCCTAGTCTGATAATATTGGAATTCACTCTTGTATTACATTGTAGTTTTTTCATGAGTCCTCCCCTTCAAAGGGAAGGGAGTTTATAGGGCCAATCAAATCTGTGTTTATAGGGCCAATCAAATCTCGCAAATCAACAAATGGCTACAGCCAGGGGTTTTGCTATATAGACCATGGGACTCGCTTTGAGAAACCTGGTCTACTGGGGCCTGATGGGGCCAGAGAGGGGAAGAGTATCTTGGATCAGAGGCTTGCCAAGCTGGTGAAAAGGGATTTAACTAAAGTTGTTGGGGTAGGGGAACCTACCCCACTCCTACCAGTATGATGCCAGTGCCAGTAATAGATGCCCAGAGCCTGGAGAAGGGCCACAGATCAGCAGCAGAGCACCTGGAGAGCAGCACAAAGGAATGCCAGCCACTCTCCAGCCAATAAGTCAGCTTCATCGGGGGCACAACTTAAATGCCTCTATGCAAACGCACACAGCATGGGGAATAAATAAGAGGAGTCAGAGACTTGTACACACCTGCAGGGCTATGATATTACTGGCATCATGGACATGTGGTGGGATGGCTCCTATGACTGGAGTTGGAATGGAAGGATACAGGCTCTTTAAGGAAGGACAGGCAGGGCAGATGAGAAAGGGATGTCTCCCTCTATGTCAATGACCAGCTGGAGTGCATGGAGCTCCACCTGGGGATGGATGAGGAGCTGACTGAGAGCTTATGGGTCATGATTAAAGGGAGGGCAGGGACAGCTGGCATTATAGTGGGGGGTCTGCTACAGGCCACCTGACCAAGAAGACCGAGCTGATGAGGGCCCTCATAGACAGATAGGAGCAGCCTCACATTCACAAGCCCTGGTCCTCATGATGGACTACAACCACCCTGATATCTGTTGGAGGGACAACACAGCAGGGCATAAGCAATCCAGAGGGTCCCTGGAATCCGCTATCCCCAAGTGATAGAGGTGCGAATGAGGAGAGGTGCCATGCTGGACCTTGTTCTCACCACCAAGGAGCGTCTGGTGGGGAATGGGCAGCCTTGGATGAAGATGGTGGACTTTAAAATCCTGAGGGCAGGGAGAAGGGCACACAGCAAGCTCTCTACCCTGGACTTCAGGAGAGCAGATTTTGTTCACCTCAGGATCTGCTTGGCAGAGTACCATGGGATAAAAGCCCTGGAGGGAAGAGGGGCCCATGAAACCTGGTTAATATTCAAGGACCACCTCCTCCAAGCTCAGGAGTGATGTATCCCAACAAAGAAATAGTCAGGCAAAGCCACCAGGAGGCCTGCATGAACATGAGCTTCTCACTGTCCATCATATTTGAGAAGTCATGGCAGCCTGGTGAAGTTCCCACTGACTTGAAAAGGGGAAACATAACCCCCATTATTAAGAAGGGCAAAAAGAAGACCCAGGGAACTACAGGCCAGTCAGTCTCACCTCTGTGCCCAGCAAGATCATGCAGCAGATCCTTCTGAAAACTGTGGAAAATATGGAGGTGACTGGTGACAGCCAACATGGCTTCACTAAGGGCAAATCATGCCTGACAAATCTGGTGACCTTCTATGATGGGGTTACAGAAATAGTGGGTAAGGGGAGAGCAATAGATGTCATCTATCTGGACTTGTGCAAAGTGTTTGACACTGTTCCACGTGACATCCTGGTCTCCAAATTGGAGAGACATGGATTGGATGGATGGACCACTCGGTGGATAAAGAATTGGCTGGCTGGGCGCACTCAGAGAGTTGTGGTCAATGGCTCAATGTCCAAGTAGAAAGCAGTGACAAGTGGTGTTCCTCAGGGGTCAGTAGTGGGACCAGTGCTGTTTAACAACTTTGTTGGTGACCCTTTAACCCAGAACACTATTAGGAGCAGTTACCATACGCTCCCAAGAAAACTTGACAGCAAATGAAATGTCTCCTTCAGAGGAGTCACTTATTAAAGAAAATTAAATTATTAAAACATAGCATAGAATAATTCCTGTTCTGGACCACCTTCAAGTGGCTCACCACAATCACTTAACATTGATTAATGAGGTATAAACCTCATCACCTTTTATCTCTGCAGCTGCCTGCCTGTAGAGTCATTTGTACTCATCGCTGCAATCTCTTAACAAGAAAAGTAAGCTAACAACCCAGAGCATCAAAAAGCTGTCTAAAATCCACGCCATCCAGGTGACGGTACAGTCACCAGAGCTGTTTTTTTCAGATATGCTCAGCACACCAAGCTGAGACCCTGAGATGCTGCCACAATGTGTCCTTCCAGCTTGTGGTGGGTGGCATTTAGCACTCTCCTGGCTCAGGAATCATGGAAACACGTAGATCTTGCCTTGATTCTCTTTCCTGCCCTCAACTACAGCTTCCCCCCTGCCCTGAGACAAGCAGATTTTGAACATGAAACACTAAAAATATCCTTGTTCTGAAGTCTGTCCTTAAGTCAGTGAAGTCTGTGCTGCTTAACCTTATAGACATGGTCTCAGGCAGTGCAAGAACCAGATGGATCTTGCTTTTGTTGGAAAAAAATAACAATGCTGGTTTTAATAATGGCTTTATTTTTCTCCAGCCATTGGCGGGAGTTGACATGCAGAATAGTCAGCATTCCACAATTTCTGCCCACAAGCAAGTGTGAGATGGCTCCAAGATGCCTTGCTTCTCTGTACTGAAGTTTTCTAATGAGAAGCCAAATTTCTGAAAACTGGAGATGCTGGAGCACATAAAGCCCTTAGAGAGGAACCCTGTAACACTAAGTGGAAGTGGAATTAAATCAGGCTGCATTGGAAACACAGGAACCTACAGCAGTGAACATAGTAATGAGTTCCTTTCTGTAGACTGTTTCAAACAAATTGTGAAAAACTTAAAACATACTAAGTTTTTGCACGACCTCATCCCATGGCTTGTATCAATAGCCTCTGATCAAGCCATTTGTCTTTACAAGCATTTAGATATATTACAATAGTTTAAAAAATTCTTCTCATAATAAAGCACATACAGAAATATTTGCTGAGGCATGTTTCTGCCTAATTTTTTTTGATGCATGCTGCATGAATTTTCTGCCAGAAATAAAAATGTTCCCTGCATTCAGTGATTAGCTGGGAGGGAGCAGAAAGGAGGAAGGAACTGGATAACTGCATTTCAACAATCGTCTACCACTAGAAAGAAAAGCATAGTAATCCAAACCAGATGTGAGGAAAAAACCAGAGGCACATAAATACTATCATTCTAATATCTATTCCACCACTCAGATTTTTTTTTTAATGCTGAAAATTCAAATACATTCATTGCAAAACCAGACCATTTTTCTAACTAGAGGCGCAGATCTCAAAACACACTAATTTCTGCCCCATGCCATGCCATGCTACCTTTGAACATAAAGGCCTGTTGGTATTCCTTTCTCCTCTTCTTTCAGAGCTTCCTGGATAATTTATCCTTTCCTTTTCCCCTTTTCCTTTTCCATTTTCCCCTTTCCATTATCCCTCTTCCCTTTTAGTTTCATTTGCACCCCTGTACCCATTACTTGTGATCAGAGGGTACATCGACAGCAATGTTTCAGTTCACGGCAGGAAAGCTCTCCTGAAATCATTCATCGGATCATCCATCCCTCCTTACTGTGGTTTGTGTCACCTAACGGACTGCATAAAATGGATTTCATCCCATTAAACTGGATGGGAAGAGGCACTCCAGCAGCTAGTGAGCAGTCAGCGTACGGGGTGGAACTAAAGCTCGTCTGAAGTGAAACTGATGAAACACGTACAGTGTGGAGTTCAGGTCCTCAGCACCAATTATTTTGCTCTGTGAAATGACTCCCACAGCATTTCACCAAGCGCTAACTGGATGTAAGATTGCATTTGAGTAGCCACCCACCCACTAATGTGGTTCTGCGTGCTGTGAATGCATCCACTGGTTTTCATCTCAGTGTTACAGTTATTGCACACAGCTTTGACATTCTTAGCCTCCCTTTGCATCTTTTGACCACTGGGCTCCCCAGCACACCACAGATGGTTTCCCTCTGCTCTGCATCACCAGTATCCTTTTCTGTCTTGGTCCTCCCCTTCCAAGAAGGCTTTGGCTGAGTTTCCCTGACCTCTATGGATAGGTCTTTTTTTTCACCTTCCCACTTAGAAAGAATTTTATGCCTAACCACTCGAAGTCCTCCTCCTTCCGCCCAAATCCTTTGTTCACGCTGGAGTAAATGCTGCCCTTTCAGCCCGGCCGTAACCACGCAGTTTGCTTCTGCTGCATCATTGTGCTGTTCCTCCCAGCTTCTTCCTCGAAATATTCTGTGAATTCTCTTTGCAAACAGAGAGCATTTGAAATCACACTGGCTGCTCTTTGATTGGTTCGGTCACAGGCTCCACTGACTGCAGCAAGGCTGTTCCCAGCAGCTGCCCGCAGATAGACAGGAGGTCTCTGTGCACGGAGTGAGGCACAGGATGGCGTTGTGACCCCTGGCACCCAAGTTATCTAAAAGCCTCCTTTTCACAACCTGAAGAATCGATCTTTCATTGGACAGCAGAATAACACTGGCTTGTGTTTCAGGAAAGAAGTAGCCCTGTTTGGGTTTGAAAGCAAAAATGTTTTCAGTCTCTGCACAATCAGGCTCTTTGGACTTGACACAAATGGCCTCAAGTGAAAAATACTTAATTCTTCCCCATTTAAACTGTTGTAAGGCCATGGGGATATTTCCCCCTCCATAGGAAAATCTCTCTGTCCCTCAGTGAGCTGTGGAGCCAAAAGGCAGAACTGGAGTAACAGGGGCTGGTGGGAGGTGATCTGGGTTCCCATCCTGCTCTTCTTCCTCAGATAAGCCACATTCGGCTGGGGCTCAGAGCACCAAACTCTTGCCTCTTGGGATCTTTCTTCAGTCTCCTGCAAAATAACTTCATCTCTCTCCCTCTGTGCCAGACTCCAGCATTTTATTGTTTGTTTTTTTTTTTTAAAGCACATTTCGTAGCCTTGCCTGAAACCAAGTGCAGGTGCGGGAAGCTCAGCAAACGGCCGAGAACAGCAGGACCACCTGCCTCCTCGCACAGACGGGGACCGGCCTGCAGCTTTCAGAAACAGGGCTGAAGCTCTGTTTCAAAACCGCTGCTATCAGGTTTCTCTCTGATTGTAGCCCATGGCTTCATCATCGCTCTGGTAGCTCTTGGCTGCCCAAGGCTAGCTGCAAAAATTGTGGCAACTTCCAAATATTATCCTTTGTAGAAGGGTCGTGCTTAATCCAACACACATACCTTTTGGCATCTGTCCCAATGCATTGGTTTTGTAGTAGGTGCCATCACTAAGCACTAGAAATTTAACAAAAACAAGGGGACTAAAAAATGAAAGTTTTGAGCAAAATGAAAGGCACCTCTGGTATTCAGTTTCTGAAATTGCACTCTCAAATAAAATTGCCAGCAGAGAAAGCATAACAAAGCCACATAAAATGCAGGAACATTTAATACAGCCTCCACCAACACAACCATCCACTCAAAGCACTGTACAATTTTTTATGTGTACACACTCTTGATTAACAAAAATCCATAAATAAAAGACTAGATATGCTCTGACACTAATGTGTAAAGCTAGTCCTATAGATTTGGCTGCTCTTTTTCTGTAATAAACACATTAACAAGCTGGCACTTCTCTGGAACTAATTAAAGACATCATGTTGTCACCACATCCTTAAGACCAGTCAAACAAACAGACACGTCTTTTCACAAGTGACAGAGTGGTTGGTTTGTTCACAAACGGACAAAGAAGTCTATTGAAATATGCGGAATGGGAATGCAAACTGGATGATTAGTTTGAAAAGAGACACTCTGAAAGAACACAGTCTATTAGCTACAAAAGTTTCTTTTCCTGTTCATTTCTCTTCTTAAATGCATTATCAGAAAGGTGACTGGAATGCTTCATTATATTTTTGTCATATCTTCATTGTTTACATCATATTTGTATATATCTAAGTGAAAATTTTGCCTGGGATACAGATAGCTGTATTTACAGCTATCTGTATTAGATGTATTACATCTGTAATACATCTGTAATAAATGTATTAAAGCCAGATGCTACAGTCATGTGGGCTGCAACTATCCTAAAAAACATCCAGAAATATAGCTGCCTTTTTGTGGAGAGCCTGAGGGACAGTGAAAGGGTGTGAAGTACAATTCACATTTTACAGAGCCACCACAGCAACAACCAGCTGGCATCAAAGAGCAACTTCATTTGAGGGAGTCACAGGAAAACCAACATACATGAGTGTGCTGCAGTCAAGACATGCTAGCATCGTGGATCCTCGAACCATAACCGTCAGCTTGTTCTGTGAGGTGCTGTTCCACCACCCCATGCTCCTCTACCCTATAAGGAGCCTCTCTGTCTCTCCATCCTGGAGGTCCTGGCACCAAAAGGTGCCTCACAGCTTCATTCAGTTGGCTTCCTGCACATTCTGGAGCTCACAACCACCTTGACCTCAGCAAACCGGAGCTCCAGTGGGGCGCGTGGCCCCACAGCAGCCAAGGTCCTATGCGGGACCTGCGACAGCCCGCAGCAGAAGTATGAAAAACAAGTTATTCTGCTGCCTTGATATGTAAACAGCTGGTGCACATGGTGAGAACCTGCTCGTGCTTAACAGGAGCCAGGCAGGGGAATGGAGGCTCAAGTAAAGTAATTATGTCTAGGAATTGAGTAAGTCCAACCAGGCTGAAGTGAATAATGGTAGGGGAACTTTGGGGTGCAAAGCCACCAACACTGGGCGTTGCTATTGGTAAAGCCACATATGCCCAGTATTGCCCAAGTCACAGTATCAGAAATACCAAATTTGGGTGCAGATGTAGCAAAACTAGGACCAATGGTAAAAAGCAATTAGGTGCGGGGTGCTGAGAGGAGCTCAGTGTGGGGAGGAAGATGCAAGGATGGCAAAAAAGACAGCTTAAAAGAAGAAGAAATAAGGAGGGAGTAAGGTATGAAATCAGGCAGAGGAAAAAGGCAGGCGGATCCTCCAGCAGCAGGAGCACGGAGGGCTGCAGACAGCAGCGATGCTCACCTGCGTGCCCCAGAACACTGGGATGCCGGAGGGACACTCCTTGGACAACCCACCATCAGGTCTGTGTCTGTCAGATTTGGTGTGGGAGGAAATCGACTTGCACCTCCACACTAACAGATTTGTAACTTGATTGCGATTACGCGTCTATGTGTTTCACTGGACTTCAAAGCTATAATTAACAGTTTCATAGTCAAGCCTGGTACTCTGCATTGTTATTTAATTACAGGTTGGTATATCTAAGTGCCTAGATCACTGATAATTTCGCTGTCCTACCCATTTCCTGCTAGTGCGGTCATTAATCAACAAACATGTTAATCAGTTTGCATCAGCTACCTCTCCAGTCTCCAGCCTGAAGGGGAAGTGTCAGACCTTGGCAGTAGCAATGCTAAAACCAAACTGAACCCAAAACATTCCTCAGCCTGCCAGTGCCCAATTCTCTGCCAAAAAAACCTGGTATGAAGTTAATTAGTCATTACTTATTGTCCAGGTCCTTTGTACTCTGTGTGGTTTGTCTGTGAAGCTGCCCTTGGCTACTAAAAAAACCCAACCCAAATGCCGGAAGGTCCTTCCTCCAGAATCTAGGTTATCAGAAATTATTTCCAAATACTGCTGTCATAGAGACAGGGAAGGGGACACCAGCAGGAGACAAGGTGATGCAGGAGCAATCTGCAGTGAAGAGGCAGCCTGAGACAGGCAGAAATCTCAGCAAGGACAACTGCTTTGCATCCCTGTGCATGAATGTGGAAGGCTGAAACTGCAGTTCCATCAGTCAGCTACGCCACTGAACGTTTTGGCAGAAATATTGAATTGCTGTATGTATACGCTGCAGTACTAAATTTCACTATTCCCTGACCTGTAATTTCTTACGTTGCTGCTTCCACTGAAAACCAAAAGTCTGGCAACTGTTAGTCATATTTCACTGAAGCCGGAAAAGACACTCTGTTGTACCATAATGAGACAATTTTCTAAATGGGAGAGAAGCTGGCACTGAACTTAAAGTTTCACCAATTAGCTTTTGGCTGTTGCACATATTCAAACATTATTGTTAGATAGAGGTTAGGGATGAAGCTTCAGACATTTGCCTTTGAGATATCGCTGCTTCACAGCATCAAGCTTTTATTTTGACACTCGGCCAAAAATATCTTAAGTAATTTTACCTAATTACCATTGCTTATATGTCTACGTTCCTCTTTCTTAAGAGTCCTTACTTCCTTGCTACAGATAGATGTTTCTACAAAAAGTCATGTTTCAAGTACCTAAGGATAGGCTGCCATTAATTTTAACACGTGTGCTAGTCCCTTTAGATACATATTCCTGACATCTAAACTTTTCTTCCTGGGATTCGCATGTTAGCGCACCCACCGTTTCACTGGTGAATCCAGTGTCACCTTTAAGCTCTTGCACACCTGTGCTGTCACAGTGGAGTTTATTCAGCCCCTGCTTTTATCTATGCCATTGGAGAACTGATCAGACGATGCCATGAGGAACATCGATGGAAGCTGGCCTGGTCCAAGCAGGAGGTTGGACCCACTACCCTCCAGAGGTCATTGCCCTCCGCAGCTCTTCTCTGGTTCTTGACACCAGTGGCTGCAGCCTGCCTGCCGGACCGCAGGACAGTTTGGGCTGGCAGGGACCTGAGAAGGTCTCCAGTCTGACCCCTGCCTAGGGCTCAGGCCATTATCCTGTGGGGGCTGGAAACCCTCCAAGGACAGAGATGGCACCACCTCCCTGGGCCCTGGCCCTGCCCAGCTTTTCTCTGGTTCTCCAGCCTCTCTGGCCCTGCCAGCTCACTGCCCACCAGGGTGCAGGACTTTCTCCCCAGAGCTGCCTCTGGACTCACTGGCATGGTTGCCAGGGCTCTGCATGCCCCAGGCAGGGCTACTCTTTGCTCCTGCCCCAAGTGCATGGGGGCCCTGTCTTTTCCTCCTACCGGTCCAGGTTCCTCTGGACAGCCACCCTGCCCTCTTACATATCAACTGGTGCCCCCCAATTTGGTGTCACCTGCAAACCTGACAGGGTGCCCTTGGTCACCTTCCCAGGTCACGGATAGAGATGTTAAGCAGGACAGGTTGCAGGGCAGACCTTGTGGGACACCACAAGACACCAGTCTCCAGGTAGATAAGACCCAGTGACCATCACCTTTGAGCCCCACCACCCAACCAGCTGTTCACCGCTGGTGGGGCACCCACCCAGACTCTAACATCCAGCTTGGCTACAAGGACATTGTGGGAGAGTGCTGGAAACCCAGCTGAAGTCAACGTAAATGATATCCCCGCTTCTCCACTTGTCCACAAATCCAGTCTTTTAATCACATAAAGTAATGAGGTGGGTGAAGCATTAGTCACTCTTGGTCAAACCATGGTGACAGCTCCCCATCACCTTCCTCTCCCTCATGTGACAAGACACATGCTGCAAGAGGACACATGCCACGATTTTCTCAGGTACCCGAGTGAAACTGGTCAACCTGCAGTTCCCTGGATTGTCTTTTGGCCCTTTTCCAGTTGTCAGGGTCCTCCCTCCATCTACATGACAATAAAGATAGAAACATCTAAAACAAGGGAGCAATTACCTGTTGCCTGTTGCCATTGCACGGGTTTAAGTGGAAATTTCTCTTTCCACGGATATTTTGCTTTGAAAAGCTGTCCTATTCTAATCAAAGGTTAGAAGTTCTTGCAGGGTAGCTCTATTACTCTAGTTAGAACTGAAGTCAGAATTACTCGATGGTTATCAGCAGGATTGTGTCCTTTTTACATACTTCTGAACTTTAATTGAAGTCGTCTGTGTTTCAAACCTCTGGACATGGATATGAACAGCATGGCTTTGAGAAGTAAAATAATTACTCCCTTTAACCAAAGTGTCACGTAAACAATCTTGTAAACACAGATATGCTGCCATGGAGTTTCCTTGGTGCATTGCCCAAGTAGGAGGCATAACAGTGTGTGGCTCTATGCCAGGACAGAGATAAATGACATGATGTGCAAAAACCTGCTCTGCAGACTAATGGATATGGTTTATTCCTCTTTACTATTTACTGTTGAAGAGAGGACAAAGTACATTCGTTGTAGGCTCTGATTAGACAATAGAGGAAAGCGACATGCCTGTATGACATAGCCCTCATATTGTGGACCACTTTCCTTTGTCTTCATAGATCTGAGAGTAGGAAGTGAAATATTTTGAATGCTTTTTCCCAGTAGAGAATCGAGTGTAGACATCCTGGCACACTGTTGATGTATCATACTGGTGGCTTCGGGACAAGAATATTACCAAAATATGCATTTTGCTCTGGAATAAAACTGACATTAAAAGACATTGATACATAGACCGGGAATATCCTCTGTGGTCCCAACAAGAAAGACCTTCCAATGGATGTCTTTCTGTGCTACCTCTATAGGTAGGCAAAGACCAGGAATGAAGATCAAGGAAGATGTGCTACTAAAAATGCTCTAAACCGCTACTCCCCTTTCACATCCAACTGGAAGAACTAAACTTGCTCTACTCTTTTAACTGTTAGGAACTAAAATCCTGAAGTAAGGTATTCACTGACTGCTGGATATAAATGAACTCCTTAAAACATTCCTAAATTCTCACATATGGGATTAGAACTTTTTAAAAGTTAGAACTTTTTTAAAAATTCTTCTTTGAGCACATCAGAGGGCCAACAAGTCCCACCAGTCTCAGTCTGAAATGAGTAAATCCGTAACAGAAATGGAGGAACTAACATATGGCTTTCTATCAATGACAGTCTATGATTCACCATCTCAGCAAAATTTTTACTTTAACAAGAAGGAATAAGGTTTCTTCTTTATTTCACAGGATAAAAGATAATGATTCTATCAGATACAGAACAGAAAATCTATGAAAAAATCAGCAATTATATTGAAAAATTGTGCATGAATTTTATTATACTTTTGTTTCCTGAGCAAGATTTACAACACAACATGCAGATGCATTTAATAACTTACTTCACTATACATTCTGCACTTGTGACATCTGAGAGTTGTGCAACAAAAGTAGCAACTGAGAAAGTTTCCAGCTTTTAGTAATTTCAAAAAGTGACAGCATCTTCAGTAAACAAACAGAGCTTTACTTTTAGTAGTGTCAATGTTAAGCATCCAATGCCTGTCAAGCTGAAGTGATTAAATTTCAGCAGCACATTTAAAGCTCTTCAGACTTTAACACAACTTCTACATGAGAAGTTTCAGCAGTGTTGATTACATTTTTTCACAACCTTACAGACACAAGCATAAAAACTTAGCACAATCAGGCTCTTTTCTAATGGATCAATTGATTAAAAATGTGGAAGGAAATAATAATGGGAGGAAGACAAAAAGAATCTCAGCACAAGTAACTTACCTCAGCAAAATTCTGACAAGTTCTTTTGATGAAATGCTGAGCTTATTGCTAGTCCTACATACATGTACAGCAAAAAAAAAAATGCTCCACAAAATGTAATTACTTATTGAACCAGGCAATGCTGATGATGTTCAGTCACCAAAATGGTGTGCACCTGGGGCTCAATTCCACGTCTTTCTGAAGCTCTAAATATTTAATTGTAAAACTTTGTATTTCAGGAAATGTAAGGGAGTTCTGGACATCTAAATAAAGGACGTTATTCCTTTTAGAATCTGAGTATTGGACATTCCAGGAAAAGCTGTGAATCTGACTTATGTTAACTTTTATGACTCGCTGTATGAAAGAGATACTAAAAAGCTATCTTGAAAACAGAAACCTGTTTGCCAAGGAGTGTTATGAACAATTTAAGCAATAAAGCAACCATGGCTTTTTCAATCACAAGTGCAGCTCTTCCACAATGAATATTGAGTTATGAGGTTACACTAAAACATGACACAAATATATTCCTGTATTTGTCCAAAAAGAGAAGAAATACAACAACATGCAGTACAGACATACCATTGATTTCAATGTAACACACACCAACCACATGTCAAAACTCAAAAAAATGGGTCTGGATTTGAAACCACACTGCTCTACATGCTACTGAGAAAGAGAGGTTGAGGGATACAAATAGAATATGTGTTTTTATTTTCAAGCAAAGCAAAGTTGCAGATGTGCTAAAATGAACTAAGAAGATTGGCAAGATTATTGACTAGAATTCACTCAGTATAATGCTAATCACATTAGTTCATAGTTGTGCTTATCTCTGAATTAAGGATTTACTGTTTTATCTTTCAGTTTGGCTATCACCTTCATGTTCTTTGGGAAGGTCTAATACTTTAATCTGAACCCTATTCTAACTGACAATGGGAAAACCAGCAGCAGTTTATAGACAGAAGACTAACAACTGCTGCTGAATGACACAAGTTTTCTGTTTTGTGTTTTGAAAGAGCTCAATTATGCTGGATCACTGAACACTTTACTGCAGGATGGCCCAACAATCTGTGACAAGAGTACCCTGGTTGGCACTTACACGCACAAAGCTGCTGAAATAATGACCCAGTTCCCACGTGTAGAGTGCTGCTATTTAAGCTGCTAATAGTCAACAGTTTGCACACAACAGTAGCAGTTTGTAGTATATTAAAAATCCCAAACACCTTTAAATGTTCTAAATAAAGGAGCCGGTAGCGTTAAAAAGGGATGAGGGAAGATGCAGTTCAGATTTGTACCACATACAGACGAACAAACTTATAAGAATTCTTTGAAACTCCCGGAGGGCCCCTATTTTGCAACCTCCATGATTAGAGAGGACATATGGATTGTTTTCTGTGGAAACACTAAAAATACTGACACAGAAGAACAGGGAAAAACTGACACATACCTGAAAGAAGTCTCTAGGAAAAGAAAATTAAAACGCTTCCCTTTATCATATGCCAAAACATGTTCAAATTTATCTACTAAGCCCATATGGCAAAGGAACCTCTGGTAACATTTACTGTTAAAAAAAGCACACAGAAGAGATGGATTCCTTAAAATCATGCTTGTCTAGCTAAGCTGATATCCCCCCTGACAAGATCCCCTTCTGCTTCAGACAGACTGTAGGGTTACTGTGCGCCCAATGCTCCATCCTCAGTCAAGTCAATGATTGTCACAAGTGTGGTGGTCACACTGACAGACGTCTTTTCGTGCCATGCAAGACTGCAATATTACGCGTTAGCAGTGGAGAACTTCAAAATGTCATGAGCATATCACGTTCTTGTACGCTAGTGTAGAACGGCCTCCCAAAGATAAAGGAATGTAGACCTGGTTTAATCTTCTCAGCCAAAGCCATTATTATGTTAAGATCGCCCTCTGCCGTTAAGTCAAGATCTATCTTTAAGCTACGAAGAGACTTAAAAGGTTTTTTTCCTTTTTGCCTGCAAGAAAATAAAAAAGGGTGTTGTAAAAAAGAACAGAGGAAGTTTCTGAAAGCCTGCTGTCTATTATGTGTTCACTTACGTGTCATCCTCTATGTATTTTATTAAAGTTAAGGCTTTTCTGTGAAGGACTAGCAGAAATTGTGCAAGGAAAGTACTCCTAAGAGACAAGCCAGGCTTCAGATGAAAGATCTGTTAAAAATTATACCAGAAAATTAGGCAGACATGGGAAGTCACGAATAATTCTAATAACGTGGAATATAAAGAAACATTGCATGCACACGTAACATATCCTTAATTATAGCAAAGAAGGCATGTTGACAGCAGATCTGTAGATAGGCTCAACATTCTTAGTCTTCCGTCTGCTTAGATGCAATAAATTAAGCTGTTTTACAATTCTGTTTTTATAAAGTATTATTTTCCTTTTTAAAATGATCTGTAATTAAGCAGAGTCAGGTAGCTTTCTCAGTACTGTAGACACTGCTGCACAACAAAAGAAAACGTGCATTGTTTTTCATATCTAAGAAGGATTTTCAGTATTATATTAATACTAGAAATTACACAGGCATTCTTCTCTCTAGTTACACAGGGAAGAATCAGCACTAGTATGAAAAAGACCTACCAAGCCAACAAATTATCTACTCAGTTGAAATTATCAAAATACTGAACTTCAGCTCTTGTTCTTTCCGAGAAAGCAAAAATTTACCTGATCCAGGAAGGCTTTTACTAATGTATCTCGATGCAGGATATCTTGAAAGACATTTCTATAGAAAAGAAAGCAAACAAACACATGACGTAATGCTATGAAAGGACATTAACTATCCAGCGGTTGTAGACAGCAATAGTATTACTGTTTATAATTTGGTAGAAACTAAAAGTGAATTCAAGATTTTAGTGAATTATAAACCTGCTATTTTTAAAGCCAATACAAAATTTAATGCAAAACTTTCAGATGAAATGAACTAAACCCAGGAAAGCCACTGGGCGCTGTGAAATACACTTAGCTTTTGTTACACTCCTATTTAAAACAGGCAAACAAAATTGACATAACATTGCCATAAGTATCACTGAAAATTAATTTCAGTAATATTTAACATAACAAAAGTACTGACAGAACTGGTAGATTCCTCCAAAGCAAATGCAACTACCAGAGCTGAAGGAGCTTCTTAAAAGCAAAAAGACATCATATACTTCATTAGAAAGTATACTTTGTACTACTTTACTCTCTTGTCCCAAGTCAAGTAACTTTGAGTGATATGAGAGAGGAGTACGTACAAATCAGGTGTGAAACTCTCATCTGTGTGGATAATACGATCTTGAGACATTTCTTCATCTGAATTAGCTCTCCAAAATGCTGTCAGCTCAGATCTCATATATCGTCGTTGGTTATAGATGTGTTCATGACAGGGGGGCATCTGCTTCACTGTATTGACGTCTACATCTATATGTGTAGTAGGATATGGGGCATACATTACTTGACGGAAGGGCAACACAAAGCTTCCTGTTGCATCCTGTTTTAGTGAAAAAAAAAAAAAAAAAATTAGTCTTCTAGTTACATTTAAAAAAAAAAAAAAAACAAAACCACAGCTATGTTGGAACAAAACAATATTAAAGCATCATGCCTAAATTTTAAATCCCATTTGTTTAGACATGTTTTGTTTGAGAGAACTGATAGTTGTAGCCCACTAAAAAGTTCTTCATACTGGATGGTTCCCTTAATATAACAGTGAAAACAGGTACCGAGGTAACTTGTGTATTACAGTATTGCATCATCTGGTTCATGAGCCCATTATCATTACAGTACTACATTTATCTGGAAAGTTTACATTGCTCACTCGAGCAAGAAGCGTTATTTTTCTATTCATCTTCACCCACTGCTACAGCCCTTTTAAAATACTTGGAACTGTAGGACTGAGGGACTGTTGTTTTTTGGTTGTGGTACAACACAAAAACTTAATGCCTTTTGGGATTCTAACCCCAAGTAGGTAAAAGAGCATTATTATTGTACCTCAAAGAACAGGAACAATTCTGGACAATACTCAAGGAAAAGATGTGTCAGAGAAAAGACTGGCGTGGAATTTTAACATGCAAATAGTTATAAGAAAAGCTATAGCGCCAGAAAGGAATCAAGAGAAGATGACATATTTCTTTGAACATGGATGTGTGTATGCATGTGCATATCATATGCACATATATACATGGAAGAATGTTCTTAAACTACAGAAGAATAGAACTTTCCTAAGCGTACTTACTTTGAGTAAGCCTTGAACAAAAAGTCCTGACTCATATTTGAAAGAAGACTCATTTCTACAGAGTCTGGAACACTTCCGCTCTGATGGTGTAAGAAACAGACATAATGTTCGCACAATCTGCATTAAAAAGAACAGTTTTGAAAAACATGAAAATGTAAGGAATGAACTGACTAGAATTTCTGACTAGAATGTATTAGGCATTTCAAATGATAAACAAAAAAGTTCGTCATGCTTATTAGAAAAGCCAAAACTTTACCAAGGTCACAGAATAGTGATAAGCTTAAATTGTTAAGCTGTAAACCATATCACTCCAACTTCTCAAATGAAGAAAAAAATCAAAGACTTTTTGGCAAAGTTTCGTTTTTAGCCAACTATGTAGAACAGATCACTTTGGCCTTCTGCTACCTCTTCCTATTATATAAATGCAAGTTACTGTGGTTACTTTCCTAGCCTTTTAAGCCTCCGATTTTATTAATTCCATATCAAAACAGCTGCTATTGTCTCCAATCAGGCACAATAAGTTTCCTGAATAAGTATCCATGCTTATTTCCTCAGTAATTTCCTCAAACTCTCCATTAAAAGCAACAAAGGTACTTTATTACCTGTTTTCAAATACCCATGCTGCAACAGCTACAAGTAATCATCTCCAAATACAAACATATTCCATTCTGCTAATCTTTCAGTCTTAATCTGTGGTGTCCTATCTGTGTCTGTGAGGTGTTTGAGAAGGCTCTATCCTTCACAATATGTTTATGCAGTACCTAAAACAATGACAACCTAGTTTCTAACTAATGCTTTCCACCATTTCAGGAAGACACAATAGGTGGTTTTTTTTTTTTTACTTTAAAGAAAGTTAAAAGTATGCCATAAAGAAAGCAATTACTTCAGAACAGTTGCATTGTGACACAAAGAGCACACTGCTGATAAGAACCTGTGTAGAATTTATGAAATTTATCCTGGATGTACCTTGAGACACATTCTTCTACAACTGCTTTTTTCCTACAGTGTCTATCTTATCAATATATTATTTTACATACTTACAAACATTTAGACCTTAAAGCCTTTTAATTAATTATTTTATGAACTATAATCTTTAAGCTTTTTATAACCACTGAAGTACTTAACATTTCCTCTATTATGCTAACTTAATCATGTGCAAATCTTGCATCCCTGAAATAATACATATTAACTGTGGTTAGCACACTGCACCTAAGACGTGAGAATTTTCTCAGTTGCTCATGACTATTTTTAATTTGAGTATCAGCATTTACTGGTCATTTCATCAGAGGTGCTTTACCACCACTGCCAGTACACATGAAACAACGCATTTCTAACCCCACCCCCTGCCTTTTTATAAAGCATCATGAACTGCTTCTTTCAAAACACAAGTCTACTAAATGCGCCTTGCATTTTTTTAAAAAGAGTATCCTATTTCACTGCAGCAAGGAGCCCTACATACTATAAGATACATAATATATAATATATATTGATTGTAGACTAGACATAATATATTCAGCAGGACCACTGTTCTTAATTTTTAATTCACATTGAGGCAATATACACAGATACACACATACATACGTCAAAAAGGGCATCAACTTCCAGAATGAAAATGAGTTTTTCCTCAAAGGAAGGTTTCAGTCTTACAAAATAAACCAGAGCTCAATAATTAGTGTATCACAATTAAAAACATAACCAGACAGAAAAGCCAGATATACGAAACCATTCCCTATCAGAAAATGAAGTTAACTGAATACACCACTTCTCCACATGTACCACTATAGGACCTTTGTCATGGTCTCAGGACACGGGACTATTGTTACTGAATGGCCCGGAGGCCCCAGTGTAAATCAAAAACTTATCATGCTACATAACTACACAGAACCTTACTCTCACAGCAGTACTGGTATACTTATTAAGTGCAGTGGCATCTAATACCTGAAGGCTCTAGGACTACACACTTTTATGAAACTGTTCTTTTCATTCCCAGTGGCAGGGATATTCTGAAACAGAGGTTTATTAAAGGACTCAGCCGTGAACGTAGAGAGGCAGTTGATTTAGCGAAATACATTTTCTCACAAAGAAAACAACATTTTCTTAATGATTTGTAATATCCTAAGTGAAAATTAACTTCAGTACTTTTATTAGAAGGGATGGAATAACACCCTAATTAAATGCAAGTCAGAGAAATCTTTCTGAACAAAATGCTTATACATTGGGCTATGCTAAAAAGAAATATGCTTTGAGAAATATTTCAACAGACAGTAAACACAAGCGTATGTCTTCCACGAACTGCTTTCAATTTATCTGAAACTAGCATTTTGGTATAATCAAAAAGCTGTACACAAAAAAAAAAAAAAGTACTTCAAGAATTCTGAATACAGAAAACATCCTCATTTGACTTCTCCTTCACATACTGGGTAAGCTTAAAATAAGCATCCATTTACACCAAAATATTAAGAGGAAAAGCAGTGCAGGTGGTAATTTCATATTGGTTCAAATTAAGTATTTCGTAACAAGCTTACAAGAGAGTTAGAAACAGTAATAGCATGGGAAAAATATGTCTACCACAAAAATGTAATTACTTTCTTGTTCTGAAATGTCAGTTTCCAAGTTTCCAAACATTTTTTCCTCCCAAATAGACCATAATAATGTATATAGTCTTCTACGTTAAGCTGTGAGAGGTACAGCTGATGCCGCTTATTGTTTTTAGACCTGAAAGCTCCTAAACATCATACCTACTCATGTGATCCAGCAAGTATGACACACTGAGTGTTTTGTTGTTGCAGGACTTGGTTTTAGGGACTTGTATCTGTATTTTGTCTCTTTCTGGTTCTTCTGGAAAGCTAAGTCAAACCTAATTTAAGTTCTACCAGTTAAACTGTATACTTATTTAACAATTAAGTTTTAAAGAGACTGAAGATGGAGTCAACACAAACACAGCTATGAAGAAAAAAATGCTGGAATTGCTGGAATGGTTTAAGGTCCTAGTAAGCTTGCCTGTATCAACATGTGTGTGTGATTACAGACTCAACAGTTTGAGGTTCCATGAAACACAAGCAGTTCATGATGCAGAAGTACATTTATTCCCCAGCATAAGCATAATTATGCAGACAGTAATTTCTTAAGAGTACACAGACATTACCCATTGACACAGATGAACTGGTCAAGCCAGTTCACACCTCTTCAATTTGTACAGTTTAGCCAACACACCTAATTTTAAAAGCTCAGACTCATTTACTACTAGTTTATATACAGTATCAATTAAATTAAAGACATTGTTTTTTTTATAGTTGTGAGAATACAACAGCAATTTTCAGGCAGAGTTATCAACTGCTAGACCAATCAGCTGAAGTAAGAAAACCAGACAACAGTATTCCTTCCTTCTTCAACCTCAAGTATGTTTATAGGTAAAACTTGTTCCAAATAACACACTGACACTCCTAATAATCAGTATTTAAGTTTGGTTTATTAGAAAGTTCATTACCTTATTAACTTTTTCTGCACTGCTTCCTACAACTACAGAACAACCACAGGTCTGCAGGTGTGAACTAATTGCACTGCAAATAAAAACAGAGGTGAATACATTTAATCAAACTTTTCAAATAAAACAATTATCATCTTCACAAGAAGAACGAAGTGCTCCTAGTAAAAATTTAGGCCCATACCCATAGGACCCCACACAGCTGTGTAGGTTACTGCTGAAATCCAAAAGTTCGACAGCATCTACATTTTCATTTTGATTAATAAAAAGACTGTCACTCAGAACCTGCAAACACCAGTTCAGACAAAAACTGTCTACTACTACTATCTAACAGTATTACAGAATCTGTATAAAATAATTCATGTAAAGTAACAGAAGACATATTAATAATGAAGGATTTGAAATAAGATTTATTCCACGGTTGTCCTCAATTTCTGAAACTGTGGATCAGAAGACAGTTTTGTGAGACTTGGCAAGTAAACTGTTGTACTCTCTGTAACTGCATGAGCAAGAGCATGTCACAAGCTTGAGTCCCTCAGAATACACACAGGCATGCTGGAATCTGAGTGATCTTGTCTTGTGAATTGCCAGCAGCATAGATCTGATTTAGTTTATCTTAAGTTTGGAGGCTGCAGTAAAAATACCTGGACTAACCTTGACAACACTTAACTTGCCCTCAGGAAATTTACTGTTGAGGTTTCTTATCCTCATTCTCCCTTTCCCCGTGCCCTTTCTCAAACCAACACCTGGCCCACAGCTTCAAAGTCTAGATACCCTAGAAAGTCTAGATACTATTACAATTTTTTTCTAATTATCTGTAACTAAACAAAAGTACATTTATGCTATCTTGCTGAAGGATGCATTGTATGTGATTAACTGGTTCTAATTAACACCTCTAATTGATAAGGACTGTAATTGCTACACTCAGACTTTGAAATGCTACAGGTGGACTTTGTAGTGGACCTGCTACTATTTATTTTATCAATCATATTCTAAGTTAAATTTAAGGCCATCTGAATACTTACAAATGCTTCCTTTGGGGCAGATACAGATGTTCAGTTTAATTTAGAAGTTACTATGAAAGCATGACTCCTTATTTTAGAGGCTGCTATGTTGATATGGCTGTTTACTTATTTTAATTCGATTTTTATTCAATGGCATGTATAAATCCATACAACACAATATCTAAGACCTGAAATCTGAACCTAGATGACCTGATAAGCTTTGCAGATAAACTGAAAAGCAGACATTTGCACTGTTCACATGAATGGCCAAGTTATTCTTTTCTTTTCAGGACAAAATTTCCAGGGAAAACAAGTAGCAAGAAGAGAGAACTGACACACTATAGTCTACTACCTGCCCAATAAATCTCCATCTGATACGAGAATAGCTAATCATTTTAGCATCGTGGCTCCAGTTGTTCACAATAATCCATTCAATGATATTCACTTAATTATTCTCCAAACACTCTATGGAACTAAATACTACATTATTGTGACGAATTAGTTAATTTAACACATGAATTTCTGTAGTACAGAAAGCACATGTGACACTGTGCTTTCATAGATAATAGATTAACAGCAACACAATAGATAAGCAACACATAAATGAATGCAGTTACACCAGGGATGTCCTGAAAGGTAACAGAACATCAATCAGAACATGTGAAATATGCTTTCCCACAGGAAGAGACCAAGTTGCTCCCAAGTGCAACTACTTCCACTTACACATTAAAAGCCGGGGGGTGAAAAGAGAAATACACAATTTAATAATAAGCGTTCTATATGCCATACCATTAAGGACTCTTATTCATAGTTTATGCAGTAAACGCAACCCAGGTTTTCGGTATTTCATAAAAATGTAAAACTTTGACTTACATCCTCATAAAATTAAACATAAGTATCAAAGAAAAATTGTATTTGATAGGAATTATCAAGCAAATGACTCTGTCACAACAGTCTATAGGGATGCAGCCATTAGCCCAGAGCCATTCTTCTAAAAAGAAAGCAATTTCTACAGCACTTTATAGACAAAAATCTCAAAAAGCCAAATATATGTCATGCTCCTCCCTCCTATAAAGAAAATTAATCTAATACATGTTCATATGCACCTACAGTGATATATATATATATATATATATATGCACACACAAGTTTAAACCATTTTACCACAGCATAAATCAAACCTGAAATTCATACTTGAGGAGAAAGCCTTCATGGCAACTATCCCCAATGTCATCATCGTTTAGCACTGTGTCACTTATCTGAAATGCAAGTAAATATAAACAAAGGTTAGACAAGGATCTGCAACACCTTCCAATTAATTGATTTTTGCTTTTAATGATAGGTGGTAACTGTTTGGGGACTATTTAAGCCAAGTTGTAAGACTGTCCCAAAAAGCGCAACCTTAAAAAGACCTTCTGACTTCAGCCAAAGCTTTCTGAAAATTAGGAATTCACTCCATTATTGAATGTTCTTCACCAGTCACAAGTCAGATTCCTCCCATTTTTTCTTCTATAACCTCGTCCAGAATACTTTAAATCAGTGCATGTGAGATCACTTTTACTTCTTCCATGAGAACACTAAAACACACTGAAACAGCTATCAACATTAAAACCATTTACCTCCCCATTCATGTTGTTTTGCATCAAATAGCCTTTCCACTCCACTCTTAAAATCAGTATCATCCTGTGCAGACAATTTTGCTAAGTGCTGACCATAAGAACCACCACTAGTACTGTTGTATTTACTGAACTAAGATAGTTATGTTAAACCATTCCCTACACCACTTAGGAGAACTTGATGTGAAATAACTGAAATGTACAAGAATTTATGACAACTGCGGGGTTTTGTCTGCCAAAAAGAATACTGAACCAGAGTGCCAAAGCCCCTTTTATATTCAGAATGCAAAGAATACAAGGACTTACATCTATTTCTTCTGGAACACTGTGTGATTTCATAGATGAAAGGAGTTCCATTACAGGAATGACTTCTCCTGTCAGCATCGGAATGATGCTCTGGCCCTGCGCAATAAACAAAATGCTTGAAGTAAAAGCACATTGTGCAGTATTAGAAGTTACTGCTAGCATGAACTTGCAATATTACATGCAAACAACTTTAACTTCCTGTTGTTTGGAAGTGTAGTAAGAGCTGAAATTGATGCATAGACTTCTTGGCCTTTGCTCATCAGTAATTATGAACAGGAAACATATATTTTGCTTCTCAACATCATGTCTGAAATGTATTTCCAGAGTCCTATGCTAATTTTTACCATCAGTTTGAGCAGTCTGGACAAGAAGTATTTGGAGTGAGATAACCTGATCATACCATATTATGTGCAATTACTGTTAAGCATTTTAGATCCAAGTCTGATGTTTCAACAATGACAGGAAACTAAAAACAGGCATACTAGTTACTAACATACAAAATCGCTTATTTGATTTATCTATCACAAGGAAATGAAGCCACAATTTCATATTTACAGTTTCAGGAATCAAATTCTTTTAACATTCTTATCCATGAGGTCTCCAAACACATTCCAACACGACAGACTCCATCTCTGTAATTCAAAAAGGCAATGACCTAGCAAAAAACCACCCTTGATAGGAGGCGAGCATGAATCTATGGAAGTTACTACCTTTCCAGAGCTTAAAGTTCAAGTAAATGATTTTTTTTTTCTGAAAGGTAATATTCTTCATAGATTTCCACTGTACCCATAAAATGATGAAATATATTTTCCTTCAAATTGTTCACAGCTTCCATCATCCTGTCTTCAGAAACTTTGCCTCCTGTGCATGGCAGGTCATCAGCCAGTCCAAAGTATCTTCCTGGATCCCAAAAATAAGAAGCAGCACCAACTTCTACAGTCACCAGACGCAGTCACACAGCTTTGTGATGGTGTGCCTTATGCATCAACCAGACGTCCCTTACCTGATCCTCCATTCTCTCCGTGCCTTCCAAGACAATCTTCTGGAAATGTTCTTGCCTCTCCTGAGCGAGAGAAGCAGTTAAATATAAACGCTCTGGTATTTGTTTATATATGTATGCACACAACAGTCAAATGGTACAGTTTCTTCCCTGCGGAGTCATGCTTCTTAGATTCAAATTTCGATGTTCAAGTCTTTTTTTCTTTTACAGAGTTGACACTAGCAGGAAGTGATGTCACTTTAAACAGATCAATCTCTGCTCTGCCCCCCACCAAACCTCTCACATGCTTGCACAGGAGTAGCAGGAAAGAGAGGGTGTGATGACAATGACAAAACACTAAGTTTCTTCATTACAGATGAAGAAAATGCCAAATGATCAGATTTTGGTGCAGAATTCCACTTTATGTATGGATTTTTATTTTCAAATGGATAAAATACAGACTGATGGTTCCTGATGCAGCAAGAGAAAAAATAAGATCTCCAGAATGAGAAAAAGAAATTGTTGGGAGAGGGTAAGAAAAACAGGACTTCCCCCCCCCCCCCCCCCCGCATCTTGAGACACTGGCAAGTCTTCAAAACATTGCTTTATAATCAAGTACAGGAGACATGAAACCTCAAAACACACGAAACACAATGTACAAGAGACTGGACAAAGTTCTCAAAACAGATCCATCAGCAGCTAAGTAGCAAACTGCATTCAAAAATGCAACTTACAACAGAATCAAGTTATTATTCACAAAGGAAATTTGGCATTTATCACTGGAACAATCAATACAATATGCAAAAAATGGAAGCTGCTGCAAGAATTAATGATATCTTTTGCTAGATGCTGACAGGTTATTGCATTTTTATTGGTTACTCATTAGTTTCCTGTGAGTGAACTACTCAAAGTTGATCAAGTGGGAAAAGACTTTACATAACTTTTTGAGCAGATGAATAGGGAACAAGCTGCAGTAACTTTCCCTAAAACAGTAATAAAACTTCTCCATCTGAGAGAGGCATCTATGAAAAACATTATTAGAATGAGGCAGATTCCTTCAGGGCACCTCCATCCTTGAGTTCAGTGTCAGCAAAGTCATCTTTGAAAACGAAGATCCTTTGCTTTAAAAGAAGTCAGTCTTCATGAAGATAAGGCTGAATTAGGGGTGTAAGCCACTTCTTTTTAGAAATGTAACTGCTCAAAATAGATAAACATCTGGAACATAAAATTGAAGTGGATAAAAGGGGTTTCTAGCCCCATATAGACGACTTGCTTGGAGTTGCTTGTCTTTCTGCGTCAGTTTGAATGCTATTCCATGTTTCTCCCAGTCCTTGAGTTCAGAAGATTTCTTCTCTTCTGAAGTCCAGCTGGAACTGTAGTCCAGCTCTACACAGAACTGATGAGAGCTAATAACTAGAACCATTAGAAATTCTAGAACAGATACATAGCTCCCTTCAGATAGAGCTTCAACATTTTTTGTTCTGTTGTAGCCATAGCTGCTCAACTGCCTCAAAACACAAACTACAAAATGAGCCTGTTTTAATTCAGTATTAATATTCTACAATTCATACCTAAATTTTAATCTACATTTTCAAAGCAAGTTTCTCTCTTCTAGGTAAGGCTGCAGAACTGCAGATATATGCAGGGATGTTTGATCTTTCTCCAAAAATAAGAAAAAAGAAAAGAAAGACAATAAATGTCTGTTTCAGAATGTCTCTCTGTCTCAGCTAACCCAGTTGGCTTATGTGCTTCATGAACATGTAAAAAAGGAATGAAGAACTTAATGACTCATTTCTGAGGAAACTAGTAGAAAACATTTTTTGTCGTTCTCAATGCCACTTGCTGGCTATTTCTACTGTGGAAACATACTGATATGGATCAATGTCCAAAAAGAGAGAAGATGTACTATAGTTAAGACCAGTGGACAATTCTTACTTGACTACTCACATTAAAAGTCCGTACAGAGGGCACTAACTGACAGAGAAGCAACGTAATCAAGAATGTGAGATAGCATTCACTTACGTCAAAAGCATTAACATCCATCAAGCTTGTAGAAGACTAGATTAAGAATGAAATATTTGTGTTTCTACTATATTGAAAATGAACTTTATGTCCTGTCCTTCCTCTGAAAAATAAACCCCAGAAGTATCAAGAGCCAATGTGACAGAAAACACTGCCAGCCACCATCAAGCAATGCAGCAAGAATCAATGGAGTTTGTTCATCCAGCAAAAAGGAAACGACACCACAAAAATTAGCATCAGCTTACTATTTCAGAAATCTTAATTAGTTCAGATAAGAGCCCTCAGAAAGGCAGTTTAAAGTATGTTGACAAGAGGGCTCAAAATAGAAGAGGAACAAAAATTTTAACAAACATGCATCACCATACACGTTACAGCTGACATGCAAATTACTGCTCTAAGACAACTTGTACTCCGTGAATACAACAGAGATTTTAATTTTGTTATTATAATGTTATTTATTTTAAACAAAAATACATAACAATTTTCACTTAATATGGAAATATCCATAATGTACCCAAAGGCAAGAATTACAATTCTTCAGAAAAATTTAGCATGTTTTTCTTTTTGAATTTCAAAAGTAGAAGTATTTGGACCAAAGTAGATGCATTTTTGTAGTTCTCTCATTAGTTTTACACAATTTAACACCTACCAAATGCTTCGTTGATACCCTTTTGTGAGAAATAAAACTGTAACAACAATGACAATACTAATTGCATCAGTTCTGTTTTCTGGACCTCAACAGTGAAAACAGTGATTTGAAACACAGTAAATTTACAACTCTACCTAGTTTAAATACACCAATTAACACAGTTAAAAGCAACAATTTATATCAAATTCAGAGATATGAAAAACTGTGCAGGATACCCACTTCACCTAAATAGCCTGGTACAGGTTATATATTACCAGGATAAATCATATGCCTAAAAACCCCAGCCTTGTATTTGCTGACATATTGAGAACTTTTAACCTTCAAAAAGGTAATACTTGTAGAGAGGTCAGCCTCCTCTGAGTTGTTGTGTCTGGATTGCTACATAACAGGTGTCACAGAACCTTAATTCTTGCTTTTGCTCAAGACAACTCAGACAACTGTGTTTAGTAATGAACAATAAACCTACCTTATGCATCCATATTCTTCCTTTCCTTATAATATGTGTTAACCTATCCACGCACACTCTGTGAAGCGGTAGGTAGAAGCTAAGTTCACTTTGTGGAAGTATAATTGATAGTCCATATGTGCTTCTGTCTCCATTCCAGTTTCCATCAAAGATCAATGACACAATGATTACCCTTTTTTCTGCCAAGACGAAGAACTTCACATCTATTGCACCGCTTTCTGCATTCCGAAGTATTTCTCCATTCAGGGTGTGGTTAGCAAGAAAAGTTATTTCACCATCACTGAGAAGCACCTGTTCTGTCTTTGGGGCCCAGATATGCCGTACTCGGGGGCCAAGAATATTGTCCCAGTAAGCAAAAGTGGCAGCTAATAAAGGTGACTCGCCATTCAAAGAGATCTCTGTCTTAGCAACTGCAGGAGATGGTGGTGGACAAAGAGCTGACATGCCTGATTCCTCTGTTGTGTATAACTGAAATGCTTACATTACCTAAAGAAAAAGTTTTCATAGAAAAAAAAAACAAAAAAAATTAGAGCAGCACTTGTTATTGTCTCATCTTCTTTTGTTTCCAAATAAGACTTCAAGAGACAACCTGACTTCCACACCTGAGACTTCATTGTAGGCTTCATTCAAGAAGGAAGTGTATATGCATACCTTCCACATGAGGTATGCTTTACAGACATTAGTCAGTCAGACCTCAAACACCCTTTACTTACTAGACAAGTATGATAAGCCTGCACAATGCTCAACTTGTGTAAGAAAACTGACATATGATAAATATATCCTTTACGTCATGGTGACATGCAGGGTTTTGGCGACAGAAGGTGTTGGCTCAGCACTTTATAGTATGCATTGATGGAAGATTCTTCATATTAGAACCATTGAAGATTCTAAACTTGAAAGGGACTTTTAAGATTATCGAGTCCAACCATCAACCCAACATTGCCAAAACCACCACTAAATCATGTCCCTAAGCACGGTGTCTACCTGTCTTTTAAATACCTCCATGGCTGGTTATTCAACCACCTCTCTGGGCAGCCTGTTACAATGTTTCATCACCCCTTCAGTGAAGAAATTTTTCCTAATATCCAATCTAAACCTCCCTTGACTCAACTTGAGGCCATTTCCTCTTGTCCTATTACCTCTTACTTGGGAGAAGAGACCGACCCCCACCTCTCTACAACCTCCTTTCAAGGTAGTTGTAGAGAGTGGTAAGGTCTCCCTTCAGCCTCATTTTCTCCAGGCTAAACCACCCCAGTTCCCTCTCATAAGACTGTTCTCTAGACCCATCACCAGCTTTGTTGCCCTTCTCTGGACACACTCCATAATCTCAATATCGTGTAGACACAAATTTTTAAACGTTTTCCCTAGCAGTTTTCAGCAACTCTACAGCTTCCCCATTTTGATGGGCCTCCAGAACAGGAAGCTTCACATTCCCTGGAAGTCATGCTAGAGTCACAGGAACACATTAAATTACTCAACCCAGGATGATAAACTGTAAAAGCTGAAAAGCATTTATCTTCACGAAACCCCACATGACCAGCACTCAGCTTTCCTTTCCTCTCTGCCTGCAGCACTCCACGTGATAGCAGGTAGGAACCCCACCAGTATCAAAGGAGCAGGAACCAACACCCATCTCATTGACTTCAAACTCGCCAGACCGCTGGCGCTCTGTTGTTTCCTGTATATGAACTTCCCCCCCCCGACCCCCGCCCTTAAGAGCGTCCCCAGTAAGATCATCCAGGTGTATTTCCTCACGGCAGAAGGGTAAAGCACCTTACTTTTAGGCTACTGCCCAGGCCCGACTAAGCACCAGGCCGTCCCCTGCCCAGACGGCAGCGGGGAAGCCGAGGCCGTTTGAGGCTCTAAATGTGACTCCATGGTTTTTGGGGAAGACGAAGAGAGTGCCAGCCACCCCTGCCTCACACGCTCACGGGCTGACGAAAGGCTCCCTCTCACCACAGCCCTTCCAGAAAACCCACCGACCCAGGCAGCCGCGGCACCCGGTGACCGCCTACAGGCTGAACCGCCCGCGGGGCCAGCCTGGATCAGGCCCGTTCCGGACCCTCCGGCTCTGGTCCGAACTTCGGGAAAGGACCCACCTCCCGGGAGAGGCGAGCAACGAGGCAGGCCCAGCTCCTTCCCGCCGCCAGCAGAACGGGGGGGGACGAGGAGGAGGACAGCCCCGCCGATGGGAAGCGCAGACACCAGCCCCCCTCCCCGTCCACCGCGCCCGCCTCACCTGCGCGCCAGCCCCCTTCCCGCCTGCCCACACAGCGGCCAGGCCTCAGCAGCGCTCCCGCGCAGGCGCCGCACCGCCCCCGTCCGGGAGGAGGCGGTGCCAGCGGGCGGTGTTCCCTCGGGAGCTCGGCGGGAGGGCAGCCCAGCTCTTTCAGCGTACGGCGGAACGCGGCGCGGGGGAGGGATGTGTTGGCCGATGACAGCGGCGGCAGCAGAGGCGAGGCGGTGGAGGAAAAATGGCGGCCGGCGGAGGAAGAATGGCGGCCTGCAGAGAGGCGCCTGGGTGCAGTGGTGGCTGCCCTCGCCGCGGCGGTGCGGAGAGCAGTGCCGGGTGCCCTGGGGAAAGTAGCGCAGGCCTCTGTGGGAGCGAGCAGCCCCAACCCAGGCACGAAAACCAGGTGGAGCTTGTGAAGGAAAGGGAGGGAGGGAGGGAGGAAGGCAGGAAGGAAGGACAGACAGAAGAAGCCCCAGCTGCAGGGAGCTGGGGAAAGGGCGTTGTGCCAGGTGCATCATTATATGGAGGGGCTTCTAAGCTTAAAATAGGAACTTTAATAGTGGCAGAACTAGGGTAGTATCCAAACATACCGTGTGCAAAACAGTGAAGGTGCTCTGGTTTGAGATTAATTTAGTTTTACAGGTATGTGGTAAGCACCTTCACATCCTGTTCCTTCTGCAATCCAGTCTCGATGAAAATCACTATAGTCGCTTACATGTAAGGGGCATTTATTTATTTACAGCCTAAGAAGGGAAAAATAACCCCTCTGATGTAACAACACATCTCTAGTTCTGCAAGTTTGCTCACTCGTGCTGTACCCTGAGGAGTCGTGTCTTAGGCAGCTTGAACGGGCCCGTACAGGAAGTGTTAACAGGACACAGCAGACCTGAAGTGTCATTTTTTTGGGGTCCTACCCTCCCAATTTAACCACAACAATCACCCTCTCAAAATGCCTTTGATGTCAGGCAATCAAATAGCTCCACATTGAAAAATGTAGTCTTCAGCCAGCTGAAATCTGCCTTTTAGATTGCTTTTATTAATGATTTTTAAAGAAAACACTGAACATAAAATGACTTGCATCTGTGTTTTGGACTAGTTTTAGCTTCTGAGAAGCAAAGCTCCAATAAAAGTAAATAACTACACAAAATTTATGTGATTTATTTTGTAACAATATACAAGAGCTTGGTGGAACAGCGGAATTAAACTCTAATTTTAAAAGTTGTTGGTGTTTAATTTGAATTTAAAGATTAGGCATCAAACTGGAATTGTCTCTTGTCTAAATCTACAGTTTATAAAAAACAGGTTTTATGCATTTACATTTGAACAGTGAAGATAAATGGATGTAAACTGCTTCTCATGTAGTTGTAGTCACTAAGTTCTATGGTAAGAAAAGTGCATTGGTGTTAGATAAGTAGTGGTGTAGGAAAAGTGGGCTTCAGGGATCGGGCAAGTAGGGTTTATCTTTGTTTTGTCACTGAATTGTCATGTAGCCTTGCATAAGACACTTGGTATTGGTGCATCAATTTTCCCATTAGAAACTGCTTTGAGAGTTCTACATTTAAAAGCAAATCGCCATGTTATATGCAAAGAAATATTAGCATGAATTACAAATCCTTTCTTTTTTCTTGAAGCAATAAACGAGTCTCTCTAACAGAGTGAAATTTCTGCCCATTGTAGCAATACTGATTGTTGTCTTTATTTTTTTTTCCTTCAGTTTTTCATACTTTCTTCAGGCAGAGGACAGAGTAACAATCCCATTGCATATGATTTGAAGGACTAACAATGTTTCTGCAGGTGCCTTTTGTGGGCACATCAGAGAAGTGGTGACAGGCTGCAGAGTAAGCTGATTTTTTTCCTCTGACAGAGAATACATCTGGCTATGAAACCTAATGCTGCACACCTGCAAAGATATTAATTAGAGAGTGTGGAACACAGAAAAGAGGAAAATGAGCCCAGGCTCTCAGCTCAAGCAAAAACACATTTCAATTTTTTGTATTTATGTTTTTGGTATGGCATCCTGAATCATCATTATGCCTGGTGTCATGCTTATGTACGTAGGCAAAAAGGGAAAGGGATGAAACAAAATCCAGTGAAATTCAGCTGCTCAGCCTGGTGGAGAAAGGCCATGGAAGCACAAGGTATTATGTAGGTACCCTGCTGCACTGAAACCATGCATGCACTCAGGCCAGTACAGGTTTGCACACTGCAAAAAACTAATCTTGAAGAAAGCTAATTTCACAGTAATAAAATTAATGTTTTCTAGCCAGATCAGATTGCTGCAAAATTAATACACAAGGTAAAAGAGAGCAAATGGGAGAGGTTAATTGGGGTCACAAGAAGCAGGAACATGCTTGGTGGTGGTGCAGAAATCCATGCTGAGATTAGGCATTATGCACATATAAGCAATGGATTTAGCTCTAGAAAAAACAAAGCTTCCACTCCCCTATCCCCAGCTATTAATTCCTGCACTGGGACTTTCCGCATTATCTGTGGTTGATGGCTTAAGGCTGTAGTTTCACATCTGTGTTAAAACCACTGAAGTATGCTCCCACTGTCACTGTCATGTTTAAGGAGTCTCTTGTTACTAGTTTTAACTTGATCTTAGAAACACTGGCTTTAGTAAGTGCTAGTACCCATGCAAATTTGAGCTTGACCTGTGAATATAAATTATTTTCACACAACTTCTAGTATAGATACTATACTGCATCCCACCAGTTGTTTGTATCTGAGTGGTGCTGTCCTAGGCTGCTGTCATTATCATGCTAATACTTCACTAAATGAACAGACATGGCAGTTTAGGGACCCATTAATTACTGTGACAGAAGGCAGCCTGCAATTCTAGAGCCACTCGGTGGAAGTTAACAATTTTCAAATGGAGGTTAAGGATCCAGAATTTTAGAGCGCGGAGGTACTTTATCCTAAGAGGTCTCCCATGGCTTTACTTTTTTTTTTTCCCTGATCCTTTTATACATGGAAAGGGTGATCTTTTAAAGAGGAGTATTATATCTCCTCAAACCCATGTGACAATAGTAAAACTACAACAAAAGATGATCTATCTAATGGATGGTAAGAGTCAGAATATACATGGCTAAAGACCTTTCAGGCAACAGCTGCTTTGGAGCTCAGGGGAACACCGGGCTTCCTCTGTCTGGACAGATGCCCCTAAGTTTTACACTTAGTGGTTCAGCTAAATACAGGTTGGATAGACAAACTGGATTCAGGCAGTAAAGATAATTAACTCTTACTTGATGCCTGACATCCCACTGCCAGTTCCCCTTAAGCTGCCACAAATTTAAAAAGTATAAAACAAATTCAGTGTCTTTAAAGATGCCTAGTGTTGATTAGGAATAATTATACTAAAAAATTCCAAAGACGATACTGTTTTATTTATGATGGAACAGTGGTCACATGAGCTCCAAGGTTTTTGTTGATTCCAGTTGCTTTCCAAACACAGCAAAACAGAATCTGCTATAGTAAGCACCAGAGTAGTTTTTTATTGGCAAAATGGCAGGAATTCGGAGTCCACACCATATTGCTGCAGCATCAATTAGAAATAAACAAATTAAAAACTCAAGAAAAGGAGAATCCACCACTGAGGTGTACCCAGCTTTTTGTTTTATTCTAACACCACTGAAGGAGAATACTGTCTCAATAAGATAATAAATTATCTTTGAACAAACATACACCAAACCATGCAGAGTTTAGCTGGAGTGTGGAGGTAGACATGTCACTTTCCATAAATAACAGATAATGTGCTGTGATTTGTATATCTCTCAGATGTACTTTGTAAAACCAAGTTTCTCGTAGCAGTAAGAGTTAGCTTAGGCTGGTTTCCATAGTCCAGGTCGCTATGCTGGATGTATCCCAACGTCTTTCTAAGACTCAAAGGCATTGTTCAGGTGCAGTTACACAGCTGACTTAAGTCAAATCTAAATTCACACAGCTGTTGAAAACAGTTGGTCTGGTCTAGTCTCTCTTCCCAGCCTCGGGTGAGTGGTCCCACTTTCCTTTTCCTGCTTGTATTACTGTTTGTGTGATGACACAAGCTAGCTGTACAGTAGATGAGGCTCATCTATCTGAAAATCAGTTTCTTTTTTGTATGTAGGCAAGCAGGCAAACCTAACTTTGGAAATGTGCAGAAGCAAGTATATATCATTATGTCATATTAAGCTGTATAACAGTAAAACAAAATTGGTCATAACCCAGGACCATGACTTAAAATAGGAGATGTATGTGTTGGGAAATTTTCAAATCTGAAGGATGCTGGGAAAACTTCAACAGAAAGCTTTCTTCAATACATGTTAAAAAGGAAAAAGGCAGAAGAAGCTGTAGCAGCACTTCTTGTTAGGACCATTACATAAACCACTTCTTCCTCAATTTCACTTCTGTTGAGTTTTACTTCTGTTATTGGGGAAGACTCTGAGATGTACTGATGAAAATCTGTGGAAACATACTGTTTTTAAAAGCTGTAGATGGCCCCTGCAGTTTGCCATGGCCATGCTAGCTGATGGCAATCAAGACATCTTAAAGGAGTTTCAAGCAGAGGCAATCTTGTCCTTTCCTCCAAGGCTTATGAAAACGGCCCAGTTTATTAGGACAGGCAGGTTTGGGAAATTTTTACAATCTGCTGCATGAGTGCATTAGCCTTTATCTGTTAATCGACAGATGAGTGTGAAGTCCTCTCATGGACCTTCCTGCTGCCATGAAAGGCACTCTGGACAGCAAAACAGACTAGGTACCTGCCATCACCGAGCAGGCTGTGGTAAGGATTGCATTCCTTTCACAGTCGGGTATATCTGAACAGGATTAGTCAGGATATGTGATGTCTGATGGACACTTTGGTACCTTACTGTTTGTTCATGTACTAGTACTTTAATTAATTGGAGAAGGGACATCAGGAAAGACAACAAAGACAATTTATAATCCTTTTGCCTTTTTTTTTTTTAAAGTTCAAAGATTTTCATACTAAAACTGAAACTGGAGTCTTTAGTTTCTTCAAGGTTTGAACTAAACCAACATATTTTGCAGTACCTTGCCCAGCTGTTTTCATAGATACACAGCATTTTCATGAGCCCTGACATAAAAACTTTTGAGACATGCTACTTCTGTGCTTGAATGTCTTTCTTCTTCCACTTTTAACACAATATTAAAGTACACACTTTCAAAAAACATTGATTTTCTACCTCATAATTTCCACTACCATTTCCTCTTGAAAAAAAGGTCACTGTTTTTAAAGGCATCTGTCTTACTGCTGTCAAAAGCGTTACTATACCATGCTGGATGTAGGTAGTGCTTATTGTTTTTGAAGGAAGTATGTAACTTCTTATAAAATTATCATCCTGTTCTCTCACGGTATGCTAATCATAGAATCATAGAATGGTTAGAGTTGGAAGGGACCTTAAAGATCATCTAGTTCCAACCCCCCTGCCGTGGGCAGGGACACCTCCCACTAGACCAGGCTGCTCAAGGCCCCATCCAGCCTGGCCTTGAACACTTCCAGGGATGGGGCATCCACAGATTCTCTGGGCAACCTCTTCCAACGTCTCACCACCCTCACAATAAAGAATTTCTTCCTAATATCTAATCTAAATCTCCCCTCTTTCAGTTTAAAACCATGACCCCTCATCCTTTCACTACACTCCCCCATCGAGTTCCTCCCCATCTTTCCTGTAGGCCCTCTTTAGGTACTGGAAGGCTGCTGTAAGGTCTCCCCACAGCCTTCTCTTCTCCAGGGAGAATGCACACTCCTAAGTAGTATGACAACATCCAGTTTCTATTTTAGCTTTGGAATGGGTCAGAGACTTTCTGCAGAGTCAGGAGAAGCTAGTTGGGAGGTGCGTAACAGGCCCAAGATGGGTAAAGATTTTTCTGATGTAGTATCTGAGGTCAATGCTTATAGGATTGGGGTAAGTTTTAAGGTTTTCCAGGGAAAAAGGTAGGGGCTTTCTGAAGTGAAGGTCTGTTTCAAGGGAAAGCAGCAGGGTTGTTCTGGTATCACCACTGTTTTGGTCCAGCCTTACCAAGTCTACATAGTGTCACCAAAGGACATTGCTCCATAAGACTTCACGTAAACCAAAGGTCGCTGGGGACAAGCAAGTTTCCTCGGGAGTCATCCAAGGTCAGACCCAAACTCCAAAGCAGTCAGTGGGTTCCTTCTGTTGTTGTCCAATTTGAGACCCAGTGCTCAGAGGTCAGCCAAGCCACCAAAAGCAGACATCATAAGTCTTTCTGCTGAATTCTTCATATATGCAATTTTCTGTAGTCAGGCAGTTTGATTGAATCGCTGACTGTTGCGATCTGCTTTTTAATGTTTTTCCAGTAAGAAGCCATTTGCTTTTCACTCGTTACCTTGGCTACATCTATATATTCTTAGTACCACAACACATTAAAGCAATGTACAAAGCTGGTGTGGTAACTGTTGGTAGTGTGATACGTGCTTCACACAAGATGACTGCACTTATGGAATAATGAACTCTAGGGTGCAACTTCACTCGAAACATAGCAAATAAGGCTGCAGCTAAGAGCCGGGATCAGATCTATCACAATCTTAACAGATTTTTCACCAACCCGATCAGACATGAAAATGTGGCTTAGGTTCCTTGTTTATCATTACAAAGAAGGATTACAGAGAGGAGCTATGGGGGGTTTGGAGGGCTTGAGAATGAGGCAGAAGGCAGATGTCTACAGAAAAGTGAAAGCCTACTAACACAGGTGAGTCTCATCCTCACTGCAAGAATAATTTTGATATTTCAGGTATTTCACAATGCTCTTTTAAGCGTAGGTTGCTGGACTTGTTTTATAATGATTCACTGCTCTAGAACTGTAGGAATGTTCAAATCGCCATTGTCAAATCAGGACCTAAGTGCTGCATCATATTTAGTGACATGAAATTAATTGGCAATCAATGAACTATGCATTCAGGATCAGTGTTAGCAATATAACAGATAAACTGATACTAGATGCTTGCAAAACACTTAACAGCCACTTACAAATTTTTATATGCCCATATAATCCCAAAATGTTATAATGCCATCCATGTGTGCTTCACTCCACCCAGTTAAGTGGATGATTGGGTATGTATGTCATAAGCTGATGTCCCCTCTCCTGAGTACTGCTGTGTGTGACAGGGTTCTCCAGCTGTACCTGCACCTCTGCCACCCTTGCAATCCAGACCCACATGCCATGGAGGAAGACTCCGGCAAGATCCCGTAGGCACATGCCAATGGGGGTTCCCTCCTCTGTGCCCTTCACGGTGATGGGGTGCAGGTGCCCAGCGGTGCCCTGCAGCAAGGCTGCTCTCTCCACCGCAGCACCAGCAGCTCTCAGGGTGTTCCGGGCCTGCCCTGGCTCTTTCCCACTGCTGCAAACACTTCTGTTGCTTTTATACTGCTTTTCAGGCTGGCTCCTTCTTTTTTGACAAAGTCTCTCTTAATTGCCTGATTACTGTTTAATCAATCTGATAGTCATCTTCGTCTTTAGCATTATCAGTGTTGGACAAATGCCCCCTGAAACAGTTTAGGGTATCCCATTCATGTTCACCATTACACTGATGTCCCTATCTGATCTGCTCTTCTTATCTGGCTGGCTGAACAGGAAGAGGGCCCTCACAGGCATCCCAACAGTCACTCTCAAACTCTGGCTATCAGAAATCTGAGCAGGGAATTAACCATAGAAAGGTGGTTTTATGGCTGAAAGGAAAGGATGAGGAGCTGGAAGAGCCAAATTCTGTCCTGTCTGCTTGCATATTTGTAACTTGACATACATTTAAATGTAAGTGCACAAGGCATTGTAAGAGTGAAAAGCAAAGCATGGAACCTTAGAACCGGGACAGGCATACACTTTGGATAAAAACCACTGTCACCTTAATTTCCAGGTGGAAAATGCTTCCACACATACTTACAGTGCTTATCACTCCTACCTTCTAGGTGTGTGACATAGCATTCTGTATTAAACATCCAACATCTAATTTAGGATAGCTTTACTGTTACCCATACTACATGGCCAGGTGCGGTTGTCTGTCTCTATCACTGATTTAAGGGCTCCTAATTCTAGAGGAAAGCAAACTGTAACCAGAACTTCCTGTACAGAAGAGTTAGGGGGCAATTCCCACAAGCTAGATAATGACTTCTTGGTCCTCTGATAGTGTTTTGAACATGTAGTCCTTCGGTTAAAATACTTGAAAACAGTCTTAGTGACACTGGTGTGCTCTGTGCCTGAAATGGCACCAGCTGAAGGGTGATCACAATTTTATGGAGCTATGAATGTTAAGCTGGTCTACCAAGCTGTCAGGCTGTTTAGTTGTCTTCATTGTCTCACTGCCAGCTCATTTTAATCTCCATATTACAACTCTTCTGCCATTATGAAGGCATTTCGAGGTGTTGAAAAATCTGATTTTTTCTTCTGACAAAAATATCGTGGCACCCAAAATCCATGTGGTATTATAACAGCATGCCTATCTCTCTGCTGCTTTTCCATCCATGTGTGACAGAAGACACCTCAGCTGGATTTTGTGCAGGGCATTCTTATGAACTCTTGAGTGCATAAACTTCTTTGTTCCTCCTCTTGAGTTTAACAAAATTACTACAGCTGTTTCCCTACAGCTCCAAGGCCAAAGAAATACATTCCGCCGCACTTAGCCAGACTAAAAGTGCATATCCAAGTCTTCCCTTCAAGACACATAGCACCAACTCCAAGCAGAGGCCCTGGGAGTAATTTGCAAGCAGAAAATGGTGGTAGTTCTTTGTTAAGGGACAGCTGGATATTCAGCTAGACAGCAAGGCAGTGAAGAGCCGGCACCTTTGACATTCCCTGCTGTCTCACTTGCTCTCATAATTAGACACTTGATTTATCTATCAGCCCTGGCCTCCTGTCGCCTTGCTGCCATCACTGGCTGTAGTTCCAGCACAAATACTGCACTTGAAATTCCCAGAGCTGTATGTGACTCAGGAGCCAGTCCTAAGGCAACTGGATTGGACAGTGAAGAAAAATGATGGTTTCTTAGGATCATGGGAGTTGTCAAGTCCCACATCTTTTCCATATGGGAAAGTACTTAAAATCCGGATACAGCTCAGCACTTTATCATCAGCTGGAAGGAGCCACGTGCGAGAGTGTGTCTTTCAGCACGGGTAGGCGCAAGCCAAGTGTGTAACCACATGATGGCTGCGTAGATTTTGGGACCGTTTAAGGTGACTAAGTTTCTTCAAGCAACCACACAGCTGGCTAGCAGTCATGTCAAATGCATGTAGCCAGCCCTCTGAGCTATGTGTAAAGGATTCTGATTGCTATATGTTCTTAGTTTAGAAATACTGATAGGATTTCATGATACTTAAAATGATTACAGACACTCGCTCATCTCTTACAGTTAAGCCAAACACTGGCATGTTACACAGGCAAACCTTGAGTATCAGTGAGGTCTGCAGGAATAAATCTGTGTTGAAGATGTTCTTATTTTGCTGTGACTTTTTGCTTTCTCTGCATTTGGTTTTACTTCCACTGGGATCAGTGGCAGAAGTTTCCTTTAGATTTCCAGGAGAGGGAAACCTAGCCTTGAGGCAGTGCAGCCATCAATGACAGCTTTACCTTAGAAAAACAGTGTGGTTACAGTTCAACACTGCCTCATAACGTGTATGATTATTTTCACCGGAGAAAAGATTTGGTAGCTTTCTTCACGTCCCTCATTTGATCCTGCTCTGAAGTGTTGCATACAAAGGTCAGTAACAGACTCACACTTCACATCTGTGGCATTCTGTCTTGACTTCAATATTTATTTTCTCTGCCCTTATCTTTCAGGCTTGATTATCTTGTTTGGTATGTTCAAATATTAGAGAGTCTTTCTGAGTGACACTGAAAAAATGTGTTGTGATTCATCAAATATTTGTTTTAGCAGTTGTTTGACTGGCTAAACTTGCAGCCATTTATGGTAGGTTTATGTCTTACAGAAGCTTTTGTCTACATAACCTAGCAAGGCATTTTTATTAGAAGTTTTATTTCTACTTCATTTCCACGTCTTAATGTCGTAAGCCTGACAGAGAAAACATAGTGTGTTTGGATACTGGGATTTTAAGAACTGATGGTGTTGGCACTGTTACCCTCCTTGGTAATTTCACACACATGCTCTCACACTCATTCCCAAAGTCACATTCCCTCAGTCTTCACTTCTTTCTCATTGGGGATATTGCAGCTGCTCCTGGAGAGTTGGGGAGAAAGTCTTGATTTAGTGCTTTTCTGGTGCTTGCAGTTACTGATCTTGGGTGTCAGTGGCCAAGTCCCCAAGCATCCCTGGACTTTTTTTAGGTGCATTTCTAAGGAACTTCCCCCCTTTCCAAGGACTTTTCCAATTTTACAAATCTGCTTTTCTCCATCTAAATATTATGTATGTAGAAACACACGTGACCCACATCTTAATTGAGGGTTTTGCCTCATATTATGGCATGTGTCTTTTTATTCGTTGAAGGATTTGGTGTATGTCACTTCTGTTTAGTCCAGGTGTTACTACATTTTACAGCAAGTCCATACAGGTTGTATCTAGCAAATAGTGGACCTCTGCTTGAGAATTCAGATGCTTAGTTTTCGACATTCACCCCCCTCACCACTACAGGTTATCTCCTGCCTGTTGATGTTAGCAATCTAAGGTATTTCTTGTCCACCACATTTACTTGTATCAACATTTAAAAGAACACAGACTATTCTGTGGTCTGCTTTCAATTTTTCTTGTCTCGTCACCGTCTTGTCACTTATCCTTACTTTCTTATCCATTTTTCTTGTAACATGCTATTAATTTTCCACTCAGGATTAAAATCCTGTCAGGTATTTTAAAGCTACTCTGCTGTGTGGCTTGATGCAAGGTGGATAGCCTAATGTGGCCTCATGTGTCATTGCCTCATTGCAAAAAGCAGTTGTGCGTTTAGATGATGCTCAAAATAATCAGCAGCTTCAGACAAAGTTCTGAATTTCTAAGGACTGGTTATAGCACTAAGGTACTGTTGTGTGAAAGGGGCAAAGTGGTTTTGGCAGAAAATAAACCCCCTTGCAGAAAAATACCCACCCACCCCCCCACCCCCACTTTGGCAGAAAATAAACCCCCTTGGACTAACACTCCTCACCGAGGTGGGAGGCTAGGTGCAGCTAGATTTAAATTCTGAGTGATGCCCAATTCAACACTATCAGTCCAGTCACATTTAATATGTATATTAAACTGTTATGATTTGGATACACTAATAGTGGACTGCACCTTCAGTCTAGTTGTGCTCACGAACTAGCACGGCCACCCTTGAGCCTTTGGTCACTTTCAATGAGAAACCGAAATGACTAGCTACTTAAACAGTGCAGTTTATTTAAGCAACAGATGTATAGGTTCTTAGGATTGCAGGTGATAAATACACTGTCTGCAAAGCACCTGCAAATGAAAGTATTATTACATATATCAAATGCGTGACAAAGTTATAAACGATACAGCCTGGCTATAAATATAGGAAAAAGATTCTGTAGAGAGATTTCTAAGTTTCCTGAGGAAGCACTCGGCATAGTCTACGTCTTACCCAAAGGCATTCCTATGAGGGGGAAGAAAGGCTCAGCTTGTCGACTGGTCCCCAAAGGCAGTCAGTGATGGAGTCCTCCTTGACTTGTTCATGATGGTGTCTTCCCTGATATCCCCCCTTTCTTGGGCTATTTTTATACTATTTTTTACCTTCAAGGTGGAGTTTGAGTGACTTTAGTCATAAATACTTTAATTATGATTGGTGTAAAATTCTCTCGCTTCACATTTAAAGGTATAGTTTACGAAAAATTCAGGGCGCAGACTCAAGGAGGAGTGGTTGCACCTTGGAGGTGGGTAGCCCTCGGGATGGAGGTGTGTTTTGGTATTATAATGACATTAGAAAGAGCAAAGTCTGCACAAAGGACAGCATTTCATCAAAATTTGACAAAATGTTGGCTCAGGGTAGCAAATAGGCAGCTTCTCGGTTCCATAGTACCATCTTGTTCCCATATCTGCTATACATCACAGGGCAAGGCCACAGAAGATCACATTCCATTCCGTCCCCCGTGTAGCTTCGCAAGCAATATTGTACAGGGAATCGCAGATGTTGAATTCTTCACATAGCAGCTGCAGCTGTATTCTACCTTAGAAGCCTTTTGATTTTATACCTTTCCTTAATGTGTGAACAATGCTGTATTTTTGGCTGTTTCAGTAATTATTCCACAGGTACCACATCCAGTATAACAAATGCTTATATTTAGGAAATATAAGAAAATATTCAGATAGATAGAAGCAGCGAACAGCATATAGTATTCTTTTTCCTCTTCACAAGCATAGAGAAACATGACTTAAAAACAGGGTCTCTCTTCATTCTTTCTGCTTTGTCAGGACAGTGGAACTTCAGAGGGAGTTTTGCCTGAGTAAGTAGCATGGATTAATATCTAAAAATAGTAGTGCAGCCAGGAAGCAATAAAATGGGTGGCTTAAAATTATGGACCTAATAGACACTTTGTGGCAAGAATTTATCATTTCTACAACACCTAAGTTCACAGGAAGTTGTCCAATGTGTCTCTGAAATTTGCAAGCAAAGCGTACACTATCACTGATGAGGTTAGTAATTGTTCTCTTTCCAAAATTCAGGGCAAAGTAGCTGGTATCCTGGGCAGAAATGAGTAATAGAAATATGAGATATTAGAGCATGAGAAATTAAAGTTCAGGTGCTGATGAATAAACTCAATCCAGAAAAGTAATGAATGAATATGGAGTCATTTTTATTGTCAGAATAACACCTAAGGTATCTTACCTGAGGTAAAGACAACATTTTTTTTTCCCCACTACTGGTTCATTTTTTTTCAGGATTTATTAATGGCAGGGGCAGTAAACTGATGTTGGAAGCAAGGATTAAAAGTCCGTCATTTCCATTTTTTATTCAAAATCAGTCAGCATGTAAGATCAGAAATCCTGCTTTTTAAAAAAGAAAAAAACTAGAGACCTTGAAAGTTATTTTCCTGTTCACAGACAAATGTAAGTAATCCATCAGTCATCACGGCCACTGAAGCAAGACAGGAGAATTGCCCTGTGTTTTTTGCCCTGTTCTAATAATGCAGTTTACAAAAACCTTAACACACTGCAAGGCTAAATCTGCAATCCTCATGCTAGCCAAATGCTTGCGAGAGACACCTTTTCATATTTTTACTGTGTTCTAACAGGAAATGTAAGAGAAGTGGCAAGGAGCAAAGTCATCTCTTATTAAAGTAAATATTTGAGATCAGAATCTGTAGCAGAAGTTAACAGTCTTTGCAAATAACATGCCTCTCACTAATGATTTCAAAGCAGCTCTGCTGCTAAGTGACAGCTCTTTATGGCATTTAGTACCTGACACTCAAGGGCTTGTTTCAAGGCTTAGGGAATTGCAGTGCACTCTCTCTTGTGCTGCAGTGCAGCTGAAGAAGCAGGGAACCTGTTGGTTGCAGCATGCTTTTCACCTAGGGAAGAACAAAACCCCATTCACTTGGATTCTTTTTTTGCTAGCAAGCCCCAGGGCACTTCCAGGAATCACACCTTTCCTAGCTGCTCAAATTCCCTTGCAATAAGCAGACACTTCTCAATTGTAGTGCCTTTTTTGAACACACAGAAGTCAAGATACTTATCTGGTCAAAGGTATGTTCTGTAGCATTCCCACTACCAGTTGTTTGTGTTTGTAATTACTGTGCAGACGCCATGGGACCTTATATGCAGCAAAACAGACGACAGCAGAGAACTGGCATCTCTGCCACAGGAGTTCATGTGTGAGCCAAATGCTTGGCACACTCTGATGTCATTACATAAAGTGCACTTGCACTTTAGCAGCTCTTATATGCTTGAAATGTCTATGGCAAGGAGGTCATTTAGAAGAAACAGAGTGGTTTCTTTTGATATCCCCTTTACAGTGCGGGAGGCCGGTGCCAGGCTCTCTGAACAAGGGTCACTATAATCTGATGTGCAGAGAAGGTTTTCAGTCTCTGGTAGCCAGTCTCTCCCACTGACCTTCAGGGCTCTCAGCAAAAAGGCCAGGAGTGTTCGATTTGCTCTGATCCTTTGGTGCTGCCTGCGAAGTGGTTTTGGTGGCCTAGCAGGATTTTCCAATGGCTAGGTGATAAACACCAGCATCCATGGCCACTGGACGAACACTACTGACAACCTAAAGTGACTGAATTCTGAGATGACGTTTCAAACAGTGTTGAGACATGCTTATTTCTAAACCTTTTCTGAAGATAAAAGCTCAGTTTCCAGAGCACCTTTCAGAATCTATATTCAAAACAGAGACCAAAAAAAGCCTCCACTATATCACTTGACTCATGCATATCGGACAGAGAATAGGCAGTGTTATTTTAGTTCATTCAAAAATCCAAGCATTTCTGCAACATAACAGCATTTGGAAAGTGATTGAATAAAGTGAGGTAGGTCCTTCTTGGCCTGTTTCCAGCATATTACAGCTGCAGTCTGTTAACAGCATCTTTGGGGATGGTACAAACTCACCGGTTCTTTGACTGCCACTTACAACTTCAGATGTAATTCAGTTTTATGTGCTATAGATCTGAAGATTTCTGTATTTGTTCTCTTGTGGCAAGGGGTGTATATCTGATAATTAGTATACCTGACCATCCTGACTCTGACAACCCTTGGTCCCTAAGTTCTACAGTTGTATTAATGGTATTTTCATGTAAAGGACGAATCCAATCTTGATATGCATATCTGAGAAATCTATGTTGTCCAAACAGGACATATGTAAAAGCCAATTATGTTATTTTCTTGATAGAAGAAAAAATATAAAATTGTAAACAACACTAAAGGTGCAGAACACGAATGAATAAGACAGGAAGCCACACCATGTTGTTATCTACATAATGTAATTGTTGTGCTCTCTCAAAGATTGTGGAGGAGGTCAGCCACACGAAGCTTAATGTCATCCTGCAGTGATTAATTACGGTCATGTCTAATCTCAGTCAAGAGCCGGTAATGAGCCACTTGCATTTACCCATTCAAATATTTCTGTTGAGCATTTCGTCAGTGTGCAAATGATGTTAAATATTATGCTCAACAGATGAAGACACTTTACTCTGCAAAAGCAGCACTCTTAGTCACCCAGGTGGGAGGAAGAACTTTTAGGTGACGTCAAGGAGTTCAAAAAGTTGCATAAATAGACAGAGTGGAGGTCGTGTGGTCCAATCACAGAACATTTCCATGCCCGAAGAAACTAATAGAGCTGGCTGTGAGCAGGAACCTCTTCCATCATGAGGTTTTCTCTAATGCATGCAGCCTGAAACATAAGGAATCTATGTATGATCATGATGCAAATACATTCAGTATCCACTCTAACAGCCCGCCACCCCAGCTCCACTTGCCTACTTAATTAAGAACATTTGTAATGATGCTGTGTTAGAAGTTATCATGCTACTTTGTCTTTCATTTTAAACTGTCTTGTTTTAAGGGTGATTTTAAATGAGCTTTATAACAAGTGAAACATCTCTTATATGTGGGAGTGGTGTGATAAATCTGTAAACGGAAAAAAATGAGCCATCTTAGCAATGTGTATAAATGCCAGAAAACATAGTAAAAACCAGAGCAGGCTGGTTTGGGACCTGCTGTCCCTGGGATCAGGGAAAGAAGTGCCTTGCAGGAACCCAGTTGGCTACCCTGGCATATGATGAGATGTGGAAGAGCTTATGTGAATCCTCGGGCATTTAAATGAGTTACTGTTATTGCCCATGCCTTCTTTTGTAAATTACGTTGCACAGGATTGCAGGAAAGAGGAAGCTTTAACAAGCCAGCAGGGAGGAATCCTAGTCAGCCCCTAACTCCCACTGGTACTGAGCACCAGGCAAAATGTCATGTGTCTCACAAGGTCGTAAGCTTTAGATACACAAACACCTACAAAGTCTCTCAGAAATTATGATTAATGCATGCTCAGAGAAGTTAAGTGTGTTCCTAATGGCATTACATATACTAATATGTATTTTAGGAGTTGAAAATTGTCTGCATTATCAGTGGAGTCTGAAGTGGGACAACCAAGGCGCTTTAGTCAGAGCAAGGGAGCAGTGTAATCGGCTTATAAAATCAAACGAGCTCTCTTTTGCCTGGTATTGCGTAACTGGTTCTAATCTCTACTTCACAGAAACTTAATTTGGGGATCCTTTATAACGTTCTTCTATTTCAGCCTACAAAGTCACAGGAGTACTTTTAACTGAATGTTGAGCGCATTATTAAATATTTTAAGATATTACCAACTTCCTAATACCTAGTGGAGTATAATTTTCATTTTTATATTTTTTTAAAATGAAAATGACAAAAAATATCAATTGCATGCAGTGTTAGAGGCATGTTTGAGGAATGTTTCACATGCACAAAAAAATTTTAAGCCCAGCATTCAGTCAGAGAAGACTTTCGGTTACAGCATCAGCTGCAGAAATATGATAACAATGGCATCTGATGCAGACTAGCAAGGTTATATCCTTCTGCTATCAAATTGAAGAAGATGTAACTAAAGAATATGCAAATCAAATGCTTTAGGCAAATGGGCAGCACTGCTGATGAAACACAAGGCTGCTGTAATCAGTCACTATTATTTCCATTTGAAGTTTGTGAACAGAAGTTAAAAGAAAAAAGTCTTCAGACAAATCACAGTGGAATGGGAAGAGCAGGTGAAAGTCTAGTTATATTTTTGTAAAGTGAAGAACAGCAAGATGCACACATGTTCAGTGAAACTATAGGGTTGCTAAAGTGTGCTTTTGCAAAATTAGAGATGATTAAAAATGATGTAGAGCATGTGTTCACAGCAGCAGGAGATTCCATAGTAGATACCGAGGCAGAGACACCTGAAAAATGACACAGACAGACAGAAGATTAGCCTTTAAAGTTTTCAGCAGGTATGTTTTGCTAGCAAGTATTTGAGAGGCAATCAAATTGCAGAGCATTGACTTTCCTGGGTGGGACCAGTATCTCAGCTGGGTCTGATGGACTGCCATGAAGCTTGTCTGACTTAGACCAGGGAAGGATGTGTCCTACAAACTGTCAGCAGTGACATTACACTGCAAAGTTACATATTTACTTATCTGCAGTAGTTACAGCACAAGCTTCAATCAGCTTGGCACTTTCTGGTCATTAAGATGCTCACACTGCTATACAAATTGCCTCTATTTAACTCTTTTCACTGAGAAAGAGGCACATGCCCTGGTAGGATTCAGACACAGTACTCTTGTAGCAAGGATGAGTTAAACTTTATAATCAATGACCCTGGCACTCATAAAAGATAATTGTTCACATTTTTACTTTGTGATCATTAAAGCTAAAAAGAGGGTAATCTTGCAACTAAATATATGTTTACATATAGGGAATTAAAGATTATTATGATTGGAGTTTTTAGCAGACTGATAAAGCAGGCCAATTTTAAACTCAAAAGCCTTTATTAAATTCATCCATTAACAAGTCATTTTGTGCTAATGGTTAGTACTTACACAATATTAATCATCTTCACTACGGATGTAAAACTGTTTGTCCTTAGCACGGATACCCTAAATCACCTCTGTGTATGTGGTACCACAAAGCTGATGCCATGAAGCCAGGGCCAATGTCTGAGTCCTTGATGGCCTTGGTGATGGAGGTGTGGGCAATCAGGCTTGAGAGCTCTTCGACAAAGGAACTCTGATCATATGTGGGCCTGCCCTCTTCCTTCTCTCTCTTTCCTCTACCTGCCTGATGTTTATACGCTCTTTGCCCCGGTTCTGAAAGAGTCGTCTCATCTGCTTCTCCTCCTGCTTGCCTTGGTTCTGGTTTTGTCAGTCATCCTTCATTTGTAGGCAGCAGGATGTCCTACCTGCTGCAGCCTTTTGTATTTATCTTGTCCTTTGGCAACTTTTGCTTAGTTGAATGCTTCCTGTGTGCAGCTATGTTTGTTTCCCCTGTTGGTGGTCACATTGCTCACACACATATGTAAAATACTTATGCATTGTGTATGGCTATGCTAGCACAATGGCACAAAATATTTACGTGGTTACACTTTTCAGCGTGCTCATGCCAGTCTCTGCAGGAGGTAGCAGGGATTAAAAACAATGCTCTAGAAACAGTACTCTGGAACCCAGGGGTTCTTCTTGCCTGCCTTGAGACCAGGTCCAGGTTTTGTTCGTGTTGAAAAGGAGTTTTGTTGAAGCAAGGTGGGGAGGGGGGCTAAAAATCATAGAATCATAGAATGTATTGGGTTGGAAGGGACCTTTAAAGATCTTCTTGTCCAACCCCCCTGCAGTGAGCAGGGACACCTTTAACTAGATCAGATTGCTCAGAGCCTCATCAAGACTGGCCTTGAATGTCTCCAGGGACGGGGCCTCCACCACCTCTCTGGGCAACCTGTGCCAGTGTCTCACCACCCTCATTGTAAAGAACTTCTTCCTAATGTCTAACCTAAACCTACCCTGCTCTAGTTTAAATCCATTGCCCCTTGTCCTATCACGACATACCCTTGCAAACAGCCCCTCCCCAGCTTTCTTGTAGGCCCCCTTCAGGTACTGGAAGGGGCTCTAAGGTCTCCCTGGAGCCTCTTCTTCTCCAGGCTGAACAACCCCAGCTCTCTCAGCCTGTCTTCATAGGAGAGGTGCTCCAGCCCTCAGATCATCTTTGTGGTCCTCCTCTGGAGTCGCTCCAATAGGTCCATGTCCTTCTTATGTTGGGGGCCCCAGAGCTGGATGCAATACTCCAGATGGGGTCTCACAAGAGTCGCCTAGAGAGGCAGAATCACCTCCCTCAACCTGCTGGCCACGCTTCTTTTGATGCAGCCCAGGATGTGGTTGGCTTTCTGGACTGTGAGCGCACATTGCTGGCTCATGTTGAGCTTTTCATCTACCAGTACCCCCAAGTCCTTTTCCACAGGCCTGCTTTCTATCACATCATCCCCCGGCCTGTGTTGATAACGAGGATTGTCCCGACCCAAAAGATATGGCATGGGTCTCATATGTTCAGCCATTGGTGTGACTGATGTACTTAAGGAAGACAGACATCTGGAAGAGGATGCAAAAGACATACACACATGCAAAAGAGTGCCAGGTATGTCTCATCCAAGTTCAGATCAATGCTCTCCAAAGCAGTTAAGAGAATGAAAGGGGAGGAGGCAGGGGAGGAAATATGGATGAAATTTTCTATTTTTTAAAAGGTATTAGGATTTATTGCAACTCAGTCATGCTTAGGTACTCTTTTGAAATCCTATTTTGTGTGGACAAAAGGCCAGCTGAGATCATACTGCTATTATGCAATTGCATCAGTTGTGTACTTAATTTAGGTGAGATCTGGATACATGGCTTATTTCTTTGTATATATTTAGACCAAAGGCATGGCACTGAATACTGGTACCATTCAGTATCATTCATATACTGCAGACTATTTTTGATGCAGACTTGGATATAGCTATGAAATGCACATCTCTTCCTTTCAGAAAGCTCCGAAGGAGAACTCGGTACTTGTACATATGGAAACTTCCAGTTATGCAGACTGTGATTCACAGTTCAAATGACTCTCAATGACTTGGGCTTTAATTTTAGCTAGTTCTAAAAAATGAACATTACTCTTCTGATGCCAGTTGAAAGAACTTTAAATGATAAGCCCTCCTGAGTATCTAATTGGGCATAAACACTCTGGATTAGGAACATCTGAAACTAAACATCACCTTAAATGAAATATATAACTTTAATCTTCTTACATCTTAATATATAGAGAAAAAACACATGGATGCTTTCCAGAGGAATGTAACTGAAGGCAGGATCACAGCATGATGCAGAGAAATAACCGTTTCCTCAGGATGGCAGTAAAAAAAATATATTTTGTTTTCTCAAAGACTAAACAAAGGTATTCTTAATAGATCTGACTAGAGGTATAGAAAGAATACAGGAGCTGCTAGTATTATCCATCTCACAGGTATTGTAAGAGAAAGATACGAGTGTTATATATATTCTGTGGAAATTCCCTAGAGAAAACAATAATGAAGGGAAACAATATCCTCTCTGCTATGTCAGCAACCAAAATTAAAACAGATGCCAAAGCATGTCATTAAGGGAGACGTTTTCCAAGACAACAGTAGTTCAGTCCCCAAGTTACAGCGAAAGTCTCCCTTTCAAAGGCACTTGCAGCTGTTGCAATTACTGTCGTCCACCCCTTACTCAAAGGGCAGAAAAAGGTCTGTAGGACAAGTCCCTCAGTAGTTGCACAGATAAACAGATGGGGATAAAACAAAATATTTCTAAGCCATAGCTTTTAAAAAGGTGAGTTTTTGTGTCATAAACTAATATCTATTTTACTCAGGAATCATGCTACTTATTTAAGGGAAAGTTACAGGGACTTTAATATTAAAAAATCCCAGTATTGTCTGATCTACAAAATATGCACCATCAGTAGTGAAACATGTACGGTCCGCACGATACTGTCAGTTGGAGGCTTCAGAATGGAGCAGGCAATGATAACCCATGTGGAAAGGACAGGGTTTGGGCAGCGAGGGTGGTGCCTGGCACCCCCATTGTAATTGCCCAGGGGATTACCCCACTCAATCTATAGGCACCCAAGTCATCCAGGCAGTCTGTCTCTAAGTGATCAATGTTGGAGCACTGCTTCTTTTATTCCTCTCTAGCCACAGTTCAGGTGAATTCAAAGTGTTTCCTTCCTTATTTGTAATTTTTATTCCATAACTGCTTGCACATACAGGCTGTGAATTAGGAGCTCCTTCAGTTATTTGCTTGCTGACCCATTTACATTTTCCTTGAATTTGGTATGTGCCTAGATGTAAATGGCAGCAACCCAGTCATGAAAACCAAAGGAGAAACAACATCCCAAGATTCATTTCTGTATTTTTCATCCTACCAGGTGCACAATATCCACTCTACTTCCACAGGTAGCCCATATATGTGTTTTGTTTGTGTGTTGATTTTTTTTTTTTCTTTTGCTTTCCTGCAGGCCTTTTAAACATCTGAATTCTTTCTGGTCAAGACCATTATTTGTATTGATTATTGAAAGGTTTGACAATATGTGTGCCATATCACCCTATGTAAGACAGGCCAATGACAGGTGAACTCCAAGCAGACTTGTCAGAGTCCTAAAAGAGCAATGCACATAATGCGCTATGGATATCAGGATGACACACTGTTATGAGTGCAGTGAGGATGTACAGAGATCCTGGTATACATACATACACAGACAGGAACACATAGTTTTCATAGGGCACACACTTACCTCCAAGTAAAGTTTTTTCCCATGTGGTTATAGGATAAATATGGGTATGGTGATATCATTTAGGAAGCAAACATACTTACAATGAAAAAAAACCAAAGGGTAGAATGTCGTCCCCACTGAAGGGAGGGATTTTGTCAAGGTAAAGATTGTAAGAGGATTAAACCAATATTCAGAATTATATCGAGGTTATCAAGATGGGAAAAAAACCCAAGCAGCTAGGAAATGGATGTGTCATCATAAATTCTTGAAAATACAGTTAGGTCAGGAAGGCAATAATGTTGGAATAACTACGAGGAATTGTGGTTGCAACTTAAGCATTTGTAGGTTTCTTTAAGAAAAAAGTCTAACTCAAGTCCTACTTTATTCATATTTCTGCATTTTCTTTTTGGTTTCTTTACTCATGTATGGCCTTCCTGTACTTGCAACATCCATCAAATTGTGCAAGATACAGTAAGAGGATTTAATGGAACTGCAATCACTGAAAAGTGTAGAAAAAAAATAATGCTGGTGGCCTTTCTTTCAAAATTGAAGAGATCAGAGAACTGAGAAAAATTACTGCAGCAAAAAATGATGATTTCTACAACAAATCTGTCCCTTGGATGAATCCATGGATCCATGGTGAACGCTCTTAAAAAATTAAATCATGTATGTCAAAATGAACACAGGAGCAAAGGGGTAACAGTGAAGGGGCTGTATTCATTTTAAAAAAAAGGCTAGTCAGTGGAAGGATTTGAATGAAACTCATATTTTGGCCTTGCACTTATCCTTTTGACACAAATTTTCAGTACTGTGTTGCAGGGGCAACGTGCGATTTTTTTTTCTTATACCTTCCATTTTACAGAGAAGGAGGAAAAATTTATGTGGTATAGCCGACCCTTCCCTTTTGTGCACCCTGTCTTCTGTGTTAGATACTTGCCCTTTTTTTCAGCAATGTTTTTGAACCATAACAACAAATAGCAGCATTTTTTTTTTTTTAAAATGAAAGCTGTTTAATACCTCTCCCCTCCTCTCTGCCATGGTGCCTCTCCTTCCATTGTGGCAAGCATGGTGCTGTATTTCAGAGGGCTGGGTAGGCTGTGGTGGGGGAGAAAACAAGTCAGGAAAGGAGCTAATTGTTGATTGAGAAGTGGGGGGAAGGGATGGGGCTAAGCTGCCACTACTTCTGCTTCCCAGAAAAGTGATCCTACTTCAGGAGCCCCATTAGTACTGAGTGAGCTCTAAGTGCAGCCACTCTGGGAGCTTGGAGAGTCCTCTACAGAGTCATTTCACAATACAGATGGGCCTTTTCATGTCCTCTTTCTCCTTATTTGATTTAGTCCAATGGTTTCAAATGATGTCGTTGGAGGTGAACTGCTCCAAGTAAGAATCAGCACAAGGGTTTCAAGCTTACAGACTCTCAATGCCTTGGGGTTTAAGGATGCTCTAAACCTACCTTTTTACACATAGAGAACCATTATATGCCCCTCTTAAAAGACGTTCTTGTCAAGGAACATGTACGAATCCTTAAAACTGCTTTTCCCTGAAGGTTTATGTTAGGTTTCCTTCTTAACACAATAATGAGGACTTAGGTTGGCAATACATCTTTTCACATCCAATTTTTTTTTTTAACCCAATGTCCTACACCTGATCTATCTGTGAAGAAGGTATCACTTCATTAAAATGAATATTCGATTAAGTGTGGAACTGTGAGTGCTTAGATATGGCTATAGGGCTGTGCAACCAGACAAGCAAGTGTCTCCAACCTGAGTTTTTGGTTTTTTGTGAAGGTTATGAGTACCCTTCTTTCACTAGCCATCACAGCCTAGACCTAAAGTTACAGAGGAGTGAAAATGACTGGAAGTCCACTGACATGCACTTCACCTGTATATTAAAACTGAGCATAACTCATATTCTTAATGTCACTAAACATCAACCAGCAAGAGGTGTGGATGCCTGTGCCTGGAGGCCACGTGACCCAGTCAGGGCTGGGGGCTCCCCTTTCCATCAGAGCCACTGCCCGGCAGCATCTTGGCAGTCTTTTCAATACCTGAAATGCATTTACGAAGTCTAAATTCATGCTCCACTTGCAAGGTTCTTCAGAAGGGGAAAACATGGATCATCCTCTTCTGAGAAAGGACAGAAAAAAGATCAGTGAAGACATATTTCACATGACTATGAAGTTTCAATAGTATGTGGATCATAAAGAAAATTAGCAAGCTTCGGAACACTATGTATGCCTGTCTCATTCTCAGCAATTGCTCCCTTGTTAAACTGAAAACAAGCAGTCAGAGATGATAAAAGATCTGTAATATTTTGTAATAATGAAGCTTAATGCATGGTAAAAGATATGAAGACCTCAGTAAATTAATACAGAAAAGTTTAATAATTTCCTTAGGAGACTAAGGAAAAAGGGAAGATCTTATTCGTTTATGTCACTGCATTATTTTTCCATCTCTAGTTCTTGTTTACTATGCAGAGAATGCATTACTGAAGACAAGGTGATAGCTGGGTGTTCAACCATATGCATGTCTTTGGAAAAAAAGCATCTGCTGTCGTTACTGAATTACACAGGGAGACTGGCTGTGGCAGGCTTTTGCAGCTCTCCGCAGTGACTAATGTGCTCTGGGGATCGAGGTGAAGTGTCCTGAGACAGAAACCCATGTCTGGAGTCAAAGTTGAGAGAGAGAGACAGAGGGAGGGAGGGCTATTTTCATGGTGCCAGAACTGAAAGCACATTGGGTTGACGATGTCTGAGACAGGGAGAAGGAAAGCTTCATAAAATGTGCTGAAGCTAATGCAATGAGGCACAAGGACAAACTGAGTAATTTTTGATAACCAGAGCAAGCCTAATAATACTAATTAAGCAAATAGCAATAGTTGAGCAGTGGCTATTAGTATCTGGAATAAAACTTTGTACCTGAACTGCTATGAAAACAGCAGTTTTCCAAAGTCCAATTTATGATATTGACCCAAGAAAACTGAACCCCAACATTTTTAGTTCTAATATTTAGATGACACAGGCTTAATGGAACCTATATATCTCTATGGCGGGCCACTGCCTTTTCTCATCAGGGGGTAAATAAGCTTCAAGGTAATTTTTAATCTATATGTAAATTAGATATTATTATATTATCTGTAGCAAGAATCAGTGAACAGGTAAGGACAAGGGACATTTGCAGAGAAACAATGCAAAAAGAAGACAAGTTCTTGTCCAACAATTAGTCAAACATTGACGGAGATCATAGATTTGATCTGTTTTAAGGACTGCTCCAATGAGTTTGTTAGCAGCAAAGTGGTTTATTTTCTCAGCACTTACTGTTCTTGCTTAACAAGAGGGTGCCATTTCTTTTCTCTGAGACACATATTGTACACCTGGGGATAAATCTGTATTTGTGTTCTTAATGCTGTCTGTTGTGTGTAGTATCATTATCTAGGTGAAGCCAGGAGCTACCCTTACCGTCGCCACAGAAAGCAGTGAACCGTGGTATGATGCTACCAGCCCTGCGGGGAGCTAGGAACCACTCTGCTCACCTCTCTGCTCATGGCTCTACTTCAGTACGGTCCTGGCCAGGCCAGCCTGTTGACTAAAGGACCACTTGGTGGCACCAGAAGCCAGCCAGAACCGGAGTTACTATGTATGGCACCATTTCTGTAAGGGTTGCTGCTTAGTGCAGCTATAAATGAAGCACTTGCAATCCTGCTGTGAATGCGTACTTTAAAAGGTAGTGAGAGATCTTTGATTGGCTGGTACGATAGTGGTAATGGGCAATTACATGGGTAACACAGCCTTTTCTAAACCCTGTAAGTTTTTGGGGATGAACGTGGTGACCGCCCTGGAATATCACATGCAAAAGGGGAACTGTGCTGGCAGAAGGGCAGCTGAGCAACCTTCACCCCTGACCACCAGGGAAAGGTGGACAACTGGGGCCGCTCCAGCCAGCACCCAGCTCGCCAGTCTCTCTGTATGGCCAGCTCGGTCCTGTACTCCAGCAGAGCGATGGGAGCTGTCACAAACAGCTCCTGACTCCTGCCTGTGAGCTATTCTGGAGTTCACTGCCCTCTGGACTGCATGGCCCGTGGCTCTGTGTCGTACAAAGATTTTGGTACGAGCCACAAGGTGGGTATGGCTTCCCAGAGGCATGAGAGCAGGAAGATTGCATGCACTGGTGACATAAGTGTGTTAGAAAATTTCATGGGTTAAAAAAATCTTCATATCTGATTCACAGAATGACTTAGTAGCACGATACTTGGCTTAATTGTTTACTTAATGCCACAGTTGTTCCATTTTCTGCATTGGCCACCTGCTGCAAAACTGTGTAGAAGGCTGAAATCTTCCATTTGAGAGGGAGAAATAATAGGAGAGGGGATGATTTGTAACCCCATGCTGACAAGGAAATCTTTCCAAAAGTGAAGGGAGTATGAAGATCTGTAGGGATGTTTTTCCAGAAGTCTGTAAACAGACTGCCATGGCAGCTTGCAGCATCATCCATTAGCTTAAATAGTCCTTACCCTTCCCCAGTGTTTACTCTGCTGTATTCAGAGAGAATCACATCCTTGCTTGAAGCCTTTTTGCTGGTTGAAACAAGCTGAGCTTCTTCAGTTGTCTTGCATAAAGTTCGTTCTCCATCACTGAGCTCAGAAGGGGTTAATACAAATTGCAGAAGCACAAGGGAGAACTGTGAAGATGAAAATGTATGGCCACATAGTGCAAGAAAGCTGTGGCTTCTACGTGTTGCATTTGATAACAGTCTTTCAGACTTTTCGGAAGGAACAGATTTCTTCTCTGAAGGGCTCCGTGTGATGGACAGAGTTTGTCAAAGAGCAGCATGGTGTCCCTTTACAAGTTCTGGCATAGTCCTATCCAAAAGTTTTTGGTTTTAATGACAAACAGGCAGGTGGGTTCAGTCTTATCCAGGGTTCTGATTAAATCTGAAGTCATATCCAAGGTATGGTTATTATCCTTTGGTTCATACTGTCACCCTTGACAAGCTGCACAGGCGATGGGACTGGAGCCGGCAAGGTTTGGTGGAGCAGCGTCAGGGTGCAGATGCAATGCTGCAGGGATCCATGCCTTTGTGCATGCTGAAGTGCTAATGTTAGGCAGATGCAAGGAGAGAGGGCTTTTCTGGCTGGAGAACATTCAGAAGACTGCCTGCAAAAGGGTTATAAGAAAGAAACATAGAATCTTGCAACAGCACTGGCAACTATATTATTAAGGGAAGGTAAAGAAATCAGTACCTTTGCCAAATACCTCTTGTTGGGGAAAAAACCCACCCCAAACCTTTAAACAGCTATAAAGAATATTTACGTGGGAGCGTAGGGAACATAGCAGCTTGTAGACCAGGGCCTTAAACACTAAATCAGCAACTGACCCTTGTTCAGGATATCAGTTAAGAATGAGATAAACTTTGAAAAGATTTCCATTCTGCCCAAGCTTCAGCTGATGCGCAGTTCCTACCGCACCCGAGTACACACTTAAAACCTGATTCGGCAAAGCACTTCCGTGGCTTATTTCTTGTTCAATGATTTCTCTCCTTGACCCGAGTTACTCTGCTCTTATGAAGTTAAGAATAGCATAAGAAGTTATGACAAGTCAGTCTCCTTTTCCTGCAAAGCTCCCTAAGTATTTTCTTCACCTTAAATACCTTGATTAAACAGATTCATTTGTGGAATTGCTCATTGACTGGTCGGTCAGCTAGAATGATTCTTGAGAGGTTCACTATGTTCTGTTGCAGACTGATGTAAAAAAAAGACTCAAAGGGCAATAATAATAATAAACCTGATAACAATTAGAGCAAAAACTCAAAAAAGGGGAGAAAAGATCTTAACTGGTAGTGTCTTAAACCCGAGTCTCCCTTGGAGGTGTTCTTTTAAGTGGAAACACCTATGAATCTGTTCACTGAGTAACAACTTCAGTGCATACTTTGTACAGGGAAGAGTGACAGAGTGCTGGTAAAATGCGTTTTTATCACGTCACTTTTGTTTCACCTCATTTGGCTGAGTGTTCATGGAACTGGGCATGGGAAGTTTTGGGGTCTGTACTTTTAAGAAGTGTTTTTTTTGTGTTTACAGTTCACCTTGAGCTGCCAAAAGTAGTAGGCATCTGGGTAACTATGTCACATAACTGGAAAAAAAAAATCTGTATAGTATTAATGCTGTTTGTTTTTTAATTTCTATATAATTTTTGTTTGTTTTTGATAAAAATTATTCACTATCAGAGTTAAAGAATCTGAAGAAAAAGGTTTGGAATGCTAACTCTGGAGACAAATTGGCATTGGGTTCACCCCTTTCTGTATTTTGCTTGTGAGGATACTGCAGTACAAAATTCTCTGGCAGTGGCTGCTTTCTAGAGATTTTCCATTAAAAGTTTTTATGCTCTACAGTCTAATGCAATGACTTTGAGAAGCATACAGGACAAGGAAATCTTGATAAAGTTAGCAATAAAATGCAGGAAAAATATTATAAGTCATATTCAGTTTGGAATTTTTAACTGTTTCAAAATTTTGACTGTATTCAAACTGTTTTTCTGCCTTTAAAAAAAATAATAAAGCATTCTACTGCCCTGTCATGGAACTAGGCTGGGCTGGGCACTAAAACGAACGACAGATGCTCTCTAACTTCTCTCCCTTCAGAAAAGAGAGAGAATGAGAGAAAGAGAGAACTATGAGTTAAAAAGAAACAAAACTACTTTAATAAAAATATTAATGGTAAAATACTAATAAGAAAAGATAATAATATTAATAAGAAAATAATTAAATATATACAGTATATACAACCTGTATGGATCTCCCAGGATGAGGATCGCATCACTGGCAGGCACTGGGGAAATCCCAGACTGGACTCTGCAATGGATGGGAACTGGATTCCAGATCTGGATTTAGGAATGCAGGGATTAGGATCAAAGGCAGATGAAAGACAGGGTCCTCCTGGGGTGCTGGCCATTGAAGAAAGAGGCTGACCACTTCGATCCCTCAGCTTTTGTACTGAGCATGATGCAGATGGGATGGAATACCCTGTTTTGGGTCACCCATCCTGTCTGCTTCCCCCCACAGGTGTGAGCCCTCCATGCTCTTCTTCTTTCGACCCTCCAACATGGCAAACAACAAAGTTTGCTGACCTTGGTTGTTATAGCAATAAATCACTTAAAGGTAGCTATTACCATGGAAATACCTGTTCTTTGCATTCACGAAGTGGCAGTGTTCAACAGCAGTAAGGGAGAATCTGCCTGGACATCAGAAGTAGTTTCTGATGTTATCCAAGCCCTGGAAGAAACCACTCCCAGGAAGGCATGGAATCTTTCCTGGGGGTTTGTGGGAACAGGTTGGATATGGAGCTGGCTGGAATCACCATGGTGGTGCTGCTTCAGCTTCAGAGCAAGGGAACAACTGAACTGATTGCAGCTCCTGCTAGGCTTTATGATTTTACAAGTGCATTGCAGTGTGTAGAAGAAAAAGAGGCTCCGCAATATCAAAAACTATAAAGTGCTCCCACTGGAACCATGTTAATTAGATCAGCCCCTCCACCCCTTGCCAAAAAAACCCCCTCAAACTAGCAAAAAGTGGAACCAAATGCTGGAACAGCACTAAGGAAGCAAAGCTGTACTGATGAAAAAACATTGTCACTTTGCAGAGGAATGTGACAGAATATCTCATGCCACTCCAGAAGAAACAACCGATTTTTCATCTAGAAAGGCATAAATTTTAAAGGCTTATCAACTGAAATTAAATGGTGGTATGCCTAGAAGACAAGCTAGCAGTCTGCAAAATTGAAGACAACAGCAACAATGAATCTACCCAGGATTTTAATTTCTGGCTATGTTGTATATTATGTTTCTTTGGAACTTCATTGCAGTACTGGGATTATAACCCTCTGCTTAAAAAGTTAAGGCCCCTGCCTGATAAATTAATGAAGGGTATCTCAGAGCAGGAGCAGAGAATGAAAGCTGTACAACACAGATCATTACAATCAAATGGTCTTGAAAGGAACCATTAAACTTTTAAATGGAATTGGGGCTTTTAATTCAGAAAGAAAGAAGGAAGAGCGGGGATGGGAGGAATGGATTCACAAGAATGGAAATTTCAGAATTTCACCTTCAGAAAGAAAATAATGAGTTGTTTGTCTGGTATTATTGCCCAAGACCCCTACTTATAGTGTCTTCTATGTTTAGCACAGGACTGAGCATCGATTCATATTCTCAAAGTCATGCAGCTCTGCTAAGAGGCATTGATCTCGGTTAAATGACATTTAGCGTTTAAAAATCAAGAGTACTCAGAGATGTCTTAAGAAAGCAAGGTCAGGAAGGAAGCTAGGTCTTTATGGCAACTCCTTTTTTCCACTTATGCTCCTCAGATCACAACTAAAAAGTAATAATTTTTATAAGCAAAGTATTTCATACTAGAAATGACAGTTTCAGTACGTTGTGTGCAGTATGGAGAATCTCCCCGTGCACACCAGACGGGGTCACTGTTGAAAGCTAAATCAACTTCACCAAATCTGCATCAAGCAGGTACAACTCGCTGTGGCTGTACCTACAGAGTAATAAAAATCCACGTAACTGCTTTTCTCCATCTTCCTAATGTATAATGCCCTGTCATGAAATAGCTCTAAAATGTCCAGTCTTAACTAAAACTTACGCTCCTGATCTTAAGAGGAATAAGTGCGTGTTTAAAGACTCTAGATGAAAAGAGACCCCAGCCCTACCCAGACAGGGAATGATTGATGGTTAGAAAATGTTAGCACAGAGCTTAGAAATTATGAAGCTATAGAAATGCTAAGTGCTAAGGCATCAGACACAACTGCAGCAATCTTGCAGCCTTTTGTACATGCGTATGTACTTGAGTCTCAGCTGCAAAGTAGTCAGACAATTTTGGGAGATCATTCACCTACCCAAGAACAGACAAATGTGAAAATTTCACTCTGGGAAACACCTTTTGAATCTACACAATATGTATTTCTGCAAGCGTTTGGAAGGGTGTGAAGACAAAGATCCTTGAAGTGTTATACCATATTAAATGAAGTTTCTTTGGAAACACTCTTCTTTGCATATTTTAGTTTCTTTTTCGTCACCATAGATACTTGACATCATTGACTTTGGCAGCAACCTGCTGAGGATGACCATCTCTTCAAAAATCAGTGGTTAAATAAAATGCCATAAAAACATTCAAGAATTTCCCCGGAGATTATACATTAAGACCCCTGAATTATCTTTTCACTAAACATAGCATATCTCAAGGGGAAAAATCTTTAGGACGTGATTTAAATTTCAGTGATTGAAAGTCCACCACAGTCAAGTAGGAAGGTGTATGAAAACATGGACAGTATTATGACATTTTTGGATCAGCAAGCAGCCTGAGGCCAACAGAGGCCTGGGGCAATGTGATTCCATTGCAGTGGGCTTGTCCCACCTGGAAGGGAACATAGCAAGGGAAGTCTGTGGTGGGCTCTGGCTGGAGGAAGAGCACACAGTAGAAACTCTTTCTTGGCTAGAGGTAGGAAAATGGGATGTTCGGACAGAAAGAGTTCAAGTTTGAAATAATGGAGTTGCAGAAATAGGGAAAAAGAGGTTTTAGAAAGACAAGTGAATTCAGAGGGAAAGAGGAGCATCGGCATGAGTTCTTGGAGGGAGAAAGGGTGTCAGTCAGGTTTTCCTCATTTCATTCCTTTTTCTGTGAAGATGGGCACAAATTTTATGTTGCACGCTGTCTGTTCCTCCAAGTAAAAAATACAGCTGTGTTGGTTTCTTGTGTAGCATCCTTATGAATTGTTTGTGGAATAGGAAAGTTATTACTCACATCTTCTGACATGGAGACATCACCTGGAGTTTATCTCAAAGACAGAGCAAGAAAGTTTACCAAACTTGCCTGTTTTGATTGCATTATTATTATTATTATTATTATTATTATTATTATTATTATTATTATTATTGTTATTACCAATTTTGCTAGTTCTATCTGTGATAGGAATTTCCTTGTTCTGCAGGTGACACTATGTAAACGTAGTCCCTATACAAGGAGCCTGCCCTTAGGAATTACTTCTGCCATCAGCATTCACCGTAATTGAGATAAATTTGTGTTCATAAAGTAGCAAACAGCTACAATGAAGCAAACAGAAAACAGATATTTATTTTTTTTAAAAAAAGAGTTCATAAATATGAACCCGGTTAGTATTGTTTGGTAATCTTCTGCATGACTAGTTTTGTGCTTGTGCATTGGTGCTGGTTCCTTCATCTTGGCACATTTTAAATTTCTACAGCACCATGTGCTGCTTGCCTCATTACACAGGAGTGATCTATGACAAGCAGACGTGTTTATACATGCAACCATTTCTAGGACCTTGGAACTGGCAGCAAAAAATAGCATCTTGTGCACAGTCTGTTTCTCCAATTCTCATGTGCTAGCTTGATCAATCCAGTTGTTTCCCTTGGACTTTTCAGATACATAAATAGATCGTTACAATATGTTCAGCTGCTGCTAAGATATGCCAAGTTCCCTACTCAAAAGATCAGGGTTCATTTCACAATTCATATCGTACTCATGATAGTGCTCAGCAAATAATTGCATGTCATTTGACATTTTGAAATCAAGATTGTCTCTCCCGGAGAGACACTGCAGCACAAACAAAGGTCATGAGTCTGATACAGAAATTATTAGGTAAAGAACTGTGATCTGTGTTCGGCAGAAGAGCACACTCTACGCGGTCCCTTACTTGCCTTAAAATTTAAGTCAAAATTATCTCCAAATGACCCTAAAAGTATGACAAAGGAGAGGCTGATTGAATTTTGGCAGGAAACTGACAGCAAACCATACCTCCATCTGTAGAGTACTAAAAGATCTGTGACTCCCTGGTAGCCCTCTAAGCTATTGCAGTTGTGGAGTACAAACTGCTTTCCTACTTCTTCAGACCACCTGGGGAAGGTGACCTAACTACAACCTGAGGCTGAGATGATGCTTCTAAAATGAACATACAGAAGCACGTGTATTTTCAAATGTGTTTAGGAAACAAGCATCTAAGTTAATACTCTATGTGCCTGGCTAAAGAAAACCAGCCTACTTATTTCCAAATACATACTATAGCATAGCTATAGCTGATATAGCATAGCTGCTGCGTGTTTACTATGTATACGATTTTTTTTTAATTATTTATTTGTGCTTGCAATATTGTCTTTTGCAAAGTTGGCCAGTTTTTTAAACTGAACCTGTCATTGCGTTTCAGTCCTCTCTCAGATTCTGTATGTGCCGGTGGCATAAAATAATATTTAATACAGCCAAACGTTTGGATTATAAGAAACACACTTCCATTATGATGCATTCTGAACTCTTTGCTAGTATTCAGTTGGAATTTAGTGTATATATTTCGTACACATCATACTTAACGTAGATATATGTGTGCATGCACTTATATGTGTGTATATATATAATATTTATATAGAACAAATGCCTGATTATCTGAATAATAATGGAAGATTTCTTTGCAGATTCCTTCAGTTCTTCTTTGGCAATTTTTGGCACTGGTTTTCCAGTAGTTGAAATAATCCAATGAGATTCTGTGTATTAGCTGCTGCTCTCTTCCTGTGAGCAGTTAGGAGTGCAAGAAACATTCTTGCGTGTTGGTGCCCATGTCAGCGTGTTAAGCTGGTCTGGCCTCAGGTCAGGTTGGCAAGCAGCGTATTGCTCATCTCTGTGATGGCATTGCAGGAGATGGCATCAAATAGCCACCCACAAGAACAGACCACCTCCCATATTCTGTCACACACAAATGAAGTAAGTGCTGCGCCAGCAGCATGCTATGTACTTGGTGGATGTCATGGGTGACCATGAAAGGCAAAACTCCTCTCGCGGGGATAAGGCACATGCTAGGACTCCTTCCCTTTGCAGGGCTGCCCTGAAGCAAACAGATCTTCTGGAGGAATATCTCACTTTGCTGCAAAGCCACTAACATGATTATGGTGTAGGGAAAGTTTCTTTCCAGGCATTCATTCTGCGTCAATATCACATGTTTTAACAGAGCTAGAGGGTGACAGTCCAACACATCTTCCTACTCCAACCCAAATAAAGCTGCAGCTCATTCCCAGTGCAGATGTCAGGCACTCAGTATTTCTGCCTCCTTGGGCAGGCCTCCAGTGTGAAAAGCTGTTAGCAGGTCTGTGCTGGAAAGTACTCCTGCCATTTCTCCACGTCCAACCAACTGCACTCAACGAAAGCAGATTTACCAGTTTAACAGCTTATATCTCAGAGCTTTGCGGAAAGATGTTTTGCCTCTAGCCAGCATAAGGATATTATACTCATCTAAGTTTATAGGACAGACTTATCCACTCAAACATGGACACTCCAAAACCTAATTTTGGGTCGTGTTATTCAAATGGCCATCAAACCTGATCAAACCCATGCAGATTGCATCAGGCTATGAATACGTCTGCATTGCATTGTAGGTGTGTGTGGGTAAGATAATCGCTGTGATCTGGCACACCCTTCTGGCAGCTTAAAAGAAAAGGTTACTGATTTTTTTATTAGATCAAAATTGTTTTAAGATTCTTTCAAAGCAAGCCTTCTGCCCCACACTAGTTTTCTGTCATTTGAGTGGTTTAATGAGCTGAATAATTGAGGATCTCTAAATTGCAAGTGCATTTACACCTACTTCACTGAGGACCTCGTATGTGAGGTGTCACCTTATTTCATAGCTAGGAGTTAAGAAAGAGCGATATTAAATTATCTGCTGTAGATCAGCCAGCAAAACTGTAGAACTAGGTATGGAGGTAGGAGGTCTTCACACCCACCCCAGTTCCTGAATGGTCGGTCTACCCTTTTTTTCTACAGGCAATGATACAAATGACAGTTAAACACAGATGCAAATGCAGCATCGTATGTCCTTGCATGGAATGGGGATGTGTTAGGGACACTGTGCATTAGTACGCTCTGTATCTTCTCTCAGAGATAGACTTTCACCTGTATTTAAGATGAAGCTTTGATGTTTTCTTTGTTGTAGAGAAAAATTCACCCCATCAGAAAGTACTCAACATCACTGAAAGAAACATGCACCGATTGGGTAACTATTCCTGCCTCTGGGCAGAAAAATATTTACTTTTCATTTTCACAGCAGATTTTATGTCAGTGAAGGCAAGCAACAACTTTTTTCTCCACCACCAAAAATAATACCTTTAGAGGAAACACACAGACTTGCTGTATGAAATCATTCTTGTGTTATGTTTATGATTTCTACCCATTCGCAGAATTGAGTCAGTGTTTTAAACAAATTTAATTCATATTCTGTGCATATTACTGAATAAGAGAATACCAGGAGTCACTGTTTTCAATGGCAATGTGGTACGGTTGCATCCTTCACTGCAAACATAATGCTCTTTTTAAGCTTTTTGAAGACAGCTGCAGAGAGGAACTCTTTCAAAACGGCCGAAAATGCGAGTACTAGAAATGTCTTTTCCCCTAGTTAGCTAAGTGCTTCTAGCTGTGTCTTGAGACTTTTTACAAAGGTGGCACTGGAAGAAGCTCCCAAGAGAAAAAAAAATCACCTTTTTGCTCACAGTCCTGCCATTTCTGTAGTTTATGCTGTGTTATATATCTGAAATTCAGACAGAATCAAGCTCATTTAAGAAGTAAGTAGAGAGCTAAGTGTCAGCCAGCCCTATACATAAAACTGTCAAGATCTCCTTGTCAAAGATAGCCAAACATCTGCTCACCTAAGGTACACAGAGAACTCATTTCTGCTCTGTGAAATTCCCCGTAGAGGAAATCAGTGGTAAAGGATTAGTACTTGCTCTGCTAGAATACCTTGTAATAATCTATCTAATTCATCAGATGTACATGGGTAGTTTTAGGCAATGCTTAATATCTCTGGTCTTTATGGTTAAATCAAGGCTGTAATTTTTGCTTTTTTTTTTTTTTTTTCTTCCACAGTGCTCTATTATTTCAACAAAGAAACACTCTAATAAAGCATGGAAGACTTGTATAACTCTTCTTAATGCATCCCACATAAAACTGAAGATGAAAAATTCTAGGCAAGTTTATGAGGCACTTAAGTGGCCATGCACACTTGTGACCTGGACCTATGCATACAAAGGGGATGGAGTCTGCAGTAGATGAGACATTTCACAGTGCCAAGAGCTACCAAAAACTAGTTTATTCCTCCCAGCAAGCCCACATGCTTGTAAAGTGAGTCTCTTGGCGGAGAACAAGGAAGTATAAATAACCCTGGTTTTCCATGTTCTCCACCACTGTGAAATGGAGCACAGCCCATAAAACCTGCGATGTGTTATGTTCAGCAACAACTCAGCTGACATCCGTATGGTGCACAGTGGTCTTGCAAGAGTGGGCAGAAAGAACAGAGGAAAAACAGTGGGAGCACATAAGAATGGAAATAAATTCCCTATGTTCTCCTTCCACTGAAGGTAAAACAAGGGGCTGGGCAGCCGACTGAAGGTAACAGCCTCTCATTCTGCAACAGTGGCTTTACATGCCTCACCTGCATGCCTCACCTGCCAGTTGATAAAAGGCAGGAAAGTAGAGGTGTTAGGGCGTGCCACGTGAAATCGAGGATGCAGTTCCTTCCTTTGTAGATACTGTTTGCCTCTGAACAGGCCTTTCTAAAAAGGATAAGAGAACATGATCTATTTGGGAGTCGAAGTTAAGGACAAACCCTAACTGATCATGGGCCTGACAAGACAGGTGTGGAAAAACAAGATGTAAGAAAGTTTCAGAGGAAAGTCCAGTTGAAGACATACAATAAAATAGAGTTACCTGGTGTGGCTTCAGTGCTTGTACCAATTCTAGATGGTGTTTAGGGAGTTATCATGCTCTGAATAATGTGACTATCCCAACACCTTAGTGGAGGCAAGCCTCAGATAGTACGACAGCAATACAGGAGGAACTGGAAAGGGCTGAATGGCAGAAAAAAAAGCAAAAAACCCTGGTTTTAATTTAAAGTCTGACAAATATCCATCATGGGATAGAGTCCAAACACTCATTGTTACCAACATGAAGTATTTATGGTTTTAACTCACTCTGGTGGGGAAAGTGCAGCTTGTCCATAGGGCAGCTCTATCTCTCCATGCACTCATACCCCCCTGTTGTAGTAGATTCAGAAAACACATTGTTGTGGGTTCAACTCCATCGGACCTGACCTGATGGAACACAAATCCACCCCAAATAACTATCTGCTATATTGACAACATGAAACATTTTCTGGTGGGTCATCTCACTGGAACAGCTCACTTCACAATTGCATGGAGACACAATGCAAGGGAGGGAGGGAAAATGAGTAGCTGAAGGAGTTGGACTGCACTGAATTTCAGCAACCACTTACAGTTACCCTCAATTGTGTTTAAAATGAAACCAAAGATAAGCCAGTGATGGACTGACACAGTCAGTTGGACACAGGGAACTACCAGAATTTGCCAGGGATTGTTTTCCTACATCAACCCTCTTGTGCTTAGAGTTTTGCACTACCTTTTTCTGGACTCTTCCTACTGCTTCAGAAAGAGGTGTTTCACACCTTTGTGTTCTTCACATTGTTATCATTGGTGTCATTGTTATCAGGCATGTCTTTTATTTTATTAGCCAGCATCATGATTTCTGCTATTGCTACTAAATAAAAACATATGTTTGCATGTGCATATGGATATTATTTTCTTATCTACCTCATTAGTTACAGCAGTATGAGCAAATTAGGCATATCTGAGGATGCAGTGTTACAATCATATACCATAATTGGTTTCAGGAGTTCCCAACATTGTATTTCATCTATCTCACAGTCACAGCACTGCTTCAAAACTGAAAAAGACATGATGACTGTTTCTTTATTTAGTAAATGATCTATGCATGTTATGCTGTAAATAGCTCCACACAACGTCATATCCTAAATGCAATGTTTTTTTTTCCCCCAGGGACTTGGAAAGCAATGAATAAATACATTATCTGACTTGCCCAAAACTGGTTTTATGCTTTACACATATGTTTTATTCAGTTAGACCCTCTTTTCTCTGACTGTCCATTCTGTAATATGACAGATGCTTAGTTTGGAAGGGACCTGTGAAGATCTCTGTAGTCAAGCCTTTCAGTCAAAACGATGCTAGCTTTGGAGTTAGCTCAGGTTTGTAGGGAATATTGTAACATTTTAGGATAGCATACACCGACAATGACAGGGATAGCAAGTTAGATTTGAAGCAATGTAGTGCCCTAGTGTAGGGATTAGGTGAGGATGTCCTGGAATTCTTCTGGAATTGGCCTCATTGTCCAGACCTTGGATAAGCTAGGGGACAGTTCTCAGATATAATTAGGGAAACAGAATATCTGACTTATGAAAAAAGGCAAGAATTCTGGATATAATTTTAAAAAATTAAGGATGTAAGTATATAATTTATGACAAAGTGGAATGAGAATTTAAAATGAGGTATGACTATATGAAATGAGGTGAACTTTTAAGAGGAAAAAATAGACAAAAGATTATCAAGAAGCAAGAGCTACTAAGGCCAGGAAAATTGTAGTGCTCTACTGTAGAAAAAGAGGAGTGGTTTCATGACAACGGCAGTGTGAGAAGCAGATCTAGCTATGGGCAGAGTCTGACTGCCAATATCTTAGTTATTGCTGTTCTTGCCATGCAGATGTCGACAACAGCAGTATGAAGAAGAAACAACAGGGTGCTAAAGTGCCAAAGGTTTTTTTATGGTTACACTGGGAAAGCGTCATACGGTATAAGAAAATCTCAGGGACAATGAGTTGGACAAGGTCAGTTCACTTTGTTACCTTCCATGTGTTCATCTTAGTCATGCAAAACAGAAAAAGGAAGATAAAAAAAGGAAAGAAGATGTAGAACAAAACCCCACATTATTTCCAGCAGGGTGAGATGTTTACCTATCTGTGATCAGGACCATAAGATTGCTTCTTTAACAGAATATAACAGAGCTGCTGCCTGCACCTTGAGGATGGTTTGATTTTTGTCTCTAAGTTAGAATAAATGGATTAAGTGTACCTGCATAGGTACATCAAATCTTGCTGTTACGTGGCTCGATGTGCGAAACTGCATTTGACTTTTCAGATGGTCTGAGAACTGTTGGCATCTAGAAGCAACAAAAAGGAAGAACTGTGGTAGAAATATCCCATAAAACGTTCTTCTCTGCTTGTAGTCTACTCCAGCTTCCATTCCACACAAAAACAATCATAAAAGATTTCCAGCATGCACAGGCACATTTATTTAACCACTAAAATGAAACAATTACATGAAACTTATTTACCTAATGTCTTGTACCCAGAGATTCTGTTCGAAGTAGTTTTGTACCAGTTCACAGAGAACACGTCTCAAACGATCACCTTTGGAAGTCAGAGATGTAATAAGGCTAACAACATGTCAGAAAAGGAGACTAATGATTAAAGTGATGAGACAGCCCTATAGGCAGGTGGTGTCTTACTGAAGTAGGTGTGGAAGCTGATGTTACTGAAGGTATTGAAGCTGATGCTGTAAGACAATGGAGACAGCTCATTTACAACAGGTACAAGATTTGTGGAATCATAGCGCTGCTTGAAGACTGTTAAAAAATACAGCAACAAACACACAAAATGTATTGTTCCACTGCTTGACCTAAGGCTGGTGTCCCTCCAGTTCCCTCCTACAACTATAAACTTCGTGGTCGAACATAACAAAGCCTGCAAAAAACCCCAAAATTGATAGGTTATGTTTTTGGAGCACGCTAAGGATTATGAATCCATTCTTGCACTTTTTATTCACATTGGCATTCTCCTCAGTGCATATCTATCTGAACCTAGCTATTCCAAACCTGAGAGACAGCATGAAACAGACTTGAAAGTAGCACTGCCACTTAAACATCTCACTCCTGAGCAATAAGTTTAGGAAGTGGTTGCAGAATAGTTTCTTGTAAGCCTAACTGATATAGGCTATTAGGAAAATAACTCAGTGCCAATTCACTGAAATCATAAAATACTGTTCAGACAGTCCCTAGTCAAACCCTATTTGTTTCAGAAGGGTAAAAAGTTATTATCTGTTCTCAGAAAACACCATTCTCTTTATTACCCAAGTATTTGGAAACAAATGGCTGATGTTTAGGCAAAAGAAGATAAAAGACTTTGCATGTGGCACAATAATGGTGAAAAAAAATGTGTGTCAAAACTGTTGCAGAGATGGAAAAGTGAAAAAAACCCCACAGGGTTATTGAGTGTAGGAATATCATGACCCCATTAGAGGGCTACAGTTTCAAAAGAGCACCTCTGATTTTTCTTGCATTGTTCATATTATGTTTTGCATAAACATTTTCACCACCAGCCAGACAAAGTCTTCTCCAAGCAGCGCTCCCTGTTAACTCTCAGTCACACAGCATCCAGCCAGCAATCCCCAAATGTCTCTTTGTGTTCATGCTCACCACAATGAAACAATACACTGATGGATTAGCAAAGCTTACTCCCTGCAGTGTCTCAGCTCCAAAGTGAAGTTCCTGTGGTGGAAATACACAGGAGGATTTTAGATTAGAAAAATGCAAAGACAGAGACCATGGTGCTGTGGTTTTTTGTTCTCTTTTGCATGCCGGTGGGTGACATGGGCTCCTGCCATGGGGGTATCTGCCTGATACCCTGCTCAGGGATGTCCCAGTCCCAAAACTCTGTCCATGCTCCTTAGAGACCTACTCAGGGCTAGTCCAGGGACAGCAGGGTAAGCAGAGCTGGGTATTGTGGTACTTTCCCAGCAGAAGGGGTAGTTAGGATATAGCCTTAGACTTCTCCTGACGACTCACGGTCTGGCCTAATAAACTGTAATCCTTTCTCTGTCCATCCCCAGAAAGGGGGAGGAAAAAAAAAGGAAAAGCAGCTGCAAGGGAGGAGCAGTAAGCCAGTGCACCCTGCACGCACCTGAAACCTGTGGATCTGCAGCACCGTCATTGCAAAGAGAAATGGATCTCTCTTTGGTCTCCTGGCTTCCTCTCCTTTGTGATCCTGCTGAAAAGGCAGTTTAAAAAAGGGACATCCTTGGATAGTCACAGTGGCAGATAAATGGCCTGTTCTGATCTCTTGGGACCGCTGTGCACTTTTAAAATTGATTTGCTTTGAAAGCCTGATTTGTAAAACTCTGTAGGACTACAGAGTCCTAAGTACAGGCTGAAGAAGAGAGCAATAGATGAGGAAGCTGCCTGTGTGTGGAGTGTTCATAGACGCAGGGTAGCCAGCCATATGTGGTATCTGTCTATATCGACTGTGCTTGGAGGCTGCGAAAGACAGCGCTACAGACTGCAGGAGAGCTTTCCTCTGCGCGTGAAATGCCTGGCTGTCATCCTGCATCCAGAAGCACTCGGCTTTGTTTTCCTTGAAGTACTTTCGTGCTTACCATTTCAGCAATTGCCCAGAGCTTAAACATCACAGGACAATATTTCTGATGGATATTTTGATAAAGACATACTTAACAGAAGAGCTCTTTGATTTGAATAATCATATCAAAGACTCTTCTTCTGATTAGAAGGCAGAGTATTGTCTTACACAGTCCTTTTCAAGCGAGGCTTTCTGTTTTAGTTACTTTCACAAATTCACCTTCTTGTCGTACAACATCTTCAGGTCCCATTCATTTTATTCTGTACTTGCTGACAGAGTCTGGGCTTCTCATTTCAGCATCGCTCTTCAGAAATGCAATTGACTTTAAGTACTACTCTATTCTTCAGGTCATTTAATTGCAGCGAATTGAGCTCTTCTGAAGGTGACAGCTCTGCAAATTCAAAGAGTTCTGATCAGTTCAGAACAATTGCTCTCAAACGTAACTTCCCCTGACATTACAAAAACCTTCTGTTAAAACTTTTTCCATTTTCCAGACTATCATTTTGTTTCTGAACATAGATTTCTTCCCTTTGTGTTTCAGCGACAACTTTCAACTTCCCATTCCCTCCCCCGGCTCCCCACCTTGCCTCATCTTGCAAACTGCTCCACTGAATTTTGGACCATTATAAGTACACTTTTCTGCCTTTCTCCCCAGTTCGACCTTACACAGTGGTATGGCCTTTTGTAATTCCTCCTCCGCAGGTGCTAGCATTGCCTGAGAAGATGCAATGCCCCGTTTTCTCCGGAGCCTGCCTCTTGTCAAGCTCAGAGCAGCACCGACTGGAAGGAAATGCCTTCACCACTTCATCTGGCAGGGCTTTGCATGGAGGAAAGCTTTACATTTCACCCAAAACTATGACAAAAATCAGCCATCAGAAAACATAGGGAGTGCAACCCTGCACGGCGCAAAGCCTGAGCAGAGCGCAGTAGCAGCTCAGAGGAAGGGAATCCAGCTCAGAGGCGGCGGCTGCTGCGCGGTGGCTCGGTCCCACTTGGCTGCTGGCCACTCACCGTCCCTGAGGAAGGGCACGGGCCTCTGAGCTGGGGTCTGCAAGCTCTCTCAAGCTTTGCCCTGCTTTGTGTCTGCCTGGCTCCTGCCGCCTATTCAGGCAGAGCAGGGAGGCAGAGGTCTCCCTGCGGAGAGGGCAGCCAGCAGGCTGATGCCAAAAGGGGACATCTGACCTTGCCGCTCTCTCCCTCTTTGACCTCTGCCTGCAAAGAGATGGGACCTGCAGGCCAGCAATGGATTCAGGAGTGAGAAATGAAGTGGCAAAGCAGTGGCAGCTTCTTTTGTGGAAGAAAAGAAGTGAAAAAAACAATTTTCTTTTTTCATGAAAAATTGCGTGAAATTTTCCTTCTTCTATCATTGCTTCTCCGTTACTGACATTCATGGTTACAGACTTGCTGCTCCTCTGAACTATTCTTGCTAAATCAATAAAAAATAGTGTTGGATGCAAGTGAGGACTCACATCTGTGGCGGCAGTTGGAAGTTTGTGGATCCCAGAAGAGCAGCAACTAGCATCTTGAAAGGCATATGCATATAAGGTAATGTAATAACAGCAACAGCAGGGTAGCAAGATGAACAATTTCTGTTGTTCTGTCGTGCCTTCCGTTTTTATACTCTTTCAGATCTAGATTTGTAAGTTTGCTTTCAGATTTTTATTCTTGCCAATATTTACTAGCATAGTTACAGGTGTGGGTTTTTTCCATTGGTGTTTGCAGTTGGGTGGGTAACAGCAAAAGGAACGCATTCATGTAAATGTCATGATTAGCAAACCAGTCTGCGTTAAACCTGACTTATCTCTTTACATGCAAGATTGGGAGGGCCTTGGGGAATTGTGACCCAGACAATATATTTTTAAATGCTGCTGCCATAAAACTGTGGTTGGATTAGGAAAATTCCCAGTACAGCTAGGGAGCCAAATTGCAAATTCTTTCTTAAAGGAAGGTCACCTTTAATTCTGTTTTTGCAAGTCACACTCCAGACTGCTCTTTACCCCCCACTGCCAACCCCTGCCATCTTGTGCAGCTTTGCCCCTTCAACTTTGCCTTTACAGCTTGCAGCCTCAGTTGGTATCTCACCCTCCTTCAGTGCACAGTAAAAAAACCCCACATTTTGCTTTATAACACAAAATGATGGCTGCAAACCTCTTTCTCTTGCAACCAAGAATATTATCAAAAATAGAAGCACTGCATCTGAAAGGGTTACTGAAGCTAATGTGTTTCAAAAGCCTTGAAAAAATAATAAATAAATCAAAGCACAGCACTATAGAGCAATTAGCAAAGGTGCTAAGTCAACTTGCTAAGCAATCTTCACTATCAGACGCAACCGACATGGGAAGAAAGGGAAAGAACGCTAATTAGTAATTAAGTAGGGCTGCTGGGATCCAAAATCAGAGGGGATCCTCTGTAGCAGAGTAGGTGACAACTAATCTTTTCATTACAGAACCTGGTGTTTACTCAGGCAACTGAATCCAAGCTACATAGGAACCATATAAAAGTATCGAAGAACAACGACGGCAGCTCTATGCTGCATTTCTGTGTATTTTTAAATTTGAAATGAATAATAGATGATACCTTTCTAGAAAAATATGTGCCAAGCAGCAGCAAGTACCAGAACACTGACCAACTCAGCAACTGTAGCTCCAGCTTTGTGGGCTGATTATCAGAGATGCTGAGCACAGCCAGCTCCTGTTGATGCCTCATGAATTTCCATGTGCTCGGCATAAGTTACAGAGGAAAAAAAAATCAGAATAATTCATATTGTCTTGTTTAATCACAACCCCTAAAACAATGATTGCTGCAAATATGTGGTTTTGTAAAATAAAATAAAAGCCAGACTAACATAAACCAGTAATTTTTGTGTCCCTTTTGCTACAATCTCTGGGCTAGAGGAGTAAAGATATTTAACAGCTGTATGAGTGAAAATGTAGAAAGGTATAGTAGAGTTTTGGAGGGGGGGCAGGAACCAGACAGGCTATCCCCTGCTTGCTCATTTACACATACAAGTATCAGATTTGCAGACATGGTAGATGTATGTGCTGTAGGTGACAGGGCACACAGCTTTTCTGGAATGGAATCTGCATGGCAACAATAGAAATAATCACACAGCTGTGTTCTCCAGTTTCTTTAAGTATCTTGAGCACAATATTATTCATTTCAGCGGAGGCATGCCCGATGTAGGTTGTGGTAGACAAGGGAAGCAACCTGACCATTTCAGTAATAAACTGTAGCATATGAATTGAGGGGATTCTCTCTCTTTTGTCAGGCTCGGCACAGTTCATCCAACCTGGGGTGTGAACTATGTTATTGTCTGAAACAACATCTGAGGGAAAACTGTGCATACACACTTGCTTAAATGAATAATATTTACCACAAAAGCATCCACTCCCTGAGATGCATGCATTCGTGAAATGAAAGATGACTCACGGAAGGGGTCACTGTAAAGCAATGTTATTTGTGGTTTTTGTTAGAACCTGGTGCTCTAATGCTAGAGAGCAGCACCATTCACATGGGAATAAGAGCTTATGGGCATATGAATAGGGAGTGTCGTACAATTACAGAAACACCTGTGCTAAATAACCTTGCGCTCATCCCCTAGGAAAATCTGCATGCTCAACAGCTCTGAAATTTCTCATGTGTATATTAAGCTGCAGTGTAAAAGCATGGTGTGATAACGCAGGCTAAAAAAAATTCTTCAAGGACATATATATAAAGCCTGCGGTTTTGCTTCGTTTTTTTTTTTTTTTTTTTTTTCCCCTCTCCTAACCACTGCCTGCTGTGTTAAGGCACATTGTACTTCTCAGAACATAAAGAGGCCTCCCTCTACATACAGAAACATTGTTTTTCATCGTAACAAGCACGGTAACAGCATCACGTCTTGGTGGAAAGAAGATGATCCTTACTGATTTTCAACAGCTGAGGGTCTAGCCTTCTTGTTGGGGGTATTTGCTGAAAGCCGGTCCAAAGCATGCCAGAACAATGGCAATCCTGACAGTGCTGCTTTGGATAAAAGAGGTGTTTTTTCATCTCCTAATTTTTCAGAGCCTTCTGCATTTGTGAGCTTCTGGAAAACTACCTGCCAGAATGAGTAATACTGCAGAGAGGTTACTGGCAGCTCCCAAGGCAAAATACATTTGATTAGGGATCTGACATCTTTCAGACACTCATGTATCATCATACAGACACAGATATTTCAGTCTCAAGTGATGCTTAGCACTAGCGATTAGCTCAGCGTGTGCTTACACACACACATTCAAGCACGCGCACAAAGGCTGGGTTGCAGGTTTCTCTCTAACAGTGCAGACAGTGCTTGGTTGGATGCCAAATTAAAGCAAGACAGAGCATCCTTCATGGGTCACTGTTTGGCCTAGAGTACACTATAAATCTCCCACTGGCTACAAGTTGTTCTATTTAAGCACAGCAGATTGCTATAGGGATGATAATTTTTAAAGGCAGGGCTTCTGCTCCTAAAAACTACTGACCTGTGTCTGTCCTGTTTCAGCCACAGAATGACCCTCCCCAAAATGTACGGAAAGTGCAGAAGGACATTCACTGTCATGACTCTGCTATAAATCAGTTTAATAGACCACAGTCATCTGCATTCCTCCCCGTTTTCCCCCTTCTCCTCCTCCAAGATAATGTCTCTTGAAAGTTGTTCTTGTGTCTAATATACAGAAGGGAATTTAAGGAGACTTTGGTTTTGGATTTAATGAAAATGTATGATGTCAGAGAGCATTAACATATAGTCCTTAGTACAGGGTCGAACAAGTAAATCCACCCAACTGGCAGAACATAATCTCTTGAAGGAGTATGTGGAGGTTTCTAAGCGGGATCGATACAGGACAGTATGCAGGGGAAAAGGCAGGAAATTAGAATTTTCCATCTGATCCATGCACATGGCTTCAATAGGACTGAAATCATAGTGTCATGGTGTGGGCACCAGATCTGGAGCACGAACCGGTGTTGAAGGGGCATGGCCAACACTAGTGACAGCTCCCACAAGGGAGAGTCTCTTCTGTGTTCTGGAGTGGGAGAGAAAGGCAAAGGATCCTGTAGTTATGAAGCTGGTTGTATTAAGCTGCTCTGTGGCCAAGAAGTTTTCCCTATTTATGATTTGGAGTAGGTCACTTGGTCTTTATCTACATGGCTCAATTTCTCAACTCTAAATGTCACTGCTGTCTAGGCTGGGAGATTTTGTGAAAAGGTATGACAATTATCAAAGGCTGCACTGATATTACGGTTCAGGGCCATGCTGTGGATCATGGACACTGACAATGCTACCAGGCTAACAGACAATTTGTTGTTGGACTCTTGAGGTGACCACTGGAGCAATACCTCCACTAATTTTAAAAAGACTTGTAACACAAACAGCCTGAATTCTCCCTATACATCTTTGAGTAGCCCATGCTAACCCCTATCCATTATTTTTCAGGACCACAGACTAAAATGCAGCAACAGTTAGAGGATGAACAAAGTTTAAACTGCTACCGGTATCAATATTAGAAGCTGTTAGAAATTATTCTGAAAATAATTAGCATCCCTGAAGCAAAAACTCAAGCTGAAAATGGAGTAGGTCATACTATCAAGTCAATTTGAACAGCAAGTCAGATCTTTATTTAATATGAACTTTATGAACTCTCCTGCTGTCCAAAGCCAAATCTTCCAGATGGATATCAACTTCCACAGGGAATCAGGAGAGAACTGCAATTTAGATTTTCAGTTTGCAATGGGCAGAGACCAAGGGAACACTTGACTAGCTCATTTACTATCACAGCAGTTTGGCCTGCCCATACAGAAAATATACCCTGTAAAAGCACCATTTTTTCCCCTTCTCTCCCACAGTGTAAGCCAAATACACAGCTTTTACAAGGAATAGAAAGGCAATGTATTGCTGAGATAACAGGAAAACTATAATGGCTTTGCACTTACAGCAAACTAAGGGGAGGACAACACAGCTTATTTGGCAGTTTTTCTGTCTTCACTTCCATTAAAAAAAGATTGTGGGAGGAGAAATTTGAAGTATAGCACAAATAACCATATTCTGTTTGGAAAGTAAGGGCAGGTACGGTTTTTTGTGTGGAAGATTTTGAAAAGAAGAAACTGCACCTCATATTGTTCTAACAAGCAGCCTCTTTACTTTGGTACATTAGATATCAGAGTCAGAAGGATGCTTGCAGTAAAAGTGAAGACAAGACAATCTGTGATCACACCATTTCCTCAGTCGGACTTGTAATCATGCTTTAACTTCCATCTCAAACTCAGTGCTGTAAATTAGTTTTACACATGCATCTGCACATGTTTATGTACACCCTAGGTTTGTGAGACTACAAAACTCGCCAATCTTTCCCATGTCCTGTGCCCAAAAGGGTTGTAGTGTCACTCTTCTTTCTGTATGCGATGTATGGAGTAGTACTGCAGTTACCTCGTGCTCACATGCACCCTACTGATAAGAATAAAAATGTACTTAATACCATTTTACTCTTTCCCACCATCTGGGTTTTTGAGTTCTGTTTTTTGGGGTTGTATTTATTACTAACTGGCCTGGTAATATTTAAATCTGGATCTCTCTTATTTGTGTATTTCTGAGTCATTTATTGTTGTCACGCACTAGGTAAGAGATTTCTAACTCCAAACATCCAAATTTTGATGAACAGCCTCCTAATAAATTCTGCAGGGAAAGTCTCATCTCACACTTCATTTTAGGAGGGACTTCCTAGCCAAGAACTAATAACTTTGCAGCCTTCGTTGGTACAACTCTCTTCTCTGTACCAGTAAGTCATGCCACAGCTCTTTAAGAAGTACACTTTTGATGACAGACCTATATTCGTCTGCATGCTTCTGATTGATGAATCCAGCTGCAGCTGGCTCAAATACAATTCTTAAAGGTAAAAGATGCTAAGAAATTCTTATCTTAGTACTTGACCAACACAGTGACCTTATACTAAAATCAAGAATGACTTCTGAGTCTGAAAGTTTTGTCTCTATTTGTCTCTATCCAACAGATAACTGTATCTATTTGAAAGAAACAAATACTACCTCTCAGGCAGACCTTACATTTTGAAAATGTGTAATGTTGCTAACTTTCTCCATGCAAGGACGTATTTTGACCCAGGGTGGGTTTTCACTCAAGACATCCATTTCCGGAGCTTCCAACAACTGATTTTAATTGTCATATAATAAAAATGTTCCGCATCCTGATTGCTGAACTTTAACTGAGGGTATCTATTGTCTGTTGTTTAGATGTGTTGCAATTATTTGAGAGAGCTTAACAGCTCTCAAGGCATTGCCAAGTTAAACCCCAAACCTTTCTTCTCCCATGAGAGCAAATGAGTGTGCAACATGGATGTCTACAGATCCGTCCTCTGCCCCCCACAACCCTCACTGATGAAGTGAGTCTGTTTTGAGTCTATGCTGCACTTACAGCTTGGGACTTCAGCTGCAGAACAGCTTTCCAGCGTTGCCGTCATGCAGCAATCAGGGCTAATAAGAGGAACGAGCCTGCTATTCCCTGTATAATTGTCACTCTCCACTGAAGTGGTATCTTATGCAGAACTTCAGAAGGTGTGAGAAAATAAAGCTTGCCAACTTTATTAAACAGAGGACATCATAACCTCACTGAAACTTTTCTTTTCAGAGGGGGAGGGAGCTGAAAATATTCCTTACTGAATATTGAGACTGCATGGTCAGGCTTACAAAACATTCTGATTAAGGAGAAAATGCTGATTCATTTCCATTATCTGTCAGGATTATTATTTCCAGGAAGTGGTTTATGACACAGCTGGCACCAATACTCACCACCATATACAACACATCAACACAATGGCTATATCATTTTGACTGGCCCTTGCTTGAGTTATAGTAATGCCTGCTGGTGTTGTCTTGTTACAGGAGGCTTGTGTCAGCAGTTCTACTTCTGCATAAACCCATTTGTTTGCGGGATTATAATAACTCAGCTGTAAACATTATTCTGGGCTTGAATTATTATTATTAGCAGCAGTAACACTAATAATATCTTAAATTTATATTGTGCCTTTCAACCACAAGAATCCCCAGGCATGTCAATGGATGCACAGAGAGCATCATAACTTTCCCAGTCCCCCAGTGTAGCTACTTTTCAGGACAAAACAAAACAGTCACTCTGAACTAAACCCAGAAATTTTTCATGGGGAAGGAAACATGTTTAACACTTTCTTATGAGCAAGAACCAAGTGCATTTATCTGTATGCCCATCTCTCCTAAGTATGCAGTGAGGCTAAGATTGCACACAATGAATTCCTAATAATGAGTGCTTGAGTGCTTCTTAATTTCAACTTTTATGCTAATGTAAAAAAATTATCTAGTATGTGATGCATTAAGGTTTATGTGCTTAACAAAACCTGTACTCCCAACAATTACCATTTTATGGATAGGTGAAAATCAAATTGCTTGGAAATTAAGCAAGAAATACTCATTTGTCAGTCCAAATGGATAGTCAGGTGAGAAATCAAATGGATATATTGGAGGCTTGTGAAGCAGGCTTAAACCAGTCTGTCTAAGGAACAGAAGAATTGAAGATCAAAGAAGCACCTACTCTTCTGCTGTGAACTCTGTTTAAGGAGCCAAGTCAGATAGCCCCAATACATAAAACACTTTCTCTATACATTATTTGACTTATGCCATTAAGTCGTTTCTACAAAAGCCTAAAGAACTCAAAGCCTCACATTAAAAACTGACTGCCTGGAAAAGCTGTGATTCATTGAATGCAAGGGAGAATGTTTGGCATCCATAAACAGGCAACCACCAGTAAGCTGAGAAGTAAGACAACACTGGCAGTGGGGAAAATTTTGACACGGAAGATTGCTGCAGCATGTTGTTGCAGGACTTTTCTCAGAACGAGATAGATCCCATCTTCTCCAGGCATGTCAGCCTGCCTGGGATCTATAGTAGGGCAAAGTCAACCGAATGACCACAGCGGTTCATTCCTCTGCAGTGATCCTGGAGCTGGAGCAGGGATAGAGAGGGTAAGGCCTTCCTTTCCTGCCCAGGAAGCAGAGCTCTAGCAATAAAGGGTTACGCGATGTATTGGTCTGCAGGGACTATACTATGACTCCAGTTTTTGCAAATGTGAGCCTATTAAACCTTGTAACAGTCAGGAAACATTCACTTCAGTCTATTAGAGAACAAAATTTGAGAAGTTAAGGTCATACTTTTTTAACATAGACATGTGCAATAGCATCCTATTTTCAAAGTGCCTAAAGAAAGCAGACTGACTTTGAAAATGTGCTGTCACTGGAGCTGCAGCACATTGACTCACAGCCTGTGATGAAGAAGTGACCTCATAGGACCACAGAAAGACAGAATGATAAGGGTTGGAAGGGACTTCTGGAGATCTTCTAGTCCAACCCCCCTGCCAGAGCAGGGTCACCTAGAGCAGGTGGCACAGGAACGCATCCAGGTGGGTTTTGAATGTCTCCAGAGATGGAGACTCCACCACCTCTCTGGGCAGCCTGTTCCAGTGCTCTGCCACCCTCGAAGTAAAGAAGTTACTCCTCATGTTGAGAGGGAACTTCCTATGTTCAAGTTTGTGCCCATTACCTGTTGTCCTATCGCCGGGCACCACTGAAAAGAACCTGCTCCCATCCTCCTGACACCCACCCTTTAAGTATTTATAAGCATTGATAAGATCCCCCCTCAACCATCTTTTTTCCAGATGGAAGAGACCCAAGTCCCTCAGCCTTTCTTCATAAGAGAGGTGTTCCAGTCCCCTAATCATCTTGGTAGCCCTGTGATACATGATACAGGAATGACACATGAACTTTTTCTCTGGGACTTCAGGAGCTGTGTGAAACTCTGTCTACTGGAGTGGCAGACTCTGACCAAGCTGCCATAGGGACCACTTCATCCAAACAGTACTCCTTTGGGATCCAAGACAGGCATCCCATCTACACAGGAACCTTGAGGCAGATATCTTGTTCCTGAATACTGCCACAATGAGGAATATACAGATCCAGATTTTAAATGTTCAGACTTGTCTCAAATGGCATCCATTATGGAAAAGGAAACTGAATGATAGAACAATTTTAAATTTGTCACTAAAAGAAAATCACTGGGCTAATATCTTCCTTTTCTCTATTAAAATAATGAGGGAAGATTTAGGAGATAGAATTGATATCCATCTATAGTCTAAATTGTCTCCTTGATGCTAAAAATCTCTGGGCAAAATTTCATGCCTGATGATAGTCAAGAAATTAAACTAGATAACCACAATGAATCTTTCTGGTCTTGTGCTGCATTATTGAATTTTAAGAGCACACACAATCCCTCTGACTACAGCACTCGGTGCTGAAGTATTTGATGCACATCCATAAATTCTTTGCTGCAATCTAGTCAGCATTTGAACCCACTGTTAATGTAAGGTCCAAATAATTCCCTGCTCCAAAAGGTTGTGTGGTTTCAAATTCACATTTAAATAAATCTTAGCAGAATAATAAGATGAAAGAAGGGAAATAAAGACATTTGATAGTACAACTGTCACATTCCCATCTCAAACTCATTGATATTGGGTTGATAGAGCTTTCTGAACTCATGACAACGTAAAAATAAATTAACACCTTCGTAAACTCAGGAGGAGTGACAAAGTTATGATCTTTAACCAGATGAAGAGAATCATGTTTGCTAAAGAAGAAATACTCTTCTGCAGCTGTCTGATTACATGCAGCATTTCTGCCTGAGTTGATATTTCCTGGCCTTGGATTTTTTTTAAACCATAGTCAAAGTTAATTCAGTTTACAAAAACTTACTATAACAATGGGTATTGCAGTCACGCTGAGGATAGCATGTTATTGTAGAGGATATTCTATTCCTGTTATGAGCAGCCAGCAGCCCTTACATCTTGACTAACTCTCCAGACCTTTAGACATTTAGGCCTTTAGACATAGAATCATAGAATCATAGAACCATAGGGTTGGAAGGGACCTCAGGAGATCATCTAGTCCAACCCCCCTGCCAGAGCAGGGTCACCTAGAGCAGGTTACACAGGAACACGTCCAGGCGGGTTTTGAATGTCTCCAGAGATGGAGACTCCACCACCTCTCCGGGCAGCCTGTTCCAGTGCTCTGCCACCCTCAGGGTAAAGAAGTTCCTCCTCATAGACCTTTAAACTAGCCAGCACAACTTCATTAAGTCTCTGTAAGGAATAATTGTCATCTCCTTTATCTGTTATCCCAGTTATCCTTTATTAGTCTGTTACTCACCTGTCCCTCTTCAAATATCACTTTTAAACCCACAGGTGAGAAGCTTAGCAGCCATGGATATGTGACCACAGGAACTGCTGCCCCTGGTATACCAGACCAAACACACACCATTCGTAACACCAGCCCAAAAGCAGCCAATATCCTCTTTTATGGTATAAAATGTTTGAGACAGTCCACCATACAAATGTACACCTTTATTTCATATTTTTATTTCATATTGTTATGTCAGTTGCTATTAAGTCCAGGGTGTTCTCAAAACAGGACAAAAGAGGGAAGCCTAATCCTTAGGAAGGCATACTCTATTGGCGCAAATGCCTTACTGAGCTCAGTATTGGAAGATTAGAGATTAGACAGTAGACCCAGGTCAGATTTAAGGGTCTTTAAATACCTAAGAAATACAGAGAGGCAACCAATTTCTACTGAAAGCCCATGGGCATAATTTTATTGGTCCCTGAATATGCAGGAATATTTAAATTCCTTTATGTTTGGCCAAAGAGGTCTGGAAGAAGGTAGGTCAAACATTGGCAAAAGAGCTATTTTTTTTTTTTTTTCTTTCTTTGGACTACTAAGAAATGTTAGTTTTTGGCCATCTCTTTTGCATCAGTGTATTTTCCCAGCTTCACAACAATTGCCTTTTGTAACTAGAAATGCTGTTTTCTTCAGAATCCCAAATACAAGTAGTTTATTTAAATAGAAGTATGTCTGAAATATGTTTCAGACCAGAATTTTGATAAATGAAAACTGAATTTTGTGTCTCTTTTCTAACGACTTTCATGAGATAATCCAAAGTCATCAGACAAATAAGTATTCACTTTGTAGTTCCTGTTTTATGCAATAAACTTGTCCTGGGTTTCACAACAGCCTCATCTTAAATATCTATTTCAGTGAAAATTACTATCTGCCTATTTGAGAGTAGTGCTCAGGATCTCTTACCAACAGAGGGCAAAAAAATCTTATTATATGCTCTCTGCCAGACTAAGACATTGGTGTGTCCTCAAGGCACACATTAGTGTCCCCAGGTCACCAACAAATATCAGTTTCAGCGCATTGGTCCAGTCACTCAGACTAATGAACTTGTCTTGCCAAGTATTACGATGCTTCTGTCATATCACCAGCATATGGCTGGTGGCAAATAACCTAGCTATTATTTGCACATCTGCTGAGTAATATTACGTTAAAACATTACATGCACAATTATGTTCAATTATATTAAACAAATCTATTCCACATAATGCTGAATCTCCAGGGCTTGCGCATCTTTAGTTACAGGAAGTTTAGTGCAGGGTAGCAGATGTTGCTGATTTTTTAATCGTATAATATGTTTAAAATGTCAAGTGCACAACCATAATTTCATAACAGATATTCATTTTAGGCAAATAAATAAAAGTCAAAATGTTTGACTTTTAAAGGCGTCAGAGGAGTTGCACAAAATTTAGTATGTCAGCATCTAGTCTTGGAGGCATGTGAGCAAGCAGGGCATTTTTCAGACAGCAGACAAGTAAGCAATGTTTCTACTTTCATTTTGGAGTCATTCCCAAGCTCATTTGCAACATGACTTGAATGTGCTAGGTTCCCTCCTCCCCTTTCCCTTCCAATGTTGTCTTATCTGTTTATCCCTTTTACTTTACGTGGAGGTTTTCTATGTCACAGATTTCACTTAAACATCTTCTTTTGCCCAAAGTCTGTTTCTGGAGGGATATATGTTCAGACTACAGATTAACACCAGCAGTAGCACTGGGTCAGTAGAACACCAACTTTTTAAGGTGAAAAATGCATTCCTTTCTTTGCTATCTTTCCCCTGGCCCTCATCCCCAACTTGTATATGCTATCCTGGCTGGTCGTGTTCTGTTAGCAGTCTGGCCAACACAATACACACCACTAAGGCCAGAAGTTTTTGTTAGGGAGGACAGAGGCTTAGCTGAGATTTGTAGAAAATAGCATGCTTATCGCCCAACTGAATAAGGGATCTGTGATCAGTGAATAGTGATATTCCTTTAGGACTTAATCCTACTTCATCAGCTGATATAGATGCACAACAGTATATTTCACAGTTCAACTTTGTTATACCAGCTACTAGAAAGTCCTATCGCTATCCAGTTTCATGGATTTATAATCCTTGCCATACCTATGGAGTATTTACTCCTTGGTTTTCCTTCTGAGTCACAGATAGGAGCATGTGTCAATACTGAAGCTTGTATTCCAGTCCAATTATAGGAAAAATCGGAATGGACCCATTTATATCCATATTCCCACCTCATACTGCAAAATATATTTGTGAATAGTATTTATGTATGGAAGCAAAAGTGTTTTTCCACTGGCTTTTTTTTTTTTTTTTTTTTGGAATGTACCCACTACACAGCACAATGAAGATCTATGGCCTTCAGTACCTTTGGGACTCAGGAAGCCCAAGAGGGAGGCAGAGCATCCTCTCTGCAAGACTGTAGACTTACTGGAAGCAATGGCATAGACATCCAAGTAAGACCTGTTTCAGTCCACGAGGGATCAAAAGCCAGATGAAGAAATTAAAGATTCAGGGCCTCATCCTTCACCCACCCCAATTAAGCAATAGCCTAGTGAATAATAAACACCTAAGTCACAGGAGTTGAAAAATGGTGTGCTTATATTGTGCTGAAGGAAATCCTCCATTTCTTGGTCAAAACATTGCAGAAAAGGCAAATGCCAAGAGGAGACATATCCTATTCTATAAATGGCAGAGAAAAAGTTTTTGTTTTGAAACCACTGTCAGGTAGGGCTTTGCAAACTATAATATGCCCTTGCCAGACACTGTCTGTCACATAACTTTTTGCCCCCCTCCAAAAAACCCCATGAGGCAATAAAGCGTTATAGGAAATTTTGTGCATGTGAATTCTGGCCACTGTGACTAAGCATCTGGAAGCAAATAGAGCTGCCAGAAGAATTCCCTCCCCCACAATTTCTAATAGTTTTATTTCAGTCTGCCCCAACTCTGTGATTTGCCATAGAAAAGTTATGTTACCATAGAGGCTGTTTTTTACTTTTCTGAACTGGAAACATGCCAGGGGGTGTACTGGCTAAAATAATACCGGAACTAGCCTTAGCAGAAGTGTGAACGGACACGTTGGTACTGAGGGTTAATTGGGGAAATGCCTCCATGATATGATAAGGTCCTGTGTCCCCATTCTGTTCAGCTGACCATGGTCCAGCATCCACCAGGCATAAGAAGGTTCAGGGGTAGCTTCTGTTTTAGTCAGAGCTTAAATAATGTTAACCAATCCCAGAGCTGGGGCATGCAAAGATAACAAAATACCACCTTGATTTTCCTTCTGAAGTTGTACCTCTTGCATGTCAGTTGGTTCAGAGGTGCTTGGTGATGAATTATAAAAGACAGGACAGCACACACCCCCTTCCTATAAATCTCAGCAGTGTGGGCCAGCTCCACTTCTTTTTGAGGCTCTGTTGTCCTCCCTGTGTCCCGTGCTGTCCCCCTGCTCCAGAGGGACCAGCCAGTGCAACAGCTCACTCCCCATCTCACCTCCTGCTGCAGACATGTGGTTCCACGTCTGTGGTGAAGGGATTTCCAGGGGCAATACAACTCAGTACAGTGGTACCCTGTAAAATTATTTTGTTATTTTAATCATCCTAGGTCCTACTACCTCCAAACCCAGGCTATTCCCTAACTCACTGCAAACACTAAAACTATGTAGATTCCTCTCCTTCTGCATTTAATGGAAACAAGGCTGTGTCTTATAAGGCATCTTCTCCCCGCCCCTGAATTGCAAGGAAAAAACCCAGTAGTTTATAGCAGGGGTCAAGGCTCTAACTTTCAGTACTGTGAATAAATCTCATTTATTTTTCTCACTTGGGAAGCCAGCAAGCAGAAATACACATTTGAGAAAGGAGACTATCTTCCTCTGTACCTTCGGAATGGTAGCTAGGGACAGGGAAGACAGGCAGCTTGTGGCAGAGACCACTGGCCTAGATTAGTTATAATGATAAATCTTCTCTTCCTTCCAATACTTTACAAGCACCAACTGGAGCTCAAAGCTGACTTGCTAGCTTGTTAAAAAAATAACAAAGGCCAGTTACATGAAGACCTCTATTGTTGCATGGTTAATGCATTTTGATGAGGACGGATTGTACTCATCAGCAACAAAATTCTTTAAGTTGACACCTGAGTCTTCAGGAGCAAGGTTTTTATGCAGGATTTTCACGAGGGCAACAGCACCTGGAGTCTTGGGCTGCTCTTTTTAACTGAGTCATTAACCCCAGGATTCATTTAAGGGATTAAAAGGATAATTTGTTTTTATATTGTGGGAGCACAATTTATTCCAGACCTAGTTCTTTTAGCTGAAAAGACAGTTTTCAGTAAATTGGCTGCCGACTGGTATACCTTCCTTCATCTCAGAGAAGGAAGCCTTTAGCTGCTACAGAGCAAAATTTAGGGAGTGCTCAGGAGCAGCAGGAGGATCAAGACAGACCTCCTGAGTGAGCAGTGTACACCAATGGGAGCATCTTGGGACGGGTACTGGAGGAGTCATAGGATAGGGCATCATTTCAGGTGGTGCTTTGGGGTCAGGCCTTTCATGTTGTAGAGTTGTTATGAATGCAGCGTGGAGGATGGGTACTCAGTCTGCCTGAGTTGGAACCCATGAAAACACTGCAGGTGCAGAATTTCAAGGTGAATGCAAACCTTCCCCTCCCCTTCCTCTTAATCTGGCTGGGGCAAAGGGGCAGGGGGAAAAGAGAGAGAGAGAGAGAATTACTAACAGACTGTGTGTGATTCTGCCAGTTTGCATGAGATTGTAGTAGTTTATGCTGGGAGGAAAAAGTCTTTTTTTGTGCATGAGCACAGCGTAGATTTCCCTCTGCAAAGGAAAAAAAATCTTTTTTTGAAATGAATCATTGCTGGGAAGAAAATCAAGAATACTTCGTTCAAACAGCACAATGCACAACAACAACCATGACTAGTTCCCTCACTTGAAACCACTGTGGAGACATTTACCTTAGGGAGGTACATGAAAGCCTTGAGATTATTCCTGCTCGTATGAGAAACTGTATCAAGCCTCACTGACCTATTGCTCAAGAAAGCCTGGGGCTTTGTCATAATGAAATTAAGAAGGAAGCTGAATAGATTTATGCTTTGTGGAACAATGCAGGAAATAACAACCAAAAAAACCCCCAAACCCTGAAATTCTCTGCTGAAGCAGAATGCCAATATTGCTTTAACAATATTCTACCGCCTGCACATAAGCATTCAGCAGGGACTCTCTGTATGAGGTTTAGCTGCTTTCCTCAGAGATCCCTCATTAATAGGGACTGGCTGGTAGGCCAGCTGAAGCCCAAGTGTATCTTTCAGATTGGTGACCTTTTTGCAGATAAGCATGTGTCCATTACACTGTTTTCCTCCTGTTTGTTGCAGAAATGCCTTCCTTCTGCATGCAGGAAAACTCTCCTCGTGTTGGATGAATTTTGCATGCCACACAGTGTACACAGAAACCAGCCATATGCTTTTGTGCCCATGGATGATTCTGCAGAATGCAAATAAGGCCACTTCCAGCCAACAAATTGCACATCAGAGTTAACTATAAAGGCAGATTAAGCCTGCAAAAGTAGTTTGACTTTACAAAGTGCAGTCCTGCCTCCACACATCCTTGTCTCTTAGGCAGGACTCCAGAAGTACTAATGCCTCCACACCCAACTCTTCCTCCCCCTGTTCTAGCTTTGGGTTTGCACAGTGCAATGCATAGCCCACTTACTCACTGTGAAGATCACAGGAACCAAAAAAAAAGAAACCTGTAGTGAAGATACAGATCTGACCCTACACTTTATCTTTGAAGCTCTCAAGAGGAGAGCTCTCAAGGGTGGAAGAGGAAAAATGAGCACACTGAGGCAGGAGGCAGTCACCGGGAGAGTATGAAATAAATGGGTGCATGAAATACAAAAAAAATCCCAAACCAGCCCAAGATTGTAAAAGGGAAGAACAGGAAAAGACAAGCATGCAAAGATAGGAAACAGCAAGAGAAAGAGATGCAGCTGCTCTGAAGAGATGCTGTAGGTAGGCAAACACATGAAAAAGGATGGGAGACGAGCCTTCATCCCTTCTCCCAAAATCTTACAAATTCTCTCATGCAGGGAATGAATCCATGCCTTCCCCTAAATGCTTAGCTCTTCCTTCAGCTGTCCAAACGTCAGCCTGCTGCACCATGGGCACCATGCATATGCCCATGGATGGGCAGGGCATGCCCTGAAATCTGAGGTGGGTAGGAGGGCAAAGGCTAGGCAGAAAACCTTATTTTATGGGTCAGGCCAATGCGCGTCAGCTGCAGAAGGCACTACTCCAGTGCATCTTGGCCAGTGATGGTGCCACTCTGCTGAGAGCCATCAGCTCGTGGTGCAACACAGAGATGAGAAACCTGCATTTCAAACATGCAATAAAGAGAATTCCTGATGCAAAGTGAAGAAAGTTGTAGCACCATGTTACTGCCATTAGTGTTAAGGTGCTGTCAACATTTCTTTTATAAACTTCTATTTTTGTAGGGTGTATGAAGCTGACACAACCATAAAAATTCAGTAGAACTTAACCTACAGGACCATGCGCTGAGACCAAGAGGTCACTCTTCTTCATTGTCTCCTCTCAGTTATTATTGAAAACTTTTTTGTTCCATTTTTATAAAAGCCATAGAAAGAAAGAAATGTAACTCATGTGTCCCCATTTTGTAGAAAAATGACTGAGATACTAATGTAAATGGTAAAAAAATGTAAAAAATGGTAATAATTTTTTACTAATGGTAAAAAATTCATGAACTGAGCATATGTTCAGCAATTCTTTCAAAATTAAAAGGTCATAAAGATTTGGAGTGCCTTGGCTTAATGATCCTACATGGCTATTGGATTAACAGAGTACATGGACAGCTTTTATTGAGCACTGGGTGTATATTTCATGCACTAAAAGGAAGCTTCATGACAGAAAGCACTGTTGGCAAAAACTTATTAAACCCTCTTTGATTTAACAATCCAAATCCCTGCTTTGGGTTGGCTATGGGATAGAGAGGCAGTTTACCTCTCCTCCTTATCTCCATTCACCTGCTTGTGCAACGGTGGAATGGTCAACGACATGGGACTTCCTGCAGTTTCCCAAAAAACATCAGGTCCATATGCCTCATGGTTTGGCCTTCCCCTGGTGCTGCAACCCCAATAGTCAGATCTGGAGGGGGAATGGAAAAATTTATACTAGGACTGTGGAGATAGAGAGAAGCCAGAGACTATGCTGGCGGTGCATGATTTGGTTGTGCGGTAACAGCATAGTAACAGGGAGTCCTGGGTGCAAAGCAGGACATTTGACAGATCAGATCCCAAGAAAATCCTCAGGCAAAGGCCGTGGATTGCATTCGCATTTGCTGTGAGCTGCTGCAGTTTTTCTGATTTGCATGCCAGTAAAAGCCAAGTGAGGGAGCTTTTGCTGAAGTGCTGATCCACCTTGCTGAAGTGTTGATAGATGGGTTCTCTGTGCATGTGTGATATTTTAAATACATACTTGGACTCAGCTGCCTCTGCTTGCACAGAAGGTGGCTCATACTTCCTCTCCATTGATTTTTGTCTACAAAATCCAAGTCCCTTCTGGGACTGTTTCTTTGCTGTAATGAAACCAAGCCATAACCCCAGCTCCTTCACCAGCTGTTGAGGGGCTACTTCCAAGGAATTGCAGGGGCTGCTGTCCTGTCCCTTGCTTCAGGATAAACTGCAGGAGCCTGTCTTCTCCTGAACCATCTTTGCAGCTTCTATGACAAGGAATGTCTGTCCAGGTCCCAGGTGGGGCAGATAATTGCATGTGGTTCCCCAATACAACACCAGTGGGCAATAAAGAAGAAGATGACTTTTTTCCCAATCCATCAAAAATGAAGTCTCCAAGAAATATATAATTACACCATTTCTTTTTCTAATTTCAAAAAATATTTATACACAGAGGCACTCCACTGACTTCTGCTTAAGATCAAGGATATATGTATCTGAAGGATATTTAGGTTGTAAACCATCCAGCACAGGAGACTAGTGCCATATCCTTCACTTAAATTACCATATGGCCATGCTTCTAGCTAAGAATACACATTTTTAAGATTTTTCTAGCAAAATTCAAGGCATTTTACTGTGAATAGGCACTAAGAGACAGTTTGCTGGGTACACACCAAATATGAACAACCTGAATCCTAGTCCTAAGGGTACAGTAATGTGGTTTGCTGTATGGTAAACAGGTCTTATAAATCACCTTCATGCACTGGCACTTAATTGTCAATGTATTCCTTTTAAATCAGGACACTTAGGAAAAACAGAAAAGGAGACATTACTTCCTGGCACTGGTATCTTTTGAAAGGACTGAGGTGTTTGTATTGTGACTGGTGTGTGAAATTGTTCCTGCTGTAGTCCAAGGCAATTCATAGGACCAGAAAGTCAAGTCTGGAAGCTGGGCTACTAGAGCTGCTCTCTGATTTCTCTCGCAGTTCAGCTGAGTATCAAAAAGTCTTGCTTAATAACAACATCTCAAAAAAAATGATGTAACTCTGCAGCATAACTGAACAAAGCAATTCTCCAACCAAAGACCCGTATACAAATAAGAAAGCTGAAGCAGTGATGCAGGAGGAAAAGGCATTGCCAAATATTGATGAGTTTCGGTGCTCCTGATACTGTTATTACACCAGATGATAAAAGGCTATTACCACCTCTCATGATAGAAAAGAGAGGGAAAAATGCCATCCCCAGTGAAAAACTCCATATATTTGAAAAGAGTTACAATATATTGTGTTACTTAGAAAAACTCTAGAGGCCTATCCCAATTCCCCTCACAGATCTGTCACTGTTATGGCCCTACAGATTTATGGGAACCAAAAAAAAAGCCACTGTGGTCCACAGAGCCCTCTCCAGAGTAACAGCTCTGTTGCCAATGCTTGTTCAACAGGATAGGATCCTCCCTTTGTATGCTACATGCACTGACTTATGAGTGAGGAACATTACTTGGTGAAGGATTGTTATTGTACCAGTTTATGAAGCTTACTCTCCTTGTGATATTTAAGTTAATGATCTAAAACCATCTATTCAGGTGGGACCCTACGTAGAGTTTTTTGCCCTGGAAAAAAGTCCCATTAATTTAAGTTCTTCAACTGCTTTATGATCTCAGGCAATATGTTTCTACCATTTAAGAACAGTTGACCGTCACCAGAAAATTACAGCCTCTGTTTCCCGTAGCAAGCGTTCCGATTACCAGAACTTCCCAACCTGTAAACGTTTTTCAAACTTAAAAAAATCCCAGCCCCAGCTGGGCATTTCTAATACAGCAATACTGCAAAATACAGTACTGCAACACAATTGTATAGAAACATGTAAAATCTTTCTGCTTTTACAGGAAACTGTGTAATTATGTCAGAGACGCTGTACATTTCTAGGCATCCATTGAGCGTGCATTCAGGCATTTACTACACCCGTTAAACTGCCAAGAAATAAAGATCTTCTGTAATAAAGACCACTTGGGGTTCAGCTTGCACTTTTTAATCTCAGGTTTGCCATGGACTGAAAGCAAGGAGATGATCAGGTACTTCGCTTCTGCTGAAGCATGGTATTTCAGTGTGATAAGTGGCTGTATGCTGTGCCATTAGACTATAAGCTCGTACACAGGCTGTATCTTGCAAATGACATAAGCATGTGGGCATAATAGAGCCAGAGTTAACCTGGCCAGAAAGCTGGCAGTAGTGGCAGCGGCACAGCAGGAAGCACTTTGGCACGCGGCAGATGCTGGATAGCAAACCCTCCAGTGGCCCTGCATCGCTGTGCCTTCGCTGCTCTTACGTGCTCTCACCTTCAGCCCAGAAATAAGCCTACCAGAACTGTGAGTCACAGAGACACGCTGTGTTTTCAACGAATTTAATTTCCCCAGTTATATTCAATGGGATCATGCTTAATACCCTTCGCGGTGTGTCTAACCTTACAGTGACTCCTGCCTCTAATAAAGCAGGGACTTTTTTCTTTCTTCTTTTTTTTTTTTTTTTTCCTTCTTATTTTTTTTTCTTTAAGGATTTCAGATGAGGATTCCGTTCAGGTTTAATATTACAATTATTGTGGATTTAAATGAGCACTATCTGTGTTACTTACACATCACATTGCCTTCCTCGATTATGCAAGATTCAGAATTTAATTTCTTATTGCAAATGCATAGCTTTTGTTATTTAGAAGCTAATACATGCTTGTGCTTTAATAATACTTGGAAATAAGGAAAATGTAATTACAAAGGGTATGATCCCCATTAACTTGTTTGTACACTAGAATATGTCCGGTCTTAGCTGTAACTCCATATTAGTTTCCCCAATGAACTGAAGAGAGAGAGAGAGAGAAAGGAGCACACAGCGACAATTCCAGCCTGAGCTTCAGGAAGGGATTAGCCTGTAATCCCCAAAAACAAAGATACGGTACCAGCCCTGCTGTTTGAGATACTCAATTTCTCGGTGTTCAGACACTCTCTGTCACTCAGCAGTAGCAGCAGGTGCCTCCCTCAGTTCAGCGTATCGCGGCTCACATGTTACAGGAACAGGGGAAAGGAGCAACACTTAAATAGGGGTTAGCTGTAACTCCAGTTAGTATGACCAAGCATGCACGCTACTTCAGAGACATTTATGTGGCAATGCAGATGGGTCATTCCTGGGAAACCACCACCTTTCTCATGAGCTGGGGCAATGTAGCCTTACAAAGCTGCAGAATCTGCTTGGTAAGAAATGTAAATTTTGCCACCTGAAACTTTGATGCAGGATCTCTGGGGCGTGCAAGACAATGACGGATGTCCCTCTCCTCTGCTAAAGACGCCTGCGACAAGAGAGCAGAGTTGCTTTCTCGCTGTTCTCCTCTTGCTTTTCAAATGTTAAAACAAGCAGGGTCATAACAGCAGAAGGGAGCAAGGCTACTGGCAGCCCCACAAACTTTCCTAAATATGCAAACAACCTCGGTGAGAGAAGCGGCAGAACAGCATGCACTGCTAATGGCTTCCCTCTTTGAGAAGCGAACATTCACGCATCCACTGTAAATCCCAGCAGGCCAGAGCCAGAAAAAGGGGTCATATAGATTTTTCTATATTTAATAAAGTCCTTAGGGCCCTACGCAGATGGACTGTGGCAGAAACAGGCAGTTTTAGGTACGCTTATGACTCTGAAGCAATCAAGATATCATCCAAGTAAACAAGCACTTTCACTCCTAGAGACCTTAGGAAATGAATAACTCATCCCATAACCATGGCTATTCTTGGAGCAGTGCAGAGGCCAAACACCCTTGCATATTGCTGATGTGTAGCATCTGTCTGCAAAGACTTTCAAAGCTCCTTTAAGTGGCTTGAATGCAGGAGGGTCAGGATGCTAAATGAGGTTTTACCTAAAATCTATTTATAGCAGCAAAGGTCCATTTCTGAGTTGTGACTTGTATGTTTGAAAACTGCCACGTGCAATCTATCTGTAGTCACAAAGCAGCTCAAGGAGTCAACATATATTGTATACAGCAAACAGGAAGAGTTTATTGTGATGAAACAATGCTAATTCACTACCAATGAGCAAATCCCTTTGACATGTAACACCGTGTTACATTTCCCTACATTTTGCATAACATGGATTAAGTTTGGATGTGAATTCCAGATTTTCAAACTGGTCAAGAACAGATTGCTCTAGCTCCAAAATTGGTAATTATAGTGGGAAAATTATCAAAGAATAATCAATGGGAACACTTCTACATACATAGATTAACAAGATTAACAGGATATATTCATGTGTGTTTATCTATAAAAAACTTGCACGAGACTAATGACAATATAATTTCAACTTCTCTGTGAGACCTTTGTCACTTTGTACCAAACCTGAAAACAAGTCCTCACTTCATGTCTTTGCAACAAGTTTTACCATTGTGACTCTTGACTCCAGATTTGATTTTTTTTTGTGGCGGGGGAAGAAAATGTTTGTTATTTTTATCAGTACTGATACAGCATACGTGGCAGAACTGCAACATCAAGGTACACCCTTATCCTTCTTTCTTGGTGTGCTTGCTACTCATGTAGTCATGAAGGGACTGGTTTTGTATAAATGGAGTTTCATGTACACTTATACAATTTGCAGACTAGCCAACTGTTCATTTGAACTAGTGTGTATTTGCTGAAAGAGAAGTAGCACCTGACCCAAAGATGCACTCCACTGAAAAAAAATACCTAAAAAGCCTGAAAAATAAAATACCACTTTTTGTTAAGGTTAAGATATATTTTGATTGGCTGAATCTAATCCTAAATGTATATACAGTGACCTGTTCTCAGGATGGAAATTTAGCATAGCCTCACTTACATTAATGAGGATATGCTAGTTACCATAAATTGTGAATCCACCCTGAAAAAGTCTGAACTTAAAAAAGCAGTAAATGACCTTTTAAAGCTGGAATGTGAGGGTGAGAATGAAACTGATTTTGTGTAGGAGAATAAATACAGATTTAGCAGCTTAACTTCATGCATCTGGGTTTGTGAATTTTGGCCTTAGGCTATGACAGCACAAGATGAGCAGTTTCTCCTTAAAATGCTGAAAGTACATGATTATAAAATCCAGTGGGTCTGTATTAGCTTTGCTTTTTTCTCTTTCTTCAGCTTCTCAAAAACTCTCACTGATATGGTAAACAGACACACAAATTGGCATATGCCCGTCATTCGCTAGAATCAATTTTGCAAGAAATCTTATTCTAGAAAACAATTTAAGTAATCCTGCAGAATTATAAACTACCTTAGTCACTCTTTTGAAAGGCATACTCCACTCTCACTAAGAGACTGAAATAGGCACTAGCCTACATAGTTGTTAACATTTTTTTTTAAGGAAAGTCAACTATTACTATATTGTTTTCTTAATTCGAAGTTCTTAGGGATAGTCACCTAAACATAGTAGTTCACTTTTTAACTAGATTAAACTTGTGTTATGCTGTGAATTGGATAACTTTAATCTGTTCCATGATTCTTTTGTGTCTACAATTTACAAAAGATTTCAGCATATGAATCTGCAAAGCATTTTCTGAGGAAATAGTTTCAGTATGGAGGCATGAGTCCTGTCTCATCTCATCTCACAGTTGCTCTGCATGAGCTTTTTCTCTTGCCCCACATAGCCACTCTGTGATTTTTGCTGATTTCTTAAGTATCTAATTTTCTACCTGCACAGTAGGAAGCTGGGGTGACTGTCTTAACACTGAAGACACTTAAGGATTGAAGCAACTATGAAGTTCTACTGTTCTGCAGCTTTGACGCTCTAAAGGATAAAAATCTGAAAAACACAGGAGGCACAGTGGAGTCTTGTGAACAGTGCTGCTGGAAAATATTTTCCATTTCCTGAGGACAGGTCTTTCCATTGTGTTAAAACTATTTTCTCTCCCTAAATACATAACAAGAAAATGCAGTTGACTGTTTATGGGATACACTGAAATATTATTGACAATAATGACTAAACTTGTAGTTAGTGCTGGGTTGTGTACAACTTCTTTTTCATCTACAACCCCTGGACTTCTATCTTTTTATTGTAGACATAGACCTCTTTGCATTACACAGAAAAGACATGATCAGTTCTGGTGATAGAGGAAATGTAGATTTTTCTTTAAAATTATTTTCAGGTCATTATTTCCTTTCTGAAGTTAATATGAAACTGCTGAAGAATTCCCAGATTCCTTGTAGTTAGTCTTAATAAAAGATGTATTCTACTTCTGTAGGGCTTTTACATTAATAATTAAGACAAATGCAATTGTAAGTCCCCTAGAAGGAACACTTGTCAAATAGTTTAATATTATCTATTCTAAAGCTTTCAGTTGAATCCAATTAATATTGCTGTGTGAGAGTAGAGGACCTTCAGCTGATGCTTTTCAAATTCATCAAAAATCGTAATGAATACTTGTACCCATATTATGTCTAAGCCAAGTCCATCTTTCTGAAACGAAGGAGGATAGGAACTTTGCCAGTCATAAAAAGACACGTTTTACATTTAAGTTGTTAATCCTGTGCTATCATTCATTGCATGTAATTGGTTTCTTAATTGCATCTCCTCAGAAATCTGATCTGTTCAAAGTTCAGCAACCTCTGGCTGGTGAGACCAGCACAGTATAATCTCCAGTTAAATGTGTTTGCCTTTTCCAGGTGTTATCAGGATTTCAGTAATGAACTCATTGAGATGCGCCCATTAAAGAGTAACTAAGAGAACAATGGAATGGTTCATTTTGTGGAGCATTTCTCATGCTTAAGGGAAACCAGTGCCACTTCATTTGCAATAATTAAATTTTATTAACTTAGATTAGTAGTTTTCAAAGTCTTTTTCAGCCTTCCAGTGGGGATGTACATCCCTCTATAGTGAACAGGCAGGCTGGCAGCCGGCTGGATTTCCTTAGCTACTTTTTGAGAATCATTGTGTCTGTTTCCTCCACACATCAGAGATATGCCTGTTGAAATCCATTGACTTGTCAAATAAGTGAAGAAGGCAGGATTTCTGATTAGAAATTCTGGAAGGAAGGAGGATGATATAATGGCCAATGAATTTATTTCAGGTTCATTGTTCTGCTGCAGGACTATACCCAAGTTAGCAAAGCCCAAATTTTTGAGCATGTGTAGAGATATAGATGCAAAGAAATGAAGGCATTTCAATGCCTTGAAAAACTGTCCATCTGTGCAGTTGCACATTCTGGATAGAAAAATAACTCATCTGTTTCAAGAAGAGAAGGAAAGAGATAAAGTTGGTATGAATATAAATGCATGAAACTTACGGAAGATACATTGATAAGTTTCAGTTCATTAATGTGGTATAAATTTAGAATCATAGAATTGCCTAAGTTGCAAGGGATCTTTCAGACCATCGAGTCCAACCATCAACCTAACACTGACAAAAACCATCAGTAAACCATGTTGCTAAGCACCACAGCTAGAAATTTACTTTGGTACCTTGCTTGATGTGAAGTTAAATCTGCCAGTGGAAAGTACTGATTCTTGTATCCAGCCATTACTAGCTCACCCAGTCACTTGAGTGTCATCTTTGTAAGCTTTGACACTTCCTTGATAAGTTGGTTATCCTAGTTCATATTAAAATCCATGTAAACTCCATGGAGATTGTTTAAAATGACACTAAACCATATTACATTTAGAACAGTAGCTTAGACTTTGTATGACTTCAGATTTCTGTGTACTTCTCAAGCAAACAACTTTTCCAATTTTAGTAATTGTGAATGCTGTTTGGGTGTTTTATGCTTATGTTACACAGTGCTTACATTTTGCATGTATAGTTGCTGAGTTTAACTCAGAAAGCAGCACCGAGTGACCGATGTTTCCATACTGTTAAAGTGCAGATACATGTACATGTGTAGATATGTCTAAATGTGTAGATCTGTTATAGATGCCTGTAATTTTTAAATTTTATAAGGATGGGCCCTCAGTTCATCTTCTGGCAAGTAAGTTGCTGGACGCAATCAAAGGAGCTGAAATATGACAGTAAAATTGATGTGACTTTGGAGGAAGGATGGGGACAGAGGAAGAAGATTGCGTGAGGAAGATCAATGCAGGGTAAAATGATTTATATGGCATTTTGTTTTCAAAGTAAACACAACCACATGGCCTCATTTAATAGGCACTGTTTTCCTGATCAAAATGTGTCTTTTCTATGTGTAATATTTGTGTGTATCATTACTATGATTTATAGCAGAGTTTTCTTTCCTGCTGCACTTCTACATCAGCAGGCAATTGCTCATCAGCAAAGTGCAGATCTATCATTTCAATGCAGAGAAAAGCAGCATCTTGCAGAATTGCTGAATGAAGATTTTGAGGAGAGTACCTCAGCTGAGCTAAAAAACAGGCACTTCAGCAAGCAGTTACTTGCAACTCGATTAGAGGTACCTTGGTAGCTTTGAAAACATGCTCTTCGATCACAGAAGGAGCACTAGATGAAAGCAAAAAGTTGAGGAGACGCTTAAGGAACCTCTCTGACGTCTCTGTGAGTGACCTCAAACCTTGGTAAAACTGAAACCAGAGGCCTTTGCCTGGCTCAGTGCCAAGTTGGGACATGCCTCCCCCAGAGCAGAGGCACAGTCACCTCTTTGAAAGTCAGAAGTGGGACTGGAAGAACTGAACACTGAGACACTGAACAGTGTCTGTTCAACCAAGACATGGAAAGTGATAGCAGGTCTATGATTACAGTTTTCTGGACAGAAACAGCTGCTACAAGTTTGGAGAAAATCTCCGTGGGACAGCATTTTGCATAGCTAGCTAGAAGACCTTTTCTTCTGTGGCGTGCAATGTATTTTGTAAGTTATGAATTAATTTTCCTAATTCTGTCAATTTCATTTCTCAAAATATTTTAGTATTCTTACTTCCTATGTGACAGTAACAAACTAATTTTTGACAGGACTACAAAAAATATTATAAGACTATTAAAACAGGTCTGTTTTTCTTCTTATTTCTATAATGAAATGTAATTCTCACAATTGCATCTAAGTACTTCTTTTATTGCTCTTTTTATACTTTTATTGACCAATAGTAAGATAAAGTGTACATATTTGGAGCAGTTATGGTTTTGAAAGCACCATTATGCTCCTCTTTCTGTCACTCCTTCCCCTAGAAAGCATTAAATATATCCCCTATTAAATATAACCTCTGGATATCTCAATGATTCAAAGGAAAATTGTGATGGCTGAATGCAAAATTTCACAGGTAAGTTTTAGCGTTTGGTATTCTCCCACACTTTAGCAACTCATGGTTCCCTATAAGAACAGCTCTACAAAAATATGTTGGCAAATTATTGTAAAAGTAACACAAATATAGAAATTACATACTTTTTTGCATTTTATTCACACACACAGAAAAAAGAAGCAAAACCAAACAGATTTGCAATATTACTGAAAAAAAAATCAAAACCTTTTCTTACAGAACATGTAACATGCAGCGCGGAGTAGAAGACTTTTGTGGAAAAAATCAAACTTGTACTAGGACAGATTTGCTTTTAGAAGCTCTTGTTTGTGGAAAGATTAGGAGATATTCTGATTTGTGATTTAGTGAACAGTGAGACATCTCAACACTAAGCAAAGCAGTAAATCAAGAAGGGGTTCTTAGTGAGACCTTGAGTTAAAGAAGTGTTTTTGTGCTTGAACAGCCCGTGCTGTTGTACCAAGATGTTCTTAGCCAAAGTTACTAAGTAAACAGTTACTTATATATTCGCACTGTGTTTGCCTACGGCTAAGTATCCTCCCCGCCCTGGCCCAAAGGCTTTTAATCTACTGTCCAATTTCAGTCAAACTTGATGAGTATAGAGAATAGAACAATTTGGAGTAACATGACAAGAATCATGCTTCATTATTTCCCTTGCTTGCAGGATGATTTGTGAATTGTTGACAAGAAAATTAGAAATCTGCTTTTCACTCCAGCCAGGCTGGCCAGCACTTTATGTCACTCAATTTATCTGATATCAGCCTTTGCTCCTGATGCAACATAGTAAGCCCCACTTTTGCTCAGTTTAACATCTTATATAGCAACCTAACCCAACCAAAATATCTTATCATACAGTTTGCCTTACATCTTTGTTGTACAGGTGTAAATGACCACCCAGAATTCACAGAAGCACCAGGCGAAATGAATGCACATCAAAGATGCACTGCATCATAATTTAAAGAACATCATTCATTCAACAAGCATCCTTTTAAATCAACAACGTGCAAATGTATACAATACACTTCCATTTCACTGAAGTCCTGCAAAAATTCTGGCTTTGAGTAAGAATTAAAAGTGGCTGTTTTTAGATCTTTTCCACATCGTGTTAGTTGTGGTACTCTGAAACAATAGTTAAGATTTCTATCAAGTTCAGTGACACTAACAGGGGATATTAAAGTGCTAAAAAACTACTGACAGCGTAGGAAGGACTGCTGAGGTGGCTACAAAAGAGGTCTAGTTTTGTACAATCCAAGAGGCTTCAGTGGACAATGAATGACCTCCCATCAGTTCCCTGGAGCAGAGCTGAATTTCATGGCTTCCCAACATTGTGCTGACACTTTCTGGATAGAATTTTAGCAATGAATTCCATAAAAATAATGCTAATTATCTTACTATTGGAAATGGTTATCTAGCTCTATAGCCTGTGTAAAAATAGAACCTTGAAGTGTTCAAAATCAAGAATCAATATGTAAATTACTGAAAGATGGACCTGATATTCTTCTGAAACTTCATCTGGGACTCCTTGTCTTTGACTAGAGAGCATTTTGAGCCTGCAGGATAGAACTCTGTGCATTTTTTCAGGTTTTATTTCTAGGCCAGCGCAACTGAAAAACTGGAAAATCATAAAAGCAGACCTTCTGCAATGTTCAGTCCAGCAAAGAGTTGTAAAAATAAGCCAACACAAGGAATTGTAAAAGTCTGAAATCATGAGTCCTGTAGAAATCATTTTCACTGGCAATACTGAAGAAGTCCTTTTGTGACATTGCCAATGCTTACCAAGCAAGTGGGGTTTTTTTCAGTGTTGGGGTTTTTTTTGAATATGAATTGATCTTTAATAGGCCATTGCCGGTAAGCCTCTCAGACACAGTCTGCCCTTGTGTGGCTGCAGCAAGACTATGAGCTTAACATCAAAGAGTGTAAGTGTTTTGTAGCTGCTTTTTGTCTATAATGGAGGGCTGGTTGTGGGAGAGGGGATCTTTGAACCTTGGAAAGTTTAGTGAATGCAGCAATAGAAGTTTTGCCGAACCATTTGCAACTTGATTGGCCCTCTTCTTCTTTCCCCTCCTAAAGCTTAAATATCAAAGAATTTAGAAACTCCACAGGCAGCTCTGTGCCAAAGGTAAGAATGTCAGATTTTGTCCAGATGCCAGGGTCTGGGGTTAACACGTTGATTTCTATGCCACTGAAAAAAACTGCCATGGTGAGACTCTCTTCATCCAGAGTGGGCTTGACCCTGCCTACATCCTGTTCAGAGGAGTCAGGCTTCTCCTACTGCCTGGTGTTTGTGGGGAGAGAAAGGGAAAGAAGAAGGAAATATGGAATACTGTTAAGAAGGTCAAAGTAGTTCCATCTCGCCTGGATGATTAAACACAGAATATGGATATATCTAATAGAGGCCATCACCTCTATCACTTCTTTTTATTTCCAGGCTCAAGATCAGCATTTGGTGACTAAACCATGTGAAACCATTGCTAGGTACAGCACACCTGTACAAGCCTGTTTGTTGCTGTGAAGAGCTTTCATTCCTCAACTCCTGGTTTCTGATATATACTCATCCACTCAAAGTACCTGCAATGTTATAGAGATTCTGGATTTAGGAAGGGTATCAAATGGCAGGAACAGTTGGGTTTCTGTGACAAAAATTAAATTGTTTTCATGGAAATGCATTCAGAAAGAAGACAAAAATAGGAGTATCACTGTGTCTCACTGTCCTGTGAATACTCTTGAGAGACAAACGGCAACATGGCTTAGAAAGAACTTTTCAGTAGTAACAGATAAATCACTCTCTATTTAGACAGGAAGTACTTTAAGAGTTTAGTTCAGGATTTAAACAGCAAAAGATCTCTGTTGTTCTTACTTTGGCTGCATCTCATTTCCCAAATGCTTGTTCATGTAGCTTTGATTCAATTGATCTCCATGACCACTTCTCATTGCCACTCTATTTAAATCTTTCAGCAACTGAAGGGTACCTAAATATGGAAGGATTTTCTCATGCATGCAAGGGAATAGTCATTCATTTGTACTAATTTTTTCATGATCTGTCCTTTCAAAATCAGAAGCCTAGTAAAAAAAAAAAATAGCTCAGTGCAGCCTGATGCCAGCAAAACTGCACCTGTTTTTGCTTTGGATTCTTGTGCTTTGATGAAGAAGGAAAGAACAGAATTATTATGCACTCCATCTCTGGTTATATAGATGATGAAGGCTTAAAATAGTCTGCCAGTCAGAGAAGTGGCTACTGGACTAAGGCTGCAGGAACAGGTTATGGATGTGGATCAGACGGAGTAATAAACATAACATCAAAGCTGTTTCTCCTAGGATGTTAAGATTAAGACATTCACAAGGGTTTAGTGATTCTGCACAGTTTAGGCCATCAGTGGCTGAAACTTAGACTCCCACCAGGAATAGATTTCATTAAATATCTAGAAAATTCAACAGTTTCAAGTGATGTCTCAAGTCATGAAAAACCTTGCCTTTGTAATTCTGTGGTTTGTTGTGGCTTGCTTTTAAAGTAATTTAAGGTTCTCCTATTCATACTTTCACACTTCAGTCTTCACTGAAGGGTTCATGTGAAAGACCACCTTCCAGGTTTTTCTTCTGTAATGTGGCATGTAATTAGACCTTCATAAGTAAGGAGTAAATTGTTAAAACTGTGAGACAACACAAAGATACCCTCCAGAAAACCTATACAAATTACCTATATGGCTTTTATGGTGATGGATGACACAATATTAATAAATATGGAGACTTTAAAATGCTGAGGTTTAAGAGGAATCAAACCTACAAACCTGCAACTTTGTCCAACTCTTCAAAATACACACAAATGTGCTCCTGGAAAAACAATATAAAACAATCATAATTAATTCACAAGTTCTGCTATATTGTTTTGATAGTATTTGCCTGGGATAATCCTCATATGGCTCCAGTGCCTCTTTGTTTTTCCAAGTTAAACTCTGGCAATCGAAATAGACTGTACAGTCTCACCTCAGAAAGGTAAATGGTAACAGGCTGAGAAATGAGCAACAGACACAGTTCACCCTTCAGGACAAGTCAGTATCTAGGCACACTTTTTGTGGACGTCAAGAAGATGTGATCACACACCTCAAGCCTAATTTAACAGCATGCCACAGAAATCTGTCTGAAGTCAGACTGCGGCACATTCACACTGTGTTAGGCAGACTGACTAGACAACTGTTGAAGAAATCCTTCCAGGTCAAAGTTTGTCTATTTGGTTATTAGAGAAGATCAGAGGAATCTTCACAAAGCGTTTTTAATGTAATCATAGTTACAAGCTGTGCTTTTTGGCTCAAGTAACTCATTAATGGCATGAAAAGGAACAGAGAGCCAGCTCGTCTTTGAGGAAATTATGTGGTAATGATAAGCTGCCTAATCCTTCAGGAGAACAGTCCATTTTGCAGAACAGATAATTTCCACGTAGTTGAAAGAACACCATGAAAGCCCCTTGAAGACTGGCAGCTGACTACCGTACAGAGGGATGGGTTTTTGCTCTGTGTTTGCCAGCCAGGCTAGGCTATCAGCCTAATAACTCTCTCAGTGCCTTATAACAGCTCTATGTAGACCCATTCAGAGCCCTTGATCACACCCGAAAGAGAATAAAGGGCCCTCCATACTCATGCAAGGAGGAAAGAAACCAAAGCATCTGCTTCTGTGAAAGCAAATCTATATAGCTGCTAAAAGCACTTTACAGCAGCATCAGTGATGACATGAATACCAGAAGTTTGAATACCGTTTCTCATCCTGATGCTCTTTTTCATTAGTCAGCGATGGAATAGCGTCATGTAAGCTGCAGCTGTTTTGGGTCCAGGGAGGGAGTAGATAGCTGTCAAAATGCTGAAGTTCAGGGTGGGCCAAAAAGCTCAGAAAAATGTAACACTCATTTGAAGCTGTTGAGAAACTTGGTTTGCTGTAATCCAGCCACACAACTAGGTTTATAGTTCCGTTGTGGAAGGTGCGTATATTAAAATATTGATAATGAGGAGTAAGCCAGCTTCATCCAAAACTGGGGTTTCCCTTCCAGGCAAGGCAAGATTGAGCAGTCTCTCTGAAGACCACAGAGGAGAAAGGAAACTGTAACATAATCCTTCACAACTTCCCATGCACCCAGGTGGCTGCACTGGCAAAGTGCATGGAGAGCACAAGCTGAAGCTCTTTAAAGGTCTGTGGTACGTCTGTATCCAATCCCTATGAAGTGACCTGGGAGCAAACAGGTTAGGAAACGCTAGACTAACCTGCAAGTGAAGTTCAGTACTACAAGAAGAAAACAGTGTTAACCCTCATATCATATTTTTTTTTGTAGTCTTACACTGTTTGATGGACTCGGTAAAGGATAATAGGCTCTCATCTGGTTTACCAAGGAAGAAAATGTGGTGTGTACTACTGTGACTGAACTCATGCCAGGCAGGGCTCCAAGGGGGAGCAACTTTTACTGATCTTCTCCCAGATTTGTGCAGTTGCACTCAGGGAATGCACAATATTCCCCCTTCCAAAGCTTTCACCCCTCCCAGCATGCCTCAGCCAGGCAAGGAGACTGTCCTCCCTGTCCTGGCCACTCAGGTGTACAGCCAGTCAGTTGTGACTGAACAGATAAAAAAATCTTATCTCCTACCTCTTACAAAAATATGGTATCTTACAAAATTGTATGAACAGTTTATTCCAGTTACTTTGTATCTTCTTGGATTACCCGATTTACTTGTGTGTTGCTCCATTTCTCACCATGCGTCTATGGCTGTAAGGAAAGGCTGATGTTCACAGGCATCACAGTGAGCACAAGTGAGCAGTGGTGGCTGGTTGCACTGATACTCCAATTTCAGACAACAGCTGATAACATTATTGGCTGCACCAATGCCCTAATGGAAAAAAAAAAAAAAAAGGCTGGGCAGAAGCCATGCAAAGATGGTAAGTGCTCCAGTAGTTTATTCCATACTTGAGAGGTTTCTAGGCCATTCTACACCACAAAAATGCAAACAGTCCATGAGTTCAGATCTAAGTTGGCAAATGAGTGCTACATACCTTTGAGTAGCATTTGCACCAACAAATCCATTGTACATGGTGAGCACACACAGACTTGTAAATGAACTATTGTTTGTCTGACCAGACTGAAAAAATCTCTTTGCAGCAAAGGCAGTAATACAGACATGGGCACTACTGTAGAGAGGACTTAGGCTTGCTGAGAAAGCTCTAAAATTAAATGTAAATTAAGCTGTAGTACACAGTAGTTGTATTTCAGGTGATGGACAGCTACCTATTTACTGTTCAGGCTGGACTGATGAAAATAAGTGATTGGACTGAACACTGAAGAGCAGAAACCTGTCCTTGTGCTACACTATGTAGTGCAACAGGTCACACAATTTCACACAGAGTGATACTGAGGACAGCTTAGCATCAGCTAAACTTATTTAAGCTTTCCTGCATCTAATCAAAGGATGAATGTCAAAAACCAGCAGGAAAACAATTGGCATTACTTGCTACCAACTGAACAGTTTCCTGGTGAGTTGTGGTTTTGACATGAAGATTATTCTATTTTCTTTTCTTACAGTCAATATAGCACTTTGTGGAAAAAAAAAAAAAATTCTGAAAATCAGACATGAATGACCCCTTAGAAGTTTCTGTTACACCTTCACTGATCAGATGTCTTATGTCCTGGGTGGTGGGAGAGATATAATTTTCTGTAGGTGTTGTGCAAGAGGTGTAAAAGTATACGTGCAGCATCCTAGGGACCAGTGTGAGATTGCACATCTCCCCTGTGGTGCAGGGACAGAAAACTCAGTGAGGCCAGGTTTGGGAAAAGGTTTTAAAAGTCTTTTTGGTGAAGGGAAGACCCTGTGTTCATCAACCTGGAAAAGGTGATCCAGAGAAGTACCCTGGTGTCACTACTGTGTTGGGGAAGTTGTTGCTATTGGTGCTGTACCTCCAGCAAAACCAGTGTCGTCACTGGCTATGGGGAATGAGGCCATGGGGTTAGGTTTGAAGAACTGGCTCTTGCACCTCACATCTCTCCGCAGTGCATGACCGTGGTGGCAACTGTCCAGAAAAGGACTGGTGAAGGATGGGAAAGAAGCTATGAGATCATTGATTCGCAGAGGAAAAGCCTCCTGACCATGACGATTAGCGCTGGGGACTAGGACTGGGCAAGACTCCTCTTTAGTTTAAGGCGCCAGTTTGTGATTGCCAAATCTGTATTGCCTTTTTTTTTTTTTTTGTATATTTAGCCTTTCTGTCTTTACTGTCTCTAAGCAGCAAAAATGATGTGGACCGCTGTTCAGATTAGGAGGATTATATACAAGTCCCATTGGCAGTCTTTTGAATTTGGAAAACATCCATAATGGAATTAAACAGATGATGAATATTTAAGCAGCAACAGAAATGCAAGAGAGAAGGTTCTTAATGGATATATTCCAGATGACTCTCTGGGAGTTTCTTACTGATGTTGCAAATTCTCTGTGAATGTACCACTTGCTACAGAACTCAGTTTTTCCATGGCACAGAAAAGTAAGTGGCATTGCTACCAAATAAAACTAAACCATTCTGACGTGTGCATGGGCTCCTTCTGCATACATGTTGTCTACAGTACTAGAGTTTAAATGTAACATAGTACATTTTAATCTGCTGTTTATAAATCCCAGTGGGGGTTTTGTATGTAATTCACTCCCAGTAATTTAAATTAGACAGGAGACCAACTGTAGCTTTCTTTTGTATTGTGCCTGTTTTTAACTCATAATTAAGAATAAAACAAACTAACATGACAATATTCAAAGAACTCAGCTGTGGGATCAAAGAGAGATCATGGAAACAATACTTACCTGGTAGGATTATCTGCAAGATTCAATACAGTGCAAGAGTAAACTTCATTAGATCTAAAGCACGAGCCCAAAGCACTTTTCCCAGAATGATGATAGATTTTGTAGCAGCTCACCATGCTAGTTAAAAGCCAATATCATAGCTGGAACAGCTTTGTATCTAAAAAAGCAAAAAACACCAACCCAGGTCTTATGGTTTTGTTTGTTTGTTTGTTTGTTTGTTTGTTTGTTTGTTTGTTTTGAAGTGGCCGTGTTCTCTCAATATCACTTGTGCTCCTACACAGTAAGAGTTTTCTGGAAGACCTATTACTAAACATTTTCTTAAAATGTATTTTTCTGAGTAAGAAAGGTTTTCTCTGACTAGAATGACTTAGAGCAACCATCTAAAAATTATTTAAGAACAAATGCAGCAGAACTGGACCACCATTTCTGAGGCAAATTAGCTCTTATTCTGGTCTTCCTGAGGGGTACTCAGTTGTTTGTCTTCCTAGGCTGTTAAAATATAGTAGTTACGATAAAAAAAATATACCAGAGGAGTGGTCAAATGACAAAATGGTGAAATGATCAAGGTTAATTGCAAAGAAAGAACAAAGAAGAGACTGTAAGTAAACATAATTAAGATTAGCTTTGTTGAAGTAGTTTCGTTACAGTTTATGTAGCTTTTTTTTGTTGATAATTGAAGCCATTTGGAGATTTTGCTCTGTCACCTCTGGAAAGTTAAATGAAGGGAACAGAATCTCTTGACCAACCCAAGATTTTTGGGACCAATTCTGTAGGGTGGAAAAATGAAAAGCCGGCAGGAGGAATTTTACCACAAGTGATAATTCTAAATTAAAAAAACACCACCAAATGGCCTATGAATACATGAGATATCTTCCCACAAGAAGGAATGCAAATCAAAACCAAGAACTAACAGCTATGCAAATCAATGGAAAAGGACTGAATTTGAGGAATGACGATTCAGTAGGCACTGACTAGTGAATTTCCCCATGCTAACGAAGCATGTAAGAGCTACCTGTTTGACTATTCCAGAATCAGAAAATCAACTGGTCTTAGGGGGGAAAGTCTACAGGATAGTGTAGCGCTGGTTGGCAGTAAAATGACATCCAGGAGGTCAAATCAAAGACCTATGTAATATGTAATATATTTTGTGTCCAAAGCACCTTGTAAATCTGGAATGACTGATTTGAAAATCAATAATTCTTTTTCATAATCACTTCAGTAACATAGAATAATTATGAACTATTACTTCTGAAGGAAGATTAAAAAAACATCAAAAACAATTAAAGGAGGAGTGAAAAAAACCAAACAGTGCAAAATCTGCCATTCTTATGTATTTATTAGTTATGTAGGTGTTCGGGGAATACTTACTATTAGTAATTACATGCTGATCTTTCTTCCCAATTATATTTTGCAACATGTTTTTTTTTTAGGGGAAATCAGAGACTGAATTTAAAACGGGAACAAATCTGCAACAGGATGTTATTGAACCAGAAATGAAGCTTTTTTAACAGGAATTTCTTGAAGAGGCACTTCTATAAATTGTAAAGCCCTAGTTGGAGACATGAATACCAAGTGAGACAAAAATTACTGGCAGAATGGCCAGGCAGCTGAATTATTGTCCCATCCCTTCAATACCTTTAGTTTGAGACCACTGAACAAAGGATGAAGGCTTAAATGATTTAAGACATGAGAAACTATGTGAATTTTTAATACAGAATACTTAATATGTTCTGTCTCATGCTTCACACCCTTTTGATAAACTCAGGATTTCTCCATTTTGCAATGAAATCAGCAATGGGATGTGTGTCAAGGCTTCTGCAAGGAGGACTGAGAAAAAAAATGTCATAGAGGGCATGAGGTAATAATGCACAGAGTGAAGAGTTCAGTAAAATTTGGTTGGTGAGGGGTTCATTGTGGGCCTGGGAGATGGTTTCAGCTTGCAGACTGTTTTGTTTGTTCTGTACTTTTGCTTTCTATGTATATTTTTCCCCCTTGATTTTCAGAACCTGAAACGGAGTCCTCCTCTGCACCCTTGTAAGTCCCAATGCTTCCACAAAGCTCAGCAGAGTTAGGGGTGCAAGGAGGAAGCAGACATGTAAATGTCATCTCATTTCATTCTTCCTATAACTTAGAACTTGGTATAACTTATATACATAGCTCCTTTCACGTTTCCACGTTTCAGAAAACATTTTCTTGGCAATTTGAAGACACATGGAAAGAGAGTCTTTTTCTTTTGCTAGAGGTGTACTCAGGTGCAAATCTGAAACTGCAGCTGTAAGTCATAGCCAATTACTGTAATGGGGTAGATTCAGTGGGACTCCCACAAGGGCTTACCTCAGAGAATGATGCAGAAAGCCCTTGTATGCTCATATATAAGAGAATTAAAGATACATAACATAACAATACAATTACACTTTGTAACTTTAGTTTAATATGCCTTCTGGAAGTCATTCCCCATCTCTGTTATTACAGTATAAATATTTCCTGCTGCTTCCATATATATTGAGCTCCCTTTTTACCCTTGCTAATATCTTAATGTTAATGTTCAGGTCACAGACTCCTAAATTTGAAGTAAAAATTTAATCTGAATTATATTTCAGAGACAGAGATTTTTTTTTTTTTTTTTTTTCCCCAAGTAATCAGCAGATTTTTAGGAGCTTAAGTGCTAATTGCATGGTCATTTATTATTACCTTTATACAAAACAGGTAGCATTTATACTAGTAAAGGTAGTGATATTGATATCAGAGAAGACACAGTTTGACATGCATTTTATACTAAGTGAATTTTAGCAAAACAAATATACCAAACTATATTATGCATTCCCTTAGGAAGAGAATTAGCACTAGAGGGGATGAATAAAATTTAACTATTAAGTAAAATTACCAAGGTTTTTAGGTGAAAAAGTATCAGTCATAGAAGAAAAAAGCAATCTTAGCTCACGAGTTTGTTTTGAGAATTTATCAATGGGAGCAGCGTTGCCAACAGCAAGCATTAAAGAAACATGAACCAAGTCCCGAGAGCTGTATGCTTCTGAGTAAATCTCACATCAGTCCTGAAAGGTGGTTATCGCCCCGTGTATGAATATTTTAATGTATGCTGCATACTAGTTCCACATAGCCAGAGGACCAGGCCAGCAAAATCCATCAAGTTTACCACAGAGGCAGATGTGGACTTCTATTTTTCACAAACAGTCTTTCTGTTTCTTCTCTCATTTTGGAAAAATTGAACAGCATCTTATCTTCAGTCCTGTCTCATTATCTAAACAAAGCAGTGAGAAAAAGACTAATGTTAGACCATTCTGCAGAGACCATTTGCAGCTTTAACACCTTCCCTTACTTGCATTTGGATCTCATCACCAGTTGCCAGAGCCTGGAACAACTCTATTAGGAGAAGAAAGGAGTGCTTGCTCTCAGAAAAGAGTGGAATGAAGGCACTTGATGAAAACAAAGTACAGAAAATAATGAATAGGAAGAGGAAGATAGCTTAATTTTGAGCTGCTGCTCCCCTCTACTTGTAACACCAGAGAATATTTTAAGCTCTTTAACGGTAGCAAACTGCAAAATTATGTTAAAAGAGTTCTTTTTCATTTACTATGTCATCATCAGACTGTGGAACTCACTGTCCAAGAAGTTGTTAAAGATCAGAGTATACCAAGATTAAAAAATTCCAAACTATTATATTTGATCTATTGTGGCAAATGTCATGTACTATATATCCCATGTAATATTTCTCTCTCCTCAATCATTCACTTGGGTTGCCCTAAAAAGACCAGAAAAAGGGTGTTCAAGTGGGCATCTGGTACCAGATTTTGTTGTATCTACTGACATCTTCATGAACTTTACTTCTGGAGACAGAATTTCTTTGTAACAGTCTGGAGTTAGCTTTTACTTGCCCAGAAAAGCCCATATTGCAGAATTTGTAAAAACTTGTAGGTCTTTTGTGGGTCTTCATATACTACGTTGCCTGCCATTTACACTGTGTTTGTTGCAGAAGGATATACGTATTTAAATAATACTTCATTTTGAAGTTGCTGACAAAATGTTTCTTTCCTCTGTCACAGTCTGAAAATAAAACTTCTTTGAAATATGGATTAAATAGCATTTTAATCTTTCTGTACAACCAGCTGTGTGCAGAGAGGCACTAATGCAGTAATAGAATCTTAAATTCAGTTAAGAATTTTACTACATTCCTAGAGAGACTTAAAATAAAGGTGTCAGATACAGAATAAAAGATTTATGGGAGGATTCCCTGGCAGAATTGTGTAAAGCTGAGCACACAAAAAAAGGAAGAAATCTTAAAGGCAAATCATAATTGAAGGGTAGTTTCTCCACCAAGTAGTATTCGGACACTAGGAATTTGAAAGATTGGTGGATATACAGTCTTCTTTCCCAACACCTTCAACAAAGAGAGATGATTTTTTTAGAGCAGCAAAATGCATGACTGCTCTTTTCCAATGAGTTTGGGTCCACTGTCACTATGCACCTTCCATTCCCCTCAATCTCCACCCCATATTTCCTGACATCCAGGCAGATATCCCAATACCTGCAAGCCCTGCTCCTGCTCTGCTGCTTTCCACTGCTAAGTAATATCCTGAACTAAGTCATACCCTTTAACTGCCAGCTATGAAGCATGAATAATGTGCCAATGCTGGTTTCAAGCTGTACACCTGCTGGAAGATGAGTGTGCTAACCTTACCCTGCAGCTTTTGCTGTAGATAACACACACAAATTTTTCCTCTCCACATAGCCGCCCATTTTCTCACGATCTGTTTGGCCTCTTTCTCCGATATCTTTTCATGCCTTGGCCAATTGAAATGTACATAACAACAGTTTTCAAGTTTTCAGTGAGTTGGCAGACCAATCTAATCATATCTACTTTGTCTATATAGAAAAGTAGTCTGGAACATGAAAGTAAGAATTAAAGGATCAGAAAGCATCAGGATTGAATCAGAAGGAAATTTGATGGAAGCCGATTCTCAGTAGCCTTATGCTATTTATTATATAATAGTTTCTTTAACTTTATGCAATTTTCCCCTCAGACCACTGGCTAGTCTAACGATAAGCTTCTGCAACTTTTCTGATTTTAATAGGTCTTTTTTGAATGCAAATAATCTGAATTGGATAGCATATTCTAGGTGTTATTTGGTATAATGGTTTGAATATTGCACTCCATCTGCTGGAATTACCCTCTCTTCTTTCATTACTGCTTAAAAGCACATCCACCACTGGTTGTGAATGACATTGCAGGAAAAGATTAAAAAGTATGTATGCTTTATGATGTAGTGATCTTTTGTCTTGACAAGAGAGCTAGCACTGGTATAGGCCTGGGTACATTAAGGCCAACATTCTTTTATGTACATGGAGCAAAACAGCCTCTGCTCAAATTAGGCAAAGACATTGACAATAGAATTCTCACAAAATGTATCAAATACCACCAAAATTGCAAATCTAAATGAATATCAAGAGCATTTCGTAGCTTACAATGTACTTGTATGCAAGATGAGGAAAAGTTTCTACCTCATTTTTAGGTAAGGGGAAGACGCAGAGAGACATAAATGCACTGACCCAGCCTCAGGCTTCGAGCCCATCTGCACAGGAGGGAGAAGTTCTGTCCCAGTAGTTGCATAACCACATTGGACTCCCTTTCCATTTCAATGTTCACACAAATCCAAAACAGAGACTACACTGCAAAAATCTTGACCAGTGATGAAGCAGAACAGCACAGTATTTGTATAATGTTCTCCCCTTTGTTAAAAAACTGTATTTGCAGCTAGCTATTTCTTAAAAAAAAAGCTACAGGTTAAGAATAAGTGCTGGGAGAAAACAGCATTTAGAGAGATCTGTTTATCAGTCAATACATCTTAATTAATATTTGCATATGAATGCTTTTGAAAAAGCATCTTCTTTTGCATACCATCCAATTTCATGTCAACATACATTTTTTCCACCCTAGGTTGGCTGATCCTGATGTAATTTTCTTCAGAGCAAACAAACTGTGATTTACCAATATCCATTGTATTCAAACAGCCAGATTCCATTTGTGAAAAGGGAAGAAAAAGGTAAGGTACTACATCAGTACAGATAATAGACATTTGTAGCATAAAATATTAATGATATAAAATCTAGGTTTTTTTCAGCTGCTTGCATAGCCACTAGTTCAGACTCACACTAAAATAAATGAGAGAGATTAGAGTTTTAAATGAACTTATTTTGCCCTGCTTACTGCTACCCAGGACAGTCTGAATTTCGTTGAGAATCACTGATGACTTCGTTGGTAAATTTTGACTCCAGTGTTTATCAAAATACTCAAGACTGACAAACATAATAAGAAAGATCCATCAAGGCTGGAACTGCTGAACTCAAAGCAACATTACTTTGCAACTGTGGCTTTCACTGTTCAGAAATACTGCCCATGTAGCAGTCATTAGTTATATTGGGACACAGTGATGGGTGAAACAAAGATTACAGAACAGGACTACCACAAACCAGCTGCTAACAAGACAGACACAGTCCACAATTAGTGTTATTTCTGGATCTAGTGAAAAATCAAAGAACGATTTTTTATACTTTTGCTAGCCACCCTTTTTCCCCCTTAGATCTATCATCTTCAGTCAGCTCTATATAGCATTCTGTGTGCAAATAATCCAGACTAGGAAGAAGCCGGTTTTCTGAAAGGATTTTCTTTTCTTCCTCTAATTGTTTTTAACAGGACTTGAATCAATGGTCAGTCACTGAAGTGTGAACAAGAAGTTCTCTTTACACATCTATGCCTGAACTTGTGACCAAAAAGATTCAAGGATATCTAAAGCCTTGTAAAGGATGTCAGCTTGCCTTGATGAGAACATGCTTGAGTCCCCATGCTTAAATGCGAAACTCCCTGCTTGTGCCCATGCAATACCCTGACTCACAGCCATGCTGGCTGACACAGATCCATAGCTGCAAGGGCTAAACAGGAAGGTTTGCCCAGCCATGCCAAAGGTCAAGTTGGGCACGAACTGTTAGCAATAAAGATCAGATGGGCTTCATCAGCAGACAATCATCTCAAACGCCTCTGTGTCAATTGGACACTCCTGTGTCAGCTCAGCGATCACAATACTTTGATGACCTTGTGGTGGCAATGCATGACCATGCAATTCTCCTTCCAGGCATGATAATGCACTCTCCTCCTGTGGACAACTCCCAGTACTGGATGAACCTGCTTTGGGTGGGATTCCCAAGGTAATGGCTCTCTGGAACCTCTTTTCTGTTCAGTAGAAGAACCCATCTGCCACTCCCCTGACTCAGCCCAAGACTAACACCAATCTTTTATTCTCCACTGGTACTGCCCCAAACAGAGCTTCTGGGTTAAAAGCCCCTTTTTATTAACACAGGCAAATCTTAACCGGCTCCATAAGAACCACTGTAAGCTTTTCATGTCTGGGGTCTGCACGTAACAACGGCAGGGAGAGAGAGAGAAGTAGAAGAAAAGAAGAAAGGAAGGGAAGCAAGTGGGTCCAAACCCAACACCAGGAACTTTGCCTCCACTTACCACAAAACTTAAGGACAGGCACAATTCTCCTCACTTTACTTGTACGAGAAAGTGAAGTACACTCTCTCACACTCTTTCTCTTTTCCTAATGCCATCAAAGACGTCTATCCTCAGTCAGCCATCCTTGCTTTAAATTTCTTTAAATTGGAATATGATAATATTCCAGATTCTGGGGGACCCCCTTGTCAGAGTAATTCCTGGGGATACAGCCCCCATTTGATGAAATGGAGAGTTGCTCAATTAGCAAAGGACTGACCAAAGTTAGGGTTCTGTGTTCATAGTAGAAATCCTGTTTTACTAACAACTCGCTCTAAGGAACCTTAAAGCAAAACCTGTATGCTTATATATTCATCTTCCTGTATCTTTCTTTCTGTCACATTAGACTGTGAATTTATGAACATTGTAATCTCTGTGTGTGTGTCTGTTTGGGAATTTGGACTCTAGCCTACATGCTTGCTACCTTCAGCCTCAAGTATCTCACATGTATAGGCACCATTTGATCTAATTTCTGCAAATCACTTTTAGTTTTCCAATTTCTTTGAGTGCACGTGTGGCTCTTTGTCACACACAAAAGCCCTATGTGTAACTCACGGATTAATTTAGCTGTACTGGCGTGCTTACACTCAGAAGAGAAGAAGGAGAAAATCCCACCACTGTCATGAGTAGCAAAGAATATATTTTCTTTGTTTAAGAAGATTGTGGGGAAAGGGAAGGAATTATCATCGCTGTAAGTATCACTGCTGAAGCAGTCAATGAAGTTTATGTAGGCAAGAGTTAGGTTAGTAACGCTCCTAGCTGACTGGTTAAGAATCAGGGTAAGTGTACATAAAATAGACTTTGGCACTCTGATGCTCTTTTCTAGATGATTTTAAAAGATAACTCAGAAAAAAACCCTGCCTCTATATTGTCGATAAAAGACATACAATGACTTCCTTCTTTTTCAGAAACTTCCTGAGGATTTTTAATGCTGTTTAATGCTTAGAGTATTCAGTTTTATTATATTTGTGAACCTCTGGGGTTTTAATGTACTCCTTATCCAGAATTGGGCAGCCCAGCTAAGTACTTTTACTACCACTGGGAATCTTTGCTGTTCTTCTTCTGTAGGGGCGCAAAAAGAAGTTCTTAATAGAAACCCCAGAAACCCCAGAAACAATTACTTTCCACCTATTTGAGAACAGAAAATTCAACTATTTTAACCATCCTTCTCAAAAGATTTTTCTGATCCCTTAAAAGGAAAAGGGCTCACTTTTCAATGTTCTTACTGCATTGTAAGCTTTCTTCTCTCCTACCCATAGAAAATCTTTCAGAGTTATGGGGCAATTTCAGTCACTATCTGGCCCAGAGACACAGTTTATGCTTCATGAATTTCACTCAAATTCAGCTGATGAACATCCCATTTTGTAGTGTGAACACAGACAAAGCCACCTTTATGCCAAAAGTACTTCTGATTCCCTCCTGCAATCTCTGTCCTCTGTTTAGTGGGAAAAGCTGTTTTTTTTTTCCAGTTAGCAGGGGCTGAATCAGACCAACGCAGCCTAGTGAAGCACCCCAGCCCTGAACCTGGGCAAAGGTGCACACGATATTTTCTTCAATCCTCTACATAATTCTTCTCATCATTGCATCCCCAGAGCCTAAGTAAATTTGCCCAAACACAGATTCACAGAGTGTAAATAATATTTGTTGCATTGTGCACACAGTTTGTTATCTTCACTGTTACATTTCTAAAAAGCAAAAAAATCAAGATTTCCGTCCCTGTTTGAACTGTTTGGTAAAGACATTCTGCAGTTCCCAAACCGCAAATCCAAACTCTGAATTTATTTTCTGGTTTGCAGGTTTTCCTACTTCATCATATTAGAGAAGAAAGACAGTGTCTAGGTGAGAGATACAGACTCAGAACTACTGTTGGGTATTCATTCTAAAGGATAATGTTAGATAAACCTCTCAGAAAAAGTGAAGCGACTAATCAAATTGTAAATGGTATAAGCAGGAGGGAGAATGTTATCAGCACTTGATCTGAGATAATCTCTGCCCACGCAGCCTCAGAATATTACTAATCAGACCAAATGCAAAAGGAAGACCTTCATATCTGTCAGGCAGCTGTCCCTGGACAGCTTATAAGTGCCTTGCAGTTAACAGGCAATCACTCATTGTCTAGCCTTGATCATTATCTCAAATACTTGAGAAATTATAGAATGATTAAAACAGTGAAAAATCTCATCACTCATTGCATTGACTCCCACACGTCTCATTCTTACATCTACCTCTGAAAGCCTGCGTGTTACATTTCCCTTGCTCTTGTTAGTATTTATCCTGTTGGATTTTCTCATGGCTTTGCTTTCATCATTTTTCATGGGCTAGTAACACTCTTTCTAAAGTGACAAAAAAGGGCGTCCTTTGCAGGCAGTCATCATGCCTGATGCTGTGGCATACACTACCCAAAATTTTCAGTAGCCAATAGTTCATTCTGTTTTTCAGCGATTACGCAGGTGATGCTATAATCCCAATTGCAGGAGTTTTTTAATCTGGAAAATGAAAAACAAAATATATGGCACCAAGCAGCTAAATTTAACATGGAATTAAGAACCAGTTTATATAAAATCCTACTCATGCAGTTATTGTGCTTTCAGAGACAGAAAGATATTGTTACATCACCTTTGTGTACTGTTGGACTGTCTGCTGCATTTTATACTTTTTCCATGACTTCTTCCAATTGTGTAAAAAGCAGAATTTACTTAAACACAGACAATACTGTTTTTTACGCAATGCATTTGTGTAGATAGTTCCCTTCCAGCCTAAAAGAAATGGGAATTTCTCCACAGGTTTCTTCCATTTCAGTCCTTCTTCAGGGCCTTCATTATATCTTCTAATACATCTGGGATTAGAAGCCTAATACTAGAGTGAAAATGCTTAGCCATAGCATGTGAAATGGAATGTGAACAAATACATAATTTGAGTTCAGATATATTACAAAAAAATGTGCTTTTTGGGGGAAAGAAAAGATAACTTTGTCCTAGCAGACATTATGATAGATCACATATTCTCAGTCTACAATGCCCTATAATTAAAACTATGATTAGTGCTGCATGCTAATTTGACAACAGTGAGATCATTGGCTTGGCCTGATCTGTAAAAGTCTTCTACCACCAACTGCAGCACCAGCACTTGTAGCACCAGCAACATCCTTACGACTATTTGATTTGTATTCATCCTTGATCCAGACTGCTGGTATGACTCTCTTGTATACACTTGTAGCAAAAAAAGCAAATCAACACAGGTAAGAAGGGGACATCTAGCAGAACAGTAATTATATTTTTCCAATACAGAGCTGATCACCATCTGCAAGGTCTTACGGACATTGCTCAGGACTGTAACTCAATGGGAACCACTGCAGGCAAGCAGTCCTGGCCCAAATCCTCAAGTCTACAGGCCAGCAGAGTCCTCACTGGCAATGTCTCTTCCAAAGTGAGCTAGGTACCTTGTGGTATGGAGGAAAACCCAAACAAACTAGTAATAATAACACGGGGGTGGGGGTGGGGGGTGGGAAGGGGATGGGAGAAACTTCTACACTTGGATTTTGCCAGGTGTTCTAACCAGGTGAGTCATCTGCTCTGCAGCATCTGCTAGCAGGTAAGTGAAATAAAATTCATGTGCTGATAACAGCAGTGAAATTTACTACTTTTAATAATGTAATTCTTTAATAGATGTGATGTATTTCATGTTGCTAATGTTAAAAGTTTTAGACAATCATCTTGTTGTTGAATGAATTATTTTATCTCTGGAACAGCAGTTATTCTAACAGATAAAGCTATGAATAACATAATAAATGTTCCAGTGCGATATGCAAGATGGACATGTATTCAGCCATGATCTCCACCAGTGCTGTTTCTGTAGGCTCAGCTGATGTAATTTGGATCAACGCTTACTGTTATTAAATCCATTGTAGATTGAAAGGTCAACATCGAAATCTTATGAACATGCAAACATTGAGATCACCTAACTTAAGTACAATCATATGTCTTTGAAGTTCTAAACCAAGTTTTTGCACTAAAATGAACTGAGATTAGACACCTAAATATTTGTAGGTGAAAGATAAGGCTTTAAAGACCTGTCTTAAAAATACTGTGTGTACCATGAAACCTATGAGAAAAGTTGTAGCAGAAAAAAAATAGTCATGACAATTAAACCTACCTTTTTGTATAGTGATTATATTAGAGCCTCAAAAGCCTCATAATTACGATGTAATTCTTAACACAGAAACATTTGACAAAGGAATCTTCTAAAGTGAAATATGGTAATCAGGAAAAAAAACACCTAAGATTTGAAGATGGTAAAAAGTAGAATTTAGAGATAAAATTACTCTTTGGAGCAAAAGGTGCTAGCAAAATCATTAATGTTTCATAATTCTTTTTTTTTCAAGTTACATTGTATATATTTTCATTTAGTCTCAACAGATAAACAGCATGAAATTTCAGCTGCACGCATGGGTCCACTGAGTTCAGAGACACTATTCACAAAAAGAAGTCGCCTGAGACCGTGAAGCCTGTACTCTTCAAAATGAACAGTTTACACTAATCCTGGAATTGTGTTTGGGAACAACATCAGACAGACAGCGTCTGGCTGCCACTCACTAGCATCACTAGCATCGGTTACTTGCAAATAAGCCTGCTGATTGCAGAACAGGAAAGGAAGGGACCATGTGATGAAACAGGTCCCAAATCTCCCAACTCAAAATACCAGAGTTGTTGATTTTTGCAGGATGAGGTTAAACAAGGGACTTATTATGGTCTATAGCCTTTTTCTGGGGTCTGAGACACATTAGTTACACTGCCTCAGAAAATTACAAGTTCATAGTTTGTAACCCTTTAGGTAAGGTACATATCAACAGCAGCGGTGATCAGTATTCCAAACTCAAATGAATATTCTTTCAGAACAGAACTGGTAGAACTGAATCTTTATGGTTTTTACTAGAAAATTTGAAGGACTTTCATGTCTGAAAGCTTGTCTTTTTTTCCCGGTGATGCCAGTTGCTCAAATAAAAGATTTTATCTTCCATGGGAACACTCCTAATGGAGAATCACAAATTATTCCTGTAATTGGAGTAAACCAAAGCATAGCAAATAAAAAGAAGCGAAGAAATAGTTCAGTCCACACCAAATTAATCTGCAGTTTTGGGAGGGGTGTTGCAGAATATCTTCTGCCATTTTTATAGCAGACATGCATTCCCTTTACCAAGATTTGAATGGAGCTCATAAACAAAAAGAACAGAACACCAAATATTGTGTAATTTATACAATATTTTCAAACTTTTCTGCATGCATGTTTGTAGGGATTATTTGTTTTCCTGAAAAGAAGCAAATGATATTTTACTACTGAAGCTGAGGACCACATCTTCAGCACTGTAAATCAGAGAAGCCTGAAGAAGATAAGAGGATTAGGCTGGGGATCCTTTCCCAAATGTCTATTATGTATTACTGTATTTTTAAAGACCAACTCTCTTTTCTTTCTTCTGTTAAAGTGTTACATTTATATGACTCCTTTGTTTGCAAGCAGAGTCAGTAAAAAAGTGTGTTCTATATAGATGCATTAAAGACACTCTTTGGGTCAGCGCAATTCAAGTTTACTGTATGCCCTCTTTCCTACCTGCTTTGTACTTTGTAAACCACTGTCATTCCTTCTGTCTCTAATGTAAAGTAGATCACAAGATCCTGATTAGCCTCTTTCTATACAAGGAGACAACATGTTATGTCATTATCTGAATGTTTAAATATTGACAATGCAGCTCTGATCAGGACCAGCAGGCAAGGTTTGTCAAAAAAATTGCTGGTGCATTTTATTCTCGGTTTTCTGCCTGTAAAGGCTTTAAGTTTGGAAGTTGTTAAGTTTGGAAGAATGTATTAACCTGGGTGAACTTTCAAAGCCAATAAATGAAAACTATGCATATATATCATGTTTCAGTTGATGTTCAGTCAATGATATAGTTCTAGCAATGTTCTAGCAGTGATATACTTCAGGTTATAGGAACTGTCTCATGCATTAGAAAAAGCAATGTTTCTTGTATAAAATTCTCTTCTTACTGTGTTATGGTCCCTTTCCATTATATCATATTACCCGGACTCTGAATTTTAGGGGAAGTACAGGATAGAAACTTTGCTATGTGATGACATATCCATAAACAGTCTATCTCATTTTCCTTTTAGATAAGATTGTATTAGTGCTTTTCTATCCCACAAGAAGGAAGAAACATGTTTACATTGCTTTACAGAAAAGGGCCGTGATATTTTAAACAAACAGTGTTAGAAAGACACTACTATTTGCATGTATATTGATAGTTATATGTATTACTGCTCTGTATTGAACTGATCACTCCATTTCTCAAATAATCAAAGGTTGCATTCAAAATTTTGGGATTGACATAGATTTCGACTGCGTACTATCTGACACTTAATTTATGAAGTGTGTCCCCTTTACATACTTAAGTACTTCCATGTCTAGATTAACTAGAATAGTAAATAGTTTTTAAGTGCTAATGAGGGAGAGGGTTTATATATTCAGCAGGGCTTATATATTTCTATAAATAACTAGGAGATAATGTTATATTTTTTCTATTTCTCTTTCAAATTATGCCAATTGATTATACTTATTTTATGAACTTCTGGAAAAATATACAATCCATTTCTTTTTCCTCAAGGATTTGTGTAAGATATATGTCAAGGAAAAAAATGCTAATTTACAGATGAAACAATGCATTTAATATTTTGACAGTTGTATCCGCCTCATGCCCTTATCTTCAAGCTTTACACTAACTCAGTGGCATATAGTTTATTTACTGAAATTGACGTTGAGTTGACAGTAATTTTTCTATGTAGGACCCTGCACTTATTTGGAGAGTTCTCCATTACTGCCTTCATTATTGATCCATTACTGCAGAGAAAAAAAGCAGCAAAGCATATTGTACGATGCCCTGTGCAAGGATATTACTGCAACATCAGCACTCATTGCTGTGCAAAGTGGCATCTTGAATATCATTCTGCAGGAAACATATTTGATTTAGAAACTCACTTTGTGACCTTGACTTCCTTGTCTCTTTCCTCTGTAACCTTACCTCATCTTGAACTGGTCCCAGCTCTTTCTTGAAACTTCTTTTTCAGTCCTTTAAAACTCAATATTCTTGGTTTCCTGCAACAAGATAATTCAGTGTGTCTCTGGGGCCAAGGGAACTACAGTTGAAATATCCAGTGCCCAGTCCCTAGGGGAGGAGCAAAAGGCAAGGAAGTTGAGAATTTGGCCAGGATATGTCATCATGTTACCATTCTTCTCAGCACATCCCAGGGAGAGATCATTATAAGAAAAGCACACCTTTGCTTGAAAAATGAACATAAATGGATGTACCTAAATAAAAAAAAACAGAATGTGGAAATGACATCTGTAGACCTGTCTTCCAGAAACTTCCTTTAAAAATGCTTAAATCTCCTCTCTATTATTATCTCACACAGCTGCCAAGATTCTCTATCCAGACTGAATTTCACTTTCTGGTGTAACTCACACTGGTGCTCTGAACTAAAGTAGGAGCCTGAGTAAATTTCTGTGGCTTCCTCCCACACACAGATTTGACTAACTTACAGATACATGTTGAGTCTTACGTTCTCTTCACAGTGATTCTCATCTCCAGTAGCAGCATACAACTTTGATTCCTCAAGAATGAAATTTACTGAGATACTTAAACATTGCTTTCTATGCATAGCTTAAATTGCCAATAAAAAGTATCATTCAAAAGATATAATTTGCAAAGCATTAAACACTACTTACCAGGATAATTTTTCAAGAGTCTGATTAATATATCATATTATTTACTGTGTATTCAAAACTGAATATTTTCAGGAGTTTCTAAACCATAATTTTGCCTCTGTCTGTAGGAGATTATACGTGATGGGTCTAACACTTATACAGGTGTAAATCAGGAGTCACCCTGCAGGTGTGACTGTTACAGTAGCTCTACCTGTCATCCATTTTTTTCTCTCAGCACACAGGCAAGCTTTTATTCTCGGGGAGATGTGCAGCTTGGACCTATAACAAACCCGCAGCATGCAGAAGCAACGCTGGGAAGTATCGAAGGAGGCATGAAAAAGAAAATTGTTTTGGTTCCTTTGAGTTGTGTTTATAAAGTTGTATTGTGAGACAGAGGCTTTTGGATGTTGCTGCTGCTTTGCCATCTGCATCATTTAGAGACTGGTGCATAGCAGTCAGCACTCAGTACACCCAGAATCCATCTTGTAGTTTCCTCAGCTGTATTCATGTCAGAAAAGGAAGCAGTATTTTAAAAAAGAGGAACAAGAACATAAATCTGATGTTCTTGCTACACTGGCATCAGTTCGTTTATTTCTCTGTAAATCAGAATTCACTGGAGGAAAAGTATGTCATGGGGAGCCCTTTCCAAATTTTAATTTTTTGCCTCTTTAATAAACATATCCAAGTTGCACGTACCTAAGGAGACTATCTCTAGAAAGATAAATATTTAATTTATGTTCAATTTTATCTTCTCTTTGACATATTGCCATGTAACTGAAAGTGATTTGTTTCCAGTCAGAAATGGATTATCTGGAGAAGAAAGTGGAGTATGTTTTGTGGGAATACGGTGACACATTATTAAAATGGCATGTTTAGTTTGGACCATGACTAAAATAGTTGGGCATGTGGATGTTTCTGGGTATATAAGAGTAACCTTATCATGGACTTGGGCACATGTGACAGTTTAGAAAATTGTTATTTTTCTTAGAAGGGAATGCATTGCACTGTACAGACTGTTGGTTTCTGTATTAATATCACCACTTACTCGTTCTTTTGTTAATTAAAGTGGTTAGAAACTTGGCATATTTCTTTCTCTTGGAATACAAGAGCTTGTGAAAATCTTATTGCATGAGCTATTCAGAAGGTCAGAGAAATTGGTCAAAGGATCTTCCTGTGATCCATACATCAGCTCATTGGATTCCACGTAAAGAAACTATGGTGCTAACTTACACTAGATGATGATCTCACCCTATAAGTGTATAGGTTAGCAGGATGAGGTTTTTAATATGTGAATAAGGCATTAGGGAAGAAGATCTGAGAAGAAGGGATTATTGTCTACCTTTCGGGGACCACAACTGAATGGCGTGAATAGCACGTGTCATTCTACAAAATAAAATGCGCAAGCTTTTCCAAGAAAAACACATCCATATAACCCAGAGAATTGAAATTATTATAATTAATGATCAGTAAAACATCTGTGGTGAATTTCAGCATCCCAGAAGTGCCTGCAAGATCAATGATCATTGCAATTGCAGAGAAGACATCAGCCTAGAAAGTCTTCTCCCTGAAAGCTTTGTGGAAATGATTTAGATTTTTAAAACCTGTTATTATTTTTCAACTCAGCGATTCTTCTAACTCTGAGAAACACATCATGAACAAGGTCAATCCTGCATGGGAGTGTGGAGTGCTGTTTGTGGCACGAGGAGGGCTTATAGCTTTATTTGGTAAACAGGTTTTCAGACTCCTTTCACAAAGAATTGTTAAGGGTGTAAAGGAAACATCTGATGCCTTCTGAGTTCCTCTTACAAGATTGTAACAGAAATGTTTTAAAAGAAAACTTTTAACTTTCCCATGAGGAGTTTCTCTCTTCACTCTCCAGGTCTTGCTTTCTAAGACACTTGGCTGCCACAGTATATGGCAATGCCTATGTACATACCTGCATGTTAGTCTAGCTCAGCAGGGTGCACAGGGAGACCATGGCACAGCAGGAGGCTGAATTATTTTTTGTAGATGTCTTTTGACAAGATAAAGCTCCAGCTACTGATTTTAGAGTGGTTACAAAGAAAGAATATTTATCTCATTTAACAAAGCAATCAGTTGAAGGGCTTTATGCACATACTTATGTGAATGTTAGTGACTACTGGGAAAGGCTACTGAGGATTTTTTGCTTCATACAGCCACAGTTTGCCTTGGATCTGCTCTGAGAACATTGGACTCTTACAGAAATCAACAGAGAATAAACAATAGCCTGAACTACCCAGTGGACCTAATTTGGGCAACTTGTTCCAAAAGTGACGTATTTTCTGTCTTTAAACCATAGCATAGAGCTCAGTGAAAGCATGAGAAGCTTCAGAAACCACTCCTTCTTTTTCATTAGTAAAAGTTTCTTGTTCAGCATAAGAAGAAAGTAGAAGTTATTTTCAGAAACAAAAGAAAAAAGAAAAAACTCTAAAGACCTGAAAACTATGGGTCAGTCTGCTGTACAGAATAACTGCTTGAAACAGTCCCACAAATTTATGGTGTGGTTTCACTGAATCATTTTTATGCCTTTCACTACACAAATATTTATGAATGACTTTTTTAATGGAAAAGAGGGATCCAAGAATGAATAAAACACAGTCCTGAAGTTCTCATAAACTTAAATTCCTCAGATTAAGAAGAACAAATGTAGGCTCTGAGATTACGAACCAAGAAATCATTACAGAGGTTCCTCATAATAGTAGTAAATATACAGGCATGTGCTTCACAATAGTTGAAGGCCAACTCTGTATGGCAATTGAACCCTTTTGGCCATTGATGAATTTAATAATACATCATTTTGGTTTAGTGCATCCAGGACAGGGTCTTTAAGGACGTTCACATGTAGTGCCTTCACTACTGTCTTTCCTAATGACAACAATAGGGCTAGGCTTATTACTTTAGCTAGTAAAGTGCTTTCTCAGGTATCTGTTAAGAAGTGGGAGGACCAAAGCCTCCACAAATGAAGTTCAGTGAGAGCACCACAAAATCTTTATCTACACAGAATCGAAAGGCCTTTCCCTCAAAAGAATAAAAGTTCACAGATTCACATTTGCACAGAAACTGTATAAGGATTTTCCAAGTGTGACTTAAAGCATCTTTCGTATTCTTGAAGCACAAAAATTTCAGAGTTTATTCATAAAGGCCAAGAGACAGATTTCTCCAGCACAGTCATTTTGTGCTTTCTACTTGCAGCAGCTGGAAGCTAGCTTGCTGACTGGCTTTGCCAGGAGCCTAGGTAGACTTTCTCATCAGAATAGGAGTTATCCCAGTTGACGGACACCCCTCCAGGAGAGAAACAATCATATCAGTCATGATTTACATCTGTGTTTACTAGACAGGACCTGGTGGGATGGGTCTTCAAATGAGGGAAAAGAAATAGTTCATTCAGCCTTGGGAGTGCTCTCCCAAAGTAATCCTTTGGTTTACACCCTGCTGTGGATGGATAAGGTACAATTTACTTTATAATCCCAAATGTGTGAAACTACGAAATTACTAGTGTTTCCTACTCTGTTAGATTTATAGGTATACCACCAACCATACCAGAAAGAAACATGAAAACTAGACTGGAATGAACCACCAGCCCCCACCATGCTCCATCAGACCTCACTGCTTCTCATAGACATGGTTATGAAAACCTCTCATGAGATCAGCTCAACTTCTCCAAGACAGGTAGTCACCATGGAATTGGACTGGACCTGTCCTAGTGACTGCAGGTCAACACTTACTGGGATGTTCCAGGTCTTTCCCATGCAGCCATGGCCCATTGTCTACATGACAGATGCCCTTACATGGACCCTCCCATTTACATCCAACCCTGTCCATCTACCTGACCTTTTATCATAGCTGGTCAAGTCTGCTGGGACCTTCAGTCAGCTATACCTAAACTGTCTCCTGTATGGAGCAGTACTATGGAGACAAAAAGACTTTTAAGTGAAAATACTATCATGTGGAAATGGTATTATTAGAATGTAAGCTAGGATTCACAACTTCTTAACTGGGTAAAAGTCTAGCTGATACGGTGTGACAGACTAGGACTAGCAGGGGTTCACATGTGCCTCTTTTTGGACTTGCTGTGTCCCTTCAGAAGAAATCATTTGATTTTAGGCTTGGTTCAACCAACTCAGAGGCTTTCTGGCTCGCAGAAAACTGCTCAGTCCTTTCCACAGCCTAGAAATTGCTTTTTCCTTCCCCTCTGAGACCTGCTTACTTCCTCCTGCTCTCAGCAGTTTCTCTGTCTGCACCACAACCCCTCACCAACGTGCAATTTTTCCTGATTTTTCCTGCTTCAAGGCCCTTTCCCACAAGCAGGTTTGTTTCCTCTCCAGGGTACTCCCAGACTATCTGAAAGAAACATAAGAGAAGTGAGAACTTATCAAAAACACAACCAAACTCCACATTCTTTATGTTGTACTCTTATCCACCGTTGAAATTTACATGTACCTCTTTACTTAATCATTTTCCTTTTAAAACCAGACGTTGTTCCTCTGTTTCTCCAGCACTCTCTTCAGATGGGAAAAAGGAAACCAACTCTCTTAGCTGCATTTAATCCCTTGTCCAAGAGCGTTTCTGTAGGTGGCACGTAAGTTTTAACAATGCACTTTCAAGGTTGGCAGATGAAGAATTTGACCTACCTTCATTTACAGCGTTAGATAAATACTTTTATGCAGGCTTTCAAAAACATTCTGTTCTCTTAACGGTTCCCTCTGTCAAACAATTCACAGGCGGTAAATAAAAATCTCTGCATTGTCATGCAGCTGACATTTCAGCTGACTTTTACATCTGCCACATTATGTTCTCCTCTGTCTAACTGTGATGTTCGCATCACTGTTAAACTGAATGATTAGCTAGTGCAATGGATGCTACTTGTTTTAGAGATCCGTGACTTCTCCAGAGAAGCAGGAGGTAGTCTCAGCTCTGAAACTCTACATCACAACTGCTGTATGAGACACCCACAAAGTACCAGTTGTTTGGATTTAGAATACCTTTTCCTTGATGTAGGATTATGATTCTTTGCTAAACTAAATTACTTAAAAATTTGGAATAAGTTGTTTTTACTTGCCTTTAAGTAGAATTGACTGTAGACCCTACTGATGTGCTTCATACAGTACTTAGCCATTCAAAGAAATAAATTCAGACTGAAAGTCAAGCGTCATGCATTTTGACAAGGAATGATGCCAATCATGTTCAAAACAAATGAGGATAATTGAGTTAAGTTCAGCGACAAGACTGTGAAGAGCCAGGAGTTTTCTATCACCGAGAAACAGAGACATCTGCCAGGTGCCACTGAGGAAAGTGATATGACAGCAGCTTCCACTGACCATACCAGATGACTGAGAAAAACTGCTTCAAGGAAGCATTGCAAGTCTTATGCCAGGAGCAACATGTCTGCTGATAGAAAAACAAGAGTATTAAAATCACAATTAGTAGTTTAGGCACAGAAGAACCCAATACCTGTAAAACAAACCAAGCCCAAGAACATCTGGTTTACTTTCTAGCTCCCATATTGCTGTCAGTTGCTCTTTAAACTTCCTGTATTTCTGAGTATCTGTTTAAAAAAGGGAGGGAGTAAGTAAGGGCTGAATAAAAGCACTCAGCTGACAGACTTGCATATGGAAAGATTTCTTGATGCTGTCATGAGCAAGGAGAGCATTGATGGCTGCTGGGCTTGTAGCTGCCAGCAAATCCCATGTAATATGAGGTACAGTCTAAGACTGAGAGGGTCCAACCAGGCCAGCACTGTCATTGCTTCATTGCATCAGTCGACAGGGTACGCAAGTACTGCACCTGTGTTTTAAAGCTTTCCTTTTCCTGTAGTGCAAAAGACAATGGAATTGGAGAGATTACGTGACCACTCTTGCACTGAGAAGACAGCTATGATGCATGACATTCTAGGTATGTGATTTTAGTACCTGTCTTAGGTATTGAATCCCAGGTGCTATGGGTTGTGGTTTAAAAATAAATACATTAAAAAAATAATTATTTTTTAGCACTAGAACTGGGTCAGGCAAGCACTAATTAAAGCTTCTGAAAAGCAGTGTTTTCCCTGCTCCTTGCAGCAGGTCAATACTGTTGCTGGTATATGTGAGGAAGAGAAAGAGAAAACTCAGATTACACAGCTGTCACCATCCTCTTCCTTTCACAGCTGTGATTTTAATATGTTTAAATATTACCTTGAAATACCACTTTCTTTTTGCTTAATTGTGAAATTAATAGTTGCACCAAACCCAACAGAACCACTGGTTGTTTTGTTTTGTGTTATTGCCCCTATGCAATCTGTAAACAGAGTCTTTGCAGATTATAACCAGATTTCTCATAATATCTGTTTACTTGTGCTGGATTTGTCAAGTTCCAAGGTTTATTTGCAGCAAGTGTGGTACAAACATACAAGAAAGCGTGAACTCAAAGGTAATACTCTAGCGAAATGGGAGAGAGCACAGAAACACCTTTTTTACCTCTCAAGCATGAGGTGCATCCCAGTAGATATGTACCTTTGTTTTTTTGATAATGTTTCAAACTGAAGCCAAAGCAACACAATCTTGAAGACACTGGTGAATAAATATGGATTTTATTTGTGTTTGGAATTAGGCATGCTCTTAAGCCCTATACTACACGCTAAAGCCCTTTATCTCTTATAGTTCCCCAGTTATCAGTGTGCTACAAGTCTTTGCAACTAAGGTCATGTCTGCTGGTGCTGGACACAAGGACTTGACTGCCAGAGTGCAGACTGAGCAGACCTGCATCTCCAACTCTGTCGTGGCTCTCCATACCATTACAGGTCATCTCAGAAGCTGTTGCCTGTGCATTAGATATTGCAGTTTCCAGTGACAGGTTTACTGCCTGGTACTACCCTTTGAAGGTAGAGAAGTGACATTTGGGCTTATGAAAATCTCTGAAATTATTTCAAATTCTGCGGCTCCTTCATGTTCAGCAAGAGACACTCTACTCCCTTGAAAGGCATTCACCATGAAGGCTTCAATTTCCTATCTCTCCTCCTTCACCTCACATTATCTTCTGCAGCACCGAACTGAGTGTTTAGGAGTGCCTCTGATCAAATACTGAGAGCTTTTCCTCTTTTGCTTGGTCTCTCCCATCTGTGTTTACCTTAAACACAGTGGAATGTCAAAGGTATCTCATATCCTGATAAACGTTGAGATTTTATGCAAAAAGATGATGATTTCTTCCAATTCTCTGCAGAAAGTATACTTTTCCCCAAATTGTGTGGAAAAATGCATTTTAGATTTTTTAGATGTTTGCTCACCAAAGTCTCATGCTTCAGCTGGGGGCCTCCAGTTTATCAGCCTTCTCCTTTTTTTGATGAAAACTTTCCATGAAATTTCTCCCAAGGATATTTCGTAAAGGCCTGTTTTCATACTCTGCTCCTCTTTTAGTGAGACTTTTGAACACCAGCACTTCCACTCAGATCTCTTTCTTCACGGGTCACCTTAATATTATCTGATATATAATGCAGGTGGAAAGGTGTTGGGGGAGATTTTTGAAATAAACTTTTCTGAATAAACATTTGGAAGAATTGCTTCTACTCCCCCTCATCCGTTCTGTGCTGTTCTGTACTATTGGGTTGTACAGTAAAAAGTTCTAAGCAGGGCTGAAATGGGCACCCTGAAACATTGGCTCCTGGTTGTCTTGGACATGGTGTGTTTCCATTGGCAGGCATGTAAAGCCTGCAGAAAAGGGCTGTTGCCTGTGCTCCTCCAGAGCTGAGCTGCCTCTGACCCTTGGACAAATGGAGTTAGGGACTCTATGGCACAAGTTAGACTCATTTGTGGACTCAGTTGTCCCCTTGGGTTTACAATTCATGTGGATAAAGCCTATTGCATAACAGGCTGTGAACCACTGCTTCATCTGATTACACTCAACTGGCTGTTGAGGGCTTGTGTTTGCAACTTGCTTCCTCTAGGAGCCCAGAAGTCTGGAGGTGCTATTTACACAGACATGGGACAGGGTGTAACCACATAGGAGGATACACTTAGCAGATAAATCAATGAGAGAAAATCTGCAGCACTCATTTATTTTCCCAGATTATATTTTTTTTTTTTTTTTTTTCTAGCTGATGCCATTATTCCCATCTCTAGGAAAAATCACTTTTGCTGAATTGCTGCCAATTACAGTTAACTACCAGTTAATATTTTAATCACTGCAACACTATTCATTCTACCCAGAGCATCTCACTCAACATTTGCTTAGACTATTATGATGTCTTAGCACCCAGCAGACACTTTAATTTATTGAAAGCTTTCCTCTGCCCTCAACTAAATTGCAGTTTTTCTTTCCTCTTATCTATGTTAGTTATTATAATGCATTTTGCACTGAAAGGTCTTTTTTTCTTGTGTGTGTGGTTTTTTTTTCTTAATTCAACTAAACACACAATCATGCTATCACTTATAAGTATGTTGAATCAAAACTTTTACCAAACTGCAGTGCAGCAATTATGCAAATAAGTGGACTGAACAATTTTAGCATTACAAAATTAGCATACTGTATTTAAGAATAAATAAAAAGTTATAATGGATTTTAAATATTTATGATAAGTTGTTTATCACAGAAAATCAGCACAGCACCAATTTTGTGTATTTCCTCTCCTAATTTTCTCTTGGCTTACAGCATGCTGTTATGACTAAGAGACTTGAGATGTGATCCTCAGCTGGTTTAAATTAGAGGAAGCCTACTGATTTTTATGAAGTTCTGTGGATTTACATCAGCCACAAGTCTGCACCTCTTCTATAGCAAGCTGTGAAAAAGCCTGACAGTGGCCTGGACTTCATGGAATAGGTTGTGCTTATTCTTTTACTTAAATGCCTTTTTTTTGACCTACATTTTGTCAGGCTGCATTTCAGGATAAATTAGCGTTCCACAATTTTTTGCACTCTGGAGCCATACAGAGAAATCTCTGCTCCACTAAGTCCTAGCCCTTCTCTGAGTAGGCTTGCCTTAACATGCCCCTTGACTTTCTCAGGCCTCATCTCTCTTTACACTGGGAGAAGACCCAGCAAGCAAACCTTATTACTTGCAACCACACCACGGCCTTCGGTTCCTGCTTAAATAAATCATGTCTGAGGTTTAAAAAATATGTTAATTTGCAATCATTAGCCCACGAACTCTGGTTCTTGGATCAGCCCCTCTGAACACCGCTCAAACAGCTGCTCAGCTGCAAGAGAAGCATAAATTCAGCATGTCATAGAATCACAGAATGTGTTGGGTTGGAAGGGACCTTTAAAGTCCTGCCCCTGCCCTGCCCCTGCAGTCCAACCCCTCTGCAGTGAGCAGGGACATCTTTAACTAGATCAGGTTGCTCAGAGCCTCATCAAGCCTGGCCTTGAATGTCTCCAGGGACGGGGTCTCCACCACCTCCCTGGGCAACCTGTGCCAGTGTCTCACCACCCTCATTGTAAAGAACTTCTTCCCAATGTTTAATCTAAACCTACCCTGCTCTAGTTTAAAACCATTGCCCCTTCTCCTATTGCTACATATCCTTGCAAACAGCACCTCCTCAGCTTTCGTATAGGCCCCCTTCAGGTACTGGAAGGGGCTCTAAGGTCTCCCCGGAGCCTCTTCTTCTCCAGGCTGAACAACCCCAGCTCTCTCAGCCTGTCTTCATAGCAGAGGTGCTCCAGCCCTCAGATCATCTTTGTGGTCCTCCTCTGGAGTCGCTCCAATAGGTCCATGTCCTTCTTATGTTGGGGGCCCCAGAGCTGGATGCAATACTCCAGATGGGGTCTCATGAGAGCAAAGTAGAGGGGGAGAATCACCTCTCTCGACCTGCTGGCCACGCTGGAAGGCATTTTCAGGTAATCTCATCCTGGAGGTCACTCTATGTTCTTTGCTTGCCAGTCCAGCAGGTGAGGTTATCAGTTGCTGTAAGGCATGGCTGTGATGTGGGCTAGACAGCTGAACACAGTCTGCCCCATCCAGGATAAAGGCAACTAATGTGTACTCTGATCAACTTTAAAAGTAAATGACTAGCTAGAAGAGAATAATTGTGCCATTGTGCATACACTGCATATTTCTGCATAATTTTGAATTTTCCACTTTAGTTGAAAGGGTCAGAGAGAAAATCAGTGCTACATTCAGAGCTAGAAATTATATAAAAGACAGGTGTCCTCCATATTTTGCTACTCTTAGGAGAGTCTAAACCATTTCTTACAAAGAGAAGCAGCTAGGATTTACCCCCCGGGCCCACCCAAGCATTTGGAGCTCTTGGGGGTGTTTTCCCAGAAAGTACTAGATTAGCTATTCTGCCCCCCTGTGACTGAGTTTTCCATTTTTCCTTGTGCTCCATCAGTGCCTAAACAGACTAATGAAGGTAGGGCTCACTTGGAAAGCAATGATTTTTAGTTAAACTTAAAAAGAAGCCCCAAGATGCAATGCAGAAAGCAGCAGGCTGGGACACGGGAGCCTTGCTTGATGGGAGCATGGGGACTTGCTTTTATGCCTTGTTCTCCCATATGCAGTAGGGAACACAATATTTGCCGTGGTAAGTGTGGTGGGTCGGCCCTAGCTGAAACCATGTGAAGCTTTAAATAGGGCTTTGCATCAGGCCTTTCTTAGGCAATTTTCTGGAAAACACTTGGTGATAACCACTGCTCTTCTATCTCTTTCTCCAGCTCTTGCTTTGGATACTTCACCTCCTTGGCTCTGAATCTTGTTTCTAGTCAATTAGCTGATTTTATAGTTTTCAGTTTAGGCTAATATTTATGAACAACCCTGCTCGGTTCTTCTTTAGACTCCAGATAATTTAATTTTGAGCAGGAGTCAAGCGAGAGCTCAGCTTGGATCCCTAGGGAGGGTGGCGGTGTTCATGATGAGATGTTCATGAAATGATCAGAGAGGAGCCATTGAATTATACAGAGATTGGGAAGGTTGTTCCCAATGTAATTTCCCACCTCTGTGTTTCCTGATAATCATGGATAGAACCAGCGGCAAACAGCTCTGCCTGATCTCTGGTCTAACATCCGTAAGCTCTGCCTGATCTCTGGTCTAATATCTGTACCTCTGTTGTAGCCAGTTTGTTTGTTATACATCTGTGGTCTGGACAGTAATGGAGTCTGACAACACATTATAAAACAAGGTTTTAATGAGACAGTAGGAAAGATGAGCAACAATGTGCCCATAAAGTGACCGACCCAACCAGCAACAGCAGCACAGGATCATAAGTGGCGCTGTAGCTCCAGCAGACTGCCAGGGACACTTGGTGTCCAGGTCATCTGGGAGCAGCAGCCAATCGTGCAAATGTGTTTTGAATGTGGGTAAGAGTTGTACCACCCCTTGGCTCCACCAGTGGTAGTGTGATTTGAGAGAATTGTACCTTACATGGAAGGTGGGCATCATCCTGCCTATGCTGCCAATGTTGGTCATGGGGCAGGGTGTCAACACTTATTAATTTTAAGAGAGAATATTCAGGGTGGGATCATAAATAATTATAATTTTCATTTTATTTTTTTCTCTACAGTGTTAAAAAAATTCCAGGTTTTAACATGTCAGAGAGGTCCAAGGCTGCATTTAATTTTTCACTCTTTCCTGATGGTGTCGTTCACTTGGGAGTCAGGCAGAAGCATTGTTTACACAGAAATCCGTAGAACTGGATTTTGGTCCCAGACAGATAGATTTCTGATTGAAATTGCTGTTTATTTTTGGAGTAAAAAGGAGAGTCTCCTATCACCTCCTGGGAACTTAACATGAGCTACTTGACTAAGAATGCTTTCTTTTTTTTTTTTTTTTTTGTTTATATTCCTAAAAATACAATAAAAAAAAAGACATAAGACATCATCAAACTGCTGGAGAGGAACAAGTGCTACACACCTTTTAAAACAAGGAAAATATCTTGTTAATGTTCAAATGATTTCACGCACATATATACTGACTGTGTCTTTGTCTATATACTTAGCAGACTGGGCTTGCAGATGCCACAATAGAGCTAAAGTTTCAGGTACAAGTGCAACCCTCTTTTAACGCTACTCGTGATGATCTCAGACAAAAAAATCTTTCGGCTTTATCATTCATCTCAGCCATAAGGGATTACCTTTTCTTCTTCTTACTTTCTTTCATTGTTTCCCTTTTTTTTTTTTTTTCTTTTAAGATTCAGCCCTTTTTGAGCTATGGAATTAGGCAAAAAAAATGCACTTTTCCCACAGGTCTCATTTAAAAATATTAACCTTGTATAATTGATAGGTGACAGACACTAGAAACTTGGGCTATGGGAAAGTAAGTCAGAGTTGAAGTTTAAGAAGACTGATGTAATTTTCCACAGAGTTAGGTTATCCGGAATGCAAGTAATCATACATGCACTCTAGGGTGTGTTTTATTTCAGTGGAAAAGTTGTTGGGCATACTGCAAAACATATTTCTGGCTGTTCTACAGCAGCTTTGGACCATGAAATAGTTGCAAAGGCTTACAAACTGCTATTTTTTTCAGAAACGCATTTGTCCTATTTTTCACTACCCAAAGGAGACATAGTCTAGGAATTGCATGTAGATTGCTCCCATCATAGCTACTAAATTTAGGAAGGATTAATAAAAATCCCAGTACTTCTACTTAATTATATAAATAAGTTTTTTTCTAAGATTTATTTCAGTATATCACTATGATGCTGTTATTAATGGCTACATATACAAAATCTCTGTACGATTTTCTACCTGCAGTGTTGCTGACAAAAGTATTGAATCTTGGATGAAAGGGGAAAATCAGTTGCTCAGCTGATGAAATCTTCACCCACAATATATCCACAGCAGACTGGCGAAACCAAATCTTATTCTTTGGAAAGGACATTAGACTAAACATAATGTCAAATGATGTGCTTGTGCATTAGAAAATTCTATGGTAGCTACTTGGACCCTATTTACAAGAACAGCAAGCCTGAAAATACTGTTATACAGACTAACCAAAAAATTGAGTGAAGTTCTCTGCTCAGAGGAGAGTAGAAAATAGGACTGAGAGAAACAGAGCACAGGGTTATTTAGTTCTGATTTATGTCACTATAACTTAAAAAATGTTGACTAGAAATGAGGGGGAATGTCTGGATCCTCTGACTACTACATATGTACAGTTCTTTCTAAGACATTCTCCAATACATAGGCTATGTATTAATGTGGGAAAAAAATAGAATGCACACATATATTAAATGCTGTACTCATTCATATAAGAGGTCAGCAACAAGATTAAGCAGCAAAATGTTTTTGACAGCAATTATACTGTTTTTCAGCCTGATCACTCAGATAGGGCTTGGACTTCCTACTGCTGCTCTTTTAAGGTGAAAATGGCATCATCTGAAGAAATCATAACAAGTGGAAAGTGCTCCTTGTGGTTTATACTCTGTGTAAAATCTGTCTCAGCCATCTTAAGCCCACCCTGCAGCCTGAGCCTGCTCAGAGCAAACTGTGGGCATCAGAGAGACTGTAGATAGGAGACAGCATGTCACAATGTGCTAGAACAGCGTTCTGTAGGCAGAGGCATCCAACCACTCTTCCCTTTCCCTCTATCATCGCCCTGTATTCCAATAATATCTAGGATCTTCGCACGATGACCTATAGCAGCAATAACTTAGTTCCGTGAAGTTTCTGCAGCACATCCCTGTCTTTCTCATCTCTTTGGGTCTAGACAGCTGTGGTGAGATAGAAGAACAACACATAGCAAGGAGAGGATTTTTGATAAACTTGCTGTAATCCCCTGGGGTCAGTCCAGGACTCTGGTATCTTTCTGCCTGCCAGCATCACCAGTAGTCACAGCAGTTGCCACTGCATCTCCTGGGTGCATCTCTTTACCTGCCATGCGGCTCACCTCTCCTCTCCTCTGGCGAGTGCTGACAGCTGTACTGGGAAACCCCAGGGCCATAGTCTACAGGTTCACAATATTGTGTGTCAAGTAGATGGACAGATATCCAGAAACCTTATATCACATCTATCACAAGATGGACTAAGGCAAAAATAAAAATGCAAGTGTAGATTCATGACATCCAAAACAGACAACACAGCTGCAGATATTTATAAAATTCTCAGATTAAGAAATGAAAGGAAGATGATTCAATCTACTTACAGTAAAGTTACACCAAAGTAGCATTCCTTCAGCCCTTTGGAGTGCCCTTTCTCATGAGAGTACTGTGTTTTAGCAAGAGCCCTCTGAGGACTCACATTTAGTCTAGACCTTGGTTGCTTGGTTGGGAGTGACTCAACACCAGCCTTGAAACTTCACAGACTTGCAGAAACAGGGCAACAGCAGCAGGGCACCAGGGAACTGCAGGTCTGTGGCTCATGTCTCCATCTGTCACCTACCATAGGTCAAACCTGTGAATGAACAGGATGAACAGGATGAGTGGGTGTTTCCAGTGCTAACACCAGTGAATTTTGAAAATGAGATTAATCACCTTAGCTGAGAGAGGAGTCGGGAAATTCCCATATAGTCATACTAATGTAGCTATTATGGAAGTAAAACCACCTATCCTATAAGAAATTGCTTGGATACATGTTTAGACTTTTGGAACTCTTTCCCATGGGTATTGCAATTAAAAACCTGCCTGAACAACTGAATTCTTGTCAGGCATTACACAGCTAAAGAGAGATAGATGATTAGATTTGAGGCACTGAGATAAACTCAAGAGTCTTCTCAAGTCTTTTTTTTTGCTCTCTTGTAGCTAACTCACTTGCACTGCTAATCTGAGTGCTGTAATAAACAGATAACATGCTGCCCTACAGTGTGATCTGCTAGGGGTGTGGGAGTGCAGGAGAGGGCTTTGTGGCTATTGTTTTATTTCCTTTCTGGAACCCAGTTTATGTCTTAGGCCACTTTGGAAAAATCTGATTGTACATTTCATAAATTACCATGCTTATGCAGGATCTCTCTCTAACATTTTCTGCCTGTCTGTCTTCTGTTTGTTTGTTTACAGGAAAACAGAGGGTACAAAGGAAAGAAAACATCAAAAGGTCTCAAAGTTCTTGCGCAGAGAACACAGAAACAACTCAGTTAGTTACTTCCCGACCCAAAATGTTGTGCTAAGATGGCATGATGTAGCCTCTCAAACACATGTTTGAGAGCCCCACACTCGCTACATGTGACACTGAAAGGAAAACGGGATGACAGTCAAGCTGTCATTTTCATATTTTCAGTGGTATGGCTTGATGTGTAAATTCCTTGGCAAGCAATATTGCCTCACCTTCCTCTAACCTCCACTACAAATATATTCTGAAGGAGATGCTGCCAAAAGCTGACAAAAGGAGCATCTCCTTAATTTCTTTTGCAATCAAAGCAAACTCCAGAAGTAAAACCAAACAAACTAAAAAAAAACATCAATACTCTAAAAAAACCAGAGGTATGATTATATTACCAACAGTTTGGTCCACTTGACACTTAGATACATTTGTGGTCTTTGTGCCCATAAGGCCATGGCGACTTTTGGCAAAGCAGTGATGCCATGAAGTGTTTGGAAGAATGCTGTGCCTTACCTACTCACAAGTGCAGAGCCCTGGAGGCAGGTTGGATGGTACAGATGTGCAGATTGATGAAGACCTGCTGTCCTTGTTGCCTGTGACCTTGCTTTGGAGTTCTTGGTTGTTTCATGGTCCAGGGAAACTAAAAGAACTAAGACTCCTCGGAGAAGCAAATGGACGTGCCAACTTGCCTGCGGCACAGTGACCATCATCTCATTGTTTTCAGAGAAAACAATCAAACCGCAGTAGACATTTCAGAAGCTGAAGCAGTGTAAATACTTTTTATTTGTTTGTTTAAAACTATCCTAATTTAAAAGCTGGTTAAGCGGTATGTATCCAACCAGGCAGTGCTGTTTTTATGCATGAGGAAAAGGTAACTGCCTGTGCAGAAAGCTGAGCAAGTGGTGTGGTCTTCAGCCACAAGACTATAAGCACTGAACCTTAAGGTATGCACATTCACAACGTTAAAGCCCAAGGTACTATCCTAAACTAATAAAGATGTAAAGTGCCACTTGTGACTACAGTTCTTTGTACTGAAATAGGATGGTGCCTGGAAATGAGAGGAGAAACCTGTAATGAGTGAGTCTTATAAGGGCTGCTCAGGTAAATAAAAATGATCTTATACTGATTCAATCATAACACCGTGAAAAACAGCCCTGTTATTGGGTTATTTTTTTTTTTCTTTTTTTCTGTTGTTATCTGGCTCATGCATGGAAAAATGACAAGATGATCTGAGGTCTTTTTTCTCCATATCCAATCCTTTCTAAAATCTACCTGGAATCTATTCCAAATGACTACAGTGTACAGGAACCTAACCATCCTGGTACTAAGAATGGAAGAAAGACTTCTAGATTGGCTGCTACACACAGCCAAAGCTTTAGCAAGATTTTGAACTGAAATTTCTGTCCTGCCCTTTTTATGTGCAAGACTGATATATGCAAATGATGTTCCCAGATTCAATTTATAGCATTCACAGTCTTCACAAGTGCTTGAATTTAATTTCGAAATTTGGTATTGTCTGTTAACATTTAAATTGCTGTGTACGAACATTAGTTCTAGGCAGCAACTAAATCTCACAGTTACAATTATACTCAAGCCTTGTACGTTGTACGTACTTACATTTGACATTCACTCAATTGAATTTCTTGCTGACTGGAGATGAGTGAACTTTTTCTTACATCAATGGTGTCACAAAGTCCCAAAGAGAGGCTTGTGGAGCTCTGGTCTATGTTCCCTACACTAATTATGCATTCATGGCACAACACGTACAAGCTTCAAAGGCGTATGTGGTGAATATGTAATAACAATTTTATTAGATTTACTAACGCTCGCCACAAACAGCTCTTACTAATGCAAGAGAGCGAGTGGGAGTTCTGCATGCCATGTGCTCATTATTTAATAAGCAGGTTGTACAGTACACAGACTCTGAATATTAATGGATTTCTAAATATAAAGATCACATTCTTTTGAAATACAACATACAGATACAATAATGCCAAGGAAAAAACTGCAAAAAGTCACAGAAAGGAATCGGCATGACAGGAAATGAGACTGGTATTGGTGAAGGGTGATTTGCAGTGGGGGGTGGGAGTGTACCAAAGTACCAGCAGGAAACAGAATGCAAGAGTTTGGCTGGGAAAAATGAGTACTATAGGAAGGAGTGTTTGGGATGGAGGAAGGATAGTGGTGGGAGCAATGGCAATGACATAGATTAACACCACAGACAAAACTCACATAGAACTGAGAAGTGGTACATAGCTGCTTCTCTCCTAAATTGCATACAGAGAGTGAGTGAGGTACAGTCATTGTGAATCGCCTTGCCACATGTTATAGCATCCTGAGACAGGCTGAAGCATTCTTTTCTGTATGCAGCATCTTAGATGGTGCATTCAGGGTGCAATGTGGTGCTCTTCTCACCAAAAGTGAGTGCTTTCTTATAAAAAAAAAAGAACAAACTACCAAAACAAACAAAAAACAACAAGAAAAAGACTAGTGATCTTTCAAAAGAGAGACTGATTTCCTGATTCTGAGCTAGTGATTTACAAGCATTTCCCTGATGCCAAAGAAGTTTAAAAATTAAATTAAGCTAAGTTAGTCCTGTATAAAAGCAATATGGATGGGCTTGGGTAGTTTTGGTAGGCTCCCTCTAGAAGAAGTTTCACATGATCTGTCATGAGGTAAACCAGCCACACATCTAGGAGAGAAGACAATTCTGTTAAGGACTCAAAAGAACTATAGAGATAAAGACTGTTAGTGCCTTCATTTGATGTAGAGTGTGTTTATACCTCAAAATGTACAAACAAAAAGAGTATTGCCTCATAATTTTTCTCTAAAGTTCATTCGGGGAGGACACAGCAGCAGCAAAACTTATCAGACACAGGAAAAGATGAGAATTATAAAACAAAACACCAATAAAGAAGAACCTCCTGCATAAACTCTGTTTCAGTTCAGGATAAGAAAGACCTGGCTGAGTTTTGAGATGTCCCCTCAAGGATGCAAGCTGCCACTAAAAGCGACAGTTAAGAAATCCAATAGACTGCTTCCTTAACGTGGATTTAAGCAGTAACAGAGAACTGTTGCAATATTGCTATTGCTGTAGCACGCAGTACTGTTTCTGGTATTAAAAATGTATCCATAAGCCCTTGATCTTTTAAACAACAGATTCTCTTTTCTGGCAGAAAAAATGTGCATAATCTCGAGTGGAACAGCAGGGTGAATATTTGCAGGCCATAATGGCTTTAACTGTGTTAGCTATGTGCTGGATGCAGGGGCCTTTTTTGTTTCTGTTGTTTCTAGCTGAGGAGTCAAAAAATTATTTTCATTTAGCTAGAATAAAAAACCCACCAGGTTCGAAGAGATTTGTGATGCGCATAGACCAAAGATGGATGCAGTTACTTGGCAACCTCCAACACGCTCATAGCAGCAACAGGATTTATTCCTTACAATACCTGAAAAGTCAAGCCCTTGTTCTGGGGCGCAGAACACTTTGCTTTGGTTGTTCTCACTCCAGTTGGCCTTTGTGCTCCAACCTGCTCTGGGCCTTAGTGCTGTAAATGTATTTCTTTCACAGGCCTGTGTGGTCCATTTTTGAGAACATCTTTGTCCTTTACCTTCATAGAAATGCAGAGCCACAACTCCTTTCTCTTGGCCTAAGGGTATCACTTCTCAGAAGTCCATCTCTACAGGTATTATTGAGCCAGTAATTCTCTCTTCAGTGCACAAAGAAATTTTACAAGAGCTATTAAAAGAGTGTTAGTCTTAACTGGCTAGCATAAGAAACACACAGATCCCAGACGCAAAAGGAGAACTTTTATTTGGCTTCGTAAACATCCTGGAGCTCTCATTGCATCATGGGCTTGAGGATATCAGGGTGGACCTGAAAAAGGACTGCAAAGATGTTGCACTGGGGGTCACCCACTGGAGCCCTGGGCACCATCCCTGCCGTCCCCTGCTCCACCAGGAATGGTGTGCACTGTGGAGAGGGTGGCAGGGATGCCATGGGGTGATGAAGCTGTGGGTATCTAGGTGTCGAGGAGCTCTTCCTGACTGGCTGCCAGCAGCTGATGGCTCTGCAGCAGTCATGTTGATGTACTCTAAAGTCATCTTCTGCTCATGCTGAGAACTTAATGGACTGGACAGGGTCCTTGCTGAGGGGTCAGTCTGTTTTCCTACTGGCCCACCTTATCGTGCTGCAAGTGTGCCTTGTGGTGCCCAGCTGCCTGAACCAGGCAAGGCCAGGGAAACACAGGTGACAACTCTGGAGACAGGCACCAAAAGCTGCCACCAGCAGCCCCCCAAGGAGGACCCAGCACCAGCCAAAGCCTCGCTTGCTTCTCCAGGCCTTAAGCACACACTCAGCAGGAGTCCAAGTACAAACCAGGCTGGGCCAGACTCTGCCGGTGCCTGGGAATGAATATTGAGTCTGGTGTGGCCATGCCAGTGGTATTCACACTGGCAGACCTCTGGCTGCACCAGCACTCCTGCCTCTGCACACTCCTCTGGGGCCTCCTGCAATGCCCCTTTCCACTCCCTCCCCTAATTTTTTGTCTTCTGCTCAGCATTGACATTCCACACTGGTCACCAAGGACTTGGCTGTGTTGTCCCAGATCCCCATCAGGTCACTCTGGGATCTTCTTCCTCTTGGTAAGAGATTTTGCTGTTAGAAATCACTCTGTAGCTGTCAAATGCAGCTGTCCCAAGGCTTGTTGCTGCCTCAGGTGTTCCTGCTTCTTGTCCATACCCCCCAGCAGCCCTTCTTATATGTTGGTTGCCATGGCCAAAGCCAGACATTGGAGAAAAACCAGAGGAGAGCAGAAGTGGAAAAAAAGAAAAAAAGGAAGACCTGTGGGAAAAATATCAAGCTGTGTGGTGCGGTTGACACACTGGAGGGAAGGGATGCCATCCAGAGGGACCTAGACAGGCTTGAGAGGTGGGCCCACGCAAACCTCATGAAGTTCAACAAGGCCAAGTGCGAGGTCCTACACCTAGGTCAGGGCAATCTCAAGCACAAATACAAGCTGGGCAGAGAATGGATTGAGAGCAGACCTACAGGGAAGAACTTGGGGGTGTTGGCGGATGAGAAGCTCAACATGAGCCAGTAATGTGCATTTGCAGCCCAGAAAGCCAACCACATCCCAGGGTGTATCAAAAGAAGCATGGCCAGCAGGCTGAGGGAGGTGATTCTGTCCCTCTACTCTGCTCTCATGAGACTCCACCTGGAGTACTGTGTCCAGGTCTGGAGCCCTCAGCACAAGAAGGACATGGATCTGTTGGAACAGGTCCAGATGAGGGCCATGAGCCTGGAGCACCTCTCCTATGAAGACAGACTGAGAGAGCTGGGGTTAGTCAGCCTGGATAAGGCTCCAGGGAGACCTTATAGGAGCCTTTCAGTACCTAAAGGGGGCCTACAGGAAAGATGGGGAGGGACTCTTGATCAGGGAGCGTAGGACAAGGGGTAATGTTTTTAAACTGAAATAGGGGAGATTTACATTAGGTATTAGGAAGGAATTCTTTACTGTGAGGGTGGTGAGACACTGGAACAGGTTGCCCAGAGAAGTTGTGGATGCCCCATCCCTGCAGGTGTTCACGGCCGGGCTGGATGGGGCTATGAGCAACCTGGTCTAGTGGGAGGTGTCCCTTCCCATGGCAGGGGGGTTGGAACTAGATGATCTTTAAGGTCCCTTCCAACTCTATGGTATGATTCTAAGTGTCGGTATGTAGATAGAAAGGGACTGGCTGCTGGCAGAGGGCATATCTGTCCCCAGAGCAGAGAAAAGTTGCTCCCCTCCATGTGGGTGCTTGTGCCTCCTCTTTCCCAATGGTGACGAGCAAACAAAGGGGTGGACAGTGGGGAAAGGGCAGGCAGCATGGCGGAGACCCATTAAAGGCGCGTGGATCAGCAGCTCCTCAGCACCCAGATCCCATCTCCCTACACTTGCCTGGGGACAAGGCATTGGTACAAATCCTTACACTTGATTGTCCTGGGACTGGATGGGGACAGTACATGCTGAAATTACCAGTCAAACACTGGTTAGAAAGTGTGGGGAAGGGCAGGATGGGAGAAGACACTGACACTGCAAGTCTACCCTAGCTGGGGGACACTAGATTTATACATACAGGAAATGCAACCTCATTGGAATATTAAAGAAAACCTTTTAATCCTTATAATTGATACACTTACTGGAATGCTATGCATACTTCCAAAACTATAACAGCGGACCAGAATTACAGCCTCAGAATTTTGCCTTAAAAAACACAAGTGAAACAGTAATGGATTTTTATCTTTATTTTTTCTTCTTTTTTTTTTTAAAGGAAAGTATTTTATTTTTGTGCCTCAACAGATGAAATTCATAACTTTGTTTCTGATAGACAATTGAAACATAGAAATCAATTACAACAATGTGCTTTCGAGCTTTTATTTCTTCTTTTAAGTAATTGACAATTCGGAAGGACACAGACAATAGGGCTGTAGCAGAACAGTGTTATAATTAAATTTGATTTCTATGAAAAACAATTACAATAGCTGTTGAAAATCCAGGAAGTGTTGATCTTTTGAACAGAACAGACTGCATTTTAAGAAAGTATTTGTTACGAAATGAGGTGCTTTGTAGCTTTCCTTTTTGAACAAGGAGAGAGGAGAATCCTTGTGTTAAGACAGGATCTCGAGGGAGCATTTTATCACACTAAGAAAATAATTTTCCCAGCAACAAGGACATCACTTATCCATCTTTCTGACTTTTCATTCTTACAGCATAAAAGCCCCTAGAGCAAAATACCTGTGGTTTCTTTAATGCATACCTTCCTCCTGTTTGCAGTGGTTTGGGTTTCTGCTTCAGCATGTTAAGCCATAAAGGACAAACTGATCTCTCATATGCCTTTTTGTGTGCAGTTCTCTAAGATGGCATATACATTCAGCAAGTACTCCTTCAGTTCTTATTGACTTCAACACACACCTTCCAGTGTCTTGAGCTGATGGTGGTCTTCAGTGGAAAAATGGACGTACACTGGTTTATCTCGTTCCCAAGGACCAGTTATTTTTAATCGTGCCAGATAGGCCCATACCTCAGAAATAATTTCCAGTCACTGCTGGATACGAGGCAGTAACTGGCCATTAACTATCAAATGTGCTTCAGTGACACTGACAACAAATTCTTCTGGCTTCAGTGCTAAAGCAGAAGCTGGGAATGGGGCAGTTCCAAGTGTTTGGCTCATGTATAAGGAAAACAGTTTTGATTAAAAGATGAAGATAAAGTTGGCCATGATTCAGTGTTGTGGCAAATGGAGTAAACAGTCTCAGGACAAATTCCCTATGATAAACATTGGCAGCAGAAATTTCAAAAGTGGATACTTGTTACTTTATCTATTAAAGAGTTGGAGAACCTGTGTGAATGCTAGCGTTCTTTCAATAAACTTTGATCAAAGAGTAGGGACCTATTTTTGGTAGTCTTGTAGAAGGACCAGATGCAAATGTTTTTGTAGTAGTAGTAGTAGTAGTAGTCTGAGTGCTTGGTGTGACATTTGACAACCTGACAATTGATGTGTAGTTTGCATTCATTTTGGCATCTCTCATCTATAATCAAAGGCAAAGCGACAAGCCTTCATAGATTCCTTGGGAGATGAATCATGTTTTTCAAGCATTGCAAACCCACTAATTAAATGAGGCATTAAGAGGTCCTTTCATGCAATATACCACTGAATTGCAAAAAAAGACAGAGTCTAGTTGGTGTGCATCTTTCATGACAATTTTCTTTCATATACTGCCACTCCTCTGCCAGAGCATCTGTTCTACAGCTGTTGGGAATGCTGACTACAGGGCAGACTACAGCTGTTACCATGATGCCATCATCTTCTGGAGCATTTTGGGCAGTAGGGGTTGTTTCTTAAAAAAAAGGTTTTCTTTTCTGATAACAATGCCTATTACAGCATACAAACCTACATACAAATTATCATTCCTCATGTAGGGATGTCCGAACCGTAACTCCTTGGCTTTATAATCCTCAGGGAAATGGCAGAATCTTCCTTTTGCAAGGTAAATATTGGTATTGTATTCTCCAGAGAGTTAGAGGCCCAGGGGTTTTGATTACAGCTCAGAAATCCTGAGTTCCAGCCTTTTAGTTGCATTAGCAAAATGTGACAGCCTGCCAAAGTCACGAAAGCCAACACAAGCTTCCGTAAGGCCCATTAAAATGCAAGTTTTTGTATCAGTCAGAGGGCTGTCTTGTCTCCAACCCCTTTGCATGGCATACCTGTTCTCTGTGTAAAAGCTAAGTATTATCTGCAATGCATTAGAACTGATGCACTGCACAGATGCACCAAAGGTTGGTAGCTTGTTAAGACGAGATGTTGTTTGGTTTCAGTGATAGTAATACTTTACACAATGGATGTAATTTATTAGTCTTTGTACATACAGTAAAGATCTCTCGTAGCAAAAGTAATAGATTAAATTTATCATCATTGTCTTCCTATAATAAAATAAGTGTGCTCTCCATCACTTGTGCTTTTGAGTTATACAAATAGCAAAGTTACTGGAAAATAGCTCAGAAAAATATAACTTCCACTTAGGGACTGATGAGGTAAATAAGATTTTCCAGCTGGTGATTGCAGCTTTAACTAGCTGAATGTATCCCCTAGCCACTAACTAATAAACCAATTCCTACAAACCCAAATAATTTAAAAGACAAGGTGCTAAGTACTGATGTAATATATTTTTTTTTATGCAAGTTTTACTTTCTTTTCTTCTCTGCTATCCAACCAATTTTACTAACTTCTTCCTATATTATGTTTCCCCTTGATTACTAAGGTTGAAACTTATCCTTCCAAGAACAGAGGCAAAATAAGAATTTCCATGGAGAATCTCCTATGTCTAGGAAAGAAGCAATTTATATCAAATCCCCCAGCCTGCTGCCAAGTCTGTAGACAGCAAGGACAGGTCCTTTGCAAGAACTCTGTGTTTCTTAATCCAATAGTTTCATATTTATTCATGATTTCCCAGCATGAATTACCAGCCTCTCCCCCTGTTGAATAAACGAAGATGAAATTCAAAAATGAATAAAGCCCTTTTTTTATAGCATGTCATCTACGGCTGTGTGTGGGAAGGTTTTATGAGGCAGAAAATTCACTGTGAGCATTCCCCCATGTAAGAATAACTCAGTCTCTGTGAATTGAGTTTATTAATTGGTAAATAGTATGATTTCCCATTTCCCACTATCTTTTCTAAATACAAAAATGTTAAACCCACGTATTTCTTAAAATATACTTTGGATACCAAGATTTGTTTATTTAAAGGTTCCTGTGATATCCAATATAAGGTTACTAACTGTGAGGCAAATCTTCTATAGTGGATCTGTAAATGTATAAATATTCTCAAAAAATTATGAAAGCGACTGTGCTCTAGAAAATTTTTGATGCTTTTTATAAGCTGAAGTGGTGTTTGTCTGTTAAGAGTTATCTAAAGATATTACAAGTTTTTATGAGAAGAGTAGCTCTGGGGAGTAAAATTTTTTTCTGTTTAGTCCCTGGCCTTAATGTGGCTTATTTTAATGAATATATCAGTGACTGCCTGAAGTGATAGTGTTTTTCTCTATCTGGTTATTGTTGAGAAAACTAGTAGCTTGTTCTACTGTATGAACTGGAAATTGCACATCAGATCCTGTGATATAGGAACAGGTTCCACCTCGAGATAATGTCAGGTAGTCCAAAAAGGTAACTTGAATTGCATAACAGAAATTTAAAGCTTAGGTAGAGCAACCTTTTAAGGAAACTCAATGTTCATTTCAAACTCGATGTTCTCAATGCAGTGGTAGGAGCAATGGCTCTTTTTTCATGTCATACTGAAGGCAGTACTGCAGTATACTGCAGTACACTGCAGACCATCAGATTACCAAATTAAAGGAAAATAAAAGAACATAAAAATATGGCATATTCTTAACATAATCTATAGTTAAGTTTAGCCCACAGATTCATTGCATTTGACGTTCTGCTGCAGAGGAACGTATAGTGGTGCAAGTCAGCCAAAACCTTTTGGAGGTGTGAAATGCAAACACAGAAGGAAAAGACAGACTTCAGGAGGCACAGGAGAGCTCAGATTCAGTCCCTGTCTGTCTCTGCTCACAGCAATCCAGCAGAATTTCAACCTGCTTCTTCCTTTCCTGAGGTAGCAATAGCAACTTTGTTTTCCTCTTCTGGTGAATAGGGCCCTGGTTTAGAGGATAATGGGTTCATGGCTGATAAATCTTATTTCAGATGATCCCAGAAAGAAAAATTCTCTGTTGGCAAAAGTATCTAGCTGTGGGAGAATGGGAATAGCAATAGTTTAGGTTATGGCCTGTGTCCTTCTTCAAAGCTGATCTCTGTCATAGATTCAGTGGGTCATGGCAAGCCTCAGGGGTTTGGAATAGCTTTCAAGCTCAACAGAATCCACTTTCCACCACTTAAGTTTTCTGGTGCAGTTAACAGAGGAGTCTGAATACTGGTGATTTCCTTTAGAAACCATGTTTCAGATGCAAATCATCAGTATTCGTTGCCTTCCAAGTGACACACAGCTGGTGAAATCTCTCTTTCTGCTGTGCTCTCCATGGTGGTGGTAAGTGGAAAGCTTTTTCCTTCCAACATTATCCATATTGGTATCCCCACCAATTACCTGTACACACTGTGCAAGTGAAAGTGAGGGAACAGGCTGATGGACACTTTGCATGGAGAATAAATCCCAAAACACATCTGAATGTGACCTGGGTTTTTCTCTGTGTCTAAGGGCTCCATGCAATCAAGCAGGAGTGAAAGTGAGTGGATGAAAAACACCTGCTAGAGTCTTCTCTCTCTGACTGTAATATTCTCAGTTCAAGGGTGGTGGATCTGAGCAGATTACCTGTTGTGAAGACTTGGCACTGAGAACCTCGGGTCTGTATTTTTCTCATTTTGGTTTAGTCCACTACCCCTTGAAAAAAAAGCTACAATAGGGAAAGCAATGTAAATTTTCTTCACTTTTCCCAGGAAATTTTGCCACTCCATGGAATTATTTATTTGGGTTTCATTTTGGATAAGTATGATACACATCATGACATAAGCCCTAAATTAACTTTTAAAATGACATTCAGGACAACTGTCTTGACAAACAAAGCTTTTTTTTTTTTGCCTTTTTTTTTTTTTTTCCATTATATTAGCATATTTTGCTCAAACATGAAGCGAACTTATAGACAAACCCGACTTGTCATGTGCTTCATGGACCATAACAGCAAGGCCGTTTCATTTCCCATCCATACTTATGATCATATATAGTAAAATAAATTACAACACATTTTTTCTGGTTAACCTTGTCACCTTTTAAAAACAATATACATTTAATACTTGAAGTAAGAAAAGAACAAAACAAATATAATTCTTTTTTTTTTGCACACACAAACATATACATATGAACTACATGTGCTTGCAAATAGATTTCAGTAAGTGTGATGATAATTTAATATATATGCACTATGGCATTCCCTCCCCAAACAATAAGAGACTTGCTATCATATGTACTTGCCCAGAAGCCAACTTCCTACTATATGGCTGTAAGCTCACCAGATCAGGGTTGTCATTTACTTCCTACTTATACTGTGCCCAGTGTAATGAAGAGAAAATGTCATTTTCTTTTAGGTATCAAAATGACATAAATGAATTCTTTAAGAAGTAATAATATTTTGTTTTCTGAAAGATTAAAATTACTAACGTGTACAAGTTGAAAACCATCTTCACACCTGCCTTGAAATTTCAAGCCATTGTGCTTGGCTTATGTGTGAGGAGATAATGTTGTTGACTTACAAATACCACACACAGAAACAGGCAGACATCTTTAAGGTTTTTCTTTTCTTTTGCCTTTTGTTCTTTTCTTCTAGAATCTACGTTTTCATGTACTCCATCTCAGTTAGCAGTGGTAAATATTAAAGCAATCCAGAATAGAAGGTATGCCACAAGGTGAGAAATAATTAAAACATAAGCTCTGCTTGTTTTCCACTATAGCCCACTTAGTAGAAAGCAAAAAACCTAGATTCCTTTATCAAATCTCTAGTGTAACCAAGGAGTAACAGAATAGTGTCAAGAGGGTTTATCCTGATTTGTATTGCCTGACTAGAGTAGAAAATCTGTTTTCAGTCTCTTGCTTCAACATGTCTGCTTTATGACAATTATGGTACCAGTTTGAATAAATACAAATAATCAAATTATGAGGTGAAATTCTGCTCTATTGTACTTTTCTATGAACTATTTGAATATGAAGAATAAAGTATCCTTAAATTTAAGTTGAAATAATATGGAACATTCTCTTGACTATGCCAGCACTTTCCTTATTCTGCTGAGGCTATAAATACAGGGTTTTATTTCCAGCTGGCCTCATATCCAACCACCTGGTTCTAGTGGAAAAAAAAAAAAAAAAAAAAAGACTCAGACTTCTTTAACCTGCATAGTACTTTTGGCATGTAGTTATCTCAGTAGCAAGAAGTTCACAGAAGTTGTTTTATTTCATGTGCAGGAGGAGGTTTACTCAAACTTCTTCCTTTTTTATTTTACTTATTGGCTTGAAGAAGGTTTAAGATCCTGCTTTGAGATCTAGATTCCAAAAGCCATGTGAACATGCAGTGAAAGTAAACCAAAACTGGAGATCTTCATTTGGCATCACAGCCATTTGAAACTTAGAAGGGAAGAAGACAGAGCCAGGAGGCAGGCAAAGGGAGCGTGTATCACTGAACAAACTGGCTGTGATTCCTCTAAGCTGGCAAGGAAAATTGAGTTTGTAATTCTTATTACAGGTGATAGGAAGCGGGCATCCAAATTGCTTAGCTAACTTGAAAAATCTCATTCATTGTTTCAGTGATTCTCCAGCAGTCAGGCCCTTTGCCTTTTCCAAAAATGTTCTTTTAACCTCTGCAGGCACAATTAACTTTTAAATTACTGGATGAAAGTTTTTTAGTTCTTCTTTCCTAGTTCTTTTTAGTACAAAGAGCAATCACCTAGGATACTGAAATGAGGTCAGAAAGCACGTATCTAGTGTTTTCCCACATGCTGTCTTATAGCTGTTGCTGCAGCAGACTGCAGTTTCTAAGATGCTGCTGCTGCTCTGCTTCTTTTATTTGAAAAGACCAGAGTTACAGTTCAGGCAGGAGGGACAGCTTGGCCATGTGCTCCTTTCCCTGCTACTCCATGTCAGGCCACGTTGTGAGCTGAGAGGATGGGAGTGGACAGAGAAGTCACCATGCTGGCCCCAGGTAGACTAGGATCATGCAGGGGGAAAAGAAAATTAGCAAACTGGACAGAATAGCCTTCCCCTTCCTCACTTCTTTCTGGATGTTTCACTCCTGGGGATGGAGCAGAACAGGCTGTAGCTTATTTACACAAATGTTGCCCTCTCTGAAGAAGAATGAGTAAGGATTGTTTTATTACTGGCTAATGGACCCTTTTTTCACAGGATGCAGTAGCGGATGAGGCAAAATAACTATATGACTACAGTTTCCCGGCTGACTTTGCTGGAAGCTGCTGTTGTCCTTGGGCAGCCAGAAGCTGCTTACTCTAATGGATTTTCAGCCAATGCTTTGTCTTTTTATGGGTTAAATGTGGAATTCTGGCATTCACGCATCTTGAAAGTTTTTCAGGAAAAGTTCAATATGTGAAACAGATATCTAGGCATGGTGTTGGAAAAGTCTATTTCTACCTGTCTTTGATGTGATTCAGTTGCAACATGGCCTACATTTTCTGCACCTCTGCGCCAGTTTTTTCTTCTATCACAAGGTTTAGATAAGACTTTCCATTAAATATTAATGCTGGCTTCTTACTGTGTCTCATATGCCTCAAAATTTGTGGTGTTGAAGGTGTAAGGTATCTTGCTTTCTTGATTTTCTTTATTGTGGGATAATTGTTACCGTCATGGGTGATGCAATACCATGACATAAGAAATAAGGAAAAAAAGATAGCTACCATTCACATAAACAAAACCTTGAATGGCAGTGTGACAATGATAACTTAATTAAAAAAAAAAGTTTAGTTAAAAAAAGTACCTAGTGGCATCAGTTTGTATTGCAGGGGCTGAGAGTCTCCTGGCTGATTTCAATTGTGTCTGGAGCTGTTGACCCTGTTGGCACTGAGAGACTCTGTGAATGGTGAGGGAGGGGGGAACAGAGGGTAAAAGCAGTCTCCCAATCTGAATTTAACCAAGCTGGTGTTGTGGATGAAGCCTTTCTCAAAAGAATGGTGCCAAGTTAATAAGAAAGGAAGAAGGGGGGGTCAGGGGTGGGAAGGAGAATCACCTCAAAACCTAAAAATAAGGTTGAGATGGGGCACTACTTAGTCTTATATCTGTCCTTATATCATTACAAATGCTTTTCTTAATAAATTGCTGCAGCGCTCTCTTTAACTCACTCGTGGGAAGTCTGAGCACTTGTACATCCATCCGTTATGAAAGAGGAGTACTGTTCTGTGGATGTGGACTTCAAAATGTGTTTGTAGGAGGCTTAGAACTGGGAATTATGGGAATTAGTAACAAGAATACTGTGATACCTGCTTTCTCAAGTCGCTCTTCTGGTTTTGACATTTTTGGTTTTCTGCTTTTCTGCAGAACTATTGGTGCTCCTCAGAGTTTTTTTGCACTGACCACCAGGTAAGTTCAGGCTGGGCCTTGTTCCAGTGTTGGGGGGCAGCCAGTATACAAGTCAGAGGTAGGGGAAAAACTTTATTTCCCTCTTTTAGTGGCAGGTGTGCACTGTCCACCTGTTTCTGAATATATGATAGGGGAGCCATGTGGGCCAGATGCCTCCTCACAGTCCAGTTCTTTTTCTCCCCTGCAGTAAGATAAACTGTGGTGTCTCCTTGATCTCTAGCAGTGATGGAGAAGTGAATCCTTCAAGACCCAGGGCAGGCATGCAGACACTCTGTTCTTAAAAGAATTGCCAAGAAGGTGCATATCTAGGTATGACCTTGACACTATATTCATTGTCTACCCAAAATGGTCACTGTGAGCATGTGTCCCACAAATACATATAAAGAAGATTATGTGGAGCAAGATAAAAGCTTGTCTCTGAGTTTTGCTGTCCTCACTTATGTTAAGAGATGCCATATGCCTTGTCAAGTCTATGGTGAAATAAGTAGGCTGCAAAAAGTAGAACGCTGTTAGAGGCAGGGAGTGAACACTGGTTCTTAAAAACTGAATACTGACTGAACTCAAGGCCATACACACAATGCTGACAGCTCTGCAAGGTGCGCTCAGCAAGAGCAAGCGGTGATTTTCATCACCAGCACACATTTCACATAGGTAACTAAGCACATTACACCTCAGAAATCCTTGCAGTGCACTAACAATGCAATCACTTTTTAGAGTCATTCTAAGGGAATAGGGGAATTCAGAAATTCATAATTAATCCTAAAAGCACATTTTTTCTAGGGCTTTTTTTTTAGATTTTTTTTTTTATTGTGTCATTTAGTATGAAGCAATCAGCTGCAACTGTCTAGAATTTAGGAGAATTTTTGCTTCTAACATTGATTTTAACACTTAACATGAAATGACTGCAGGGGTAATAGATTACTGGTTGAAAAAATGACAATTACAAGGGAAAGGCACATGCAAATGTCTTCAATGGGCAGTTCAGAAACACTTTGTTTTATCCCCATCTGTTTCTTTAACTGCCCACATTAAGGTACAGTAGAGTTTTGGACTTCAGTGCGGTGGTTATTATATCAGAAAAAACTAATTTCCCTGGTGATAGAATTTAGTCAGGGGTTATTCCATTTCATTAACATTCTACAAACTGTCAGAGAACAAAGAGGATTAGTCTCAAGCATCTTCATAAATCTCCAACTATCTAGTTCAGAGCATAAAAAAAAGGAAGCAAAAGAAAACACAACTCTAAACTTAAAATCAACTAAAGTGTGGAAAAATTATCAACTCTTGCATCCTCCTCAGTTTGGTGACCTAAAATGGAGCAACAATGCAACCAAAGATCAACTACTAAGAAAAGAGATTCTCAAAACTGCCTAGCCTTGGGTCCTACAGCTATGTTAGGGGTACACCTGGGGGGCACAGCTGGGTATTACAACTTTTTTGCACATTTCCCTCGATAAGAGTGGGAGATTTTTATCCTGCTTAGAAAATCTCTGCCAAAGAATGTGAATACTAATTTTAGAAGCACCTGCATCCCATTATAGGTCAGCCTGACTTTGGTTTCAAAGTGCTGAAATCTAATTTTAAGATTGGACACAGAATGTTCTGTCTTATAATATTTTAATATTCATTTTGGCTAAACATGTACATAGTCATAATTATCCTTACTTCTGGTTATGCCAATCATTTATATATTGTATTTGTTATCAATCACTTAGCAACAAACCTATGGCTCATAATTGCTGGAAAATTGAGAGGTGGCTGAACAACTCTGTACCTTCCCATTGCTGAGAATTTCAAAATAAGAAAAGTGGTGTCAACGATAAAGAATGAAGAATAAAGTTTCAGTTCTGAGCCTTCCGAGGATTTGTTTAGAGCTATAAAACAAAACCGGTTACTTATACTGAACTAACGTTCCACTTCTGTCTTCTCTCCATTAAAAAACTTCCTAAAACCTGGAAAAACTTGCCCCTCTTGCTCTAAGATACTGCCCCTGAAAGAAACATAACCACATAGTTATTAAAATGGCATCAAGAATAGCTAAGTAATCTGTTCTTGGAAATTAGCTTTGTGTTTATGTGTTATCTACAAATATACAAGATGAGAATGACAGTGGCTAGAGGTTCATTATATCTGGCAGTATGTTAGCCTTTTTGAGGCTACCATGTTTTAAACATTACCTTGGTATTATAATCCCCATACTATGCATGGACAACCATAGTTTACTTGGCATTGGAGAAGAGTTCATTCTTAGTAGCAGAGCTTTTGTATGTTTCAATTCACTCGTATAAGTAGTAAGATGACCATATTTCCCAAGGAGTATGCAGAATGCATTACATTATTTCTTTTTGCCCAGCACACAAGAACATTTTAACAGGAACTTTGAAATTAAAATCAGGGCTAACAAAACTAGCTTGCTCTCTTCAAGGTAGAACTCAACTCTATGCCAGCAATGTCTAGGGGTTGCCTTCCCTGGTGAGATCCAGGGCTATGTTACAGTAAACTGGTCCAGTGTGATATCACAGATATAAAAAATATTCCATTCTGTATCAAAACTAGGCACATGCCTTATATTTATATGAAGAGAAGATCAACAGAGCTGAGCGTTTTTGCTCTCAACTATTCATCTCTGGCCTTCTACATGAGGAGAAAAATATCTGATGTAATTTCTAATTGTTAACTACAAGAGTCTAATTTGGATTAGATGATAGTTAAAAGGAGGGTGACATCACACTTGGGTCAGTATTGGTGGATATCTAAAAGCACAACCTCTCATTTGTATTGCTTTAAAATGTACACAGTATAGATGTAGATTAAAAAAAACTACCAATTTTTTTGTGGTGTTGAACCAACTAGAAGGGATGATGCAAGGTTTTACCAAATGAGATCTATAGATACAAATTTCACTGTAGAGTATGTTTTAGACAAATGTGTCTTTTTCCTTAAGTATGTAAATCCTACACTGTAGGCTTTTTTTTTTTTCTTTTTCTTTTTGTAGTGGTAGAAAATGTTGAACAATTGTCCATGAGCATGAGCCAGCGGTTCATTGCTGATATCCCCAGAATGCCAATATTTGCAATGCAAACAGTTAGTACAATTTACCAGTTCTATGAAAGGCCCTGACATATCTGCCTCAAGGTCTGGAGGCTCTGCTGTATAACCACAAATAGTCTTTCCATTTTCATGTAACCTTTTGATACAGTGACAGCTGCATTAAGCTGCTTCTGCCTAGCAATTCCACATGCCAGGCTGGTTTAATTGGTTTTAATGCCACAGAAAAAGCACTGCTAGCAGAATACCATCAAATCATTTTCATATTGAACCTTCGTGGTCCAGCAACCTCCCCTTCAACCACAGCACCATTGTTTTTGCGAGGGACATATTCAAGGTCAATGCTGGTTTTGTGTTTGCCTTTCCCTCGGCTCCACACAAAAAGAAGGAGGAAACAAAATAAAACCACTCCAAGGAATGTGAAACAGCCCATAGCTGTGGACACCAGTATTGTCTTAAGGTCCAGAGAGAAGGTGTTCGCATTAGTTCCATTGGAACTTGTGTCGTTGGAGTCTGTCATATACATAGGGGTCCTGTTGGCGTAAAGGAAACGGTCTGAAGTAAACCCCTTTACCGTAAGCGAGGCCGAATAAGTGTCGTTCCCAGCTGCATTACTTGCAATACAAACATAAATCCCAGTGTCCTGGTCTTGGGCAAATCGGATCTCCAGGGTGCCATCTCCAAGCACAGTGGCCCTTCCATTTGATTTAGTTGTGATCAGCCTCCGACGCGGGGTAACCCAGGATATGGTAGGCTGCGGATCACCGTCAGCATTGCAGATCAACTGCACCGTCTGCCCTTCCTCCACTACCAGGTATTGCAACTTCTTGTCTTGTATCTTGGGCTTCTTACAGGTGAAGTAAAAGGAAAGAGCTGTGCTGTGAAAGTCTTTGAATGACCTCTCTTTGACACTGTCTGGACCAGCACACATTGGTGGCTGGCCTCCAAACTGCAAAGTGGGTTGCCTCTGTAAAATCCAAAGGAGACGGCAGTCACAGGCCAGAGGGTTGTTGTTAATACAGAGGACCTCAAGGCTTTTGGGGGAATGGAATACATTCTCTTCTAGGGTTTCTAGCAGGTTTTGGGACACATTAAGCACGCGTAAGAATCGGAGCCCTTGGAAAGCATGTGGTTCAATGGTACGTAGCTGGGCCCCCACCATGTGGAGTTCCTGCAGGCGCACTAAATCTGAAAGCATGCCTGCTTCAATGGTGCTGATAGGGTTGTAAGAGAGGTTTAGATGTGTCAGGTAAACCAGATGTTTAAAAGCAGAGTAAGGTACTGCAGACAGGTTGGTGTTGGTGATGGAGAGAGAAGTAAGGTTGAGACCATACAGACTGTTGGCAGGCAGCATGTCCAGGAGGGGCCAGGCATCTATCTCTAGGTCTTTCAGGCGAAACAGTCTTTTAAAGGCATACGCAGGCAAAGCATTTATGTTGAGCTGTTTCAGATGGAGACTGATGAGGTTGTGGAGGTGAGAAAGAGCTTCTGTTGGTACAGCTGTGAGGTTGCATCTCTCCAGGGTGAGCTGCTCCAGGCTAAGCAGTCCGCTAAAGGCCCTGTGTGATATATAAACCAAATCATTGTCCCCAACCTCCAGGGACTTTAGGTTATGCAGATCTTGGAACATGTAGTCCAGCAAAATGACAATCTTGTTTTCACTTATATCAAGTTTTGTTAAGTTTGACAACCCAGTGAACACCCCAAGGGGAACCAGCTTCAGACGATTTCCCTTCAGCCTCAGGGAGCGCAAGTTGAAGAGATTGTTAAAGGCTCCAGGCTCCACATTGGCAACTATATTGTCACTGAGGTCAATCTCCTCCAGCAAAGGGTACGATGTGAATTCCTCAGGGTTGACGCTCTTCAACCGGTTCTTGCTGAGGTCCAAGATTTTGGTCTCAATGGGAATGCCCTCTGGGATGGACATCAGACGCCTTCGGTGACAGCTGACGGACTTGTTCTGTGCCGAGCATTCACAGCGGGCCGGGCAGCCTATGGTGGGGCCCATGAAGACTAGCAGCACAGCCAGACCCAGGAATGGCTGCCAGCATGATACAGCTGTGTGACGCATGACTCCACTGATCCGGTCTAACCCTCCGTCACGGGCCTGTGGGGATAAGGATGGAAAAGAGGATAAGTTAAAGTCTTCAGCAAAAGGAGATCTCTGCCAATTTTACAGTACCATTTCAAAGCAGGCACATGTGTTTGCATTTGAAACAATACAATAAAGCCTATTGTGAATGGCAAAACCAATAAAAAAAGCAGATTTTCCTTCATTATCATTGGGTTTATCAAAGGATCTCTTTATCCAGCATTTCCCCTCCAGACTTCAGAGGAGACAAAACAACTTTTCTTACTGCAAACAGTAAAGGAGGTTAGGTTTTATTCTTTTCTTACTCTCATCAAGTCTCCTCAAGACAGTGCTATAAGTAATACAGAGATACACACCATACATTCTGCAAATAGAGCTAATCACGTTTGTGATAAGTTTACAGCATTGGGTCTCTGTGAGATAATATGAAACTAGGCTTTTGTCTTATTCATGTCAGTGTTTTAAGGCAAACCTTAATGATGCATTATCTTCAAGAAAAGGAGCTCCTTGACAGTGAAAAGATCCCTTTTAAAATTTATTGCATACATTACAGCTATAAATAGATGGAGCTTGTTCACTTACACACATACACAATGGCTCAGATGAGTAAGAAAGAACTGATGCATCTCTGATTAGAATTTGTATTAAGGACAAATTGATTCTTTGCTTTTACTGCACAGAGAGATTTTACATAATTTTTGGAACCAAAGACCTGAGAAGGGTCTACAGAACATATCTTTGTACTTCCAAGATATGTAAACCAGCTCTGAGGGAGACAAAAACAAGATAAGATGAGCAGTCTGTATTTAAGCAGCACAATGTCCAAAGAAGCACAACAAATTCTGTGGAAATCACAGTTAGTAAGAGATTTATTCATTCCTGCCTTCAGGTTAAAACTCAGGAAAGTAGAAGACAAGATAACCTCTATTAAATCAACTACCTGTCTCCAAAGGCTGTACTTTATAGGTTTAGTCACCAAAGGCAAGAGACTTTTTCAAGGGTTGCTACAAAACAAAGATACTCAATAACTCATTTCAAAAGCAGAAGAAAAAAAAAATAATAATGTTGGTGCGCATCAAAGGTAGGTGTGTATGATGAGACACATGCAGAGTAACATACACTGCAAGCAAGGACTATGGAAGGACTTTAATCCCTGTGGTACAGCCAACTCGATGATGCCAAGTGGTAGTATTGGGAGTTGGGCTTTGTAACAGTAATAAACCTGACAAGGTGCCTCAAACTTTGTGAGACCTTATTATTGGTTAATTTGGGTTTCATTTTAGTTGTACTTGTAAAATTATTCACATAGCTCCTGACTGTAACTTCCTCTCCGGTCCGGATAGATGACTATTGTCCAGCTGATACTACTCATAATGGCAAAATTACCCAATGGGCAGGCAGTCATTGCCTGACCTGTGTCTTTGGGCTTTGAGAGTCATGTGGCTAGTGCTTAAGAAATTTTCAACTTAAATTCGAGTCAAGTTTTGTTCATCTGTGCTCAGTCATGTGGATTGTATCATAAAAGAAATCCTCGCATACACAGAGAAGGATTCATAGATTTAAAAAAATACGGCATAACTAAATTTAAGATCCCATCAGACAGTTTTTTTTAGCAAATAAGCTGTCTGAAACACATAAAACCAGTATTGAGTAAACCTCAGACTGATGAAGAAGAAACTCCCACCAGTAACAGTGCTGCAACAACACTGTGCTCCCCTGGCAAACAGCTTGGGATGTGAAAACTCACCAAATCATCCTGCCTGAGAGAGGAGGGTTGCCTTCTCAGACTGTGGATGATCACAAGGGTGGGGATTCAACATGAAAGAAAAAGAGCAGATACTTGGATCTACTGATCTTATTGTATCATTAACAATCCTCAACAGAAACTGTGTGGTTTGGATTGTAAGCTTTAGCTTTATTGTAACAGGACTAAGTAGATAAACAGTCGTTATGCTTTGACTGTTAAAAACTTAATTGGGTGAACAAAAAATTCTCCTGGAGGTGCATATAAATTGTGCTCTTTGACCATAAATGAATGGTACATGTGTTACTCCTCTCATAACTCTGTGGAAGAATCTCACTCTTGACTAATGTGGCTGCTTCTTTCCACTCTGACACTTCTATACAGAGACAAATAATATGAGGCAAATTACACGCTGGTTTTGTGATGTAGTCTGGGGACTTGGACGAAGACTACTCTTTATTATACTACCTGTAAAAGCACATTTCAACTTTGTCCTAGAAGGACAACCTGCTGAGATTCATTTAGTTTCCCCCTTAAGTTGCAGTCTTGCAAGTAAGTATTACTAGTTATGTCCAACTGTGACAAAGGTTTTCAGAGATAAACTTCACTTCATTAGGCACTAAGTTAAAACTGGAAATGTATAGTGGTCTGTGAGTTAGGTGTTTGCAATGAGTTCAGATCAAAGGGGCTTTTTGGGTGCTCTGATCATTACTTTCAGAGCTCAGTCTGTGAGGTTAGCACTTTCATACTGATACTTCTAGCACATGGGGAATTAATTTCCTGCCTTATTCACCTAATGTATGAAGCACAAGGTAAACAGGTTCAGTGGAAGAGAGGCACCCCTGGTGTGTTTATTTTAGATAGCAAAAATATGAAATGCTTTTTGCAGGTATCCAAGCCACCTGGTAACTAGAACTTCTGAGAAGTATAAAGTAGAAGATGGGCAGTAAAAAAGATGATAAAAGGATTTTTTGACTGTGCCTGGAATAAAGAAAAGTAGTGTTAATACAGCACTTCAAACAGTAACAGTTGCCTTCCACAAGAGCATGTGCACACAGATGAAGGTGGATATGCATTTACCTGTAAGAGTGCGTGCATGTGTGTGTATGCGCTTGTGGGCAAGCAAGGTTCGGAACTGAGTTTTAAATTGGAGTAAATTACACATCAATAAGGAAAAATAATGAATTATATTAAATCATAAGTCAGAAAAACAAAGATCACATGGGTCAACAAGTACAGATTAGAAGATAACATAAATTAAATTAATTATTTCAATTTACATTGACTCAGATGATACTATTATGGTTCCTGCTAATCACAACTGTGACCACACCTTTAGCTTTGAACTGCTTTGTGCAAAAAAGACTTTATCTTTATTATGCAAGAATTGTTACCTTACCTCATTGTAAAAATAATGAACAAAAGGTAAAAATGTCTGGGAAAAGAAATAACCAGCAACTTAAATATTCCTGACTCTTTGCAGAACAAGGTGAACTTTGGGAGAAACTTACAGTGAACTTTGACCACCTACTGCTTATGGTCCAGTCCCAGACCAGAATTTAATGAATGCAAAGTGGTATTTTCAGGACAAGTCTGGTACGATCACTTGCAGGGCCTCCCTTGGGCCTTCAGTGCAAGAACATTTTGAAAGGATACATCTTCATCCCTAATTTATATTTTCTGTTACTTTGATCACTATTGCTTATTATTATATATCCACTAAACAACAATCCCTGTGTTTAAAAATCCTACTGAAATGATGCCATTAGAAGATATTTTTCACCCCAAGATGATTTCTTGCAGTGAAAAATTATTTTGTACATTTCTTTAGATTTGTGGGATGCTAATTAATTGGCAACTTTGTTGGCACTGTGCTGAACTCTCAGTGTCACTCTTCAACGTGACATCTTTCACTCCTGCTTAAACAACCAGGACCTACATGCTTTATCCTTTGCCAGTATAGGACTTCTTTCTGAACATCTGCAGGATTACCTCATTATCCTTTTTTGCATCCCTTTGTACAACTTTTCTTCACTGTGACACACGCAGGAAAGTAAAGTGCATGCATACAAGTATATGTATATACATACATGTAAGCTAAAAGTATAATCTTTTTGCTCTGTGATTGTACTATGCCTTGCACTGTGGAGTACTTCGCAAAATTATAGCTTGTTAGCAAAAAATTCTAATAAAATAAATAATTATGAACCAGAGGGTTTTATATGCTTGAATGCGAATGAGAACACGTAAAATTGTTTTCCCAACCTTCCTGGGGTATTTATCACACTTCAGTACACTCTGGGAAATGAAATTTATCAGGCAATTCCTTATTAAAAAAAAAAAAACAAAAAAACCTCACTGCCTCCTTTTTGTCTCTCTCTGGCTCTGTTTCTTAAGTCAGAAGTCAAGAGTCAAGTTACTATTGGCCGATACCCTTTTTCAACACAGGACCCCAATCAAAGTTCAGTTATGCAATTAAGAAAGCTCATTAAAGCTATTAGTTAATAGTTCTGTGTGATCTCATCCCAAACAGCCATCTCTACTGCTTTGAAATGCAAATCACTTTGCATAAAGTTCTGCAGCTTTGAATCTACCCGTAAATGCCTTACAAGAATGCGCATGTATCAGTACCCTGTAGCTTTTAAATTGAAGAAGTATAATAAAAAATAAATATAAAGCAACCAGGTGCTCCCTCAGAATACTGTGCAATTCTGAATATCATAGATAGGCCTGTATCAAGCCATGCAAATGTGCTATATATTGTATCATTTCTCCCTCTCTCTCAGGCTCATTTTGAAGCCTTTCTGGCTAAAAGCTAGAGTGCATTTGACCAGGTTCCTTTCCTTTTCCAAACTGTTGCTCCAGTACTGCATGGGACCAGGCCTTAGCCAGAAAAGATGAGAATCAGAAGATCTGTTTCTGTCATTAGCTGCATGTTTGATGCTCAGACTTGGCAGATTCAATCTCACCTTTCCCTCCCCTTCTCCCAGCCTTTAAAACAATTTAAAAAATCCAGTGGATCATATGAGAGATTATAAGTTTGCCTGATGTTGAAGTCATTTAATATTTTCTCTTCTAAGATTCCCTTTTCAAAAACATAACTGTATTAAATAAACTTTATAGGATGAACTGTTGCATGACAGGTATCTGGCTAGTACTGATTATTCACCTAAACACTACCAGCTAATCTTGAGAACCAGGTGAAGTCCCTATTTTAAAGGTGTTTTAAACTGTATCTGTTCTTCACATTGTTCAAGACATAAGGCATACAGATGTTTATTTTATGACCCTGTGCTCAGGGAAAGTAAATTGTTCTTCCTCTGTAACATTTTTTTCTTTCTCCTCTTGCTCGCTGAATTTTAGGATTCTTATATTTTGGAGCAGGCAACAGATACTGAGGAGTGTGAAGAGTCCTGTCTTTGCCATTTCTGTCAGCATCTGTCACATTTCAGCAAACAGTAAGCCACAACCTTTGCTCAAACCTTTGCAACACAACACCTTTGATCATGTGCTCAGTAGACAGTTACTGAATACGAGTGGCTAAATCTACTGCAGATTTTACCTGTGTGATGCAAACTTATGGCCAGCTCAGTGTGGCTTGGGAAGGTTTTTACTCATAACCTTATCTCTCAACTACCTATTGCAATTATTTTGGAAGAGCAGCTGATCTGGCTCTCCTGCACTCTCCTGTGGTGCTGAACCAGACCAGGTAAAGGAGGGTGAGGAGTCCTTGCTGCTGGACTGCACCAAGTTGGCAATGATGGGAAGTTTTGCCCAAGGGATGGATGTGAACAGGCTGCTAAGATGATGAATTGAGATGGTTTTAGGGACAGCCAAAGAGAAACATGAAAATATTAGTCATTTGGGAATGTTCTTACAATAAGACACAATGCGACAAGGAGGATGAATGAAATCCTGACTGTGCTATTTTCTGACAAGCCTGTGGAATCTTGACATTCCCACCATATGATCTTTCGATTTAACACCCAATGTGTAGCAAAGGCTTTGCCCCACCAGGTCTTGTGCCAGCATATTTTCTAAGCTTAGCGTATTGATCCCAAGCTCTATCACAGGCCAAGTCAACCCTGCCTATACACTCCTCAAAGGAGGATTTTTCTTTAAACGAGAGCATCTCAGAAATTATTCAAGTGAACTATGGTGTACTAACTTCCCTGTCTCTTTAGTCAAGCTTTTCTGGCTTATGCAGAGATTTTTTTTCTCCATCCCTTCATTGATCTCGTAAACATCTCAGTGTTTAAACGAACTGCAAAGCATTAAGTAGCTGTCAATCTGCATTTCAATAATGAATAGATTGGAAGAAAACTTGAATAGCAGCAGAAGCAACACCACCAACAACCAGTCTGCCAATTCACTGAATCAGAAACAAAGTTCTGATTCAATTATTCTGAAGTCCTGGGATCATTCTCTACTACTAAGTCATCAGGAAAAGCTTCACGGGCTAACACCAACTCAGAAACCGTAGTCGAGATGCATTTGTTTTCAGAAGACACAGTACTTGTTTCCAGTGGCACCATGGTTATACTTCTAAGACTAAGACCCGGAATGGTATCCCATTATAACGGACATGATACAGAAATGCAAAAAAAGAAAAAAACAAACAAACAAACAAAAACCCCTATCACCAGAGAAAACTTTCAACGGCTTATCCACTAGTATTATTGTAAGACTGGTTAAAATCTTTCTACTAGGTGCTATAAAAGTAGACAACAAGGTTTAGTTTTTACCCCTAATGCTTAAGTTATTCTTTGAATCAAAGTGAAAGAAGCAAGTGTGCCAAACAACAGAAGGTAAGAAAATCATAATGATACATTCATATGATTATACAAATTACTTGTGCAAGGCTTAGGTATCCATATCACCTGAAATCAAGCAAAGAGGTGAAGCCACCAGTACACCTTCTGTTTCTAACCCAATGTTTTTAAGATTGATTTGCCAATTTCTTGCAGTTGTCACAGAGAAAATGAATCTCAGGAAGAAATTTAAAGGAAAAGTTAATACACCTTAAGGATTATCTCACAGGAGACATTTCATGCATAAATAACAGGAAAAGAAAGTGGAGATATTTGCAAGAATTGTAGACAAAACAACATTCCCACTGACATTGTTGGCAAGTGGAAGGGAAAGAGGTTTACACAAAACTTATATGAATAATTATGTGAAGGGCTGAAAAAGAGGCTTGGAGGTAAAGTAAAATGCAGATTTTTTTGCGTCGTTTAATGATAAAGTCAACTATTTAGGGAAGGTAACACTACTATCATACTCATACAATTCACTACCTCATAAAAATTGCAAACATTTGCATAGAAACAGTTTTTGAAGAAGAATTCTTATTTGAATAAATTAGTGAAATACTGCGAATACCACGTCTTTTCTGTTGTCTATTTCTTCCAAATGTGGAAGCAAATTTTTGAAAGGTGAAGTTCTTCAAAATATCTTCTGCCAAGTTGTTCACTTATGTCTAGCAAATAGTATCCCTGTTTTACTGGTGAAAAATGATGTCACTAAGAGGTAAATATTTGGTGTCAAAGACAGGAGTAGCACAATTACCATGACTATAGATGTTTTGATAGACCTAAATGGGATAATGCAATAACAAAGAAAGATACAGACTAATGTCTCTGAAAACAGTGCAGCTTCTTGGTAGTTTGTACTACGTTTTGTCTGGACTGCTTAGTATTGGGAAGGGATCCAGCTGTTGTAGTGGAACTCCATACCTGGACTTGGTGATAAGTATCTCTGCAGGTGACGCCCATTGCGTGATGTGTGACTTAAAAAATGATGTGTATTATAAAATGCATAAAAAAGTGCACATTTTTATTAAATCACTTTAACCCTAACTGATACTAAGCAAAAATCCATCAAGTTCTGTTTCACTGAAGATTCTTGCAAGATTTTAATGTTCCAGATAGTGAGAATGACTTATGACAGGGGAAGAAAGGCGGAGTTGTTGTAGTACAGAAGGGGAAAACACATGACAAGTAAAGAGCTAAAGCTGTTACTCTTGGGGGAATGCAGCAGTCATAAGAGTAAAAATCTCTTGCAAGTTAGGATTCCTTATTTCAAAGAGGACCTTGTTGTGTTTCACAATGTAACTAGGCAGGTGAAGCTTGGAAAGATCTGCTGCTATGAACAGGACACTGAACAAGAGGATGTGTAAGTGTTAAATGCTATACTGGCTTTTCATATCTGTACTAATTAATGCAGTCTGAATAAATTAACTCAAAACTAAATCAGTAGGAAAGCTAACTGCATTGACTGCAAAAGTTAAGCCGTTCTACATTAAAAGATTATCTTTCTTCATCTTGAAAGCTAACTGTCTGGGCACGGCAGTAAAGATGACACCCGTGTTGCCTGGACAGTATCTCCTGTGTTGAAAAACAGGGATGGAATTCCCTCTGAAGTTTTAATTCTAACATCGAGATGCTTCTCATCTTCAATGAGTGAAGGTCTCTGTGATGGAAAGCTACTGGAAAAAAAAAAAGGAGGCTGCTTTAAATGTGGGCCAGTAGCAGACTTTTAAGGACTAGTACATTCAAGCATAATTGAATTGCACTTCAATAATCCATTTAGAAAGCCACAGTCAATCTGCACTGGATATAGGACATCATAAGAAAGGTTCTTGATATAACCTGTTATAAATGGATGTTTCCTTCAAATACCTGCATGTTAAAGAGGTGTCTCCATGGCTGCCAGAAAAAATGAGTTGTTTTGGTAACTTCCACCTTTTGTTAACAGAGACACTCAGTGCTAACTTTAACAACATATTTTGCAAGCTTCTGTCCATTAACATAATTTCATTTTTGTTAGATTTAACACCAAAAGATTTTCTTTATTATCTTATCCACACTCACATTAGGACAGCTAGGATACAGTGACCTGATCAGCTGCTGGGACAGGCAGACAGATCAATGTGCCATCTGTATAATGAAGGCAGGTGAGAACTTTTTCCCTAGCAGATATATGTAAATACTAAACCGGACAAAAGGGAGACCAAAACTGCATGGTACTCCACAGGTTATGGGTCTGGTAGAGTTATTTTTTAATGTTGACCACAATCCTGTGATTGCAGTTGCCAAGGAGGGTTTCAAACAATTTCAGTCTACTGAATTTGGTCTCTGCAATTTTTTTACATTTCAGCACAGAGCCTGGTGACAAATCATGGTATAGAGGCTAAAACGTGTGCACACAGAATGTGGCCAGGAAAGCTAAGAGATTACTCAATTAGTACTGGAAGCGCTGTTGTTGCTTCATAACAAAACCCAAAGTCTGTTTAGCCAAAAGGCCCTGAATACTTAAGACCCTGTACTTTTAAGACACATTTTTAGCTAAGTACATCTAAAAAATCAAATGCGTTTTACTTGAAAATAGCTAAAAAATTGAATTAAATGGGAAATCTGAAGAAATTGAAAACAAAATATTTTCCTTTGTGCTAAGACAAGAATCTCAAAAATATGTGGGTACAGCACACATGGTGATGGTGAGACAAGATGGTGAGATAAGACACACTTAGTGAAGCTGTAACACATGCCTAATTACAGTAGAATTTATCTGGCTAATACAAGGAAAAATTAAACCCATCAAGCATGTGTTTTTTTCCACCTTGATAGCCATGTTACAACTGTTCTACTTGTATCTTGCACCAAAATCCTACCAGTCAAAAAAAGGAGCATATTCACTGGGGACTGTCTTCATACTGTCATATGCAAGGCCTTCAGAGCACAGCATGGAAGCAAGCTGTTGAGCTATATGATGCTGTTGCTTGCAGGAGTACTCAGAGTCTGGAGAGACAGTACAGGAGCTACAGCATTACATTCAGTACATTAAAAATAAGCACAAGATAATAAACATATTTCTTAGTCCTTGTTAGGAGGCCCTCTGTTGAATTTGTTGAAAATGCAACACTGTTGAATTCAGAGTAGCTATCCTAGCAGAAAATTGTGTCCAGCAATCAGTGGTGGCACGTAGGAAAGAGGGGATGTATTTCAGCTCATTGGTCAACATTAATACGTTATAAAGGAAGAAGCTGCGTGATAGACCCAACTGTAGCCACTTAATGGCTCAGATAAGGAAGATACCCTGGGGACAGCTGTACAAAGCTACTGCACTTTGAATTAAAACAGAGTTGATCAAGAAAAAGAAAATAGTAAACCGCCCTGGGGGTTTCCTGTTTGCTAAAGGCATTCTTAAAATATATTTAGATTCAAAATCAGCCTGCAGAAGGGTCGAGGCAGGACATTCAGAAATAAGACCTGACATGTTGACAGGTGAACCAGACACGACCATTAATCTCTGCTTTAGTCATACCCATACTTCACAAGTGTTACTGCAGATATCTACTGGTATCAGCAAGAGCTGAACTAAGCCACCACGTTGAGACAAAGAGGAATAAAAACAGAAAGAATGCTGAAGACACAAAATAGTTGAAATTTTGTAGTCAGATTTTTTCAGCTGAGTCAGAGTCATAATCAAACCCTTCATTTGAACCCGGCCCCTTGCAGAGCTCCTGGTGTCTGAGCAGTGCTGTAGGTAGCTCCCAAGTGAAGCAGTCAGAAAGATGCCTACTCTTGTATGCTTCACAGACAAACTACTCTTTTTACACTTGAAATCCATTCTTCTGAGCATTTACTGTCACCCCTTTGTTTCAAATCTGTACCTACCTTTGCTAGAGTATCACTAGCAACTTTCCAAGAGCTTTCCAAACCATGAGAATGAAGATTCTTGCCTCATGACCTTTGTGTCTCGGTATTTATACACTTCTTTGGAAATAAGAGGGATTTCCTGAAAATCTGCACTTCATTCAATTAGTGTCAGACCTGATGAAGGCACTTTTTGTACAAGGTAGGGCCTCTGCTGCTTGAATTAGTATATATTTGGTAAATATTTTCTTTAATTATTAGCAAAAGACAAATAATAGTTTCACAATATCCCAAGCACACTTATTTTCCTGGTTAATTACAAAAGAGGGATTAAAAAACAAAGCTTTCCATATTGGTTTATTCATCTGCCCTACAGTTCTAGCCCTAGGTACAAGCATAATTGTGTATAGTTTTAAAAATAAGTGAGAAACAATTTTTCCTTTCTTTCTTTCTTTCTTTCTTTCTTTCTTTCTTTCTTTCTTTCTTTCTTTCTTTCTTTCTTTCTTTCTTTCTTTCTTTCTTTCTTTCTTTCTTTCTTTCTTTCTTTCTTTCTGTCTTTCTTTCTTTTTCTTTCTTTCTTCCTTCCTTCCTTTCTTCCTTCCTTTCTTCCTTTCTTTCTTCCTTTCTTTCTTCCTTTCTTTCTTCCTTTCTTTCTTTCTTTCTTTCTTCCTTTCTTTCTTCCTTTCTTTCTTTCTTTCTTTCTTTCTTTCTTTCTTTCTTTCTTTCTTTCTTTCTTTCTTTCTTTCTTTCTTTCTTTCTTTCTTCTTTCTTTCTTTCTTTCTTTCTTTCTTTCTTCCTTCCTTCCTTCCTTCCTTCCTTTCTTTCTTTCTTCCTTCCTTTCTTCCTTCCTTTCTTCCTTCCTTTCTTCCTTCCTTTCTTCCTTTCTTCCTTTCTTTCTTCCTTTCTTCCTTTCTTTCTTTCTTTCTTTCTTTCTTTCTTTCTTTCTTTCTTTCTTTCTTTCTTTCTTTCTTTCTTTCTTTCTTTCTTTCTGTCTTTCTTTCTTTTTTCTTTTCTTTCTTCCTTCCTTCCTTTCTTCCTTCCTTTCTTCCTTCCTTTCTTCCTTTCTTTCTTCCTTTCTTTCTTCCTTTCTTTCTTTCTTTCTTTCTTCCTTTCTTTCTTCCTTTCTTTCTTTCTTTCTTTCTTTCTTTCTTTCTTTCTTTCTTTCTTTTCTTTCTTTCTTTCTTTCTTTCTTTCTTTCTTTCTTTCTTTCTTTCTTTCTTTCTTCCTTCCTTCCTTCCTTCCTTCCTTCCTTCCTTCCTTCCTTCCTTCCTTTCTTTCTTTCTTCCTTCCTTTCTTCCTTCCTTTCTTCCTTCCTTTCTTCCTTCCTTTCTTCCTTTCTTCCTTTCTTTCTTCCTTTCTTCCTTTCTTCCTTTCTTTCTTTCTTTCTTTCTTTCTTTCTTTCTTTCTTTCTTTCTTTCTTTCTTTCTTTCTTTCTTTCTTTCTTTCTTTCTTTCTTTCTTTCTTTCTTTCTTTCTTTCTTTCTTTCTTTCTTTCTTTCTTTCTTTCTTTCTTTCTTTCTTTCTTTCTTTGTCTCTGTTTCCATGGGAAGGCAGTCTGTGTCTGCATACTCCTGCTGCTTCCTAGAGAAATTGGCGTATCACACTTGCAGTGGGTGGTGCTCTGTCCTGCAGTTGTTCCTGATCTATATGTGATTTCCAGAGACTGGTGCCTGGCAGGCGACACTTGGGTCCTGACATCAGTGAGTGGGTGCAAAGCTACAAGCACCATAACTGATGCATCACCCAGTTTCTTTTGCACCCTTTATGAGCTCATTGTCACAGTTTAACCCCAGCTGGCAACTAGAACCACGCAGCCACTTGCTCACCTGTCCTCCTCTTCTCCTCCCCCTTGAAGTGTGGGAAGAAGAGGGAAAAAAAAAAGAGGGGAAAGGGAGAAAAAAACCCTCATGGGCTGAGATTAAGATAGTTTAATAGAAACAATAACAGAAAAGGAAAAATAACAATAATAATAATGACACGGGTCACTCTCACCACCCAGTGAATTGCCACCATCCAGAACAGTGATCATGGATCCTGACTAACCCTCATTTATATACTGACCATGACACCTATGGTATGAAATATTTCCTTGGCCATTCCATTGTTCTGTCTTTGCTTCCATGGGAAGCTGAAAAAAGTCCTTGAATACTGTATACATCACTTAGCCTTAATTACAACCAATAGGTATTATTGACATTCCTTTCACAGCAATCACCAGAAAGAAAATTAACTCTTTACCAGCTGAAACCAGGACATTCTTCCACTGACTTAGTCTATCTATTGGGAGACCCGCAATAGCTCTTCATAGTGCTGCTTTACTGTCCCTCTACGAGTTGAGTAGTAAACCTAAATTACACTCAAATCACATTTACAGTAGTTTTCTTCCTGGTTTAGATCTACAGACTTCAGCTCAGAGATGGAGATTTACCTTACAGGGTAGTTTCTCACTCTACAGCTGAACAGTACAACTCAGAAGTGTTTTTCTCTCAAAAAATATTTAAACTTTTGTTGAAAAACTGTTTTCCAATAAATTATTCTTTCCCCTTAAGACATTTTCTACAACAATTGTATTTCATTAAAAACATAATATTCTATGAAGAAACAGTTTCAGTGGATAATTTTCAATCAGTTCTGTGTTCATGCATACTAGCATGCACAAAAATGCACATATGCTTAGAAGTCTTTAAAGGAGAGAACAGTTTATACCATCACAATGATACTCTCCGAGAATAACATACTTGTCCTTGTCCTAAATAAAATTAATGCTGAAATATCTTTCTGTTGTCAGAGCACTTTCAGATGTCCTAATTGAAAATATAAAATAAAAAATCAATGCTTGAGTCTCCATGGATAAATCTATCCATAATGATGTCTCAGTTTTCTTCCTAATTAAAAGTTCATTAATATCAAAGACAATTGTAAGAAACCCAGATGAGACTGTATCATTTGTGATCTTAAGACTGAAGGCACCCATGTTATCAACTGAAGTTCACTTTTTCAAAAGCTACTGTAAGCACTGTGTAAAAATTTTATCCTACAGAAAGAACTGAAATACCTCTTGATGAAGGCTGTATGTAATATTTCACTCTTTCAGTTAGTTTGTAGCTCCAAAATGTCACTTAGGCCAAACAGTAGCTGGAAAAATTGAAGAAAAGAGGACAACCAAAGGAGGGTAATTGGTTCACTCCCAAAAGCATTACATATTTTCAGTATTACTGGACATGGGATCCATGAGGGGGATGCAAACAAGGAGGATGCATGAACAGGCAGGATACCATTGGAACTGTGTACAGGACATCTTCCTGCATTTCCTCCAGCAGAAGATATCTTGTATATCTTTGTCACTTCAGAGCATATACTACAATAAATGCAAAATCTCTGTAATGAGTGAGAAAAAAATAAAAGAGGCATTCATTTTATTTGTACCCTGAGGGAAAGATTATGCCTTCTGAATCTGGAGGTGAGAGAATATCCACAAAAGAAAGGATGGTGGCAGTTTCCCTCTGTTTTGAACTATGTGACATGACTTTCTACAAACTCCTTGCCAGTAAGCTATAATTAATTTGATTTGGAAAATTCACTGCAGTCTTAAGCTTTATTGCTCATCCCAACAACAAACATTCCTAGAATAATCTAGAATTCAAGAATGATCATAAGAACAGTGTTTATTTGCATGTGTACATATAAGGATGACATCAGTTATTTGGCAATTGAAATTTTCTTTTCAGGCAGTTCCCGAACTAGGGCTAATTACTATGATCATGCTTTCAGTCATAGAATCACAGAATATCTCAAGTTGGAAGGGACACATAGGATCATCAAGTCCAACTCCCTGCTCCTTGCAGGACTACCTAAAACTAAACCATATGATCAAAAATGTTGACCAGTTGCTCCTTGAACTCTGACAGACTTGGTGCTATGACCACTTCCCCGGGGAGCCTGTTCCAGTGACCAACCACCCTCCCAGTGAAGAACCTTTTCCTAATGTCCAATCTGAACTCTCCCTGATGCAGCTTCATTCCATTCCCTCATGTGCTAACCCTGGTCACCAGAGAGAGGAGATCAGCATCTCCTCCTCTGCTGCCCACCTTGAGGAAGTTGTAGACTGTGATGCGGTCACCCCTCAGCTTTCTCTTCTCCAAGCTGAACAAACCAAGTGACCTCAACTGCTCCTCCTAAGTCTTGCCCTTGAGATCTTTCACCAACTTGATCACCCTCCTCTGGACACACTCTTAATAACTTGTTGTCCTTCTTATATTGAGGGGACCAAAACTGTACAGGACTCAAGGTGGGGCAGCACCAGTGCAGTGCTGAGTGGGACAATCACCTCCCTTGCCCCGGCTAGCTCTGCTGTGCTTGATGCACCCCAGGACACACTTGACTCTTTGGCTCCCAGGGCACACTGTTGACTCATATTCAACTTGCCATCAACCCAAACCCCCAGATCTCTTTCCACAGGGCTGTTCTTCAGCCTCTCATCCCCCAATTTGTATGTATAACTAGGATTTCCCCACACCAGGTGCAGAATCCAGCACTTGCTCTTGTTAAATTTCATACGGTTGGTGATTCCACGTCTCTATAGTCTATCCAGATCTCTACGTAAGGCTTCTCAACCCTCGAGGGAGTGCACAGCTCCTCCTAGTTTAATATCATCAGAAAACTCACTTAAGGTACATTTGATTCCTGCATCCAGATCATTTATAAAAACACTAAAGGTCCTAAAATTGAGCACTGGGGAACCCCACTGATGGCTGGTCACCAGTCTGATGTAATCCCATTTACTGTAACTCTTTGATCTCGACCCAGCAGCCAATTGCTCACCTAACATGTTATGGGCTTGTCTAGCTGCGTGCTGGAAATTCTGTCCAGAAGGACACTGTGTGATACAGTGCCAAAAATTTTGCTAAGTTACAAAACCCCTACATCTACTGGTTTCTTCATTCAAGCACTCTAAGACCGAGCTCAGTAAATCTGGCATGGGGATTCTGGCATGGGGGCTGACCTGCTGGAGAGCAGCTCTGTGGAAAGAGATCTGGGAGTCCTGGTGGACAACGGGATGACCATAAGCCAGCAACGCGCCCTTATGGCCAAGAAGACCAATGGCATCCTGGGGTGCATCAAGAAGAGCGTGGCCAGCAGGTCGAGGGAGGTCATCCTCCCCCTCTACTCTTCCCTGGTGAGGCCGCATCTGGAGTACTGTGTCCAGTTGTGGGCTCCCCAGTTCAAGAAGGACAGGGAACTGCTGGAAAGGGTACAGCAAAGAGCTAGAAGATGATTAGGGGACTGGAACACCTCTCTTATGAAGAAAGGCTGAGGGACTTGGGTCTTTTCAGTCTGGAAAAAAGACACTTATAAATACTTAAAGGATGGGTGTCGGGAGGATGGGACCAGGCTCTTTTCAGTGGTGGCCAGCAACAGGACAAGAGGTAATGGGCACAAACTTGAGCATAGGAAGTTCCACCTAAACATGAGAAGGAACTTCTTTATTTTGAGGGTGGCAGAACCCTGGAACAGGCTGCCCAGAGAGGTGGTGGAGTCTCTGTCTCTGGAGACATTCAAAACCCGCCTGGATGCGTTCCTGTCCAGCCTGCTCTAGGTGACCCTGCTCTGTCAGGAGGGTTGGACTAGATGATCTCCGAAAGTGCCTTCCAATCCTACAATTCTGTCATTCTGTGAAATAAAAAACTTTTTTTTCCCCTGGAATTTTATTTAATTTACTTTGTTCAGGGAAATCAGCTACAGGTCAGAGCCACACGTGTCTGTTTCAAATGAGAGGTCTACACAGCAAAAATATACTTAGGTATCTAAAGATGTCATTGGGTAGCTTTAGATATTTTGTGGGCTTTGTCTTAGCTGATCAAAATTAATCTCAGTGAAGCTGCACAAGGTACTCAGATAAGACTTTATCCTTGAAATGCACACACTAAGGTGGAGATTTCCACTGCTCAAACAGATTGAATTCCATTGATCAGCAGTGTAGAGAAACTTTGCTGCACATTGCCATAAATGCCACTGGAATTACTACTAGTTAACTTTCCATATGGTATGAAATTGCCAGATGTGCAACTATTCATGGCTCAGGAGTTGGTAAGTGGGATGACTAACAAAGACAGACAATAAAACCCGTAAAAACAACAGTTTCATTCATAGAGATCCACTGCAAAAGGGTTACCTGTGCCAGTATTTTTTTTGCATATACCATATTAGTATTCATGACTTGTAACTGTTCAGATGTGCAATGTAAGGAGAAGCCATAAGCCTCAGAAGAATATTTTGACTGTGCCCAAACTCAGAGTTCTCAAAAAATTATCTAGATCCATGACTTGTTATTGGTGTTCAGGGTCTCACACAACAATATCATTCAAGATAATATACTGTCTGTTTCACACAGTTTCATCTCAGCCAAATTCCCCTTTTGTGTTTAAGAATGCAGAAGAATGACACTCAAAAAGGAACAATGGGGCTGTGCACATTCCTCCAGTACATCATTTTTTTTGTTGGGTGGCCAGATTTTATTTCAATGTCTTTTACACAATTCACAGCCCAGCAAATCCTCTGTAAAGCAGTAATCCTTGTTCTTGTGTATGACAGAAATACAAAACCAGGTCCCTTTCTTACACGTGATAATTTTTTTCAAAGCTTTCTATTCTTTTCCATTTGATTTCCTGATTCTGCATCCAACTGTATCAAAAACATTGCAATAATGTGGCTCAGCAATTTCACTAGCTTCTTAAATGAAAGCAGGGGAGGAAAAAAATTTAGCAATGACCAGTCACATGTTTTTTACCAAAGCAGCTGGTATGGGAATAAAAATGTTGGAAATAAACACCTGGTAGACTCTCAAGACAGGCTCTCTTTCTCTCTCTGAGTACTCTTCTCTGAGAAAGGAAAGGGGAAGGAGCAATGACTATTTTTTGCCTTATTGCATATAATTATAGATGCACAGAACTGAGTTATAAATTTAAAGGAAATCAATACAACACCCCGGCAGATTATATGAAACTGTGAAAGGTGTTCAGTGTTTCCGCAATATTGTATTTGCTGGCTAAGAAAAATAAAAATGATTTGCTGTTTTTCTCTTTTCCTAAGGTTATCATAACTTCTTGCTTATAAGCAGTTGTATACCATAATTGAATAAGAGTAATATAGCAATCACCCAAACCTCCATTTTCAGTCTCTTTGAAATCAGAACACAACGACAGCCACTGTTGAGTGGCTGTGGTTAGTAAAGTAACACTTCATTAGTGAATATTAAAGGACAACCAGTTCAGTCCTATCACAAAAAATTCTAGGTATTCTTCCCATATACAACTGCCTCAGCTCAGCTCAACACTTTTCAGGAAGCAGAAATACAGAATACAGAAATGCTCATAGGTTATTCTTTTTCCTGTATATTTAGTCTATTCAGGATATAAAGCAGCGCTGCATCAACCTATTCAGGTCTCTCACCAAGCAGTGATATTAGACATTACATTCAGACCCTTCTTTTTCTGTGACTATATGCCTTACAATCCATGACAGAAGAACTGGATACTTCAGCTTAAGACTGAAGACATGGAGGATTTGCTGAAAGGACATCCCCCACCTCCTAGGCACACCCCTGATAAAAACTGCTATTTCATGGACAAGATATTTTTTTCCTCTTAAGGTTTTGGTATCGGACCTAACATTAATCATAACATTATAGTTTTACTATGATTGATTTGAATGCTGAACCCAAATTTACAGCACTGTCGAACCAAGCTTCCATGGGTAACATCAGTAAACGTCTATTTACTAAACCACCCTCTGTCAGGATGTGAGGACGTATCTCTGGTACCTTGTGTTACTTGAAAAAGTGCCTGCCCAAAGAACTGGTGAAAGTCTGATGCTTCAAAAGATGTTTCAACAGAGCGGTGGGAACTGTCCTGTTCTCTGGTGGACACGTGTGCCCTTTTGTTCTTCCTTCTTCTTGGAGACGGCTCAGAGTGTGGGAGTTTGGGCTGAAATGCATGAAGTCGTGGAAGTGAACTTGTGGGTGGCACTGACAACCCTTGAGACCCCTGTGCCTCTTTGCAGGCAGACACTTGAAACCTGGGTGTGGTTTTCATGCAAGAGTGGATATAAGACCCCCTTCTGGTGTGCTCAAGTCTGCATGGACATGTTGTCGGATGGCAATCCTGCTGATGAAAACAGGCATGGCTTGCGAAAATGACATTGCAGGTTTTGAACAGTTGAGTGTTTGATCTAACAGACTAACTTCACTTCCAGCTAAATCTTCTACTAGTTAAGAGGATGAAAAGGACCTTGTTCCCACTGCAGTCAAAGCAGCTTGCCAGTGGTATCACTGGAAGCAGAAATGCTGTGAACCAAATTCCAATTAATTTCCTCAAGCAAGTAATCTTGCCAATGGCTGTGCACTTGTGTGCAGTCAGGCACATGCTAAGTAATAGTAAGATTTTACTCACTGTAAAGCTTTCCCTAAGCTTGTAAGCTTTTTTCCAGCTTTGATGCTTCTGGTACAGTCTTCTGCAGCTGGATGGGACTTCCTCATGTAATTAAGGAAGATACAGAAATATCCTTTTTTTGAATATTACCAGCAGTGGGTATCTCAGATCAGAACACTAGATTTTCCTTCCTTCATTATTATATAAACTGATTTCAAATAAAAAGCACTTTCACTTCCACACAGGTTCCTGTACCCTCAAAGGCAGTAATATCACATAATACTTAAAAGCAGATGAACTACTGAATCTGACAGGATGACTCATATACACGAAGTCAGTCAAGTTAAGGATAACTGTTTGCTCAATAGATGATGTTTCTTTTTTCAACTTCTGTCTCTCTAACCTTCCTGTAACTGTCTGAGGTTTTTATTTTTTCCTCTATGATAGAAAATCTTTATTTTTTAATAGGGTCATTTAAACCTAATCCTTTCTGATAGAAAAAAAAGAAATCAGAAAATATTGTGGCACCCGATCTTCAATCAGTCAGTATGATACAAAGCATACGCTTAGGAGGTAGAAACAGAAAAAAATAGTGCACTTCTCTAAGTACATAGATGCACTTAGTACAATGATAGTGCCAGTTATAAACTTTGGGCCTCTAGGTTTTAACCTAAGCTTCTGGATCCCAGTTACAGAAACCAAGCCTATTTTTTACAGATGTAATTTCAAAACGTTGACTTTGAGGAACTGTGAGCTCCAAAATACAGAAGCAAAGACGCATCTAAAAAGTTTAAAAAAGCTAAAAAAGAAAAACAGGTAAAAAATGCAATATTATTTTTATGAAGTGTTAGTATACTTCATGCTAAATCATGCTGATTTGCAGGGAGGACCTGATTACTGACGTCTGCGTGTCTGCCATTGCTTATGAAGTGGCAGTGTGGGACGAGTTGGAAACCAGTAATGATGTATATGGTGGAGAGTAAACAGCAGCGAATTACTGTGTTATCTGTGCTTGTGTAAAATAAAAGCTGCTTCTGTAGAAAATTGATAGATGAGAATGGTGCAGGCTAAATCTCAGTGCTGTGATTCAGATTCCTGCCCAAGCTTTATTTTCAGTGTTTGAGAGCTCTGACAATCACTTGGGTAAAGAAAACTGCACACTTCAGTTATTTCCCAATGTCTGTCAGAGAACACAGAGTTAATAATGGACATTATACTCATTTTTTGAATCAATGATTCAGAATGCCTTATTCTGCATTCTGCTTGCAGGTCTTGATTAACTGAGTGTTTCCAGAAAAACCTAAGAAAACTGTTGTATAAAACCAAGAATTGGTAGGCGGTTAGCCACTCTGTGGAATGTTTAATTAAAAACAACATGAAATAAAAATAAATATAATACTCTTAGTGGGAGAAGGTAAATTAACTCCCAAGTTCAGGTTATACAGAATATATAACATTGAAAATTATAAAAAAGTCTATATGTCAGCTATGAAGCCTTTGGCTAGCGTAGCTGAGCATGTAGCCGGCTGTTGTGCTCCAGCCATGCTTGCTTCTGGCTTTCTGGGAAACTCATATGCCAATTAGGACATATTCTGTAATAACTTCTGGATCAAAGCCATGAACTTGGATTTTGACCAGTGATACTGAAGGTCTTTTTTTGGTTTTGCTGTTGCTTGAATCTGGGGAACTAAGGCTCCACGTTGATTTTATTAAAAACAGACACATATTTAAAGAAAAAGGGTTCTCAGCTATTACTGTGGGAACAGATTTTCAGCCAGCGATTTTCAGCAGGGGCCCAGGCTAAGATCTTTCACTGTGAAGATAAGTATCCAGTTTAAGGAACAGCTTCGCTGCCAGAAGTGAGAGAAAATTCATAAGAGCTAGGCATTTATTTTGGCATCTGAAAGGACCACAACCTTCTTGAAAAATCCTTGACATATGAGGGTGTTCAGTTTGGCAGCTGCTGCTGTCCATGTTTCTCTCTGGTTCGCAGACTAAGAATTTGGATTCCTGACATCCCATTCATATTATCCAGGCAGATCCCTGCACAGTGACATGGGACTTGCAGTTGGATGAACTACAGGACCCTGTCACTGGTCTCTAGACTGTCCCTTCATTTTGCCCTGCTCTATGGGCAAGGGAAAGGAGCACGATGCTAAATGTCTCATTGCACTGAATACCAGCTACCACAGTTGGGTAGACTGTATTTTTGCTTTTTGGGGTCCATCAGATGAATAGTTCTTACTGAGCCTTAATTAAAGCCCGAGCCATTTGAAAGGAAGATGACTCATTTTCATATGGATTATTTTAATGCATTTATGTTTGTAACTTTTAAGTAACCTACACATAATTTGGAAACTAATATAACTCATTTATTAAACATACTTTTGCTTTACATCTAAGGAAGGACAGATGGGCAGATTAAGTATTTACAGTTAGAGGCAATCATGTTTAAATGACTTTGAAGTCTAGTCTTCCACCCAAAAGCAACATAGAGATGGAACACGCATATAGGTGCATTATCAAACGAAGTTGAGTTTTGTGGTGGAAGAGGTGATGGCTTGACAGCTGAGCTTTTGCAACAGACCACTTGTAGGCTTTCACTATCCATCACTTCTGAAAGTGCAACACATAAACTCATGAAGGCTACAAGATTCTGGGACCCTTTTTGTTTCAAAGTTGTCCTATGTAAAATCAGCCAGAGTCACTATAATCCTTAATGAAATGAGGATTTTTAGATGAGTACCATGCCATCTGAGACAGAACCATGAGAACATCATGTGCAAATGAGTACTGGCAGCAGTATCATTGTTTCTTCTGTGAAGTTTTGACTCAGATTCTTGTGGATTAAAACTCATCATTGGTGAAGAAAAGCTGTGAGCATATTTTGTTCTTCCATACCAGTATCTCCATTTTCTTTTTCACTTGGCTGCCAGTTCTGTTCACAGTTAGGAAATTTAATGCTTGAAAAGCTGAACTGCAAGTCAATTAAGACAGTTGGTCAATATCTACCTTGCTGTTTTAGTGAAAGGAAATTATGCTGGTAAATTTTCATTGGTTCTGTTGATTGGTATGTATTTACTGTCAATGGAGAGGGTGGTTCTTTCTTTTTAAAAACTGCTCTGTCAAACTTTGCTTAAACTGATTTTTATTGATACTTGACACACATTGATATGTTTTCCTTTAAGAAATGCTCGGTCTAGCTAATTTATGTTATATTCTGCATGGCAACCACATCCAAATACCGATGTGTAACCACTGACTGTAGAGATCTTATGGACAAGAATTTGTAAGATGAAGTTAGCATCAGGCAGATGTTTAGAGAGTGCAATTTGGAGTTTGATCAAAATTTTACTGAATTCTGCATTATCAACCACACCGAAGAGGATTTTAGGTAGTTCCAAAGAGTGCTGCTATCTGCTTATCACTCAAATAAGCGTACCATCGGGACCCAGTGACCAGACCTTGTCACTGGAAGGGAAAAGAAACAGCCCAAACCTTCTGTCTTATGCACAAATATAAAGAGGAGAAAATAAGCTGCAAATGCTGTTTATTCTCCTCTGCCTCCTCTGGGACTGAAGGAATATGTTCTAGTTGAGCATTTCTCCCTCTTTTCTAATATATCCTGCCATATGGAGGAAAGAAAAGAGAATGAATCACTGACTTCACATGGGGTAGGATGAAGGGGAAAAAGGCACAGAGGAGACAGGAATGGCAATCTGAATGCAGACCTGAAATCCTCCCAAACAGTTCCAAACAGCAATTTGGCTAATGGCCGTAATTTGGAATGGCTGTGCATCCTTAAAAAAGCACAGGGGAGGTGGGTGGAGAGTAGTTTAAATGTATCCGTCTCTGATCCACTTCCCACTGCCTGGCTAACACGCATGTCCCCTGCATCCCTTCACACAATCTGGTGGTGCTGGTGGGAGGACCTTCTGGTCGAGAACTTCTGCCGTATGGAGCAGCTATCCCAAATCTGGCTGCTTCACTGAGTCACCATTTCAAGCATTTCCTCCCTTTTAATGACTCTCCCTGTATTGCTAACTTTTAACAATGCAAATGTTGTACTTAGCTATGGAAAGCAACCACAATACCATCTGAACAAATGAGCCTGGACAGCAAAGTTGTGTTTGGTTACATTTCAGGCATGCTCAAACTATACCTGAGTGAGTTGCGTTTAGCACTCAGAATACTGTAAAAAGGCCTGATGATGACATTTAAGGAACAAACCTGGCATGCCATGACAGCACATACACAACACCTTAGTGGTAAATATTGCCTCTATCACCTCTCAAAAGGATGACCCAAAAGGAGCCTTGAAACTTTCCTAAAGTCTCGAGGAAGAAAAGTTATCTTTATGTTTGCCTTTCTAGAAAAGCCCTCTACAAATTAAAAACATAGGGACTAATATAAACATGAAATATGCTGTTTCTGAATAAACAATAAGCCTTATACAAATCATGTAACACACATAATTGAAGCTCATATAATTGCTCTAGAAACTGAAAAAAAACCACCCCAACCTCTTGTCAGATTTACATTTTGAATTCATAGGGTCTCAAAACCAGGTAAGTGGGTTAAGGACAAGGCTGATATTTCAATAATGTACAGAGCTAAGCAGCAAGGGGCAAAAGATGAGCAGGATATAGTTCGAACAAGACTTCTGTTGGTTTGCAGCCAACAGCCAAGTTAGGTGTTTATCTGAATTTACCTGAGTAGTTTTAGGTATGTCTTTCTTTGCAGAAAAGTAAATGCTTGCAGTTTTACTTCATAAAAGTTTACTTCATAAATGTTTTAGAGTGTCCTGCCATGCCAGCTGGTGCTAGCTGGTTGCTTAGGCAGAGCATTTGCCATGTGTTTCGGAACTGTTTTTAGAGGGGTATAAGTATATACTGCACTTTCTAGTCTGAGGTATGATCAATAAAATTGACTCAGCATCTGTAACAGGGATGCAAAAAGCCAATCTTGCATGCTACCACCTTAATTTGCCAAGGTGATATATTCCTTTTTGTACTTATGTGTGTTCATAGCTTTTCCAGTGGAAGCAATAATTTTGCTCCCTTGTCTCAAATTTTAAATTACACTTGCACAATATGAAGTGTGAAGTCTCTATGACAGTCAGCTCCTGGAAGTACAAGGGCTTTAACAGAGACAATTTTAATTAAGGTAACATTAGAGGTCAGCACTTCACACTTCCATTTCACTGGCATTTTAAGCATTCCACTCCCCTGCTGGGTAATATTGGTATATCATTTAGAAACTTTTCCTTCTATCATATTCTACTTGAAACTTATTGTTAATATACCAACAGGAATACCTGTTCCCTGCCATAAATTCCAGAAGTGATGCAAAAAAATCTCAAATATATTTGGGTAACTTTGTTACATGCCAAATTATCTGGAAACATATACCTATAGTTGCATGAAATTATATGTGCCATTTGAGGAAATGCTGAATATATCATTCTCAGCTCTGATTTAGTCGCTATTTCTCAAAACTGCAGCTACACTACTTGAAATATCTTTATCATTAAGTTACCAAGACACTGATGAATAAATATTTCCATACATATATTCAGCCTGGTTCTCATGTGACTTCAAAGTCTCTTTACACTACTGGTGAGACTGAAAAGTTAAAGTCAAATGGAAAAAAAGGAGTGTAAAGTAAGGAAGTAAATGAGTTCTTCAGGCTGAGGAGAGTAAAGAAATCTCAAAACAACTATGATATTAGACTGTTTTCTCCAGTTCGAGTCTGTCAAATTCATTTTTTAATGCAATGAAGCCATTCAGTATTTGGCAATGTTATCTAGAACAACTTTTGATTCTCATACAGTGCAGTAAAACCAGAATTAAGCCACATTAGCAATGACAACTTCAGGAAAATGTAGGTAATGCATGTGTAAGAACTAGGAATATTGCCAAGAAGAATTGAATACGTTCTTTTTTCTAAAACTTTTTATTATCTTAATAAATAAATAAAGCCCTAAAGCAAAATTCAGACATGAATATCCAGAATTTTACAGACTATGTATTACTGTGTCATAGACGTGCAGTAGCATACTGAACCTTCTTCCTATTTAAAATAAAAATTGAGAGGTGCAAACCATTGCTAACGGAATAAATAATGAAAGAAGCATATTCATCACAATTTGAAAAATGCAGAATTCTAAAATGGTTCTGCATGTAGACTGAGCAAGAAATGAGAGTACAAAACTTCTAACAATTTCTTTCCCAAGTGCTTACTCTCAGGCCTCCTTTCAGACCACTTTGTGGGAGAGACAAGGAACAAAGAGCCATTATTCAGGAGACAGGATAGAAGATAGTGTCTTTGTACAATATTACCATACTAGCACTTTGGAGTAGTGTTTCTGGAATTCTAAGTATTGGTTAACTGATGATACCTGGAGCCCTTCATGATCCTACACACAGTAAAACTGAGTGGAGACTACAACCATGAAAGGCAGCGAAGGCTGAGGTTTAATTAGAAGATCATTAATGTCAATGGCAAATTTTCAAATGACTCGAGGAAGTTTTGTGCTGAGAGAAAAACCTCTCTCTCTCACGTAGAACAGTGCACAGACCTTTAAGAAGCTGTATAACAACATAATATGACGCTGAAAAAGTGTAAAAGGAAATCAAGTGCTTATGAGGACCAGCAAAAGTCAACAATCCTGGAACCTGGCCAGGGCAGGTCTGTTCAGTGTTCAGCTGTTTGAAAGCAGAGGATAATGCTTATAATTTATTCAATCTAGCATTAATATACATATGCTGAAAGAAGAGGATACAGAGGGTCTGTGTTATGTCAACTGATGAAGCCAGAGAAGGGAAGATCACAGCTAAGCAGTTTGCTGTCGTCTGTGGAAACAGATTTTGTAACAAGGCTTGCCATCAACTATGGTCTGTATAATCTCTAGCTCTAAAATCAATGAAATGATGGGAGGATAACTTCTGTAGAGTATTTATGTTTCAATAAAGGTAATTTGAGTGTGAAATGAGTGGACTCAGACTTCTTAATAACATGTGTATCATTAATGAACGTTACCAGCAGCAAACCCCTAAAACATCTGTATAGAGAACACTATCTGCTGAGAAAGTCTTTGTTTGAAATTCATCCACATAGGTTCTCAACAGTTCTTAACTAAGTCCAGTTCCAACCGTATGGGATCAGTCCCTGTTTCTGCTTTTTTCTCTGCTATGTAACATAATTCATTTTAAAGCTCTTGACTGAAGGGACTAACTCTCCTGCAACTGGATCCTAAACTTTCCACCACCATGTTTGGGCCACCTATTCTGTTTTTTCTTTGCTGTCTTGAGGTCCTCCTGGCAGCTTTTGGGGATCCTTTGCCAGAATGGCTGTGTAACACCACTCTGTGTTGGCAGCTGCAGTGGCTGCTGGTGTCTGCATAGCTGGTAAGTGCAGGGGGGCAGCTCCAGCACAGAGGAGCACCTCGACACAGCGAGCCATGTTTTGTGCTTTGTGAACCGTGCTAACCTTCTGGCACCTTTGGTTTCCCCTGATTTCTTCAGGAGGCAGCCAGGATCCTCTCAAACTCCAGCTCGCTCACATTGACCACTGTATTCTGCTGGTGGTGTTGCCACCAACAGATGAGACATAATATTGCACTAGATCAATCCCTATATAACCTGGTGTGGCTGCTTTTATCTGCTACAGTACAAGGTGACCTTGTACAATGGGTATATACTGGTTTAAATTTCACCTAGAAGTTGACCTGTGGTTTTGCAGGAAAAGCATTTTACATTTGAAGATTCCTCAAGTGTCATTTAAGTGTCTCATTTTCATAAGCATTATTGATTTAGTGGGAGTTATTTAGTCCCAGAAGACAGAAAATTTGGTCCTGCATAATACCTATACAACAAAAGAAAACAACTATTCGCATTACATTTAAAATGGTTTACTTTAAACAACCAGAACCACAGGCATAAACAGCATTTCCCTGCTTTAATACTGATAAAATAATAAAGCTGATACGTGGAATTCATGCTTGTTTCTGCAAACCCTGATTATAGCAGTCTTGCAATAATCAACAACCCTCTTTCTTCTCGTGAAAGTCTGTCACAATACTTAAAGCACACATGCGCTTTTCCCCTGCTTCATAGAAAAAAGGTATAGAGAAGGGTTGTGCTGCAAAATGCTTTGAGACATAACACTGAAGCAGAGAGACACTGAGAGCCTTTCCTCAAAACCCTTGCGAGTTTATCGGCAAGTGGCAGAAGCAATCCCAGTCTATTTTACCAAAGCCACTAGGTGTCCCTGCTAACCTACGGCAGCAGCAGCGCTCCCGAGTCTTGCTGGAAGATACAAACACACTTCATAAACCTGTCCAAAGAAAATACAGCGCTACCAAACCAGGCGACTGTTCTTTGCAGCATCATCTGCCCAGCTGTGCATCACTTCACCGTACCATCCATTACTTTTCCCTCGCAGTCTTTCAGGGATGCTGTACCTGCAGGCAAGGTCAGTACTAGTCAACTGCACTGTTTCCTGTTCATTAAATAAACCAGGTACGTCCTTGGCAAATGTTTTCTGAGACTGCAGGCGTTCTGAGACCACACAGTTCTCAATCAAAAGCCAGGAAGTTTTCTGTGGTGTTCATTGCGCCGGATGCATCAAACTGAATAATGCAGCAATTATTGAAAAGGGCACAGATGCTATTCTTTTAGTACTGTCTGAGTAAGACAAATACATTAGGGGACCATTTCTTTGCTTGCCCATTTTTTCCTGTTCTCTTCCTTTAAAACAATTGAGTCCAATATGTTTTGATTTAAAAGCACATTTTTGGGAAAGGACAGATTTTGCAGTATTTCAGATGCAGATTTAGGGACCCTTTAAGCAGCTGTAATAGATTGTAGCATGTTATTTTTAAAGAGCTCATTTCCACATTCAAATGGATAACATTTTTATTATTGGCATTACTGGAGCAGTGCTCTCAAAATACTGGACTCTTTCCCCATTCTAGGGGCCCCTCTATGCAACCACAGCCATTGAGCTCTCTATCTTTCTTCTGGTACCGAAATAATGATGTTTAATTCTTGAATGCAGTGTTGCCAGTTTCATACAATAGCAGATACCTCTCTCTAACTTGCTTTTCATAAACCAGAGCTTCACAAACCCAAATATTTTATTCACAGGCTATATTTGGTCTGGTTTTGCCCTAGGAAAGAACAGGTTTTTTCTCTAGCGAAAAATAAAAGAAACGTCAAAAGCCAAAAAAACACCCAAGACAGCAAAACCCACCCCCCTCCTCCCCCTAAACTTTTGGGATTTTGACTGGTTCCCCAAATGCTTAGGCACGATGGTGCCTCACTGGAATTACAATTGGCTATATCCTACTTCTGTGAGCTGGGATTTCTACAAGTTGGAGTGCTTCCCTCTGTGATGCATCACTACCTCTTCCTGAACAGAGAGGGTTTATTTTATAAGAATAATAAATTATGTTGCACTGTCACAGAAATAGTTCTGCCAGAAAGATGAAGCTACAGAAAAACATTGCAATATAACACAACAGAACTGTAGATCTCACAAAAAGAAAAAAGAAAGATAGCAACATTCGGAATTTTTGGTGAAAGTTTTCTTCTTACAGAGCATTTGAAAACATTTGTATGTTATTTACAAAGCAAATTATGTTCTTGAGATTGTTTTTTCAAAAATACCTCAATGGAAGGGGTTTTCTTTTTTTTGCCCCCACTTTTACGTGGTCACTTGGTTTTAGAGTTTCAGGTCTTTGATACAAGGCTTGGGAAGATATTCTGTTCATTTTTCCTCATGAGTGATTATTCTTACTTATACATGGCACTTCATCCACTGGAGAAATCTCCCCATTTTCGCTAGCAAAGTCCCATTTTTCAAACTTAGTTTGCTGTGGAAATACTGAAGAAATTCAGCGTGAATTTTTCAAGACTTAATGACTAAGTCCTTCTGAAACATTAAAACCCTTTAAATACGCAAGGCAGTACAGTTTAATGCCATGGTTATAAAAGCAAAAAACACAATAGGTTTTTACTCACCATTCTTGGTTGCTCTCTATGCGCTCTTTAATGCATGCACAATAGTGAAACACAATGGAGATAAGTGCTTAATGAATGTTGTCAGGATTTCAGTACTAACTTTACACAACACATGGTTCTCAGGCAAAATAGGAGCACTGAAATATTAATGAAATCACTGATATTTAAGAAAATTTCTGACCACTGTCAGAGAAAAGAAAGGAACAATGGAGAACATATTCTTTCAGGCTCATCTTGACCTTGATTTCTTTAAGTTGCCAGAGCAAGGATGCAGTCAGGACGCGTTACCCATGCAAAGGCATTATCTTCTTTCTATAATGTAGAGAGACGCTACTGATGAATCCTGACCAAAGCAAATTTATGGTTGTCTCCCCAAGTTAAAAAATCTTAACTGTTACCCAAAGACTAATACCATTCCTCCATCAATAGACTTAAAAAGCCCACATGCTACAAATCTTCATTCTTGCAAAGCTTCTCTTACTCTTAATTCTTTTTTCTCTTTGGGATGGACCAGAAATGAGCATTATGCAAAACTCTATTACCCACTTTGGTTGATGGTGGTTAACTTAGAGCCGTGGCCAGTTGGATAGTTCTGTTCCTGATAGATATTTATAACACAGCATGCTGTTGTGACACTATCCTCTGTTTTAATCACTGCATCCAATGCATTATGATACAAACAAGCAGCCTGGCATAACTGTCCCTGCCCTGTCTGAAGCCCTGTCCTCTCAGTTCATTGTCGCCATTCATGCACCACTAATCCTGAGACATTTAGGAGGAATATTTTAACTGCAATACTATCAAATTCAAGGAAAATTCAGTTCATAACGTTTAAAAAGAATAATATAAGACAATAAAGAAAAGGATGAAATCTCAGCAGCTGGGTGCACAGAAGGGTTAGCACAAGGGCCTCAGATGCTATCAGTGTATCATGCAGCCTGAAATCCACACACTAAAAAGAAGTCTCTCTGGGAATCAATTTTAGCGATGCAAAGAAAACTGATAGTCTCGATGCAGAGGGATTAGTTTACAAACATAAGGCTGAGAAGCATAGTTCCTAGAGCCACCCCCCCACCTTTTTTTTTTCCTTTCATTTTCTTTTATTTCGCTTTGCTGTTCCAGTCAACATGCACACAGTAAGACATGATTGACAACCTCTCAGTGGTGCTGTGTTGCAAAGATCAGGCAGATTTCAATGGCCTTCACTGGAGCAGAGCTGTGGGGAGGGACTGCTCTACAGGGAAGGACAGGTCACTGCCTGCAAGAGGCAATCCTTCTGGAAGAATGAAGCTGTATGCAGAGAAGCAACAGGATGCAACAGGAGAATGAAATAGCAAAGGGAAGAAAAAAAGGTGTGGAGGGGAAGTAAAATTAAACTAAAACCATAGTAACACAGGAGAGGCTATGACCAAAAAATAGAAGAGCTGGGGGAAAAAGAAAGCTAGAGAGAAAAGAATGTCTGTTCTTCTAAAATGTAAAAAGATCAGAAGAGAAGGAAAGAGATGAAAGATGAAAGATACAGTATTTTTCTGTGTTCAACTCTTAACTTGTTACTCTGTTGGACAAACTATTCCTGTTCTGTACCACTCAATAATAACCCATGCATAAAATAGGACTTACCATCTTAGCTAAATTAAACACAAAAAGGAAGAAAATTGTTGCTTAACAGCAAAGTGTTTATGGCAAAATCTATAATTCAAACAGAAGGAAAAATATGTCAATCCTTTTCATTAAACAGTAAATCTTTGCAGGCTGTGAAAAAAACTGATGTCTCATAGCAAGGCCACTGGCATGTGCAGAAAGGTTTCAAGGCTCAGACTGGGATTCAGGAAATACAGGCACGTACCTGGCCTCTGTCATTGATTCTCCACTTGGGTCGGAGTCATTCTCAGTTCTTGGTCTTGGGTCATTCTCAGTTCTTCAAAACTGTCTTCCTCTCACCACTTTCCTCATTTGTGTAATTGATCTGTAATCCCTTTGGGAGCTGACAGTCTCTTGCCACAAGAGCATGGATTGCTGAGAGCCTTTTAGCTCTCAACTAAGTGTTAGCTGCTGCCTCTTCATAAATACCATAACTCACATAAAAACTATTCTTGACTTTCTCTCTGCTCAGCACATTGTGCCATGCACCTGGCAATGGACTGTAGACTGGTACTGTGTGCAGTACTGTCTGCACTGGTATCACCAACTGCACATATGCAAATGGTATTGTGTTGCCAGCCCTGTGTGCTGACTATCTCCATCCAGGGTGTCCTTCTCAGATGGCACTGGGGGTCCTGGTTCTCCCCCTCCCTCGCATGGTGGGGGCAGAACAGAGCTGCTGCGGCCGGCTGAGAGTTAGGGAAGGAACACTCGACTGCAGAGGGGTGCGGGACAAGGAGGAGACCTGTGCAAGGTGCCATGGCTACTGGTTAGGACTGGGACTTTAAGTAGGGGTTAACTAAGGAATGGGGATAGAAAGATCCCCTTCCCATCCATAGACACTTTAATTTCCAAGAAACCGTCTATGTCCTATGCTTACACAACAACAATTTCCTTAGTAATATTATAGGGAGTTGCAAGCGTTGTTGCTGTTTTCAAAATAACCTAAATCTCATGATTATTTCTGAACTGGAAGCTTGTTTTGTTCCACCAAAGCCAGTGCTGCTCTTAATTTTGCTGCATGCAATGCTATAAGGGCATTTTTATTAATATGAACCACATGTACTCGGATGTTTCTCATCTTTGTGCCTTTGATCTTGTGAGGGGGTGAAAGCTGCACTGCAGTTAGAAGCATTCTTACAGGGACAATGAGGAATGCAATATTTATTTTTGTTTCCACTGAAAACATTTCTCTTTGTTTCTCCCCATGTTGTTATCAGGATACCAGATCAGAGTCAGAGTGGGAAGGCGTTCAAAGGAGTGAGAAACAAGACCATGAGAGGCGCTTGTCAACCTCAGACACCACAGTCAACCACATACAATATTTCCTCATTGTCCACTTTCTATTAAACTCACTACAATTGATACACTGGACCCAGCTCCTAACATGTCTTTGCTGGGGGACCACAAACTTTGTGGCTTCAGAATCACACCAAGAAGCCTGTTTCTGTTGATAAGCAATTATCACTGGAATGAAAGGAGAGAAGATAAAGTCTTGGTCTATAAGACAGAAAGACAGTACCATTCACCTCCATTGTTATCAGTATTTCAGGGTAGTTACTTCTGAGGAGCAAACACATAGGAAGTTAGATTTCTTGAACATATTTATCTAACATAATAAGGAGTCTGAATGCAAATTAAATACATCCACAAAGAAAGGAATCCATTATCAAATTTTCTTGAGTTTTAATAACAAAATTCCTCTGGACTTTCTGAAAGTAGAGTCAAGCTCCAGATTTTTAAAATGGAGCTGGAGCAGCAACACTCTGAGCACATGGAACAGAAGGCTAATAAAAAGGAAGGATAGAGAAAAAAGGATGTGAAAAATAATCCATGTGCATGAAGAAAAGTAGTCACAGAAGATGAAATATTTTATACAGCTAATATTTAGAAAAGAATAGCAAGTTAGAAAGTTTATAGAACTGCATTCAAAGATTTGGATTATATTGAAGCCATGTCAAACAGTAAAAATCCTCAACTTGGAAAACTCAGCAAGATTTTCAAGATGAAATTTAAATATATAGTTAATGTAGGAGATGTTTTTGCAGACATACTATTGTATATTCACTTTCTTCCTGTTTAAAATACTCTGTTTTCCTGTGTGTATCTCAGCAATTCCTCCACTGAGAGGTCACAGTAGCTCTGCCTATGATATATGACCACATTGTATCTCAAACCTACGGTCTCTTCAGAATGAAAATACCTAAACCTAATTATAAACACCGGTCTCTGCCACCAAATAAATGGGACAAACCCCCCAACTCAAACAAAACCCCAGACAGAAAATTTTTTCCTATAGGTAACTTCAGAGACAGGGATGTTCTAGAAAGTTGTTCTGCTATACTATCACACTCCTCCTGAGCAAAAACATTAAATGTAATCACAATTTAGATAGCAACAGTCAGCTAGCTATCTGGTGTGGTAGGTGGTTCCTATGCCCTGCTAAAAGGAGTGGTCAAGGTATGCAAAATTTACATGTGCTGGATTCCATTTACAGCTGCGGTACAGCTGTGTAGGACCTCCCTCTAGCCGTCTTCTTCCCTGTGAGAGACCTTTCAGTAAGAATATTATGCTTAGTTCAGAAAATTGATTATACCTTTGATTGCAGTTAATGATTTGGTATAATCTAGCTAAACACTCCTCTCGAGATGTGCTGCCAGAAAATCTGTAGCTCAGGCAGCAGTTTCTTATAAGCAAGGTCAGCAGAACTGAACAACCACAGGCATGTGTAAGGACGCATGAGCAAGGTAAGCCAGTATCCCAGCATCCAATCTCACCATGATTGTCACATATGACAGGCTTAGCTTTACTAGTGTGTCATTTAACACAAATCTGTTTCTGTGTCACTTTCATTATTTCATTTTACTTAGTTTTGCACTGCTAAGAATTATTGAAATAAGTCCAGAGAAGGTGTTATACGTGCTATGTAAAGGAACTCATCTGTTTAATAATTCTCCAAATGTTATTCTTCAACTTTGCAAAATTTGGCATTTTGAGTTTGGTTGCATGTCCTGAGTCTAATTTTAGATGACTACAAGACCAATCTTTTGTGCTAGCGTAATCTTTCCCGTGCCATCTTTAGATCATGCAGCTGTAATTACCTAGCAGGTAACTGAGATACTATGAAGATGGGTTTTTCTGCGAATCTCTACTTTTGCAATGGACTCAAGACCCAAAATTGAAAAATGAGGATGTGCTTTGCTGCAATATTTGAAATCCCAGATGTAGAGACTCAGTTAATCTGGGAATCAAGTTCACCTTGCTAGCTCTGCTATCATCAACACACAGAGCTAAGATAAGAGTAACAAACTCAAAGAGAAGGTCTTCCCAGAGCATGAGAGAGGCATATATCACTCATGGTTCCCTGCTATGCAGACATGTCTTTGCAGATTCAATGCATAGTTGCTTACTCAAAATTTCTGTTATAATCTCACTTACCCTCTATCAGTTTTTCCTAGGCCTGACAAGAGCTTTCTGTATTAACACTTTAATGCTTCCTTCCCATCCCTTCTTTTACACTCTGACATGTCCTTTTTGCTACTCTGGAAATAAGAGATGCTGCTGGTATTCTGCTGAAAGCCCAGGCTGCAGATGCCAGACTGCAAATATCTGCATACACTGATTATGGATACAAAGGAATGTATCCCCAGTTCATGTGAAATGATGGAAACACATCGCTTTCTACAGATCTGTGCTGTTTATGCTAGCTGGGAAATCTGCTCCTCTGTCATATACTACCACAACAGAACACATTAAACCAGTGTGTTCTATTTTCTAAAAGAAATAATTTTACGTTGCAGGGATTCAAAAGTCCAAAGAAAATACCATCCTATTACCATGTTTTAACTTCACACAATAAAGTCACATTCAATTTACAGCTGGTAACCAATATATTCATGTCAGCAATCAGATCCATGAATATTTTTGCGTTTAATAGGTATAATTTCCACGAATCACTAATGGAATCAGTAGGAGGACATAATATGTATGCAAAAAAATGAGGTGGTGCCCTTCAGAATCCTGGAGGGATTTCATCAGCACAAAACAGCCTGTTTCTTTACAAAGCCAGGGGTTTTCTCCCAATTAGGAATTTCACACCAATCTATAATGTAGCTCTGGGAAGCCACACTGGATTTTTGTTTCATGTTTTATGAGCAGTATTAAAAAAAAAAAAAAAAAAAAATCAACTGTTTTAACAAAGCTGAAACACAGATGTCTGGAAATAAAGCTGTTTCTTAGCCTGAGAAACATTAAGCAGTTTGGCTAATACAACTACTTTTCCCAATTTGATGCAAGATGATTGGGCGAAATGCTTGGGTCCTACATTGGTTCTAGACGACTGAATAAATTGAAACAGAATTAGTTCATTAATACTCTCAGAGCTTACCAGTTCTTCATCACAAAGAGAAAGGGGTAGGAATAATTCAGTCATTGTAGAGCTTGTAGAGATTCAGTTGCAAACTGTAAGCAAGATTCAGTGCTTTGATTTTACTTGAGATCCACATTGACTCTGGCTTTGGATCACGGACTACACTTAGCTTCTTCACGTCTACGTTTGTAGACCACATTCTGTCTTTGAGGCATAATCATATACACTTAAAAGGGGACTGATTTGTTGTTGTGGCTGAGAACCCTATGTAGTGATAATTGCAGGTACCGGGCAACTTGTTCTCTTCCCCTAATACTCACAAGGCAAGAACCAGCAGTAAACTCATGCCTTTAATTACCCATGCATTTCTATTCTGTTTCCTGCCACCCATAAAAACTGCCTTCTAACATCTGGCACTTCCAAAGAACTGTTATGTATATTATTTGCAAATCTTCATCAATACATTTGAGGAAGAATAGCCTCTATGGATATTTATTTTTCCTGGTTGGCAGCACCTCTGTCATAGGAAGGACATTTATCAGTCTGTAGGAGTTCCCTGTGACGCTTGGTACATACAGAAAAAGACAAGATTTTATCATTGTCATTCTTATTAAAAGGGCAATACTACAAATTTACAGACCAACTGCAATGTGGTGTATACACTGGATCAGCACATCCAACACAAATAGCTTTCATGTCAGCTGTGGCTGTGTCTTGCTGGCTTGTCTCCAGCAAGTGTCTGGTCTAGAGGTGGCTCACAAGAGAATCTCAATGCTGATCTCTCAGACTGTACATTTTGCAGCAACTTCAAGAAAATAATATATGAAAGCAAGTAAGAAAGTATTTTCCCCATATTATTAACTCAAGATTTGTACGTTGTTTTGAGGCATCTTTCTTGCCACATTAGGAAATGTTCCACATGATGTCCACATCTCTACTACGGCACAGGTTGGCTTTCCTTCCCTGGTGCTTGATATATGCTCTTCACAAAAGTCATTCCTTCCCTTTTGAGTTTCCTTTCGCTAAGCATTCAGATGTTAGTCAAAATACTTTCCAATTTTACTCTCTTTTGAGTGTAGCAGTGAGGTCATAGTTACTATTTTTCAGCTAGGTAGGTAGGTTAAAGACAGTATCTGTGACCCTGTCCACACTGTTTGCTTGAGTATACCAAGTGCCAGTGAACCATGGGCATTTTCTTTATAATGCAGTAGGTAAGGCAAATCTGAAACGACCTTTTGGTGCAACAGGAAAGAAAAGACACTACCTATGTGAAACTTAACATGGCATAGACTGGTGAGCATCCACTGAATGCACAGCCCACACAAAGAATAAGGAAGCAACTGGAAGAAGAGAGAAACTGAAAAATGGGATTAACTGAGGGAGTTGATTTATTTAAAAAAATGAGTACTCCACACCAGTAAAATAAGTGCTCAGAATGCCCCTACCACGTTCTTGGAAAAGAAAGAAGCCCTTTGCCACCAACATATATACTTTAAATTACCTCAGACATAGGTATTGCACTTTGAATAAGGCCAACACGAAGCATGCTAGTTGTGATATCTCAGGCAGCTGTGCCGTGTAAGCAGAAAGCTGGTGTATCCTGTAATTGATTTACAAGGCAGAAGACCAGATGACTTAGCAGGTGGGATTCCACAGCAGGCTCAGTCAGTAGCTATTTACAGGCAGGTCTGCATTGAAGCAAAGCAACAATGATTAGAAGGACCTTTTCCACTGATATCCCTGTTACTCTTACGTAGTTGTTGTTTTGTAATAACAGCACGGAAGAAAAACTAGATGTCTGAAGTAATTGCATTGCACTATTATGTTAAAGCTCACTTCACAGAATCATTGAATGATAGAATTGTTTAGATTGGAAAAGACCTTTAAGATCACCAAGTCCAACCTAACACTGCTAAGTCCACCACTAAACTGTGTCCCTAAATGCCACATCTACCTGTCTTTTAAATACATCCAGGGATGGTGACTCAAACACTTCCCCAGACAGCCTGTTCCAATGCTTGACAATCCTTCCAATGAAGAATTTTTTCCTAATATCACAGAATCATAGCATGATTTTGGTTGGAAGGGACCTTAAATTTTGTCTAGTTCCAACCTCCTTGCCCTTCCACTTTGACCAAGTTGCTCAAAGCCCCATCCAGCCTGGTCTTGAACACTTCCAGGGATGGGCCATGCACAACGTCTCTGCACAACCTGATCCAATGTCTCACCACCCTCATAGTGAAAAAGTTATTCCTGATATCTAATCTAAACCTGCCCTCTTTGAGTTTAAAACTGTTACCCCTCATCCTATCACTACCATCCTTGATAAAGAGTCCGTCTTCATCTTTCCTGTAGGTCCCCTTTAGGTACTGGAAGGCTCCTATAACATCTCCCTGGAACCTTCTCTTCTCCAGGCTGAAGAACCCCAACACTCTCAGCCTGTCTTCATAGGAGAGGTGCTCCAGCCTTCTGATCATCTTGCTCCAACAGGTCGTGTCCTTCTTGTACTGAGGGCTCCAGAGCTGGATGCAGTACTCCAGGTGGGGTCTCATGAGAGCAGAGTAGAGGGGCAAAATCACTCCCTCGACCTGCTGGCCATGCTTCTGGGTTGTAAGCACACATTGCTGGTGCATGTTGAACTTGTCATGAAGGAACACCCCCAAGTCCTTCTTGTTAGGGTTGCTCTCAATCCATCCTCCACCCAGCCTATATTTGTGCTTGGGATTGCCGTGACCCAGGTGCAGGACCTTGCACTTAGTCTGGTTGAATTTCATGGGTTTTGCACGGGCCCACCTCTCAAGCCTGTCCAGGTCCCTCTGGATGGCATTCCTTCCCTCCAGTGTGTCAACTGTGCCACACAGCTCGGTGTTCTTGGGAAACTTGCTGAGAACACACTCAACCCCACTGTCCATGTTGCCAACAAAGATGTTAAACAGCACTGGTCCCAGTACTGACCCCTGAGGAACACCACTCATCACTAGTTTTGACTTGGACATCGAGCCATTGACCACTAATCTTTGAGTGAGGCCATCCAGCCAGTTCCTGTTCCACCGAGCGGTCCATCCATCAAATCAGTGTCTCTCCAATTTGGAGACCAGGATGTCATGTGGGACAGTGTCAAACATTTTGCCTAAGTCCAGACAGACGATATCTGTTGCTCTCCCCTTATCCACCATCATTATAACCCCATCATAGAAGGTCACCAAATTTGTCAGGCATGACTTGCCCTTGGTAATGCCATGTTCCATGTGCCTTAGCAGAATTTTCAGGAGGATCTGCCCCATGATCCTGCCAGGGACAGAGGTGAGGCTGACTGGCCTGTAGTTCCCTGGGTCTTCTTTTTTTCCCTTTTTGAAAATGGGGGTTATGTTTCCCCTTTTCCAGTCAGCATGAACTAAACCTATCCAATCTAAACCTCACCTGGTGCAACCTGAGGTTGTTTCCTCTCGTCCTGTCACTTGTTACTTGGGACAGAGACTGACCCCCACATCACTACAGGTAGCTGTAGAGAGTGATAAGGTCTCCCCTCAGCCTCCTTTTCTCCAGGCTAAATAATACCAGCTCCCTCAGCCAGTCCTCATAAGACTTGTGCTCTAGACTCTTCATTGCCCTTCTTTGGACATGCCCCAGCACCTCAATGTCTTTGTTGTAGTGAGGGGCACAACACTGAACACAGTGTTCGAGGTGAGGTCTCACCAGTGCCCAGTACAGGGGGATGATTACTTCCCTGTAGAGTGTTTCCAGATTTCTGCTGGCCACACTATTTCTGATACAAGCCAGCATGTTGTTGGCCGCCTTGGCCACCTGGGCACACTGCTGGGTCATATTCAGCTGTCTCTTGACCAACATCCAAGATCCTTTTCCACCAGGCAGCTCTCCAGCCACTCTTCCCCAAGCCTGTAGCACTGCATGGGGTTGTTGTGACCCAAGTGCAGGACCCAGCATGTGGTCTTGTTGAACCTCATACCATTGGCCTTGGCCCATCGATCCAGCCTGTCCAGATCCCTCTGCAAAGCCTTTCTACCCTCCAGCAGATAAGCACTCCCGCTTAACTTGGTGTTGTCTGCAAATGTACTGAGGGTGCACGAAGGATGCCCTCGTCCAGGTCCTTGATAAAGATATTTCACCATAGCTTTCTTAACTTGATCTTCCATTTTCTAAGGCATATTAAAGCAATGAAGCTGAAGAGGATTCTTACAGGCTCTCTAGGCCAATCCATCACTGAAACCTGGGGAGTTATGTCAACAATCAATATGTTGTCTGAATTTAGTCATAAAAGAAAGATTTATTCAAGTTATTAAATTATATATTGTAAACACACCACTTTCAAAAGCAAATCACTTACAAGAGATCTTCTATTAAGAGATTCAGATCGCAAGGTTACCTGACAACTTCAAACAAATATGTTTTCCTGATTTGCAGGTATTTTAAAGACAACTCATTAAAATAGGAATTCAGTTCAAGCACAGGTATCAGACTGCATTTAATGAATGAGATGGGAATAAAAGAGGAGAAATTGGGGCACCCATAAGACAGCAATTCTGCACAAACAGAATTTTAAAACGTGAGAGGTGTGTAGAGGAGGAGACAGGACACACCATGCAATTGACATTAGAGGACTTATTTGTCCTTCTTATAAAGAAAATAAATCTACATTACATGAATGCAAAATATTATTTTATGTAAATAAAAAGGAAGCACAAGTATGAACTTCTGTTAATTACTGCACATAGCTAAAAAGCTGTGTCTGGCCCCAGTGCCTGGAAGGCCGTTGTCGTTGGTTGACCCCTGGCTGGATGTCAAATGCCCACCAACCTGCTCTATCACTCCCTCTCCAAAACTGGGCAGGGGGAGAAAAATACGGCAAACAGCTTCTGGGTCAAGATAAGACAGTCAGCAATTACCATCATGGGCAAAACAGACTCAGCATCCAACCAAATCAGAGTAGGATAATGAGAAATAAAATCAAACCTTAAAACATCTTCCTCCAACCCTTTCCTTCTTCCCAGACTCAGTTTCACTCCTGATTTCTCTACTTCCTCCCCACAAGTGGTGCAGGGAGACAGGGAATGGGGGTTGTGGTCAGTTCATCACACGTTGTCTCTGCTGCTCCTTCCTCCTCAGGGGGAGGACTCCTCACACTCCTTCCCTGCTCCAGCGTGGGGTCCCTCCCATGGGAGACAGTCGTCTATGAACTGCTCCAATGTGAGTCCTTCCCACAGGCTACAGTTCTTCACATACCACTCCAGCGTGGGTGCTTCCATGGGGTCACAAGCCCTGCCAGGTCCTGAAATGCTGTACACAGTATGTGTAAAAAGGAGTATGGGTAAAAGGGATTTCTTCCCTTCTAACAAGTAGATCTGGAGAGGCATTCAGGAAAGACTTGTGAAAGCTCACAGAAGAAAGCAGAAAATACTAGTAGGTAAAGCTGGAACTACTCCTGTGAAGGCCTTGTAATACTTTTAGTATTACTGCTTTAGTAAGTGAAGTGCCAGTGGGTGCGTAAGTGTTTGGAGGAAGAACTTAATTATGAGGAATGTAAAGCACAAAATCTACGCTTTTTTTTTTTTTTTTCTTTTTTTTTCCAGAATGTATCCAGCAAAATGTGGCTTTTCATATAGCTTTTCTGGAGAGGATATGTTGTTAGAGGGTATCGGGGTGCTCATCCTGACTCAAATTCTTTAATCTTTCCTTTTCCTTTCTGGTATTGTGACCTTTTGTGATACTTGCAGCAGAAGGAGGTGAGAAGCAATAAAAATCAAGTGAAGGGATGATTTTTTGAATCCTCAGTGCTCCTTTTAAGGTACTGTTCCATCAAGACTTATTGTCCCAGCTGTAGTTAAAATAATTACAGAGCAATTACAGTCTAATGAGGAAGAATGGTATGATCTACTCAAAATGAGTAAGAGAGAGAAAGTAGTGTTTCTTGGGACTGATAAAACCACCTTATATGCATGTTACCATCCTACAAAGAGAACAAGAAATCTAATATATTTGGCAGCTAGAAGCACCAGCCAGCGTTAAACATTTTCCACACACAGGGAAACAAAGGGTTCCTGCCTCAAAGGTCTGTCCTTAAAAATTGAAAGGCTGGTGCAGAGAATCTGTGATATAGCTAAGAAATGTCATTTTCTTTTCTATCTTCCCATTTCATACAATTTAAATCCCCAAAGTAGGCAGAGTAATAAGATTTTCAAAGGTATTTAAAAAACCTTGTGATTTCAGGACTTATATTTGCAAGGATGCGTTCAGCACGTAGGACGTGATCTCACATTAACCAGAAGGGAAAAGTGAAATAAGGAGGGTTGTCTGACTTTCAGAAAGTCTTCAGTTCCTAAGTGCTGAATGTCCTTTTGGAAACAGGATTATGGTTCATAAGCTATTTGGTATATGTGCACACTGCCAGCTACGATGCAGTACTGAGGTACTTGATCTGCCTTTTGCATGGGTAACAGCATAGCTAAAACTAAGGACAGACTTAATGCCATATTGCAGCTCCTAGTGCAAATTTACCTTGGTCAGATAATGATTTTCATTGGTTTTCAGCACTCATTTTTCAATGGAGCTGATGATCTGGATCACCATAGATGCAAATTGATGTTTCAGTATTCAACTTGCAAATCACGGATGCCCACCCACTTTGCCTAAAGGAAAACTCTCATGGAATATACAGGAAATCTCGTTTCAGCATGGATTCAATGACATTTTACAGCAGTTTTGCTCCCTCATTAGCATTTATTTGAATTTCTAAATATAGTAATCACACCACTATGAATTTCTGGATGAAACCCAGTCTGTAGGAACGTAAAAGAAATAAATGTTGTGAAGTCATGGTGATGATACTGTCATGTATTGTATGCATAGAACCTAGCCTTTCCTCCTAAGTCCTCCCTCCTGCTCTCCTGAAAGTTTTAAAATCAGTTATACTTTGGACCATGATTTCTAACCTCTTGAATATAAATTGTCATTGAATTCCTTTGTGATTGCATTTTAACACACCTCCTGGACATCTTGCAGAACAAAACAAGGAGAAATAGCTAGGGCTGTAGATGTCCATGTCACTTGGTGTCAAAGGTGACTGTGGTGCATTCTCAGCATTATTCTTTGTTTCTTTTAGAAATGGATCATGCAGACACCCCAATAATTAAATCATTTACTTACTGGGGGTTACAGCAATTGGTAATGATCAAGACATTGCACAATCAGCAGGCTGCACTCATTTGTTCTGCTGCTTAACATCACCACTGTGAGAACATCATTGTTTATTATGGCTCACAGGCAGTAATCATTTTACATAACACGAGGATTTTTTTCACTCAATTGCTTTCATGCTTTAGGCTGATGAGAATAATCATCATGCAACAATTACTTGCACCTCTACAGATGATGCTCAACAATTCAGGTCACTGAATATATTGCATATACATTTCTGTGGGGGTACATCTTTTCCTTTTGCACCATTTAAGGGATAAGAATGAAAATCTGAATCACTGTCTTCTTTTTCCCTATACTGAGAACTCTTATCAAAATGAAAAGACTGTGCCCAGTGTCCAGTAGCAGACACTTTTCAGATATCATTGGAAAGACCTCAGAAGCTAAAAATGTAGATGAAGGATTAGGCAAACAAAAAGTAAAAAAAATATCAGAGGACTGGAGCACCTCTCCTATGAAGACTGGCTGAGAGAGTTGGGGTTGTTCAGCCTGGAGAAGAGAAAGCTTTGGGGAGACCTTACAGCCCCTTCCAGTACCTGAAGGGGGCCTACAGGAAAGATGGGGAGGAACTCTATATCAGGGAGTGCAGTGATACGATGAGGGCAGATTTAGATTAGATATTAGGAAGAAACTTTTTGCAATGATGATGATGAAACACTGGAACAGGTTGCCCAGAGAAGTTGTGGATGCCCCATCCCTGGAGGTGTTCAAGACTAGGTTGGATGGGGCTTTGAGCAACCTCATCTAGTGGGAGGTGTCCCTGCTCATTGCAGGGGGTAGGACTAGATGAACTTTAAAGGTCCCCTCCAACCCAAACTATTCTAGGAGTCTATGATTCTGTGAACTGTGACCTGCCAATGTGGACACAAATGAAACAGATAAATCCACTGGGCACTGACTTGGTTTGAGGATTTCTAATGAATAATTCAAACTATACCCATTTTAACTATTGGCAGCTGAAAATACACCAGCAATCTTTTTCAGCAAATAGGCATAATAAACACTGTATTCTTCAATGCACTCATCTCTTGATTTGCTAGTAGTAGATGACCATAAATACAGATCTCATCCCAAAAGGTTTGCACCTGTTGTCCAATTCAGTATTAAAAGTAATGCTAGATGAGCTCGCAATAGATGCCACTAGCAATATTTTGCTCAACCAAATGAGGCAAAGCATGCATGAGGTTGAAAAGTATTTAACTAAAACAATGATGATTTGAGAGTAAGATGGTCAAATGCAAGACTTCGGCATAAATTATCTTCATAAAGAGGTAATTTTACACAGAAAGATTTTCATCCTAGAGAAAAGGATTTTGGGTGGGTTCTTTGCACAAATCCATTTAGTCAATTCACTCTGAGGATTCAAAATTATAAGGTAGGTGGGAATCATGAAGACACACATCTGGGAGAAGGCATGGGATTTCACAGAGTACTCAAAAATACTTCATATTTTTAAGTATATTTTGTTGATTTTGCTCCTTTTCCTACTTTCCTTCTTGTAGATGCAGAGAAAGAAGAGTTGTTATCATCTGTAGAAATTTTGGCAAAGCACATACGATTGCAAGGCAAAAAGATTCAGGAATAAAGATTTCTAGGCAATGGGACATCATGGAAGGAAATACAGGAATGACATTAAAAATTTATTTAGCCAAAACTGACTTTTCTGCTAAGCAGGAGTAGATGAAAGAATGTGAGATGAAACTGTAAACATAGGTGCAAATTAAACATTATATGGATTTGAAAGTATGCTCAAGAGCTTTGCAAAGTGAAAAAGTGTACGAGTCTAACGTGGGAACTACTCTCTATAGTGGCAATATTTTGAACATACTGGAGAATAAAATCTGAGAAACTCAGCAGAAGACTGGTGTACTAGTTACTTTGTCATGAGACAAAAGCCCTTTAGACAGGGGAGAAGAATAAGGAAATGGTGGTGTTTAAGAGGGAGAAAAGGAAGCATTGCCCAGGCTGGCTTGAATTTATGGGAACAGCAGAGGACAGAAATGACAAAGACACAGGTATCAAATCAGGTCTTTTCTGTTGTGATGGTATTAAGACATTGATGACCAAGATAACTTGCTTATCACAAAGGAATATGTGGACAGGAAATTACAATGAAGTGACAACAGTGCAATATACATTATTTGCTTAAACTGTGTCAAGGCACTGGCATATTGAAAACTTGTTTTTGTAAGGCTGGGTATATGAGGAATCTCTTTGGGCAACTGTGAACAATCGGGTATTTGGAATATAAAATCCTTTTGCATATACTCAGATAGTTACCCACTAGCCCATTGCTGCTCAGGCTGGTCTCTCATTCTGACACTTCCTGGCTTTCTGCTGCCACAGTTATCACAGCTAGGGCCCGTGTGAGTTCCTGTGCCCACTAATTATAAATGAAAAATACTATGAAATGTTGAAAACCTGTTTTTTGCAATTCCTACTTTGTGTCTGGGTCCACTTTTTCTGAAGTCTCAAAGCTGAATAAATCAAGTCAAATCTTTCTAGTTTTAGTACCCTTTCAGAGAGAAGAAATGCTCTACAATTCAGAGAACAACATTTTGAACTTCAAACACTATGCTGAGTAGACAGTATTTGTTAGGGGCAAAATGTGGTCGAGAGAGAGAGAGAAATTCGTAATCACAGGAAGAGTACAAAGAGGAAATCCAGCAATCCCATTCAGACTGAAGACAGTGGAATTATGATCTATGCAAGCATGAAATTATACTTCTCTCAGTGAGTCTGACCCTAACATGGACTGCATGAATGGCACCTGCTGACTGATGACATCATATTTATTCATATTTCAGGTAGTTCAGTCATTCTGTAGAGCCAGTCAGTTTTTTATCTCCTTCTCTGCCACACTTGATTAGGCTTGTTGAGAGAAATAAATCAGTCTTCTGCAATGCTAGGCTATTACCATTGCATATGAAAGATTAAAATCCATCACAGAAAATCCATAAAAAGATGATATTAGGGGTTCTACTCTTAAACTATTTGACAAAGCCATATCTTATTGTAATCCACCTGCCTCCAGCAGCCTCCTGCTCCTACGGAGGCAATCAATAACAGAGAGGGAGTAGAGAAGCTGGTAAAGCTCTGTTGGAGACCAAGGGCCAGAGAGCACCAGGGTACTTCTTCTGAGCAGAGCAAATGCTGAATCCAACAGGTAACTTTAGAAAGTAGAAAGCACCGAGGTGCTACAAAGATGGAAGAATATTTAAACTGGGCTTTCACTAAAACACGTAAGTGGCATAAATGTCCAGTTTCACAACATCTTACTCAGATATGTCAAAAAAAACAAAAAGCAAAGCCTTCTGAAAACACTACAGTGTATGATGAGTCTGGCCGAAGGCTTCTTTGACAGGACAGTGATCCCAGCATGTGCTCCATTAAATGAGGCACAGCGGTTTCTCCCTCTTCTCTACAGCGTCTTAGCTGAAGACAGTGAAAACTAAGTACCCGCACTGAAGTAATGCTGAGAAGTAATGAAATACTCTAAGAACAATGAACTATATTCATAATGTACTTAGTAATAATGGAAAGTGATATGTAGAATATAAGAAGTCCATCACAGAAATGGCAGTACAGGTTTCTTTTTTAAACTAATTACATGTACTCATATCTCATTGTTCAATATTTTCATTGAAAACAAAAAAAAGAAGCCTCCAAAAGAACAGCCTTTAGTTCTTCGAACAGTGGAACTTTAAATGCTACTGTAAGGAATTGGTGTCTTTTGATAAGCGACAAAAAAACCCAAAATCTGAAATGAGAGCACTTCTGAAAACAGGCAATCGATACTATTCATCTCTGAAATTTTCAAAATATAACTATGTCAGTGTAAATTTGTGATTAATTATGTATTATGAGGCAGATAACTTGTTAAAAAATCATCAAGCCTCGAAACAAGAAGCTTAATGTTACCATACTAAGCCATACATTGAGACAACAGCGAGGATCAACCTCTACCTTCATTAATCAGTGTACAGGAAATCCCTTCTTATTTGTAGCCTTTGAACTAGTATATGGATCTTTTTTAGCTAATTACTTGACTGCAAAGTTAACTTAACTGCATGTTAACTTCTTTTTAACGTATCAAATGGAGTTTAAATTTTAAAGAAGGTAAGGACCGATATGCCCTTTTAATCAGACTTCTGTTCTATCCTCCAAATTCCAGCAGAACAAATTTCTTAACAGATTTCATATCCCAAGTGTGGAACTGAGGCTTTGCCTGTACCTCTCCTGCACTAGCTTAGCTGATATAGCTCAGAGCACAGTTACTATTGGAGCTGGGCGGGGAATTAGCAGCAGAGCATTTACTGAATTAGCTGAACCTGTCAAATCTGGGTTATCCTCAGACTTTAGTATAGGTCATTTTAAAATTCAATCAAGTTTTAGTTTCATTACCTGTTTCAGTAATTAAGTAGTTTTTCTTACAGTTTGATAATGAGCAGGTAACGCATAGATATTGGGAGATGGAGACCAACATGTTGAGCATGGATCTTTCTATTAAAATTCTTGCTGCTCCACCATTATTTATGTTTTATACCCCTTGGCCTACGCACTCTCCTTTCCAAAAACTGAAACAAATGGTGGAAGAAACATATTTCTTTTATCGTCACTTTACAAGTGACACCAAGGTAAGATAAATGCTTCTTTCAAGGTCCTGAAGGAAGACTGCCTTTGAGCCAAGAAATCCATATTTTTGAAGTTTCAGCACAGTGTGCTAATCACTGAGAACTCTTTTATCATTAGTCAAGTGCAGTTCTGCTCTTACAATTATTACTTTGGTTTTCTACAGAAAAGGCATGTGAAACAGCCCAAGTCTAAAAAACGTTGGCATCTGTATGCCTAGAACTCTTCCTTCACTTTGTCCTAATTAAAGAAAAAAACAAAAGCATTTGGTCAGTGAACTGTGATCAGTGAGTTTGTCCTGAGTGACTTTGTATTTCTCTTCTGACTTGCTCTTCAGAGAGATTCATGTAACTGGACAGCTTTACGTGAGCTGGCAGGACTTCTTTATAACATGGGCTTTGAACTGGTGAATTTTATTGGCAAAAATCAAAGTGTTTCTTAAAATTTGATCCAAGAAATCTAAAGGACATAAACTGAATTAATTGTAAGGCAAGTGTTTTCTTAGCTCCTAAGTGAGCCAATTGGGAAAATGCAAAGTGCTTTTCCATTTATTTATTTATTTATTTATTTATTTATTTATTTATTTACCTGGGCAGTATTTGCAAAGATTTCAAGGCACTTCAGACTCAGTTTAGAGTTCATTCATTAAAAGGCTGCAAAGCAGTTGGAAACAGGACTTCTGAGCACTGTCTGATAAAAACTATGAATAGTTTTTTGTTGATTGTAGAGTATAGTCATTTCCTGTTGATCGATGAAGACTATATCTATGTTTTATAGTCAGTTGCTCAGAGCATATGTAAAAGTGTGCTTATGCATTACAATAGTGTAGAGATAAAAAAAATGTCAACACTTTTTTACTGACTATTGGTTATATCTATTCACCAATGCTTTTTATAATTATGGAGTATTATTCACATTGCCAACATGGTGAAAACATACTCATATTTCTACTTTCACAGACCTTTGTATATTCTGAACTTTAAAACTGGAGTTTGGTTCAAACACCGTAGAATTATATACATGTGAACTACAATTGCAAAAAAACCATGTCTATTTTAAAACATACCATAACATTTACTGTTTGTGATATTTCCTGCAAATTCTTCTCAATCCCTCAGCGCACAAGCAAGCAGCACCAAATATGTATCTTACGTAGAGCAAAGGAGTCTACACTATGTTTCCATCCAACAGTGCATCAGGACAGAGTCGATTCAGATTTGATCAGATTTTGAGCTTTATTTGACTGCTTGAAAGAATTCAGTCACCCTTTTGGAGGTGTGACAGAGACACACAAAAAAGCACCTAGCAGTAAACAAGGACGAACTACTCACAGGGGACCTGAGAACTAGTCTGACATCTGCTACTCTGCTACAGTTTATCAGGTCAAGGTTTTGCAGCACTTCATTAGCTACCTCCTGTCAAATGTCAGAAAGAAACCATTAATTCTCGTAACAAATTTGTACTGTACTGATATTTTAAATACCTCCTGAACCTACTGCTTTTCCCATTGAAACTTTTAGGCTTTTACTCAGCTGCTATTTATAAAAAGACAAAAGGAAAAATAACCCTTTTCTTAGTAATAAATTCTTACTATTAAGATCAGAGTTTGCTTTAAAAAGATTCAAGGATTTTTTTTATTTATTATTTTTGTGTGTGTGTGTGAGCAAGCACAAAATGGTATGTATTAGGCATCATGAGAATTTTTTAAGATTCATTTTTTCCCTTCTATTGTAGCACTTCTCAAACACTCTAAGCTAACTGTTACCTCCTTGAAATGTCACTATACTGATTTCTCAATTATGTTTTTTTGTTATCATGGCAGACTGATTCTTTAAGAGTTAGCTGAATTTCTCGAAAACCCTGGCTGGTTAGTTTGTACCTTCATTAACTACATTTAGTTATTTTGTATTGAAAATGGAAGGTAGTGTTCTCTAGATGTAGATCAGAAATAGTAGAGATAGAAAAGTCTTCCTAAAGAAAAATTGCTTAAAGCATTTTTCTTAATGAAGTTGTCTGACAAGATTTATAATGCAGTCATTAATAGCAAGGATTTCCGCCCCCCCCCCCATGCAGTAGTCGATATGTTAAATAAAATAATCTAATGTTTCTTCCTTGAAAAAAAAAAACCCACCACATTATCATATGACAGACATTTTTAATTTTTATAGCAAGGTTTTGGGCAAGCTTCACATCCTACTTAGAGCAAATCTGAGCATCTTACAGTCCTGTGGAAACACACTTCCTTACGTTCTCCTTTTCCCATCAATTCCTGAGACAAATATAGGCCAGCAGTTTTCCATAAGCAAATAAGCATCTACATATATATCAAATTATGCTTATTTTCAGAGGATAGTGCTTCATTAAGCTGTATAGCTTCATTTTCACAGAGGCCAATACCAAACAAAACCCTAGCCATTTAGGAGTTATTTCTACACTTTTAAAAATTCCTTCTTTTTGTGTTAGTCCGAAAAGTAGACAAAAACTTCAAATGAACTCTGACATCTTCCCGATTATATATTTGTAAAAACCACTTTCCTTCTGAATTTTGAAAGTAAGGACATATACAATAATATACGTGTATGCATATATACACTACTTGCAGAGCCTAAGGAGAATCACAATTACAACTGGCCTACAGCAACCTAAGCATGACTCTGCTGTTCCATGCAACTTTTCCCTGAAAGCTAGCGGCTTCCAGATTTTGGGTTGGAGCCAGAGGTCCAACAAGCAAGCTGCTAAAGTGGTCAAAAAGGCTGAAGGTAGAAAAAACTAGCAGATAACAACTGCTGGTTTAAAAAAAAGTTCTCAATAAATTTTTCAAAGTATTTCTTAAGTGAATTGCCCAATTTCTGCTTTTTGATACTATCTGAAAGATTGAAGTGGTTATCTGGCAATTGACGCTACAGCTAGCAGCTGTAGCTAGCAGCTACAAAAAGGCAAAAGACAGATTCAGGGAAGACATATGTGTGCTTTTATAAAAGTCCATAGGCAAGATTTTATAGTGTCATAGGGGATAATAAATGGTTGTGATTTTTTAATCATATAAAGTTTTTTTAAAGTATCTTTAGTATCTTTAGTACTTTAGAAAAGTATCTTTCTGTACAGTACAAGGCACTTCTTTCCCTTTCTATTATAATGTGTTCCAACTAACCTCTTGCTTTAACAAATACTAGTTTTAGAGGGCTTGTATACATGTTGAACTTACATGGTAGGTTAGTTGTGTCTTATTCAATCTTGCCCTAAAAGAGAAGCATTGTGTATGTGATGGCTTGCTAGGAGGGGAAAGATCAACATTTCCTTAAAATCTGCAAATGTCTTGCTTGAGGTATTAAAATTGTCACCTCTATATTCTTTATTTTTTGCAGTTATGTGTTTTAAAATGCAACCTTATATTTCATATATAGCAAAAACATTTCCACCTGATAGCTACAAACCAAGAAGAAAAAAGTTACTGACAGTGTGTGAGGATACATTTCACATTAAAGATGAATGGATAATGGATAAGATGAACAATGACAAATTAGATGTGGGAAAAGTGCTGGGTTTTCCAACTTCTGTGAATCATACATTAGACTTTATTCGTAATTTTTAAAATTTTCCTTAATTTCTCAATTTCACTGGCCATTTTACAGCACTTCACTGAACTGCATAATGAAAAGTGTAGTTTGTTAGAAAGAACTGTGGAAAGTCAGAAGGCTAAGGCTATACATATGTCTTCTCTAACCAGGCAGAGCTATGACTTCTTATTGCTGTGAAATGCATCAAAATTTGCATAATGTCTGGTATGAGTGACGTTGCCATAATAATACTGGTTTGCCATAAGAATACCATAAGAATACTGGTACAAGCCTGAACAAAATATCAGCATTTAATTGCAGATAGTTAGATAAGATTTACCACAAAGCTACACTTTATGTTCTCCTATTGTGCCTCCTTCTCTCATATGACATGCACACTCTGCATTTTCATCTCCCGGAAAAACTAGTGAGTTACACCCACAGTGTTTGGTAAACTGAAAAGATGAGCTAGTCATACGTATAGAAAGGTTCACCCTGAGACATACACAAATACATCTGCTTGGGAATGAATGGATGGCTCTGTCCATTGACCTGCCTCTCTGCTAAGAAAGGCACATGTGAAAGTTGAGGCCTGGAGAAGAAACACATGTATTGCTGCTTTCTACCATCTTGTAATTGCTTCTACTATTGTACTGACTAGAATGTGTGTATTCCCCAGGAACTGTTATTATATTTGTACTATTCTTCTCCTGTGCTCTACCTACAACTCTTGTCACAGTCTTCACTGCCACGGTGGCGGTGTCCTGTGGCACAACATACTCTCTGTATTTACCACATCTGCAGGGAAAAACATGTCTTGTCCTTTCCTTCTTTCCCTTCTCCTAACAAGTCTAATTGCATGGTCAACTACTTTGAATAAATTTGTGAAGATGGCTCAAATTAAAGAAATATCATTTCCCATTATTCCAGTAAGTAGAGGTTAGATAATTACATGGCTCAGTAGCACAGAGTTAAAAAAGTTAGAAAAAAAAAGGATGCATGTTTGTGTATCTTCAGGGGCACGTGTGGTTTTGGCCAGGAGAATGCTGTAAGAGCACATGCTTTTTTGTCTCTCCCTGATGAGGTTTCAGAGCTCTCATGGGCAGCTCTGAGACTACCACGCCACTATGCAAGCTGCTTACTCATGGGCTTGCAAGCCCGTGTCCCACGCTGCTCTGTCCTCTCCACTGAACTGGTATTTGATGCACCCTACACACATGCAGGGTATGGAAAACTTTTGGGATTTGGGTTTTGGCATACAGAGAATGAATTGCTGACTTCCAGCCTCACCTAGTAATGCCCATGACAGAAATCAGGTACTGACCGGTGAAGATATATACTTCAGTAGTACGCACATGCATAAAGACTTTTATGTTTAATAGAAACATTTACTGAACTCAACAGAATAACGTGAAAGGAAAAGTCATGGCTTCCCAACGTCTGGTAAGAATCATAGTATTAAAAGTATAATCTAAGGGGAGCTTGTGAAACATACCAGAGAACATAATGGGAAGGGGGGGATAGTCTTAGCTTTTTACTCAATAGTGTCTGCTTGAAAAAAAAGATGTGCTAGAAAAAGAAGATGTGCTAGAAAAAATCCACTGGGGAATCAGTGCTGGTTATTATTTCATTTCCTTTTGAAGTCATCTTATTCTTCTGAGCTTCAGAGACCTGCATGACCAGTAAAAACTGCCTTCAAAAATCTCATTTTTATATAAGAATATAGGCAAGTTTTAATTTCTAATGACACACAGCTTTGGGTGTTGCAGTTTTTAGAACTTATTTTTCATGGACCTCTCTACTAATAAGAAAGGCAGGAGGCAATTTTTGTTTTCATGCTTTAACTACTGCTAATCATTTTTAATTTACCTGTAGAATGTGGAAAGATCAAAGGTATAAACCTAGTTGAAAAGATGCTGGAGGAGTTCAGGAGCCATTTGCTGCTTATTAGGAAAGAACTCAAAAAAGATCAAATAACCACACTGGAAATCCAAAGGATGGCATGTTATATCAGTGTTGAACTTTGAGCTAAAGAGTCGGTTTTACCGAACTAACATAGCTCCAGCAGATGGGATCTAATCTCATCAAAAACAATCCACCCTCCCACTTTGCAGTCTGCAAAATCCCTTTGAGGAGCCATATGCTGCTGCTGCTTTTCCAGGAGGTTATTTCCAGTGGCTGAAAGCTGCTCTGGGTCAGAGACTTAACCTCAATGTACCAGACTCCATTCACATAGCTGGTCCTGCTACAGAATGGAGTTCATAACCTGGCCTCTCTTTATGACGAGGTAACTGTTATTCAGCCCCCTATTGAAGGCAAAATTGCATGCCAAGAAGGATTGTTATTATTATTATTATATGCTTATTGACCCTATTAGGCCACTTCCATTGCTATTCACCATCAATGTCTTGTTTTTCTGTGAATCTATGCCAAGGCAAGATTACTGCTACAACTGAGTGAAATTCAGTGCGAATCAACTATGATGGATAACCATGGCCAGACAGGTCTGGAGTGACTACAAGTAGGGCTCGGTTTTGATTAATGCAGCTCTAGAATGAAGTGAAATGTGAAGAAATATCCTCACCGATGAGGCTGGGTAGTGCAAAGCACAGCAATGCTAACAGATGCTACTGGTTATGTAGCAACCTGAGGACAATTCAGAAGACAGCCACCTCTTCTCAGCCATGCTCTGCAGCTGTTCACAAAACACTCTTACATTTCATATGCATGGGAACAAGTGAGTGCTGGTGACCAAATAAGAGGTGATTTTGGTCTCAGTTCCTTATCATGCCAGGACTAAATTCTGCGTGACTGAAATGAATATGGTTGAAAGGAGCAGAGACCATTGAGAGTTGTACTTGGAGAAGAGCCCTGGGGAAGGGTCTGCATATCCCATAATTATACCACAGCTGCAGCTCTACTTACTGGATGCAGATGGTTAGCAGGCAGCCAAAACTTCTTTCCTGTTTTGTCTATATCTGTCTCTCTCCATCACTGTTTCCTTCTCTTTTAGTCCTTACATAGGTACTCTGTAAGGGTCTCCCAGTGGAGACTTTATCACAGCTGCCATGGAAGTTTATGTTCATATATTTTCACATAGACCCCTCCTGAGTCATAGGATCAGGTGGGCACCGCACTTTTGCTTTAACAGGTTTAAAATTTTCAAGTCCTTGAAAGTGGGCAGAAGCTCAAAACATCTCAGCTGCAGTCCCAATCTGATTTTTGAATGTTTGTACTGGGCAGCCTGATATCTTTTGTAAGATGGAAGCAAGAGCAACATTACCAGTTCTCTGATGCTTGTATGTCTGAGTATTGGATACATAGACATACTTTTGTCCCAAGCAGAAAGTCTTCCACTTACATAAATATACCTATCGAATGAACTTTAAAGAATTATAGAGCAAGTCACTTGCCCTAACAAGAAATGTCCCTTACATATAGCAACAGCATCTTAGAGTTTGAAACAATTTATTTCTGAAGCAACTCAGCTTCACAAAAGCACAAATGGGAAAAGTATTATTAGATGAAACATGACAGCAAGCTCAGAACAGGAGCCTAGGAAATTGATGTTCTGAATTCAAATAACACAGACTTTCAAGGATAACAGAGAATACATCCAGCAACGAAGCTTCACGTACAGATTTCAATAGTTCCTTATATTTGGACAGAAACAGAGCAAGCCAAAACCTAGACTCTTCAACACCACTCTGACTGAGCTGAGATGGTAGGAGGTCATCTCCAACTTAATACTGAAAGTATTCTTTTTAATAACTGAAGAATCAAACTATCTCCAGAAACCTGTGTAGCTTTTCAAACTTGTAGGCAATTTAAACTCACTGCTGCTCCTCTGTGTCTCTCATGAAAAATCAACCATGTTCTTCAGCTGCAATTCCTTGTGTCTTCATTCTCTCCAAGGCATTGTGGTTTACATACTTGAAATAGTGAAATGTGTTTTACCCACTTTAAAATTTCAAGAATATTGTCATTAAAATCAAGCATCTCTGAGTAATAATGTTTTGGTTAATTGAACCTCTCTGACACGTAGTCCCCTAGGTTTCATGTGCTAAAAGTTCAGAAAAATTCACTATGCTGTGAATACATTATTCCTTAAAAACACCAGGACAAAAACAGACGCTCCTGTTCTGAGCTTGCTGTCATGTTTCATCTAATAATACTTTTCCCATTTGTGCTTTTGTGATGCTGGATTTCTTCAGAAATAAATTGTTTCAAACTCTAAGATGCTGTTACTATATGTAAGGGACATTTCTTGTTAGGGCAAGTAACTTGCTCTATAATTCTTTAAAATTCATTTGGTTCCTAAATTACTATATACCTGCACTCCTAACACACATACAGACATATACAGGTCTACCTAATATTCAGTTTTGCATAAAAATCAAACCCAACACAGAACATTTTGAAGGAGAAATAGTTACATGCATTTTAAAACCCAAACCCTCATTTAATTTAAAGAAGAAATCAAGATTGCAGAGAAAAACACTAAAAAGCTGGGAAATACCAGATTCAAGGTTGGCAGAGTACCTCCTCCTTTTTATGTATATGTGCTATGACAGCCTTTAAATGCATAATACTTTTTCCCACAAAGAACGTTGACCACTCAGTAAATAAGCAGAAAATGATTTTTTAAAGAGCATCTATCCTATGCTTTGTCTTGACTTTTAACTCTTTAGAGAATGTGAATCCCTGCAGACTCTGATTACCAACATTCCCAAGGTCTGCTCACAGCACGACCTTTTTTCCCATGAAATCTTTTTAATAGGTCTCACTAACACAGGGCCAACATTTTTAATGAATATTTAATTTATGAAGTGTTGTTCCTGTTCAGACAGTCTGTGTCCATCTATCACAAATCCCTGATTAGATTTAGGACTTGGCTCCACTTCTACATCAGTTTTTGTTCCTGGTTGCTATTCCTTCCTTTATGCTTGTGTGTAGCTGACCCCAGACTCTGCCTGAGGTGTGTGCTGCTTATATCATCTTGTCCAGCCTGGATTCAGCATTTGTTTTCTTTATCTCAAAGGGATCTTCTCTAGGAGAGAGAGTAACTGCTGACAGTACTGAGAGAGAACGCTGGGATGGCGATGGCAGGAACTGTATGACAGATGGAGCTGAACTTGGCAAAGTTTTGTCCATAGAGTTGTTGCCTGATGAGAATGGTCCCTGGTACGTGTACTTGTCAAAGCACAGGTGGGTGTTTTCTCAGTGTTGGCTGATGTAGGGAGAAAGCAATAATTAACAGTACTGGTGATCCAGTGCTCTAATTTGCTGGCTGGGCCTATTTCATTTAACCATACAGACAGAGTATGCCACACAAGTTTATAACTATTTGGTAGTGATTTGGCTCTGCCCGTAACCGAGTATTACTTCCATAATAATCGCTGCAAATGCTGGAACTTAATTCTTTTATGAATTTTACCTGTTGTTTAATTTCACAATTCTCTCACTAGAAACACAAAACATTTTTATTTTGCCTTTATTATACTCTTGTAGGCTTCTTTATGCTACAGAGAAGCTATGGAAGGACCTAGCATAAATAATTAGAATCACTTGCCCAGTTCTGGTGCATGAATTAACTCAAATTTTATGTTTTAAACCTATATCAGCTGTTACAAGTGACTATTTCTAACAGATCTGAGAGGGGGCAAAAGATGTAGAAGAACTGAGAGGCTTCAGCCCAGAGTAAATGCAAGAATATTTGTTATATACCTGTAGACTTTAAAGCAGATGTTCTGCTTCTCAGTTCTGTGGCAGGTATGAAACTGAATCTGGGAGCTCTGAATGCCAAATGAATGCTCAAGCATCCTGGTAAAATTTATCTGAGTCTCTTAATTCATATTTCTCAAGATGGATTACTGTTCCCAAATCCAACCAGTTAACAAAATTCATTAATCATTTCCAAGAGTTTTAAGATGACAGATCTGTTCATCATGGTAATTTTTTTAAACCGGCAAACAACTTCTGAGAAGTTCAGCCTCTGCACCTTCTCACATCAGGACTGTACCATTAATTCTTCTGGCCATTTCTATGACTAATTTGAAGTGACCTTCAGTGAGTTCAGAAAAGAGGGAGTGCTTCCTTTTCTCAGGGACATCTGGCTCTTATTGTGAATTGTAATCTTTCTACAGTGCTTTGTTCTCTTGAATTGCAATATTTGATTCTGAAAAGACTAGGTAGTCATTCATGTTGCATTTGGTTTTTTTAACCTCCAAATCTGCTATAACAGTAATAACATAAAGGTTTGGAATTAAAATTTTGTTTACACTTTGGCAATCATTTAAGGGAGAAAGGGGGTTCCATCAATACAACCAAGGTACTAGGTCCAGACTCCCTGTTCTCAAAAAACAGTCTTTTTGCAATTATGTTTTTTGAGAAACACGGACACCTGCCATGGCTTTCAATGGGATGCACATTTCCCAAGAGCTGAAATTCAGATATTTTCAGAGAATCACAGCTGACATCTTTATTGACATAGGCAGGTACCAAAGACAGTAAATGGTGGAAAAATTTGTGGGGAGGCAGGTGGGCCTGCTGAGGGGACCGAGCAATGATAGTACAAAATCATAGAATCATAGAATGGTTCGGGTTGGAAGGGACCTTAAAGATATCTAGTTCCAACCCCCTGCCATGGGCAGGGACACCTCCCACCAGACCAGGCTGCTCAAAGCCCATCCAGCCTGGCCTTGAACACCTCCAGGGATGGGGCAGCCACAGCTTCTCTGGGCAACCTGTTCCAGGAGGATTATGTCTAGTCCTTTCGCAGTATTACAGTCTTCCCAGAGGAGGTTAACTAAAATCAGAGGAGAAGATCAAAAGACAAAAGAAGCCATGAAAATGGGAAAGAGGGAGAGCCCCTATCTCCAAGCCTGCTTCTCCATCTACCTGGCAGGTGGGCAAGGAGTGCAGTGACACCAGGGGTAAAATGGGACCCCACCAACATACTTCAGACTCCTCAAGCTCAGCTGGTGTACTGCTCCTCCGGTTTTCTATAGCTTGGAGAATGTATTTCCTAAACTGCAGCAAAATCCCAATAAATCAAGAGAGACTCTGGGACACACTCTGAAATCTTTGCAGGTCCATGCACATTTCAACTGTGTCCACGGACATTTCAATTGTAAAAGGCAAATAAACTTTTTTTTAAAAAAAAAGGGTGTGGGGGAAGAAAATAAATGCAATCATTCATTTTTAAAAGCTGTAAAAGAACAGAGCACTTTGAAGGATAACAAGTGCACTTTGCAACTGCAGGGAAGAATTACATGAGCAGTGCTTTGCCTTTTGAGACTATGCGCAGGGCTAATAAAGGGCAGGTTCATTTGTCAGGAAACAGCAGCAAATCGATTGTACAAGATCACTCAAACTGCTGCTCCCCTGCTATGTGTAGGACCAGGCAGCTGGCAGTTCACAAGCTAAGCCCCACTTCCTGGTACGATTCCTAAGGCTCATTTCCCCAAGCCTGGGATATCCCTTCCCCAAACGCACACCCAGGGCAGAACATCTGCTTCCCTCCTCTCATACAACAGACCCGATTTGAATCACTTTGTGGGAGAGGGCACGTCTCATGCAAACTTTTGTTTTTCATAAAAAGCTTCAAGGGTGACCTTGGCTGTCATTCCTCCCATACCCTCTCTCCAAGGATGCGAAATTCAGATGAAACTCTTGCAAGAAGAAAGTCAGTACAACCTGGCTATGAAATGGAAGGGCTACATCAAGATGATTGTAAACATGAGTAGTTGTCACACTCAGATGCATCTACATCTTGAGCTAACAAAATGGGGTACTGCTGACAGTGAGAACCTGCACTAATTTAGCCTTGAAATAAGATAAGTGCATTCACTGGCACGTCTAGGCCTGTCCTACTGAACCTGACAATACTGCCTACACAATAATGTCATGTTTGACTTTTACAGATGAAAATAGCATCCATTCACAAATTTGAAAAAAAAACCTCACAGCAAAAACCTGCAGCACCCAAACTATTCATGTAGGACAGTTTCAAACAAAATCACTGGTGTGCTTTCTTGTGTGCACTTCCCATTCCCCTTCCCACTGATGTGGCTGACCAGCTTTGTGGTGAGAAAGTGAGCAAAGCAAAATCTACTAGCTCTGTGGTACAGAAATGGTAAAAATGGAAATGGTTTGTATGGTATTGTAAACATTGAGGTCAGATAGGCTTATGGTTCAAGAGATTGAACAGAGATTAAAGTAAGGGTACACGTTTTCATTCAGCACTTTCTGCTAGACTTCGAAGGAGGTCACTGTCCTATCTGTATTCTTCAATACTCCACCAGTTTTTACCTATAACCCTTGATGTGTATACTACATGTTTTGACTGCAAGTTCTTTGAAGGGATTGCCTGTAGTTACATTTATGAAACTGTGGTGGTATTGGAGACAAACTGGATTGGGAATTATGCCTGGTGACAGACCGCAAATAGTAACATTGAATTACTATGTGGAGAAATATACTGTAGAATATCCAGTCTTTCTCACTGATTAGCTTATTATTGTAGAAGGACAGTTTCATGTTTTTTGAGGTTTTACAAATATTAGCACAAATCCGAGCATGTTTTTTGCCATAATTCAGTTGTGGGGCACTATTGAAAAAGCATAGTCTTTTTTGAATCTGCTATTTTCTTTTCCAGGTAAAAGAGAACAATTCATTAGACACAAAATCAAGGATCAAAATGTCAGTCTGACACAAAGTGATTGTGTTATTTATAAAATATTTATAAAATATTTATAAAATATTTTGTATTTGTCTATTCAAATGGTTTCCTATATCTTTCTTCTTCCTTTAACATTTTCAAGAATGACCAGGCTTTCATACTTATTTCATAGTCTTCTGTAGACAGAAGAAAGAATATCTATACTAATTTTAATTTCAGAGGTTGAAAAGCTGGAATAAACCAAATCAAACTGCAAATTCTGAATTCAGATTACACTTTTCTGTTTTCTTGCTCTAACTCTTTGCTGCAGATCATTACAACTTTGTTAGGTAGAGTGACACTGAAATTACAAACTTCTTGGTCTTCCTAAGGAAATTTAGTCTGTCATAGAAGACTCATCCTCCATAAATTTAACATTGTAAAGAAGACCTCATCCATGGGTATTACTCTTAAGCATTCTTTTATAAATAGATAATTCTTTTTATGAGTGCTATAATTAAACACTGAACAAAAACTGTGTTTTGGAAGAATAAAATAAGAGGTTGCAAAATTTGTGGGGTTTTTGTATATCATCACTGGTAGCATTCCCCTATGGCCTCTTTTTTAAACTCCTCCATGGACTGTTCTTCACCTAGATGTATTTACAATACGGAGCATTTTCAGGCAGGATCTTCAGATATACCACTGATATTCCTTGCAAATTTTATCTCTGGTATCGGAGTCCTGAATAAAAGGTATCCACTTCTGTGAAAACCTTTTTAAATAACAAAACCTTCTGGTAAAGTTTTCAAAGCAATTTAAAACATTTCCACCATTGTTTGGATGATAGCAAGAACCCTAATAATTTATAGGGTTTTTTCCCACCTATAGTTTCTATGACTCCATTGTGTAGTACAAGCAAGACAGAAATAGTTTCGCACAGGGTTGGTTTTGCTCTTTTTTAATTTCACAAGTGCCCTCTGAAACGTGAGTATATTAACACCATGGTGTCCCATACGTGAGTGAAGCTGGTTGATAATGAATCTGTACGTAGTTTCAATCCTGTAAGCACTGCAGTCACATAAGCACAGAGCTCTGTATGGACTATGTAACTGGGTTTGCCTGTAATGCACTGCAAGACACAGCATGTGTGTAATCTTGGACTCTGCATAGTGTTTGGGGTTTAGTACAGAAAACACACAGAAAGACGAGGGGTGGGGGCAAGAACACCAGTTCCACAAGAATTTTGTAACTCACAAATCACAACATCAGCTGCATTGACTCAGCAAATCAAGCTGCATTTAGCATTGATCAGTTGTCAAAAAAGACTTTTTGTCTTCATCAATTTCCTTGTGAGTGAAGACTTCATTTAATGATTTGCTGATCAGAGGTGGCTGTGTTTACAAACAATAATGTGCCGAAGAACATCAGACCGCACGCAAAGTTCTTAATGCATCTACAATAAAAATAGATCCCACACCCCTCAAAACTAAACACATTTGTAACTGATGCTATTTCAAGCATGGACGGAGGTCTCTTAGAAAAACAGTTCTATACACACTAAAAATGGAAATGCATCAATTCAGCTCAAATGTTGTAACAATTTCAATTAAAGGCTGCAGGTACATTAGTTTCTCACTCAGAACCCACATAGTGCAAATATTCATCCTCTCTTCTCAGAAATGTATTAAAAGCCACAGAGCAGCCTTTAAATTGTTACTTTTTTCTTCTTTATTTTCCTGAGCCATCTGTGAGCCCCCATGCAAAGTTTCAAGAAGCTCTCTTTCCCCATCCCTCCCTTCTTCCCCTACATTTGCTGCACTTACACAACCAAATTTGCTGGGGTGATCTTGTTGCAGAAACACTCAGCATTAAAAGAAGGGAAAAAAGAGATCAAATAATAAAGGGTCAGATCACTGAGAGGCCAGCAGCAGTAGCAGCAATGAAAAGAAATTGTAAAAGATGCAATCACCTTACCATTCATTTTGGCTTCCTGCTGCCCTTAGTGCTTTCTGAAGTGGACAGCAGTTAAGTGACAGCTTTCCTGTCTTTTAAGTGCCTTTGGCTGCAGGCACAGGCATTTTCACAAGTGCTGCACATTTAACCTTGTTCAGAAAACTACCTTTGTAGGAAATAAGCCTAACTGAAAAGCAGTTGAGGTTTCCAGAGCCTTATGAGATTCCCTGTGTGCAACTGCAGGGCTGAGTCATCATGGGGAATGAAGATTGCACACCAGTCTGGATTGTCTTGGTATTGTAAACCTAGTAAAGGAGGGGTAGAAGACCCCACTAGCTTTGAATAATATACACACAACACCTCTGACAGAAATGGTGAAAAATTCAAGTGGTCTTGCTTGCTAGCAAGATTTGGGCACTATCTTATCAGTTTAATTAATCACTGGGGAAAACTGTACAATGCTGCTCCGATTATAAAGTAATGGGTCCATCAGGCACAATTAGAGCCCAGTTGAAACACTGTAGTTTGCTTGAAAACTATTCAAGTAAACAATTGTGGGTCCTGCATGGGGCTCCTTTTCTAATTAATCCATAGAGAACCCAATTATTAGCTTTTCCTCAATGAGGCATTTCCTAATAAGTAATAGTGTTTTGCTCACGCTTCAAGCCTTCCTGGTAATTAAAGACAGATTTTCAAATAGGTATCCATTCTATCGCCATAGCACCCTCTCAGACATGCTTCTCCCTGTGGCATGACAAACTGCTGTGCTATTACATCATTCCCAAAGGCACCACGTGTGACATGATGTAACAGCATCAGGGAGAATGAAATGCTCACAGTGACAAAATGTTCCAGAAAGCATGTTTTTGGTGACAAGAACATTTACAGAAAAGGTTACCCAGCTACACCATTGAAGAGGGGAGGCTTGGTGGCAGCAAATTACATTCAATGATGCGTTTACTAGAGTGTGAAAACTCTGTTCTCACTTTCTCACTTCAGTTTTCACTTGTCAATCTGAACATTTACTCAAAGGTGTGCAAATTTTAACTCCCATTTTCCACATATGCAAGCTTATGCACCAGAAGCATGACTGTTCAAACTCCCTGAGCAGGTCAGTTCTGGAAAACACAAAATAACTCAGTTCAAGCAAGTCATGACTCCTTACAGCAAGAACTAGACATAAATGGTGCTGGTCTCCTCATTCACTAATCAACAAAATGCATGTTTCTCTAATGGTGTGTTCTTGCACTGAATTTAAACTTCTGGTACAATTCAGAAGAGCTTGAGATGTACCACCAGTTGGTGGGAAGAAGTTCATCCATGCCACATTACTTAACTTCTTCTTGTCCAGCTAGCATTAAATCTACTCACCCTACAGATCAGTTGCCTTCTAAAAGCATCATTATGCATCTGAGTATACTGAGTATATAACTGAGTTCCTGAGAGTTACAAGGAATTCATATGGATAGGTTGACACTGTAAGGGAAAAGTAAGGGAAAGTTTTACTTCAGGTCAGGGTCCGTTTCAAAGACTTACATTCTTGATATGAAGAGCCACTTGACTCAGCTGTCACAGCTAAGAGGATACCTCAAAAACTTATTGAGGTCTCCATTCAAAGAAGGCACCCTACTTAGGATGCATCTTATCTGAGACCCATACCACAGCTATAATAGATGTGTGATTTATCCTTGTTGTTAGCCCGACTTCATACTCTGCCAGGTGAGTATGACAAGGGCATGTGTTGTTGCACATTCAGGATAGAGTGTTAAAAAGGAAAGAAAGCCCCACCCTAACGTATTAAGATCCTGACACGCAATAATGCTCACATGAAAATGTAATCTGCTGAGCAAGATGACCATTTTCTGTCTGGTGGTGATGAGCATCTCCATGGCAAGTATCCTCACAGAGATATTTTCAGCTGGATGAGGAGGTGCTCCCCAAAATTCTGTTCTGCACAGCTCTTATAACCCAGGCTATGGTCCTACAAAACCACCCCAGAAGAAGCATTTTCCATTTCTAATGATCTCTACTGTTGTAGATTATATCTGCTACATATGAAAGACTACCGTACATGGACACTTCTGAAGGAAGAGTTTATATTGACTATTTACAAATATATGATTTGATCACTTCTGCAGCAGGAATGGTCTAGGGAAGTCTTTGGTTCACTCCACCCACAAAGTTAACCGAACATATTTAAGCATACAAGTAAGGGCAGACACAGCAGCAGCTTCCTTGGGGAAAATCTTGAGACCTGCCTGAAATTCCCACCTGCAGGGCCCTAGTACCCATCAGTCAAAGACTTCATTGTGAAGGTTCAGTCTGTCACCCAGTTCCAAGTGCATCCATCACCTCCAGCCAGACCACTGTCTCATGGCTGCTGACATCCGGCTGGGTCCCCCCTGAATTAATGACTCTATTGCAATGTGTGTGTGCACGTGCACCTGCACCACCCTGAAACCTCACAGTGATGACTAATGAACAAACTAAATTTTCGTACTTTTAACTTACTTATAACTTAAGCTCCATCCTGCTTGCCCCAATCTTAAGCTAAACGAAACCAAATCAAGTAATTGTTTCATTGTCATGTTTCGAAACACTGTTACTAGGGTTATATTTTGGCTTTTTTGAGGGGTTTGTTTTGATTTTGTTATGGCTTGATATTTTACACGCCTGTTAAAACTTTCCCAGTTTTACCAGCATTAGGAGTGATCTAAGGCTCACCTGGAAAGCAGTGGCTGTCTCATCTGCCAAGGAATAAAGAACTTCCAGATGGTTCTTGATTTCTTTCAAGGTGGTAGACACCCCAACAGGCCAAGATTTCCTCAAGCCACTGCAGAGCCCTTTTCACACTTACAGAAGCATAATTCTGGGTTGTTAAAGGTGAAAACATTGAGAGACATCTCTCTCTCCTTTGGCCGGCACAGTCTTTGTTCAAAGCATCAAAACACTGAAATGAGGTCATGAAACTTACGTTGCACTTACTGACTGTTACCTCAATGGCAAAAGCAATAAAACCTACACTTCTGGCTCATCAATGCAGGACCCTATTCACAGGATGTCCCAACGTCTCGCATACTCCTGCTTGTACAGACACCGTGCTTCTAGTTTCTGCAGCAACACAAGTACTATTCCTCTTTGTGCCTCAGAAATAATTTAAGATATAGAAGCAAATATTTTCTAACTAAATAGAGATGCAAACTATAGTAGCACGTTTTTCACTAAGATAGGTCACTAACATTCAGTTGAATAGGCTTTTTATAATCCCAGAAATTCTCAGACTGCATCCAGGTTAATCACGATATCAGAGCTATGAATTTATTGACTGGATGCCTTAAATCATTTGTCTGTGTCAGTGAAGTACAGTATAATTTCTGGCTGCTCTTCTTCAGTAGCACCTTCGATTGCCGTGTACAGTGTAGCTTTCAACAGTGATCAAGTGTGGAAACTGAATTTTCTCTGATTGATTACAATCAATGGTAAATTATAGCATACAGCATTTTAAATTCTCGTTGTCATACATATTCAGTTCTTTAATTTTGCAAGTTGCTCCTTAATCAGAGTGAGCTATGGATGTTGGGCTGAAAGTGACAAAACTGGTATTGCTGTAGCTATTTTGAAGCTACATGATTTAAGCTGGTGTGCTCAGTCCAGCTACTGCTGAATCCTGCTGGGCAATTTCAGAAGAAAGGACTGTAACTTGACAGATAGAGCTAAGCCCTGATGGCTCAAGGGCCTATCATTCAAGAAAAGGAGCAGGCTGCTTGTTATCTGGTAAAAGGACTTCAGGTGTAAGGGCTGTTAATCCAGCAGACTCCACCAAATGTAGAAAAAAAGAATCTCTTGAACGAATAAAAAAATCCTCTTGGCGCACTCTTACATGTCCCAAGAAAGATTGTATTTATTCTTTTTTTTGTGCATTGAATTCTATGCAACAGCACTGGCTATATGGTGCTGTGATATCTTGTAACAAGGCCAACTGGGGAATGTTTTTCAACAGTATTTCACCCTCCCTCCCCTGAAGCTCTCTCATGCATCATACTCTCCCGAGTTTTAAGCCGGAAATTAGGTTGGAAGAGCAGTAAGCCTGAGATATAATCATCCGAGTATCATAAACATCCCCATACTGTGTTCTCTGTGTGTGAAAATAAAAATCCCTCCTCCTGCTTAGCCTCCCCCCAGTTTTTACGTGGAGTCTAACGATATCTGAGAGACAATACCCCTTTGGTTTTTATTGCAAGATTTCTAACCCCTTCAGGTGAATCTGTCTTCCCTAGAGCCATCAGAAGTGGTCTTGAAAATCTCCCATCTCCAGACCTGCATTCGGCGATCCATTCTTGCAATCCCTTGCATCCTTAAGATGCTTGTCCCCACTGTCAGGCAATATGCTATTGATACATCCTGAATGTTAATGTGTTATTCATATTTCTCTGAGTTCATCAGTGTCTCAGCTTGTTATTCTCACTGTTCCCCAGAATAATAGGGCTTAGTGAGGCAATTTGTGCTCAGCTTCTGCAGCGTGTGCAAGTAACATATTCTATTCAAAAATATTACAGAAAAAATAGCAACTATGTCTAATCACCTTTCCTCCAGAGATTTAAAGCACAATAACATTCTCTCTAACGGTACTCACTTAACTGTTTTTTAAATAATACTTTCTACTGTAGAATTGCTCGGAAGATTTGCTCGTTTTCCTCCTCACTTTGTCTTATCTCCTGATGGACACTCACTTGTGATTATGTCTCATCAGTGTAAATAAGGAATAATGCCTCTAATGTCGGCACAACCACAATGGAGTAAGGAAGAAGAGTCAAGCCCTTAGCATCATGTAATACACAAAGTTGCTTTTATCTACATCTTGCTCATATCATAGCAATGCCTGCTTATACGTTGACGTAGCTTTGCACTAGGTTGACTTTTCATAGACAAGAGAGGCCATTTCTGTGCCAATATAACCTGCATTATAAATTTAACCTTATGTTGAGAGTTGATTGAAAGCATTAAAGGATTATAATAAAGTATTTTCTAGGGCAGGCTGCCCCAGCACAACCCAAATCAAATGCTCTGATTTTGTCAGATTTCAGTGCACAGGAAGAACGGAATTTTTTCCTGCTATATTGTCTGTTCAGCGCAGTGTGCAGACCTGCATTCATCCTCTCATGCATGCATGAGATCAAGTATCATGAAGCATGAACAGAATAACAAATCAGATATTGTAAGTTCTTCAGCCTCCATCTTTTGCTAGGTAGCATCTCAGGTACCAAAAAATGTGCATCCGAATATATCATTTAAAGACACTTTCATCTTAGACTTTATGTAACAGGGGAAGAACAGATTTAAAATTATATAATTGAGAGACATCTGTCTGCATTATCCATGATACATAGATCTTCCAGACTCTTCTAGCTATGAAAATATAATATAAATTCTTCTTATTTTAATTTCAGAACTTAAAAAGCAAAATGAATTGAATTCAGGGGGGAAAAGATTGTTTAAATTAACATTTCCATTCAAAGAATTTAAGAACAATCCTGGTTAACTAAACCACTAAAACAATGTGATGCTTGTTTTGTCTCATAGTTAATGCAACCTATTCCCTGTTTATATTGTTTTAGTGTAAAGAGCACAATGGATTTATGTGTTAATTTCCCTCAAATTCTCACAAGTTACACCCAGGACAGCAGCAGAGAGGGACTGCATACAGCACACAGGCCCTGCACTGACTTTGCAGGTACTGTTCCTTGATGCCATTCACAGTCCAGGTAAGCACTGTGGTTTTGGCATCTCTGTGCCAGCCTCCAAATCATTAAGCTATCTGATGAACATAGGCAGGTTTGACTTTTATGGTCTTGCTTACCAGTGGTGCACCTTTCCAGGTTTGCTGTGCTACAACTCCATTGTTTAGACTGTCTAATAGGAAGCATGTTTGTTTCAAAATGAAGTGGCTGATACTTTTCCTTGTACCCCCATATTTTATAGTGTTAGGAGTTGTGATTTCTGTGAGATCATCTTCACTGAGGAACCTCCTCTCCAGGCACGGAATAATCACAGAAGAGTCATCTGCTTTACCATCAATAGGTGGTTTTGCACTTTAAACGTCTTTTCAGATCAAAACAACGAGTTTGTCTGTGCAGGAGGCTTGATCAAAATTTTCATAAAATGAACCTCACTTAAATGTTATATTCCGGATTCCTCATGCGTTTGCTGTGCTTCATGAGGCCAGAGAAAATTTTTCCGGTTTGCAGGTGCAAGCCATCTGCACTGTGTCAAAAGCAATAGTGCATGTGCTAACCTTAACCTGTATTGAAAATATGTACGAGAGATGGATTTAATGCCACAGAGGTGAACTGTTAATGTTTGAAAGTAAACCAGAGAAGTAAAATCAGGACTGAGTTCTTCCAGTCTAGCCATCAGAAATGGTTACCTTGGGATTTTTGAGGACATGATAATCCTTGCCCTGACGGCTAGTTTCACATCGGTGTGTCAGAAAGAGTATGCTCAGGGTCAAAACTGCAAAAGTCCTTTCTGACCTCTTATTTGAGGATGAAATCCTACAGAAAAGAGCAATACACAGCTAAGATCTGTTACATTTAGAGCGTCTTTGTTCCCTCTGGTCCCTCTTGTTTTCAGTGGCTGAGAACTCAGCTCCACATGTAATTTCATTATGAATCTCTGTACACAAGATGTCATGCTAGGTTTACACTACAAGCAGCAGAGAATTTCTGAAGGGCATTCTCCAGGTCCACCAGAATATTTCTAGAGCACAAACTCAGGAATGTTTTTCATTCTGAAACCTGTCATCTAGAAAGATGTCTGTGAATCGTCAAATGCTGTTGGAATGATGATATAAATAACACGGTGCAGTTGTTGTGATGGCCCTATGGACTATACCTCCAAAAGCTACTTTGAGAAAGAACACCAACAGTATTTCAATACTAAGCACAGAAAGAAGGCAAACATGTAAGATTTAATAAATAGGCAGAGATGTAAATACAGATTTTCACAAAAAACATAGACTGTGGATTTAAAGAACATCTACATATAAAATTCAGCAGTTTACTGCTTCTATAGTTTACTCAACATCTTGAAGAATTTGAGTCAGGACTCGCCACAGAATATATTTTCCTATCTCCTTGTATTAGTTATTGTGTCAACATACACAGGATTTCACAGCAATGAAACAAATCTGCTCCTGTGAACAGAGTAAAATCCAGCAGCTATATCTTCTTGGAGAATGATATCTCTAGACTTTGAAGAGTCATTAAAAAAAAAGAGGAAAATTTCTTATTGAAGTGATTTTTCCATTTTACGATGCAGTGCAGATAGAACCGCATGATGAGGAAAGAAATAAATATGAGTTTCAACAAAAATATAAAAACTTATTTGTTATGCCATGAGGAGGGCAACAAAGCTGGTGAAAAGGTTGGAAGGCACGTCCTGTGAGGAGCGGCTGATGACTCTGGGTTTGTCCAGTTTGGAGAAAAGGAGGCTGAGGGGCAACCTCATTGCTCTCTGCAGCTCCCGGAGGAGGGGAAGTGGAGAGGGAGGTGCTGAGCTCTTCTCCCTGGTATCCAGAGACTGGACACATGGGAATTGTTCAAAGCTGCATCAAGGGATGTTCAGATTTGACTTTAGGAAGGATTTTTTTACAGACAGTGTGGTCAAACACTGGAACAGGCTTCCTAGAGAGGTGGTTGATGCCCCCTGCCTGTCAGTGTTTACAAGGCATTTGGACAATGCCCTTAATAATGTGCTTTAACTTTTGGTCAGCCCTGAAGTGGTCAGGCAGCTGGACTAGATGTTCCTTCCAACCTTCCAACTGAACTAATCTGTTCTGTTCTGTTCTGTTCTGTTCTGTTCTGTTCTATTCTATTCAAGTCTAGTCAAGTCTAGTCAAGTCTAGTCTGGTGACTAACTGGTCTGCAAAAGGAAACAAAGATTTAAAAGCAAAGCAAAAGATAAACAGTTATGGCTAGTATTGTATTTTACTTATAAGATGCACTGAAATAAAACTGGATGTTCCAGGTGGTGTATAATTAAGTACAGCTCCTGTACTGAGTCTGGTACCATGACTTTGTTAGAGTTGGAGTTTGTAAGTAGGTTGAACTCTTGTGTTGTGGACATACTGGTCAACCAGATGACCATGAAGGATGCAGATGCACCAGACTGTATTCTGTCCATAAATGTTGCAACTGCCTTGGGGTCACTGTTTTCTCTTCCCTTGTACCCACTGCCAGAGGCCCCACTGCTTGCTTCTCTGCTGCGTGTGTCCCATGAGTTTCCACCTGAAAGATTTTGGTAAATAACTTGCTCTGCTGGGAAGCACAGTTGCCCAAAACTAGACCATGGTGATTTTTTATCTGGAAAGGGACACCATTAACTGATTATACCCCAAAACATGAATAATAACCTATAAGACTTTTGACATTGCGTTGGAAGAGAGAGTGGGAAAAAAGAATGCAAGGTATAGTGGTATTTCCATTATGAATTCAATTTTCCCAAATGGGCTGCAATTTTCAAAGCACAACGCAAGATTTCAAGATTCTGTACTATGCTTTGCTGTTTTCTGATTAACAAAAATGTTACAAAACCAAAAATCTTTGTTTTTATTCTGGCAAAAATCCTATTTTTTGTTTATTGTTGTTTTATGCTAGCCATTGTGTTTGTCTTTATGAAACATATGATTTAAAAGAAAATAAAACCTGCATTGCTATAATCATAGATGTCTAAAATATTCAATCAGAAGATAATTATAATAATAAAAGCCCTTTCAGATTCAATGAGTTACAACTGGTAGGGTAATCATTGTTTCTGGAAAAATACGGGTGTCTTTTCTCCCTTTCAGATGAGTAATATGGTTTGGAAAGGTTGTACTATCTATCTTTATTCAAGTCACAGGATGAGAATGAATTCCATTTAACATAACTGACAGGTTTCCTAACAAAAGAAAGAAGAGAAATGAGATTTGTTCTTGGTCAACCTGAATTGCTCAAGTTTAAGGGGATTGTGAACACATTTAAACTGTGCTCTCTTTTTCTCTTAGACTTATCCTTACTTACAGCTTAGTCTTGCTGTGGTAAAGAACATAATTTTATTTTGACTGAAGTGTGATGAAAAATTAGAATTTTCATTTTGGCAAAATATGAGTGACATGAGGGTATGGTGAAATTTTGACGATATCCAGTCTTGGTGGGGATACTCCATAATGCCTTTCAATTAGATGGGTTCCTGTGCCTAAGGGGCTTATAGATGCTAAAAAATGTGAAAGTTAAGATATCTGGCACAGAAGCTTATAGGACAGCGCCATGAACAGGCACAGCTGTTTCACAGTGTAACGATCTTAGAACTTTCCATAACTTTCCATAAAGAAATTATCTGACTCACTTTGTCTGCCGCAGAATATTGGAGTGGATCAATGTGCTTCTCTATGTTTTAGCATGCTATCGTGGTTTCCTTGCATATTGTGTTGGGAAAATCAAAGGAGGTTTTTTACCTCATGCTGTCTTCATCTTCAGTCAACTATACTTTCCTTAAATATGTTTCAGCAGATATTGGAATATTCTCCTACATGTTATTATTTTTTGGTAGTATAATACTACCTACATATTACATAGATGAACCAGGATATTACTGTGTTATGAACTCCTGAAACACAGAACAAGAAATTCCTTGACCTTCAGAATTAATGGAGTCTTGTGTCTAACAGTGTCTTCTTTCATGTTTGAGTTCCCTTGTGCATTCTTCGATGATCAGAAAAAATTGTACTTAGTCTGTAGAGTCTTTTTTACTGAGGGCGTTATTAGGATCCTCCTTGTAGGCTTGTTTGTACAAAATTAATAGGAAATTACTTTTGAGATAAAACCCTATGTCAAATTTGGCTGAAACCGGGGAGCTCATTCAAACTTTGTTGGTAGGAGATAACTCCATAGCCAGAGAGCATAGCCACTATAGCCTCTTCATTTAGGAAATGAGGCTATCATTGCTACCTGTTCCAAGAAGTGTACAACTTGAAAAAACAACAGAAGACAGCAAATGTCTTTGGCAGGTAAGTGTGCTCAGAAAGACAACCTTGAAGAACTGGTCAGAGAATAAGAAGATTGTTACAAGCATGTGAGCATTGATTCCTCTAGAAAGCTGTCACGAGAATTATGGAGGAATCTGAAGGAGGATAATGATGTTCTGCAGGTGTTTGTAGGACAATTCTACTTTGAATACAGGGGCAAACAAAATCAAGCATATAATAATGATGACTTAAAATGACTTATCATCAAAAGTAAGCCTGCCTTAGATATCAGCAAGTAGACCCTAGATTTGGGCTCTTGGTGAGTTTTTCAATCCCCATTGCATATAATCTGAGAAACACGTACCGTTATTACAGATTTATTTGCTGCTGTCTTTAAATTAATGATGGCTAATGTTTTTATGTGAATCAATTAATCTTTCAAAAAGTCTAATTAAAAAGGAAGCATTTGGATAATTCCAATGTGAAATGTAAAAATACTTAGGCTTTTCTGAACAAATCCTTTGCTTTCAGCCATCACATACCTGCAGCAGATACTTAAAGCTCCTTTTACATTTTATTTTGCAAAATACTGCAAAACAAGCACAAGTAACTTAAAGCACTGACGGCATTTTCTACGTTTTTCAACCTCTAACCTTAATATACAAGATGTCTTGGTGACATGATTCTGAAAAGAACTTCAGCATTTATGGCTCCTAGCAGTCCCCAAATATTGCAGTGGATGTTCAAAGCCTCAGAGACAGGGAGAAACAGAATTCAGAAAGAATATGAATACAATTAAGAATAAGAATGAGAAAAAAAATAAGAATAGGCATAAGAAAAAAATTAAGAGCAAGAATAAGCATATGAACAAGAAAGAAGGTAACTTTTCACCATTTTTCACCTTCTGTAGCTGAGAATTAATCAGAAGTCAGTATTTCTGTTTTCGATATTGGAAAAATCTTTGATCAGTGCAATGAAATTAAGGGACTGAACACCTGCTGATAAATTATAAACATTATTTTATCTAGCTACTATGTAAGTAGTAGAAGACTATTTCCAGGAAAAGGCTAAACTGGGCTCTTTTATGTAATGAGTGTCTAAATATTTTTCTCTATAAGGAAGGCATATGGCAATAGATGATTTTCTTCTAATCACAATACTTTCTCTTCATTCCTGCTTGCGATTTTTCCTTGCTGCTGTAACGTTTTCAGATCTTCCAGTTCCCAGTAGTAGAATGGATGGATTCCAGTCACGTTACACAGCTGAAGATAAAGACTGTTATGCTGCCCTTTCACAGTCCACAGTAGTTTTATCATTCACCGTACTAGGAAAAAGATCTCTACGTAAGAACCACTTTATTTTCAAGTAGAGCTTTAAAAAACAAATTAAGAAAAACCTTCACAACCTCAAGCATATGAATCCTTACTGCTAGCTGGGGGGGAGGAGGAAGAACTCATTTCAGAAGTTGTTTGCTAAAAGGCATGAACTCAGAAACAGTCAGCCTTGATAACTCACTTACGTTTTCCACTGAATAAAATATTTTGACATTTTTGTGGTTTAAATGAGAGCTGCTGAGAGCTGTTCACAGGCAATTCAAACCCTAGTGAGCAAGTCACTGTAGGCTGGCATGAATTCATACCAGCACCTTCCCCTGTCAATTACCCTGTCAGACCATCCTCCAGTTCACTCTGTGGGTGTGGAGATAGAAAGAGCAGCACAGCCAGAAAGTGTGTGGGTCTTCCCACCCCCAAAAGGGCTCTCTAGAAGGTCCCAATCATGGCAAACAGTGGCTAGAGTCAATCACACTGTCTTCCTTCTCTCCTGCTCCTCACAGCCAGTGAGCAATGCTTGAGTCCTGAGTTGGGACACAGCCATGCCTTCAACTCACCTTCCAGTGCTGAATTATTACCTGGGCATCTCTACCTGTTGGAGAAGGTTATGTACAAAGGTGCAAGGTAGAATTGCAACTTGGGCTGATGCAAGACACCTGTAATCTATATGTCATCCCCTACCAATGTCTGCCGAGGTGCCCACATTTTTCCTCTTTTCCTGGGAACCCCAGCATCAACCTTTTCCAATGCTCCCACATTTATGTTATGCAGGAATAGAAGAGCTGGGGAAAAGCAGCAGCAGAAAGCAAAGAGATAATGTTGTATAAGTAATAAAGATCTAGAGGGGGTTTGCAAAAAAACAGGAGGGAAAAGAAATGGGGTAGCATCCAGAAAAGTGGAAATAAAGGTAAAAATAGAAGGAAGCCTGCAATCAGAAAAGGAGAAAGGAAAAGGGAAATACTGTAGGTTTTTAAACTGGGTGGTGTGGAAGAGAAGCCTCTCCCTGAGTGCTATGTGCAGTTCTGGGCTCCACAATCTAAGAAGGATGCGAAGGTGCTCAAATGAGTCCACAGAAGGGCAACAAAGCTGGTGAAAGGTTGGAAGGCACATCCTGTGAGGAGCGGCTGACGACTCTGGGTTTGTCCAGTTTGGAGAAAAGGAGGCTGAGGGGCAACCTCATTGCTCTCTGCAGCTCCCGGAGGAGGGGAAGTGGAGAGGGAGGTGCTGAGCTCTTCTCCCTGGTATCCAGAGACTGGACACATGGGAATTGTTCAAAGCTGCATCAGGGGAGGTTCAGATTTGACTTTAGGAAGGATTTTTTTACAGACAGTGTGGTCAAACACTGGAACAGGCTTCCTAGAGAGATGGTTGATGCCCCCTGCCTGTCAGTGTTTACAAGGCAGGTAAGATAAAAGAAAAAGCCCTATTATTTTAATTAAAATATATGCATGCATTTGAGTGACAATAGAAATCAGAAATTAAATCCTGCAGCTTAAAAGTCAAACGTATAGGAGGATTTCTTTTGATTGTGCTTTTCCCAAACAAGCTGTCTTCAATCTAATGTCAGAATAGAAGCCTATCAAAAGAACATCAAAGCAGACACAAAGATTTTTGAAAGCAACTAGACACTTCAGCCTGAAAAGTTTAGTGAGCTCTAACACACCAAAAGTTAACACAGAACTGTGACTTCTTAATAACTATGGTGTGCTTAAGAGACAAAAGGAAGCATTTTTAGTGGTCCTACCATTCCTCAGGACATAGCCGAGTAAGGCTATGAAGAACATTAAAGAACAAAGTGAAAACTCTCTATTGCCTACTGTCTTAAAAAATGAAGGGACAACAAAACAGTTTCAAGAGAGTTAACTTCTTAAACCTTCACAGGTGTTGCAAGTGTCTCCAAGGGCTAACCTGGTTTAGGAACTGAAGTCTCAATGTCCAGTATGATAAATATGTACCTACCTCAGACAGATAGATTTTCTATTATAATTGTTAGAGGCTTGTTGGAAAGCCTACATTACAGACTGCAATGCAGAAGAGAAATACTGAAACTCGTCCTGTGTAAGAAGCAGGGTAAATTGTTAAAGGCGGTAAGATTCTTTCACTTTTGCAGACATCCTTACTGTAGCTACGTTAGTCTGCTTTGTAGACAAGTGAGCTTCTTGAAAGAGATCATTTCAGTGCTTTTGAAAAAAATCTGTTCTCCATTGTCGATGATGTACATTTAAAGAGTCATAGAAGAGAAAGGAAGAACAAAAGCGCAGAACTCGAGTTAAAGCTCTCTTGCCACCATGTTGATACATGCTGAAGATGGATTGGTTGTGATTAAAGGTGAAACAGTCCTTATCCCTACCAATTAATTATGTATTTAATATAAATTAATCCTTATATTTAATGAGGTCTGAGTCATTAGAATCAAGTTTGCATAGATACAGATAGATAGACAGATAGGTATAATTGGTGCTACAAAAGTGTAACTTTTATGTGTGAAATGAAGGTCACAGCTAGAGACAGACACAGATTTATTATTAAAGAGATGCCAGGCTCATTACTGATATACTGCCCAGGGTATGCTGTGATAATTCCACAGTTAAGGCTCCTGGGGGGTTTGATTAAAAATGTAAATGATTGCTTTTCTTGCTTGGAGAGAATGACACACTGTAAGCACTGTAATCTTTTAGCAGAACACAAAGTATTGCCTACTGAGTCACTCGGTACTCTGACTCCCAGAGGCAGTAACTGCTCCCTGGGACAGGCCCAGCAGTCTGTCCCATGGTCAAAGATAGTCAAAAGGAAAAAGTAAATAAATTAAAAGGTAGAGGGGAAGAGATTTTTTCCTTTCAGTCTTCAGAACAGCTTCATTACAAAACATAGTTTGCCTAGAATAGGAGACAGGAGCACATAAGCCCCAGATTCAGAAAACTACCTTTGTGCTCTTCTGTGTACACAGGCCCCCTGAATTTAGTTAAAACTATATATTTGTTTTCAGGTACTGCTAATAGCAGAAGTTTTAGTATAAACTGCCATGAGCAAAAGAGGTAGTTAGTCATAGATTTCTCTGGCTAACTTACTGAGCTTAGCCATGAAGCTGCTTTGGTTGTGTTCACCCAGTGATGTTTCAAGAGCTCGACATCACCACTGATGTGATGGAGAGAAGACTAACAATGCTTCCTCCTCATGTTTCCCCTGAAGCAGATGACTAGCATCTTGGTTTTGTGCCACAAGCCACATTTTAAGAAGACCAGGGATTGTGGGAAGGTCTAGTCTTGGTTTGACTGTTCACTAGATGCCAAAGAAAAAGAGAAAGAAATAGAGATGATTACATCTTACCTTCAGAAAGCAACTACCTTGTAGATGAGGTTCCCTGTCTGTTCAGAAAGGGCATCTGAAGGAGCTAGGAAAGAACATTTGTTTTGAGAGGTGAGCAGAAATAAGACTGAGGTCTTTCAGAGAAGATCTGACCATGGTTCAATTATTTTTTTTTTTTTTTTCCAGGGAAAATACACATCTCTCGTGACTTACGGAAATCAGCTAGAAAAAGTTCCAAAACTATGTTCTGGAGTTGAACTGCCTATGGATCTTGAAAAAAGAGAATGTGTCTTTTCTTCATGTAAAAACCTTCCTGAATCTGCCTGTAATAACCAAAAATAAAGCTGAAAAGCTGAAGCAATCCACTTTAGTCACAGGTGGAAACCTGAACCAGTGTAACTGCTGATGGATGCATTTCCTTTGTTACTTTTATAGATAGGAAAAAAGCTTTTCTTGCTGTCACTCTTACACTTCCAAAAGTAGTTGGGAAAAAAATGAAGCAAATTAGCTTTAACTCAGCTCCAAAAAAGAATTCATTTCCTTCAGCTAGTCTGCACTTGGGACAGATGTAATTGGTGACTTAGAGAAACCAGAAGAGTAGGTGCACATTTGATCAACCTATCCATGGCTATCTAACTGAGCGACTAAGGAAATATCACGAGGAAGGATTGCAATAAGGAATATGCAAGTGTGAGTTTGATGTTGTTTCTTTTTCCTCTAATTGCTTTTTTCTGTACCTAAACCTCCAAGCTCAGAACTCAAAACAGAAAGTATCAGGAATGTACCATTTCACCATGAACTAAAAGCTACTTGCACAGCACTTCAGTTGTTAGATTAGCTTGAGACTAAGATAATGCATGAAGTAGTGAGGAAAAAGGCACTAATTAATTTCCCTCAATCCACAGGAACAGAGTTAAAAGTAGATTTTAAAAAAAATTCTTTCTTTTATTCCTTCCATTGTGGTGAACTGGGAAGGAAAACAAGGGAGCATGTAACTGTGTATACATTCTGCATCTCATTTAAATTCAACTGTCAAAATATCACAAAGGTTTTAAAGAGATAAGCTGAAACTTTCATTCAAATGTCTTACAATTCCCACATAGACTTCACCATTCTCAATGATGCTAAGAGACCCAAAGTGGTTTTTATGAACAGCCCTTCCACTTCAGCTATTATCATTGTTAAAGAGAAATGAAACAATCTTGAATAAAGAAAGCAAGATGTTATAAAGATCCAAAAGGCAGTTCATTGAGAGTAATGGCAAAAATTCACCTGAGAATGGTACTGATATCACCCACCCTCTGGTATAATTAGTAAAAATTAAACTTTTAAATGACAAATGAATTTTTTTTTTTTTTTTTTTAAATATATACTTGAAAAAAGCTTGGCATAGCCATGAAAAACACTTACAATCCACATTAGGTATTAAGAATACCTTTATCTAACTAAGGCTTAATATTTTATTTTTACATTTTATTTTTCAGAAAAAAATATAAATCCATGAACAACAGCAGTCTCTGCCTTGGCTTTCTTCTGCCTGGGAAAGCTTCACGAGTTGCTAAAGCATGTCATGGCCACCCTGCAAATCCTCTGGCCTAAACAGAGCTGAAAGCATTCAAGACTTTCTGCACTTGCAGAGTGGAGTGGTGTGTCACTGCTGAAACTGTGAGAGTTTGTCCATACTGCCTACTCAGGCACAGCATCAAGAACAGAAAAAGCAGTATAATCCTTCCAAAACAAAGGAGTACAACATGATTACTTTCTAGCAGAATAAATCAACTCACCACTCATCTGTCTTGTTAAGTTTTTGACCTCATCTCCTCTCATCTCATCTCATCTCCTCACTTCAATTTCCTTCATGACATTTTAGCCTTTTGTTCCTCTGGCTTTCCCCTTTTTTCATGTGTTTCATTTTGAGACAGAGAGTCTCTTTTTGACCCCTCTACAAAAAAAAAAAAAAAAAAAAAAAAAAAGCCAAAGGTACTCCAGACAATACATTTGATGAGAAGGGTGCAAGAATTAAAATGTTTGCCATCACCATAATTGAGGCTGATTTACAAATTCAACTTGGCAACTCAGAGATATTACGCAATTCTGGCATAGTATTAGTCAGTTTTCATAACAAGTTCCTTTCCCAAGGAATCATAATGATGAAAGATCAAAGTAAGTTCAATTTCATATATTTCTATGGTGAATACATATGGGATACATATACTTGTACATACATACATGGCACAGATCCCTCTCATACCTCAGGGTACAAGTATAACTTTTTTTATAAGAAGAATTACTTTTTCCCAGTCCCCACTTCTTCACATGTTTTCTCAGCAAATGACATTTGTTTTGTATTCTTCTTATGTAAGAGGAAACAAACAATTACAGATACCCAATTCCTATTTCAGGCACCAAAGTCTTAACTAGGAATCTGGTTCTGATGGACTCTCCCTTAAATCTAACTGCAGGGCATGGTGATGTGAGATTAATGGAGACAAGATTCCACTGTCATTGGTAACAGAGAGACAACTGAAGAGCCAGGGGCACATTCAAAGTTTATTAGAGATGGACTTAGATAATTCAGATCTGAGACTTACTGTAATTTGCTCTATATGCACTGAATCATAAGATGTGCCTACTTACATAATACAAAGAAACGTAAAGCTGTCCAAGAGGGCAAAACCAACTTCAATAATGTTACAAAAAATGAGAAGTAGCTAATAATCTGATAGGTTCGGAGGCAGAAAATGTAAGGTGGTCAAAATGACTCTTGGGTTAGTTAAGGACATCTAACAACCTGGAGAGAGTCTAGAAAGCAAGCAATATACATTTGCTGCAGTGGTGTGTAATTCATACAGTGGAGCAAGGTAATCCAGTATAGTATTCTTTAAGAAAGCACAGTGGAAAAAAGTTTGTGTTCAAAGTGGCAGCTGATTTGGTAGGTTCGATTCCAATGATCCCCTCTTCCCAGATGAAAGGAGTACATCCAGTGTGGGGCTGGAGTGCCTGACAGAGCATCTCTAGCCCTGCTGTCATGCAGCCTCGGTCAAAATCATTGTCAGTACTGCCTTTTGAAAACCGCCACTTCTCCATGCTGTGAAAAATGTTAAGAACTTTCTGCACTCCTGATTCGTCTTCTCAAAGCTTTACTTTAATGAGTGCAAAACCAAAATGATCCTCACTGTGCTATGGACTCTATCGACCATCCTTGGGGTAATGAAATATAATGTAATTCCTTGGCTTCAGGTTGCTTACCGAGCCCCCCAGAAAGCCTCTGAATGTTTGATTACCAGGGGAGTCAAGTCCTCTCCTTCCCCCCATTTTTTTTTCATATGACAGGCACTATCCAACTGTATGAAATAGACTCTTTTAACACTGTATTCAGGAAAATATTGACTTCTGTTATTTGCTTAGGAGCTTCCTTACGGTGAAAGTGCAGAAACATTTTATTTCTAAGAGTTATGAAGAGAAGGAAGTAACAAACAAGCATCCAAAACTGAACAAAACTGAAGTTCCAGTCCTTCTGGCTGGAAGAAGTCCAGCTAGCTGGAAGTGGTTAATGCTACCTTGCCAGTGTCCACTACAGCAGCATGTATGTCCACAAGTTGTACTGATGCCCACCACTGTAATTCCATCTCCCGTTTTCATTTATCAGTTTAGAAAGGATCTCACACAACCTCCACCTCCTGAAATTATTAAAGATTTCATATGGTTATTGTTGCCAGGGAAACTGATACTTCGTTTCCATGTCATGACCCAGTACCATAGAAATCAGGGATTAGAAAAACAGAAAGAAACCCATTAACACAAGACTCAGATTGCTGTGAGGAAAACCCTCAACAAATTCGCTTGCAACAGCAGTTTTTCATCAGAAACAGCAGGCAGTACGGAAGATGGAAGTAAGCAGAGCTTCCCTTCATCACAGGGATGGAGGACTTTATTCTAATATGTGCTGAACATCCATAATTCCCATTGATATCAGTGTAAATAAAATGCTGGAAAACGAGTAAGATTTGAAAGGAGTTCAGCTCTTCTCAGGATTAAACTGACAATGAAAAAAGGAAAATCTTGTATAAAAAATCAGGCCCTTTTAAAGAGTAAGGAGTGGGAATTCTCCCAGAGCTGTAGGGAGAAACTCTGGGGATCATCCCTCCCTGGTTTTATACCACCGTCTTTACCCAGAAATAGAGCAGGTTTATCACAGTGAAGAATATTTCAAAAGAGTGTTGGAGGTAACAAAATACACTTTAAAGGGGATAACTAGTCTTCATATATGCGGATTTCCTTCTTCACTCTATGAGAGATGACACAAAAAAATTTGTCAATAACCAGTTAATTTATCACTAGCCAAGCAGTGGCCCTATTAACTTCTCCAGTCAAGGAAGTCCTGCCACTCAGAAATGCCCTTATCAGCTAAAATTGGAGAATACTGCCAAAAGTCACCTGTCTTGATCCAAGGGGGCTGAAATACTACTTATAAAAGTCGTGTTTGACTTCAGCATTGATCACGTTTTCTCTTGGTGCCAAGACAGCCTTCAAGTATCAGTGCTCAGACTACCATGACTTCTTTCCTGAGCTTGCTAGTTTTACCTCAGTATTTTGTCCGCTCTGTACTAAGCACAAAAGTCTGACAAATCTTGAGATGCTGTTTGTAGACAAATAACACTACCTAGCAATTGTCTAAAGGCAGACACTTTCACCTATGTACCTTTCTTTTAAAAAAAAAAAAAAATTCTTTGCAGATTTGGAAGCAGAAGATCTCAAGCATTGAGGACATTTCCAGAAAAAACAAGCAAAACTGTGTGCAGGTAAATATCCCACAGCTTCTTAGAGTTTGGATAGTGCACATTTTAATCTCTGTTATAACTTGTTGCATTAGTTTAAAAATATTTATGTCTGCAAAACTAAATGCCACCTTCTCTCTCCTGAGAATTTCCTGAATTTGGAAAGGCTATAAATGTCTTTGGACCTCTCTCTCAAACAGCTAAATTGTAGCCTGCTGAGCCAGTTGTGTTAGGAGGGAATGGCTGACACTACAGTGATAATAAAGGGAGTTGAAGCATTGGCTGTCAGGGGCCCTTAAAGTCTATGGACACTTTATTCCTTCAGAAAAGTTTCACAGAACGTAAGAGAGGTGTAACATTTGGTCCTTAAAAGTGACTCTCAAATGCAAAATCACATCTTTTGACTGCCTTTAAAATATATTAAAATGATATTGAGTATAAAGCAATGACAAAACTCCTTAATTATAAACTGGAGTAGCCAAAGTATATGGGCTGAGGGGGACTCATTACCAGAACTAATATAATTAAGTATAATTATAATTCTATAATACACACTATAGATGACACATAGCTACAATACATAATATATTTGTATTATGTAATTATCCAGTACACAATTAATTATGCATCATATAATTCATTATAGTTATAAATATTTATTACTTGTTATTAATTGTTATAGCCAAATATCCATCCTTTTGAACTAGCAGCACTAATTTCTCCTCTGCAAGAATTAAAAAAAAAAGTCACTTTCTACCCAAAAGAGTAAACAACTACCTTGTCGCTCCCTTTGCACATTCACCGCATACAAGTAGAAGCAATGCTGCCCAAATGGGAAACAAATGTACACTTAGGATACTAGACCTTTAATCAACATTCTTGGAGAGGTTTAGCCAATATGCTGCAAAGCAGCATGGCCAAGTCCACAGATCATGCACACTGCCTTTCATTATCAGCTCTGCTGATTAATCATGTCCAAGTTATTTTTACAACTCCTGGCCTCTTCTGTATGACAAGAATGATGACACTGAACATATTTACAAAGCAATTTTAGGTCCGTGGTAAAAGAAATCTCAATTGTTGTTTTCCCTTAAAACAGCAAGGATGGAAACAGGTTGTAAAGGAAGACCCCTGCAGAAGTCAAATGAGCCCGTGCTTTGAGATATAAGTGCCTTGGCTGCAGCCACACGGACCTTTCTGGCACTTTCTCTTACTCCATATTCTGGATGATATCTGCTAATGCTTCCCAGGTTTCACTGCTTAAAGAAAGCAGCTCAGCACACCTTGTGGAAACAATAGTTCCGTTTTATATCTGCATGGTATTTTTTTAAATGCAGAATGTGTTAATTATCACTGAAAGAATTATAAATCACTTCTTAAAAGACTTATAGAGACATGTGACTGATCTGTTGAGATGAAAAACACATTACATTGGAGCAACTGGGCCTTTTTCAGAATAGACTATTTCATGTGATCAGTTCTCAAAGTTGGTATCAGGTACTGAAAATATAGAGATGTATCTCTGATGTGACATATTCCTTACCATTCCAATTTGCACAACCACTGATGCTCTAAAGCATTTGACAAAAATTTCATGTACACTTCAGTAGTTTCACTTGCTCTGGGTGCTGTTAGGCAGTAATTCCTCTATCCTAAGCTCTTTAGCATTCACAATAGCTAACATTATATCTATGTAAGTGAATTATCTTACACAGTAAACTCAACTTTGTGACCATTTTATTTTGCTTAGATAGCACTTGTCACCTTAAAATATTGACAGTGCCATGATTTATTTATAAAAGAGTGAAGCCAGATATTTTTGAATCATTTCCTTTTAATTTGTAATTTTTTTTGATATACAAGGATGACAGATTAAATACACGTTCTGAAGTTTTCTTCCTCAATACTTAATACTCAAATGGAGCATCCTGCAATACTTTGGTTATGAATTAGATTTCATGGAATGCAATTTGTGCTACATTGCAACTAATCTTTAAACAGTCACCTGGGGCAGAAGTGAAAGCAAAACCAGTCCTCTCCTTCCACCTCCTGATGACCTCAATATCGGGTTTCTGTACAAAATCTTGGAAAAAGGATGGCAAAAGAATGTCTGTCACTAACACAATACTTATAGCCATGGATATAAATACTCATACCCTAAACATATTTGTGTATATATACACACATACATTCATGTCCATAGCTACTAATATATCTTTTTGAATGGAAGAAAGTGACACATCTAGAATAACCACTCATTGATCTCACCCCTAGCTATGACTTTTCATACACACCCACTCCTACAGTATGTTTCCTCTGAACTGAGAAAGGCCCAAGAGGTGGTGATTTTAAGAAATCAAGCAAACATCTGAAGTACCACCTTCCTTGGGTTCTACAGAGGTATCTAGCACAACTAAAATACCTTTAGCATTGGAAATGGTGTTGCTCGGCAGAGCAGAAATGTACAGTGGAAATGCACCTAGGTGTGAATGAATGCCTGTGCTGAGCATCATTCCTGTATTGTTAGACTGCATCTACAGTCTGATCAATATAGTTTTTGAGCCAACTCAGAAGCCTGGCATTCTTTATAATATTTATAAACTCTGATACAGCAATGACACATCCTTACACAGAGAAAACATTTCTCTTCTGTTTCATTAAAAAAAAAAAAAAAAAAAAATTGAAATGACCACAGTGAAACTAATGTGAGTTAGGAAAATGATATAGTGTGTGGTCTAGGAAATCCAATTTCCAATTTAATTTTTTTTTCTGAGACAAATTCCATATGACTAAATAAATAATGCAAATCCTGACTGGAGAACAATACGAAAGTTCCACTCTGCAAAATATATTCTGTTTCTGAATAGTTCTTTATTTGATCATAACCTTTCCTCAGTTCATTTTTAGAGGAAAAATAAGGTATTTTATTCTGCATTTCCCCCCGCAAATTGATGAAGACATAACTTTGTTTCAGGAGTTTTGCCTCTTCACTCTTTAGAAAGAAGGTAAATTATGTCATATCCAAACTGAGATGTTAAGTAATTTTCAATATCTGAAAAAAGAGGCAAGCCCTGAAGTCCAAAATAAAAAGAAATGAAAAAGCAACAGAAGCAACTGCAGTAGTGTATGATATATTCTACCGATCAACAAAAGGAGAGAAGAGGTAAACCTCCTTGGGGATTTAAAACACTGTAACAAACTGGGATAATGCTATGAAGAAAGGCTAATCGTATTTCTTCTGTTTGCATTTTTGTAGGTAGCATACACTGTCAAAAAAGAAGTAAAGGAACCACTTATTGCTATATTGCTGAAAATACAGTTAATTTCTGTTTTGGCACAGTGTAACATCACTATATGGTGTAACTCGCAGCACTGGCGTGCACGCACGCACTGTGCATCTGTGATGACCCAAGGAGTGCTTTCGCCTTGTGCTCCTCTGCCTCCGCCGGTGGCTGCCTGCTGGACTCCTGCTGGCAGGAGGCTCTTCACAGCTGCTCGGCACTGACCCTCATGGTTCAGTGGAAGTCAAGCCTCGGATGCTATATCCCTTAAATTCACACTGGGTTGTAGATCCCTTCAGGGAGAGGACTCAGCTTTCATCATCTAAAGGGATGCGGTTTCTGCCTTTGGTCCTTGAAGCTGAATCATCCCAGCTACTGTCCTTTACTGCTGAATTCAGAATAGCCAACTCGTTCTCCATTTCTCATCCTCTGTCATTTTTAATTTATCAGTTAGATAGCAGATATTGTGAGTGCTCAAGTAAAAGTTTGTGAGTTAAGGCTGAGGATTTCCAAGGCCAAGAGAAAACACAATGCTGCTCTGCCAAATCACGCAGGGAAGCCAACAGCAACTGCAGACCTTGTTACCTGACCTACCTTAAAGTTTTGTATTGCTTCCCTGAGCTAATTCACTAAGGTTCTTTGGAGATAATCTAAATAAAATGCCAACCACAGAAGTAAGAGCAAAAACAACCTACTTCATGCACAGGCTGTTGTAGGTGTTCTCCCTTTTAATACATCTTTAACCCACCCTTCTACAAATTGCAACTTTGACACAAGTGCATACTGTACCATCTGCTCCTGTATTATATTAAGGAGTAAAAAAGAAGGCCTGTCAAGCTTGTGTGCCTCTGTGTGTATGTGTATAAATAAAATAAAACATTCATCTGGTAATTTGAATTGGGGATTGGTTTTCCAAGATTGCTGGTGGGCAGAGCCCAAGCACACCATGAAGGTGAAAATGTATGCCTCTGTGTTCAAATCTGCTGCTTCCATCGGCAGTGTCCAGCTGACTAACCAAAGAATAAGGCAGCTAGCAGGACAGCTGTCAGCTTTCATTAGCAGCCAGAGAAACCGCAGAAAGCAGGCAGTTGCTGGAGATAGGTGGCCTAGAGAAAAACAGGAGAAAGAATAAGTGGATGTATCAGTTCTTTGCCTGCCCTTTCTGGCTCTTGTAACATGCCATTTCCTTTTGTTCAGCTTCACTCAACCAAGCATCATGTGGTGCCTAAATAAGCTGTGCTTTTATTAACCGCAATACTGTAAGAAAAAGTTCCTTAGAAGATGACTTCATGTTGTGTCAGAAGGATAGCAGGGTATTATTTACACATCCATAGATAAGATAATTATTTGCCTATACATACCCATACTAACAGAAAGCAAAAAAAACATGGGGTAAATTAAAAAACTGCCATTTCTTTTTAGTTCCATTTTACTTCAGTTTTAGCCATCTGTCTCCCTAAAACTTTATGAAGAAAATAAGTCAAGTACCACTTTTTTGTTGGTGTTTTTATTAGTGTTCTTTTTTTGGTTTGTTTGTTTTGTTTTCTTTTTAAGATGCTGTCATGATTAAAGTTTTCATAAGACCCAAGGGGAAACTCTGGCAATAAATACTGAAAGACCTTCAATGGTCCAGTAAGCATGATAATCCTTTGGCTTATGAGGAAATAAATGACTCATAGTCCTTTCCATAACCAAAGATCACCCTTGACCTAAACTTTCAGTCTATCTAAAGAGCATTTATATGTATTTGAAAGAGACACATGCACCAAGAATATCATGAAGGGTTATAGGATAAACATATGATAGGGATACCTGTCTGCACAGGCGTGAGAAGTAGTATCTTACAGGATGCCAGGACTAATGTGGGTGATGGCTTTTTCTTCTTTTTATAATATAAATAGCAATAGCAAATAGCAATACAAATGATCCATATAAGCAGGGCTTTTTCAGAGTCCACTCATTGAGACAGAAAAAGCTTCAGTTCCAGCTGGCCGATGTGCACTTTGATTGCTGAGCCTTGAACTCCAGGGAAATAAGGAAAGGTGAATGGAAGAAGAATTTGAGTGGCCTTCCCTCTGCTGAAGTAGCAGAGCCCATGAATCTAGCCAGTGACATTAATGAAAAGCTGAGGCATTGCACAACCCTGATCAATCACAGAAAATAGAACAATCACATCTAAATCCAATTCTAGGGGCTGAGCTTTTACATTCCCCCAAAGTCTCTAATTGCCAACACACTTATACCTCCATTGCAATAAACGCTCCCTTGTGAAAATCCTGCTACCCATCAGCTGGACCCTGGATGTGATCCCGCAGTCTAGTAAAATAGTGCTGAATTGGCGTCTTCATAAATCTTAGCTGCTCAGGCTAATATCACAGCTCTTGCTTAATATATTTTGCCCACCCCATCTTACAAATGCTATTTAACTTCATTTACAAATGCTGTTTAAGTTTTGGACGTGGCAGGGAACAGAAGGAATACATGCCTAATGTCCTTTGGCAGATGAAGATGGCTGGAGACAGCACAAACTGGGAAGTGGGAAAAGGTGGAGCCTTGTTTCTTAAGAGTGTCTGCCTTTGGGCAAAAGCAGGAAATAAGCTATGCCATTGTAAGTTAAAGGAGGGCAAGGGAGATAACTTACTCCATCCCCTTTGACACCAGACTAAACTGGAGGTGAAGGGTAGAAAAAAAATATTGTCACCAATTCACACAGTGCCTTTATCTGATCCTGAGCCAGAACAACTATGTCACTCGAAGAAGTTACTACACACATATCAATACATTGGTTATTCTTAAGATATCTTGACACTAGCAGAACTTCAGGCAGAGATGTGAGAGTTACAAATGGCAGGACAGCTGCAAGCTCTGAAGTGAAATGCCCATCAGGAAAGTTGAGTTGTCTCTGCTGGAATGTGAAGTCCAGATTTGGCATTGCAGAGGAATGTGGTATAATTGCCACAGGATGCAGAGCAAAGTGAATGGTAGTGGAACATTTTTCATTAATGCTTGTTCAAAAGCAAAACTAATTTTCACTTTGGCATGTTTATAGTGCCTTTTGTTTACTTTCTGCAGACTTCTGAGCTCTCAAAACATTTTAGCATGAACAAACACAAGTGAGCTGTAAGCTTCATTGATCACATATTTGAAATGCGTATTTGATTTTAAGAGTTACTGTTCAATTCTTGTTGGATATTACTAGAATAATCTAATCAGAGGGGAAAAAAATAAAAATCAGTGACTTGACTTTGGTAGCTAAAACCTAACTATGTCAAAATAGCATGAAAACAATCTCTACATAAAGAAAAACATGCACTAGAAATACATATAAAGATTTTAGGTGCAGATATGAGAATATCATAACTTATTTGTAGGCAATTAAGAAAGAAATAGAGAGACAAAAGTGTTAGATAAAGACTTCATTTAGTCGCTTTCAAATTATTTCAGGGGAAAATAAGTGCCTTTTCAATTTAGTAAAGGAGAAGGGAGAGAATACGTTAGTAAATTCTGTGTTTTCCGACACGTCACTTTCTTGACTCTTTCCTGACTTTGAGTTAGCAGCAGATTTAAAGATATGCACAGCCAAAATTTCAAATACTGACATCTCAGCTGTTACTGTATTATTTTTCATTATTAACCTTCTACGTCTGCATTCAAAGACACCCTTCTCTGTGCATAAAATGGCCAGGAGTAAGCAATCCCAAACTACTGGAATTGGAAATAAGTAATCCCAAACTGCTTCTGGGCCTTAAGAAAACATTACAAATCTTGGGCCTCATTTGACAAGCTTGTTTATTCACTCAAATGCAGAAAAGTCTGCAGTGCTGCTCTGAAGCTTGTACACACTGTCACAAATTGAGATATAAACAGCAGTAAAGCATTTCATTCTCAAAGTTTAGGAGCATGAGAAAAATTAAGAAATAAGGAACTGATATAACTAAAGCAATCTAAATACTGGTTTTGGCATCCTGAACTATGCATTCTGCATGTATTTGCAGTCCCACAAAGCACAAGCATTGGTTCCTCTCAACCCTTTAGATAAATGCTATTGGAAGTGTATAAACCAGCTCAGCTTCATTATCAGGAGCATATATAAGTGTTCAGAACAAGATTAGCTGTTCCTGCTGTTATGTGAAAAAACCCCAGCCCCCTCCCTTCTGCAAACCCCAAACCTAACACACACACACGCACTCGCACACATAGAAGCGTATCAGAGTCTGTGAGAAGAATATTTTCTGAGAAGAATGAGGATATATTACATGAAACCTTAAAGAACCATTACCAGCTGAGATTTCTGGAATCAGAAGCCACTAGCAGGAGAAACATTAGAGAGAGATGACTAAAAAAAGGGTGCTGTTCAGGGCTAACCAGTCCCATGTCTCTATATCATGTTGTTATTACTGTGCAAAGTGTACAGTGCAATTTTCATATTTGTTCTTTTTTATAATCATAGAGCAATTCTTCTTTCGCCTCTGTCATACCACAGCATGACGAAATGTGTAACAGGGAAATGTTATGTAAAGAGATCTGATCGCTAAGACCCTTTTTACTCTGCTGAATGATAGATGGAAGACCTACAGTAGCGGGCACCTCTGCTTCACTGTGGCTTTGAAAAAAAAAACCAGAAACAGAAGCCTTTCCTGCCCTCCCCAGTCTTTGTCAAAGAGCCAAGCCAAGTGACAACCCCAGAAAGCCAATCTAATCCGAAAAGGCTAGACTTTGACATCCCTGATTAACAATGCATCCATTTGGAGGAGACTTGACAGCTAGATGACTGCAGCGATCCTTTCAGAGAAACAAACAGTTCATTTACAAATTACACTTCATTAGTTTGGAGAAGATTAATCCAATTGCAGATGGCAAAATGTAACTAAAGCTGCATAATTTTGGTGGAAGTACCAGTAAAAATTTTCCCTAAAATTATAAGTTTAGAGATGAATGCCTCCCTCCACCCTTCAAACTGCAAAAAAGCAGTGAATTATTATAGTCTAGAGTCTGAAGGCAAGTTTAATGGGACTGGAAGGCAAAGCAAACATGTTCCAGTAACAAACGTGTTTAGCTGTATTATTCATATTTTTAAATGCACTCATCATGTTTCTAGGCCTATGTATGTGAGTGAACATTACTGCTAATGTTGATGTCTCCTGACATCACAGTAAATCTATCAAGATTCATCACAGAGAATTTAGGGATGCAGAGACGTTCCTGCATAGAGAAGACCAGACATTTTTTTAACCCAACAGTTTCTGATCAAAACCAAATGCACTCCTGAAATAAGAAACTATTGAAGAGAATATGGAATTTCAGATTAAAAGTTTTAAGAAATGACTTCTCAAGAACAGGATTGATTTAACAGGCAAGAAGTCCAACAGATATGGAGAAAGTTATTAGTATGTTTCGGGAGCCTTACCTTATAAATTTCTGTCTAGCAATTGTTTAATTATTAATACAGAGGTGGACAGTTTCAGTAAGGGACGGAAGACTTTCCTACAAAACCATGGTACTCAGCTGGTTCGTGAAAGTATCACAAGAAGGGCCTTGAAATGTGGCCTCTCCATAAAAGACTAAATTGGAAAGACAGGCTATTATAGATTGATTCTTTTACATTTTTTATGAGAAGCTTGAAAGACTAGTTTTACCCCAATTTCAAGAAGGATCTTTTCATCCTGCAGTTTGTCCTCCTGTTCTCCTAAATGGGAAGGAAACGCTCACAAAAAATTTTCTCTGCATCTGTGTGATTGTCTTTTAGATTCAGAATTACAAATGTTTAAACTTCTCTTAAAAATTTCCATTGCCAATCATCATTTCTCTATTTCCTGCACAAGAAAATTGACATCTAAGTATTCATATTGACCCCGCTGAGTTAGTTCACATTAGGATAACCAAAAGCATATAGAAACTGGGGTCTGAGAACACTGATGACATATGACACCCTAATAACTCATGACACGATAAATTATTAATAATGCATCTCCATCTCTGAAGACATAATAATGTAAAGGAGTAATGATATATCAACAACATAAGCATTATTTTCTTCTCTTTTTCTGTCTTCTCTGGCCAAATCTTTTGTCATTTTTTTGATAGATCTTTTAAATCAAATTATTTGAAACTTCTCTTCTGATGAGTTCTTACAAATCTTGCATATCAAGCAGGCAAAACCCAAAGTAATAGGCAATGTGCAGTAAGTGCAGAGCAGCTAACTGTAATCGCTGCGTGACATTATGTTGATTCGTGCTGACATTTGCATTGGTCAAATGGTAGCTTCAGAGTTCCTGAAGTGAATGAATGGTGCCATGCATGCTTGATGCACATTTCCCATTCGTTCTTGACAACATCGCAACAAAAAAAGAGGAAAGCAGAAGAACGGAGAGATGCTTAGCATTTAGACACAAAAAAAAAAAAAAAAAAAAAAAAAAGCCAAACAAAAAAAACACCCCAAAACACAGCAAAGCTCACCAGGGAGGGCTGATTCATTATGTCAACTCCGCAGGGGGTTTCTACAACAGATTTGGCAGGGCAGTGACTTTCTGACATGAATCAGGTTGTCAAGTCAGTAATCAGGAGAATTGCCTTGTGTCAATTTTCTACAGGTCAATTCAAGAAAACTGACTTATTTCTGTTCAGCAAGAAAAGACAAGACAATGGCAGGGTTAGAGAACGGAGCAAACCTGAAGACCAGAAGGGGAACTGGTGATCAAGGGACAACTTTGGTAGCCTTGTTTCCAACCAGACAGTTGGAATACGCTTCCCTTACACAGGCTGCACAATGCCTTTTCAGAGACGCATTAAGCTACTCTTACATTATGACTCACACAGAATAAATGTGGTGGAATTTGTTTCTAAATGAAGAATAAATAAGATTTTGATCAGATGCCTTTGTTTTGCCCAGATACCAGCATAGTTGATTTTAGGAGCCTGAAGTGCAGTTTTCAATTAGAATTAGTCTAGCGATCAATAAACTGAAGAAACCAGATACAATGAAAATTACTATATTGAAATACTTTCAGTGTAGAAGGAAAAATCCAACCTAAATGAAGAAGTGGCTGAGAACAATGTGATTGAGGGCAATCTTTAGTGCATCTACAGTCTACTCAGCGCCTATAAAACTATATGCACAAAAGTCATTAACAATGTAAAGAGTGATAGTTAAGTTCTAAGTCAGTTCTACAAATTCTTTGCTAGACAGAAATTATTTCTTACTGTATACCCCAACCACAGTATGCTAAAAGTGGGATTGAATATGCAACTCTCATTCTGAGCTGTTACAAATTAAGCAGTCCAAAGTTTATTGTAAATGGACACAAAGGGCTGTGCCAGTGAAAATTAAAACAAACCAACCAACCAAACAAACAAAACAAAACAAAAGAAAAACCCAAAACAACAGAAAAATATCAAAAAGAAACAAAACTGAAAAAACCCCACAACTCAGCACAATGGAATCGCAGAACCTGGACTTGTCGGTGTATTTTGCTCAAAAACTGAATGGAAGCACGTGAAAAAGTGAAATGTGATCTCCTCAGGCATCTAGTGTGTGAAAAATGAGAACAATTTATATGCCAAGGGAAGAAAAGACAGGCAGAGCGATTCAGCAGGAAAGGTACATGTGGGAACTAATGGGATGATGTAAAAAAAGTAACAGGTCTCATATACCCTTAACTATTCAGCCTACTATACTCTATTCTGTTCCTTCTCAATCATCTCTACTCTTCCTGTTGCGTCCCACGTTCTGAGCAATTTGCACTCAGCATAAAAATCATTTAGCTATTCAAGCTATTAATAAATTTCTCTCATAGCTAGAAAAAGCATTATCCAACGTTCATTTAGGCATCATGTAGTATTTGGGTTCAAATATCCACACTGTGGATTCATTTGCTCTTGGCAGCTGAGAAATGAAGAGATATTTGGGTTCAAAAATGAGAGAATTTTAAGGAGATAAATTTTAACAATATCCTTAGGCATTTTCAGTGTATGCTACTGAGATTATAGGTATAGTTAAAATCTGAACTAAAACCTAATTTTGAAAAAAATAAAATTCTGTACAGTTCTGACAACAGGTAAAGAAGACATCGGTGCAGAAGTAGTGTGACCTACAATAATAGTAAAACACAGAAAGTTTAGTTTGGAGTTCCCAATGCTTTCCGCTTCAGGGCTTTTAATGTCATAGCCTAAATGCACAACACACCATAAGAAATTTTTATTAATTCCAGGTCAACTACAGGAGCACAGCTTGACTGGCTTGTCCAAAACTGCATCATGCAGCTGAAGAAGAACCTCTGCATGAAATTCTGGAAACACTGAAGTAAAACAACCTCAAAAAGGGCTCAACAGTATCTACCTACTAATTCAGGGCAAGATATTAAGTGCAACACCTACAGTACTGTTCACCTACTTACATGGCTATTGAATATTACAGGTAATATACCAAATTCCATATTCCTTCTCTCTCCCACACACTGTTCACCTTGTATAATAACTATGTGTTCAGCACGTGGACTTGACTGGGAATGGTGGACCTGCAATGTGGCATAATTTTATGTTGTATATTTCACCACATACGATTTACTTATTCAAACAATATTTTCATTATTTTCAAATGTGCATGAGTAGATGGTGCAAATCTTAAAAATAGAGTCACTTCTGAGGTTACAACCCTTGGAAAATTCTGTTTACCCATGCAGAACTCTATCCATGCAGAACCATTAGAACTGGCAAAACGTCAAAGGTAAAAGGGAGGACATATTAACTCTGGTTCACGCACTTAATCTACTGTGGCAAAAGATTATCTGTCAGTAGCTGATGTGGACACATACCCTTCACTCAGGAAGGTAACCTTTTTCAACTCTATGTGGGAGGGAATGTTCATTTCCTAACAGCAGTAAGTGATCGTAGTAATTTTATTCCTAGAGCTATTGCCATGCTGAAGGTGATAAATCACTCAGCTTCTTATATTACAATAGATTCAAGGATTGCATTTGCTTGCAAGTATAGTATTTCATATTTGAAATACAGTAGAACTGATGTTTTCCCTGCAGAGTAGTTCTTAATACTTTGTAGAAGGCTTGACTTTCAGAGTTTTTGTTGATGTTACTGAAAATATTGTGATGAAAGAGGCATCCCATGATACTGGAAGAATTGTTCACAAAAGCTAAAAATTGGAGCTAAATGGAGGTTAAAGAATGTAAAGCACAAAGTTTGCATCCCTTACACTTCCTAAGAGTTTTGTAGACTATAAGAATAAAAAAACCCACGTTACTTTACATCTGCATAGGATTTCTCTGTCTAAGTCATTTCAATTTTAACTAATATGAAAGTCCATGGAAAGCAGGGGAAATCTACTGCTAAGATTAGAATCTTAGTATCTGTTGCTTTTATTTTGCTGAAGGCAGACCTTCAATCCTATGTGATTTATAGTGCTCTAGGCTGATCCTTGGGTAATAAGCAAAAAGCCAGAGGAACACAGCATGAAGAAACTCTGTGGGAGAGGAAAAAGTTACATTTCTTGACTTGACCAAAGCATGAAGCTTGTAGAGAAATTCAAGTGATGGCATATCAAGGCATCATTTTGCTGTCTTACTTCAAAAATCATCCATTCCATGCCTGTGAAATGGACTTGCTCCATTATTTTTCTAGGGGCTGCAGTGAGGCTATGTTGTTCCCTTAGTCTTTGGCATCCCTGCCAGCTCTCAGAAGGCTAAAACCTTTAGATGACACAACTAATACTTTTGGAAAAAAAAAGGTAAGTGTCTTCATTAGAATTGACAAAGCAGCAGCAAGCTTCAAGCTAAGAACAGGTGAAAAACAATGGGCCTAAGCTGAACCTAATTAAGTTCATTAGTTGAACAAACAGAGAAAAAAAGGTAATTAGCACCATTCCACTAGTAATGTGCTTGACACAGGATAATTAGCCTTTTTGAGAAGTAGCATGGAGCACTGCAGTGATACAACTATGTAGGTTTTCAGACTAACTTGAAAAGCCTGCACAACAGAGTCGTCGGTGCAGACATGTAATGATTTCCTGGAGAACATGAGAGGAACACAGTGAGAGACTTTATTGGAAGGGGAAAGATGCATTTGTTCTTGAAAGGTGCTGCTAACACATCTACAGTACAACAGGAACCAGGGTCCAGAAAGCTGCTTTGATATGTATTTGTAATCTGACTGTATAATCTGTTTTATAACACTGGCATTTTGCTATGACCAACAAGAACCTCCCTCCCTCCCCTTTTATTTTTAACAGAACAGTACTTTGATCACATTATTAATGACTTACAATAAAATCAGTATAGCGATAATACTATCAAATTCTTCTCAGACCACCTTTCAGTAGAAAAACAGCCTTAAATAAAAATTGACTACAGGCCAAGCAACAGAGAGGAGAAATGCCAACCTGTAAATACTGTGTTTCTATTTCTCAGTTGTTTGGAGCATTGTCTGGCATTGGGGCCTATTTATTAGGGTAAAGCTTGAAACAGAATATGTATTAGTTCACTGTTATGAAGGAATGCTGCATTGCTTAGAGTTTATTATGCCCTTGAGTGTCATAATGACTTTTTACCTGTACTAAATCCTTGTGTTTTTGTAATGAAATGCGTGCTCCTGTGCCTTAATGAGCACTCGAACATAATTTATAATCAAACATTATGAATCTGCAATTGCTACATTCCCCATTCACACATAACAGCTTCCAATATACAACCCAACTTTATTTCTGGTGGATCAGTCACTCTGGCCTATTGGGTAAAGCTTCCTCTACAGAGGTTTAGTAGAGCCATTTCCATTTGGAAGTTGAGGTGGGTCAAAATCTTATCTCTTAGCTGTGGAAGCCCTAGGGCCTCACTCTTGTCCTGGTATTCCCTTATGCAGCTGTTACAAATCATGGATACCTATTGCATTTGACTAGTAACAGGACGGATATTTTGCCACTTTCTTTGGGTGATGTGCCACCGCTTCTGCACAAATTACTGTGGTTATTCTTCGAGCAGCCCCACCCAAAAAAGTGACTGAGTTAGGTCAGAGTAAAGACACCAGAAGCTAGGTCTTTATTTGGAGCAAAATATAGTCTTGGTATTATGAAAAAAAAAAAAAAAAATTAAAAAAAAAATCAGAGGAGATCGCCTAGAGCTGCAGCACATGTAGTTGGCTGTCTCGTCTTCCCTAGAGACCAAGTGAAGTGTGGATATTTGTTTTAAAAGAAGATTCTTATATTACAATGAAGACCAAAACCCAGCTAACTAAATAAGGTTGAATGTTGCAATCACACGAAGGAGAAAAGGAAAGAAATAGTGACTGCACCAAGATCCAAATGTCGTCTTCAATAATTAACAAAAAACAATGTAAAAAGTGGAATTAAAAATGACACAGATTTTTAATTAGACAGCTTGGATAGATGAGGATAACTAAATGTTTCTTTACTGAAGATCACTGTATCTAGTGATCCAAACTCACACTACATATTTTGCCTATTTTACACAAAACTTGGTTTAAGATCTCTAAGATTTTTTTTTTTTTTTTTTTTAATATAAAAGCTTTAAATTTTTTAAAGCTTTTCTGATGTTGATGGACCTCACTATATCTTTTTGGAATATTAGACATTCCCTTGAACATGTTTTATCCCAACCTATGTTACTTTATGCCATATATTAAAAATATCCTCTACTTACACTGACAGAAATTAAAATCTCCCATAACTTGCAACATTCATGTGTGAATTACTATATCTAGAAATATTTCCTGTCACTTTATTACAAATAAGGAAAATCCAGTTAGCTAAGTTATACCACAGTGAATAAATTATGAGTATTAGAGATGATTGATCAGATTCGCATCTTATTATTTTACATATGTGAAACGTATTCAGGGCTGAGGAATATAAGAGGACTTATTTTATACCTTTGTGAATAACTATCCTCTTGTCTCTTTTTCTTCCTGTGTACATAGCAATATATGGTTAATATACATAAAATGGGTATTTTCATATAGAATCAGTGAATCTAAATGCTTCAAACAGCCACAGGGACGTATTTATTCCAAAGAGTGAATCCAAAATGACACAGCTAATGAGTATGTCCTTGAAGGACTTAGGCTGCATTTATGCATATGTAATTTGGTTATGATGGATTCATTAAGGAAAGGCTGAAATGTCCATATTACCTGAAGCCTATTTAAAGAGAACATCTGTTTTGCTAAATGGAGAGCATATCTGAACTGAGAATGAGCAAGAGAGCTTGTCTTTTTGCCTGGAAAGAATAAAAGGAGGAAGGACCTAAGACAAAATGGTTAAGTACCAACATCTGCTAACATGATCTCATGCAAGAAAGTAGAAAACTGCATGTTTTCTGAGTTGCCTAGATCAACCCATATATTCATAAGTATGTATATTCACTAAGCCATTAAAATCTACAGAAATAAAAACTAATAGATTTTCCCCTATGCTGTGTTTACTTCCAATACCTTCTAATATCTCTCAGATAATATATACCTGCTGATTTGTTCGATTGTACGAGTATTTTAGCATTCTTTCAATGTGCAGTATATACCAGAGAGAGGTAAAGGAAAACACAAAACTTTCAGCCAGACAGTCTGCATCTTCGTATAGTCTGCCTGTGATAGATCCCCCAAAGATTCAATCTGGCGCTTAATTTGGAGTGAGAAGCATTTGCTTACAATATAACTGTGATAACTTCCCCTCCACTTAGCTCCCCTTCTAAAGGCCAATAGCTTGAGTCTATACGGTTACAGCAAAACCATGCAAATCAAGTACATTACTCCATATGTAATGGCTTGATATTAACCACTAAAATCACATTCTGCACGAAGAACCAATAACAAGGAGGTATAAATAAAGGAATATATATAAATAGCTACAGGTTTAAATAAAGGAAGAATGCCCAACAAAGTTGTGTCTCAACTGACACAGAACCACACTTACCTAATGGTTAGTAGTGTGTCAAGACTATGCTGAGATTCTGCTTCACTGTGTGGCTTAGCAGGATCTGCAGATACCAGAGTGTGGGTGTAGTGAGATCCGATCATCAGAAAAGTCCAAGCTGTGGAGAGCTTCTCCTTGGTTCTTCAGATAAAGTTCATTACTCTTGCACTATAAACTTGGCTTTCTTATATTAATCCTGCTTACAACAGAATGTAAAAAAGCAAGATCTTCTTAACTACTCTCTGCCACTGGAATAGGAGATTCCAGTATTATGTAGACCACAATTTATAGAGGAATCGGTTATACTCTTATTTTTCATTTTGTGTTATTTTACCACATTCTTTCAAGTAAGCAATTCTGTATTTTTTAGTTCTGAATGATTCTTAAATGAAAAGCCACGTCTGGCTTAAGTTATCCACTGGTGAAGTTCACCTCTTCTGTCTTACAGTTTCCTCCATGTACAGCCGGCAAATTACAAAGTGAGGGTTAACCTTGTGAAGAGCTCATGTTATACTGTATATCCATTACAATTCATTTCATGAAGTTAAGGAAGGTGTAAGATATCCCACTGCTTTCCCCTTCTGCTCTGTTGAGACTGTTGATGAGTCTTTCATGTTTTCATGGCTATTACTGTTGACATAATGATATTTGCATATGTACCAGAGCTCAGATTTTTAATTAAAAATAGGTCCTGAGCAGCAGGACAAGCACTCTCAGAATGTGAAAAATTATTTCTTGATTTTAAGGTTTTAATCATATGTCTACCCGAAACATGATAGGAAATGCATAAATACTTTGTATCTCTTCCTCATTAAAATTAAAAACACTACACAAATTAAGCATGTGCAGTATGTATAAGAGTGCGAGGGATAAAAATACTTCCAGACTCACTGCAGGCTGGTCATGAACAGCTGAGTACCTGCTGTTACAGTCTCATGCTTTCCCACAACAGCAGCTCCCATTCATTTAGTCATTTAGATCAACAGGTCTAAGTAGAAAGTAGACAGTGGCCAAAGGCTGTGCTGTACATTTAACAGGTAGAATAAAATAAATAAATGAACCATTTAGTCAGTATACCAGAACTAAAGAAAAAACCAGGAAACCACCAAATTGAAGAACAAAGTTTATGAATTCAGCACAAAATGAAGGTCATTTGATATGATGCTTTGCTTGTTCTTTTTAAAGATTCACTATTCCCTTAATATAAGTATACTGTCCTAAAAATAAATTGTATATAGGTAAGATGAAGTGAAAAAGTGAAATTTTTATTTATTGGCTGCAGACCACTGTAGTGTTTCTGACAAATAAGGTGAAACAGTAAGTACAGAACCCAAGCGAATGTAGACTTCCTCTTATCAGATTAACTTCTTGTCCGTTTCCAACAACCCCAAGCGTGTATCATAAACAGGCAACTGTATTTTGATGATGGCAAGTCCACACCATTACTCACTGCCAGACTCAATTAGAGAACACAAACTTAATTCATCCTGAACATTACCTAGAAATGAGTTTAAAATGAAAAGCACATTATGTACAGAAATGCAGCAATGGTGAATGAAGACAGTAGCTGTGATTTAACCCAATTTCTTAAGTATTTTGCTTCCTGTCTTTGTTCCAAACCCCATATCTTTAGTTCTTAAAATTTTGCTATGGAAAGCAATAATGTACAATTTGTCTTCCTCTTAACTGAGGGTTGGGAACAAAATTGAGATTTCTAATTTCAGCTTTCAGAAATCATACTTTTTTCCTCTTTTCTAGAGGCTGCCTTTCTACTTGAAAATATTTAATTATTTTTTTTTTTTCTTTTCCCTCTGAAGAACGGAGAGACAACTTCTGCATTTTGTTAGAGGAAAGGCCCCCTTCAACTAGCTGACTGCACTGATTAAAATTAGTTTCCTCCTCTAACTCCCTACTTCTTTAACTGCGCAGCTTCCTATTATATGATAATATTGATCAGTGATTGACTGAATAGTGAATTTCAGACCAACTTTTTTTTCTTACAGTCACGATATATACTTCCTCCTGTTGCATACACTACTGCCAGGATAAAAAGCAAAGGAAAAACATTAATAAATGAAAAACTTTTGTTTCGTGGATTGAAAGGCACAGCTGTACATAGAAAAAATGCGTCCATTCAGCTCCAGGGGCTGGCTGCCTCAGGCCTTTGCTAAGCAGTCAAAAAAGCATCCCTCATTTGGGAAACTCGCCTTGTATTCTCAGCCGAGATTCTGATCATTCTGCAGTCACCCTCTTGAAAGGCCATTTTTGCCTGTTATCTGTTTCGTATTCTTCTGAAGTTCACTCACTTTGTGATTGGCATCTCACGCCTCCAACATCACTCCTACATCAAAAAGCTCTTAGCACTAGCCTAGCCAATTGCCATGGTCTCACCCTTCTGTGAAAAGCAAAGTCTTTTCCCCCCTACTCAGTAATTCCTTTTCTCTCTTTAGCCTGCACTACTGATTCTCAAAGGAGTTTTAAATCTAACGACTTCAAAATGCCAGGAGAGGAGAAAGAAAAACCTCTATAGAGGACGAGTCTTCTGAAGTACTGTTGGATAAAGTACTTGATCTTTGTTTCAAACCAAGCATTTATAACCATACAGAAGCTGTTTTTCTAAGGTTGCAATAGTATAAAAAAATCGCAGAAAATGAAAATAATATTATGTTAGCAGTGCTACTGAAAATGAGTGAACCCACAGCAAGCCTAACAAACAAGCTGAAGTGCAAAGCAAGCTAGCAGGCATTTACCTATGCAGACTCAGATTTTTACTTAGAATTACAGGAAAATTATAAAAGCTTTTTGGAAGCACTCTAATAGCGTATGCACTTAAGAATCCGCAGGACCAGATTTTTACCTTTTTGAATCCTAAATAATACATGAACCATTGGTTTACCAAACTGATTTCAGTGAATATGCTCCAAAACGAACAATGGCAGATTGAGATCCAAAGTTAGAAAAAGAGATGATAAATACTCAGCTAGACAAGTATGTCAGGGGTGAAGGAGACTAAAAATGCTGTATTGGTGGAAAATAAAACAGAAGTTTCTGAGAATCCAGCAAATAATTTTGTTTCAAAATAGTAACTTGAGTAAAAATGCTTGTTAAATGGATTTAATTCTTAATGTCAGGAATAGTGAAGCCTCAACTCTGTCCCTTTATCATGCAAAAGACAACACAGAAACAGCATTTGAGGGTAAGTTAGGCTATACAGTCTGCACAATCAGAGGTTAAGGCTGCAATACTTGCCTTTTCAAGCCTGCTGTGTCTGTGTGATATGTAGATGACAGACCATACATCACAGCTGTGCCCCATAGCTTTGGAGGATTCAGCTTTACTCAGACCTATTTAAGCATGGATTTAAGTGTGCTTGGCTATGTTTTTAGCATTAATTGTAATCTTTGTCTACGGTATTTTGTTAGAAAAGAAAAAGGCAGTCAAGATGGTTTTACGTCAAATGTCTTTTTTTTTTTTTTTTTTTTTTTTTTGCTAAGGGTAACTGTACATAAGTTAGAAGTGGATCAAACCAATTGCACATACATACCTAGCAAGAGAGGAAAAAACCTAAATTATTTCCTTCAGTGAATATCAGGAAGAATATTACTATATTAATCCTGCAATGTCTAAAGTGCTTTCCATTTTCAGAAAGTGAGGCATGGAAGAGGGTGAAACACAAGTTCTTCCTTCAGTGGCTTAACAACTGTATAAGAATAGCAGAAGAGCAAATGTGGCTGCAAAGAGAAGAGTCTTTTTGCCATTATGGAAAAACTGCTGGAAAGTTCTTAATTTTGTATGAAAATTCACTCTGAATTTGTAAAATAAAGAGAAGAAAGGGAAGATTTGTCCCCAGTTCTTTTATAAATCAACAGGCAGAATGTAATGCTTTATCACACCTTATTTAGTGATTGAGAAAGCTGTTAGAACTTCTTTGTAATTTTTCACACAATATTTCTAAAATGGCAGGAAGTCTTCCAAAATTCTTCATGATGTGAACCATATCTCCATAACATCAATATGTGAACAAAAATTTATTTGCTTTGGAAATTTAGAAGGAGCTTTAGATATGTGTGCAATGCGTTCTGCCTCACCTATTTTGCAGTTAAACTATTTTTAGCATCATTTCTATAACATACGTTTCTCACATACATTGTCAGCACTGGTTAAGCTTTTCATTGTAGAAAAATCTCAGCAGTGCTAACTAAACTAAGACTTCTCTTATAAACAAGCTTACTGCTGGCTATTTTATGTGTAGCCCATTATTCTCTGCTAGGAACTAGTAAATCAAAAAAAGTAGTTATTTTCTCTGGGAGCTTGCTTATAGCGGAGAAAACGAAATCTTCAGTAAATCTTAATTACTTGCGGATTTTTATTTTTTTAATGCTGCTGCAATAAGAGAAATTAATTCCGACATTTTGAGAACTTCACAGGAGGTTATCTCCATATAGCCATCATTAAAAGCACTAAACTAAATAGCCCTTACTTAGCAGAAAATGATACAGACTTGTGAGACTGGAATTTTGACAAACAAGCAAAACCAGTTCACTGGCAAATAGCTTTAGACAGTGTATTTCATGAAGAGCTTTTAATTAAGTAGACTCTAAGGTTTATAGAACAAGGATTATATTGCTGAAGTTCATTTTGATTGAGTGGAGACTTGACTATATTTCCAAGGGGAGCTTATTGTGGCATTTCATATACTCATGATTTCAAGAGAGGTTTCATCTCTCTTTTTTTCCTTTGAATGACCACTCAAATGCCAGGGAACCCAGGCTGTTCTTGGAATGAATTGGCACTTTGTCAGGGGCTCTTTCTACAAGCTATCTGACTGGGTCTCTACTGTATCTTAAAAAAATCTAAACTTTTACATATAACCATGTGGAATGTTCCAACAGATTTAAAATATTTTCTTATTTTCTAATGTCCTTGTGCTAGAACTTGTAAATTACTGTATTATTTATTATCACATGTGTATATTTTATTAACATACTAAATCTGCTAAATAAATCATATGATGATACAGTTACTTCATATAAATTTGACAAAATGTGATTGGAAACAAAAAAGCTGCATAATTCTAAATTGAGAAAAACCTACCTAAAGGTTTTAAAGCAAGATTGAAGAAATTATTGAAAAAAAAAATTGCTAAGGGTTTCTAAACACACAAGGAATATATCCAACTCATGATATCCCTAAACACAGCTGGCTGGAGGCTGGGCAAATACTCAGGGGATTTATTGTATATACTTCCTCTGGATTTATATTCTTGAGAAATTAGGTTTCGGCCATCACTGGGTATGGGATATTGGGATAGAGGAATGTTCAGTGTGACCTTGTTTATCTGTTCTTATGTCCTCATGTCTGTTTCGTTTCTTCTACATTGCAATTCTATTCTTCCTTTATTTGATTCTTCATGAGATTAACTTGGTGATCAGTCTCATGATATGTCACTGTCCTTTATCTAATATGAAATCTGCAGCGCTCATAAAAGTTTATTCATAGGACTTAGAGACATTCCTTGTGCTGGATGACACGTGCAGAAGAATCTGACTCTTGCTCTATTACATGTAAGTGACCTCATTGTTGTCATGAAGTTGACAGGGTATTCATACCTTGACACTAGAATACAATAGCTGCTATTACAACCCATGTGCTTCCCTAGAAACTAGGGTCATGTCAGGAATTATTTTTGTAAATTGTGGAAATGCATTGTGCGCACTGTTTTATTTCTTGAGATATCAGATTATACAGAGTGAATTTTCTTTCTACCCAATAGCTCATTACAAATCTTTACACAAGTTTGAAATAATGCACTCCGTCTGTACGTGTAGGCCCACATGCATAGTTATCTGCTCTCGTCAGATATATACGTTTCTAAATTAGCGATTTTATCTGCCAATCCAAATATCTACATGTACAATGACCCATTTATGCATTTTGGTTTGAAGAATAATTCTTCAAATCTAGATAAGTTCTGTTGAATGAGAAATAATAATAATTTCAGTTGTGTTTTGAAGCTAGCATAAAACCAGAAAATGACAGGAGATCTTCCCACTACCATTGAGAATAGCAGTTTACAGGAGAAGGAAAAGGATGCTTCACTTGCTGCACTAGCAGCATTTTCACAAAATATGGCTACAGATATGACCAGTAAAATGCTGTATTTATAGATCATAATTGCAGGTAACAAATATTTTAGGGTTTTTTTGTTCCATCTCCCTCTGTTAAATGGATAGAATCTAAATTTTGTTTTTGTTCTGGTGCTTTTCTTTTTTTTTTTTTCCTCCAAATTTAATACAAGAAAACAAAATCAAACTGATCTTGACTAGATAGGGAAGGCGAAGTTGCCATGCATGTAAGCTAGTCATAAGAGAGACAATAAGAAATAACTGTCCCCTGCAATTTTTCAAACAGTGAAGCTGTACATGGAGAGATAAAAGAAATAATTACTTGAAGAACAGCTACTCAGAAAGCATTTTTAACAATGTATGGATGTGTCATTAATCCTAAATGCTGTCAGAATAAATGTTCTCTTGGAGAATGGCTATATTTGAAGGGAATTCATGTTTTTTAGCTTTTCCTGCAGTAGGAATAAAATGAGAGGAAAATGAAGGGCAGACATTGAAGACTGAGGAGCTTGAGAGGAAGAAAAAAAAATATTTCAAGATCTAGGTGGCTTAGGTTATTGTAAGTTCTACTGAGATAAATTATTGACTAATGCACCATTCTTTGCATACAGATCTTGTGCCTACCTTCCAGTCAAGAAAGAAATTTCTCAGTATTGACGTCATTTGCTGCAAAGTGGAAAGAGGCACAAAGCTTCCCCTTCTCTAAGAGGATTTTCCATAAAGCATTCTTCATACCTGCATATGTGTACGTAGAAGACTGCAGTAGGTTGAGCCTATATTGTTTTGGTTCTTTACAAATGTTCTTTGTACAGGACATGTAGCCTTCTTGGAAAGAGGCAACTCTGGTCTGATTTTATTAATTATACTAAGAATAGAACAACTTGTTCAGCAGAGATATTTCAGCAGTGAAGGATCTGCCCTGGCTTAGGAACAGTCTGTGGATCCCGTTGTTGGCACTGGGCTCACCACAATGGAATGCTAATGTTCGCAGAGACAGGGAAAATGTCCAGGTAGCCTAAAAGATAAGGTAGTTTTAGGGGTGTTTGTTTGTTTGGTTGGTTGGTTTTATGCCAGGGGAAGCAAACATTAAGACATTAAGAGTTATCTTAGAGAGGAGAGGACCTTAGTCACTGATGTCTAGAGCAAACCTGTGCCTGTTAATTTATGCAGCAAGAGGCACTAATCCTCCTTTCATTAGCCTACAAAATCATTCAGTAATCAATTACTATAGAAATATTTAAGTACTTTAAAGTTCTACCTAAGAGAATGCCACCTGAACATTTGTGTAAAATGCACAAGACCGCATACCTTTAGGAGTTTGTAGGAGACCATTTCTGGGTGTGCAAGTCAAACCAAGATGACGAGCAATCTCAGAAGAACAGCTGTATGTAAATCTATCTTATATTTCTGAGAATGGTCAAAGGCATGGGGTAAATGTACAGGTTATAAAAAATATCTACATGAAAGATTGTTTCTGCTTTCCCCACATTCTGCGTAGGTCCAGAGATAGCTTGCAATTGTGTGGGTTTTTCTCATGAGGTAATTCAAAAACCAGTTAGTGCTATCTTGCCATCAGTGAGATCTTACTGTGGCAGAAGGAAAACTAAATGGTTTTCTCTTCCTGTAAGAGTCAGACTTCCCCCACAACATAAGCAATATACTCAGTATGATGTAATGTCAATCCCAGAAGTCAACTACTATTTGCTACGCTGTGTCTTCTAACTGGTTTCAGTTTTCAGATAAAATGTTGTTTTTCAAGAGCCTGGCAATCATTTTAAAGCCAGACAGTACTCACAAGACAGACTACAAGTGAAGATGCACAGCTAAAACCAAAATACCAAAAAGTATTTTCTGCACTTTGGGGGTTGGATGAATGAAGGGAAACTCAAATACATACAGATAAAACTAAACCATTATAAAAGCAGCTAAAGCAATTCTTCTGTCTTCTACACATATTTTTCCAAATCCTTTTAAAAAACTTCAGGGTTGCCAATTTTTATTTTTACTGCATTCACACACTTAGGAATTTAAAGTACACAATAAAAGAGAAAATTCAGTGGACAGAGATAAAACAGAGGAAAAGCTATTTAGCTAGTGAAACACGGTTTCCACTTGCTGCCTTATGCCCTTATCTTACTGCAGAAACTCCAGCTCTCACCTACAGCCTGCTGCCACCACAGTCCTTACGGTGTTTTTCCTCCTTTCCCTGTCCCTTCCCTGCCTCATATGCCCAATATTCCTCCCATAAGACTGAAGATTACAACCGAAAAAATGCTCATGTGATGTAGCTCACCATACCTGCACGTGCACTATAACAAGAAAAGAAAAGATGTCCACTAGACTCATACTTCAGCTTTTTCCTCCATGGAGCATCAGTCTGGGACTCTTCCCTCCACCCATCCCTGACTTCAACAAAACCTATAGAAATTTGAATCTTTGAGGCATCTACCTTGTTGCATTTTATTCAAGCTGATCAGATGCAGGTTACTGGAGGAATAAGGGGGAGGAAAAGCAACACATTCTGTGCAATTGTTTCCTTAGACACATACAACATTAGTGACACCGATGCACTGCATTGACAGGACAGACCCTCCTTAGGCAGCACCTCATGAACCATTTATATGTGTTCAGAGACTTCTTAAATGCATATTACTGTGTAACACAGAGATCCAGCAATGTAGGGACTGAACACGCTGACTGTATTTTTCCTTAAAAATGCCTATAAAGGGACATTATATGACATTTTTATGACAAAAACTAGGTCATTGTATAGAAAACTCTGGGCATCTGCTGCTCCATTCCTCCAATGCTGGTCATCAGAATTGCCTCCCGCTTCCTCTTTTGAGGGCCCCATATATTTAAGAATGTACTAAAATTTGACTTTTCAATTCCCCAGATTGAGATTTATATCCATACGTGTTGATTTGAAGTTCAGTGTAAGCACAGGAAGGTCCCTGTTTTGTAGATCCAGCATAGACTTGTTCTCTTCTGACAACAGCAGATTTTGTGATATACGATGATTTAAGTCATCTACTAAACATATTCTAGGGAGACAGGCACTGCTGATGCAGTGCCTATTTGGCAAGAGGTTCCTCAATAATGGGAATAGATTGGTCTATTACAATCAAACCTCATTTCCTCTCTCTCTTATCAGCACAGGACAAGAATAATTGTGACAAATGCTATTTTTTTCTTCTAAATTTGGCAGTGGGGTACACAGCCATGTTTAGTTTTGATGCCACATTTTATAAAATGTTGCTATTATGGGGGTTATGTATAGGCTATGTGTTTTAGAGAGTAGAAGAGTGAGTATTTTCTCCTTGTAAGGTCAGTAAAATATTATAATTAAAAACCTCTGAAGATCACAGAAGACGGCATTACATAAAAACTACCTAAAAAGTGGTAAAAGAAAAGCTTTCTATTCCATTGCAATAGAATCAGTGTCTATTTGCCCCTTTTCTAACAATACCACAGTTTACCAAAAGGTCAGGATACCTCTGCTTATGCCATGACTCTGTTTCATCAGTATCTGTCTTTGACTGATATTTTGAAGAAATATTTTTTACTTATGATATGTATCTGTTTGGCTATATGCCAAACTTCCCAATGCCTAAAATATCTACAACATCTATCTACATCTACATAATATGTTCCATCTCCCTTGGGGGCAGTGAACCCCTAAATTGGACCAATGTTTTCCTTTGGGAATAGCCATTAACCCAACATGACACTAGGAGTTTTCTACAGCTTAAACAGAGAACTCTGATTCCCCTGGCAAATCATGTCAGAGATGTGCAACTGTTCACAGTGCTCAGGGTGCACAGCACTCTCCTCTCGACTCAGCAGTGAGGAGTTTCAGCAGTGCAAGTAAGACAACAGTGACCTTCTAAGAGCAGCTAATCCAGCTCCATTTGACTTCAAGCAGATATGTTCACGAAGAGCAATAACCTACACTGCTTCCCAAAACTGATTTGAAGCGGTATGAGACGGACCCAGAAAATTTCAGCCCCACTGAACAAAATTCAGAACCTGGCCCAGTTTGTTCTCCGTCTGCTACAACACGGAAACAACTGTGTAATAGCAAGGCAACTTGAGGTTTATGCACTTTTTAAAGCATCTTGTTGTCATGCTTACAATATCAGCACAGTGCTGTCATGCTCACAGTTCATCCCAATCTAATCATACTTAGACAATCTGCTACATAATACTCCTGGGGCTACCTCTGTATCAGCCTTCCTCATTGTTTAAAATACCCTGTAGAGTTGATCCCTCCAGGGAAAGTACAATGTGGGCAAGAGAAGGAAGAAAATAATTTAGAACCTATACATATTTTTCTAGCTGAAATTAATAAGATGTGAGACATAATGTTCAGCTTGCATATCCACAGGAGCTGCTTCTACTATGAAATTAAATTGAACATAACAGTCAAACAATTGCTTGGAAATAAACAGACATGTTAATAATAGATCTAAGCATCTTTCAGACTTCCTGATTTCTTAAATATACCTTAAGGTACCAAACAGGATTGACTCTTCAGTTGAGAGCTGAAAAACCTTTACAAGGACATCAATTTCATTCCTCATTTTTCAAGTTCCCTTTTGAAGGAATTGTGTTTTTCTTTTTGTCTCCCAAACTAGAACTCAGTAAATCCAAATTGTTTTCCAAATTGTGCAAAAAAGAAGTGTCTACTCCATAAGACTTCATATCATCCTTGGCATTATTTATACAGCTTCTCAAGCTTTAAAGACAAAAGTGACTTATTATCTACTTTTTTAAAAATATTAGTTTGATCATTTAATTTGAAATAACAGACATACCATTGTGCATTACAGTGTGTTTCATGTGCTCTCTGCTATGATCCTTTCAGAAGAGCAACATAAACTTAACCTTTGGAAGGAGGAGAGATTTGCTGAAACTGCTTTGAGGGAAAGTTGTTGAAACTTCAGAGTACAGCAACCATAAGAATCTCAGACTGAAGCTGGGAAACTGCAGCTTGTTCAGAGAAAGACAAACTAAAGTGAGGATCAGGGAGTAAAAAAAATAAGCCTCCAACAGATTGAAAATAATTGTTTCTAGGGGCAAAATACACACCCATTCAGAAAGACATGAATGAGCCAAAAGCAAGAATCCACCTTTGCAAGTACACAGCAGGTAGGGGAAGAACAAATGTATTTCTTATATCTAGTCTGTTTGACCTACTGCTTTTAAGATTTATTCATGTCAAAACTTATCTAACACTATACTTGTTAATTGAATAATGAAAGACAGTTTTCTTTAATGTAAAGGCCTTTCCTTCTTTAACGAGTTTGGTATCAGGAAGTCTCAGCAGATCCTCCTCAAATTCTACACAACTTGGAGTGCCCTTTACAATAATTTTCTTTATTTTTATGACAAAATTAATTTCATAGAATCGTAGAATCATAGAATGGTTTGAGTTGGAAGGGATCTTAAAGATCATCTAGTTCCAACCCCATTGCCATAGCCAGGGACCACCAGGTTGCCCAAAGTCTCATCCAGTCTGGCCTTGAACACCTCCAGGGATAGGGCATCCACAACTTCTCTGTGCAACTTGTTCCAGTGCCTCACCACCCTCACAGTAAAGAATTTCTTCCTAATATCTAATTTAAATCTCTCTGCTTTCAGTTTAAAACCATTACCCCTTGTCCTGTCACTACACTCCCCCAAAAAAATTCCCTCCCCATCTTTCCTGTAGGTCCCCTTAAAGTAATGGAAAGCTGGAGCCTTTTCTTTCAGCCTGTCTTCATAAGAGAGGTGCTCCAGCCCTCTCATCCTCTTCATGGTCCTCCTCTGGACTCACTCCAACAGGTCCATGTCCTTCGTACCTTGAGGGCCCCAGAGCTGGATGCATTATTCCAGGTGGAGTCTCATGAGAACAGAGCAGAGGGAGAGAATCACTTCCCTCAGCCTGCTGTCCACTTTTCTTTTGATGCAGCCCAGGTTATGCTTGGCTTTCTGTGCTGCAAGGGCACACATTGCCGGCTCATGTTGAGCTTGTCATCAACCAACACCCCCAAGTCCTTCTCAGGGCTGCTCTCAAGCCATTCTTGCCCAGCCTGTGTTTGAGGCTGTGATTGCCCCAACCCACATGCAGGACCTTGCACTTGGCCTTGTTGAAATTCAGGAGGTTTGCATGGTTCCACCTCTCAAGCATCTCAAGGTCGCTCTGGATGGCATTCCTTTCCCTCCAGCATGTTGACAGCACTCCACAGTTCGGTGTCACCAGCAAACTTGCTGAGGGTGCACTCAATCCCATGTCGCTAACAAAGATGTTAAAGAGTACCAGTCCCAGTACTGACTCCTGAGGAACACCTTATCACTGGTTGCCACTTTGACATTGAGCCATTGACTGCAACTCTTTGAGTGCAGCCATCCAGGCAGTTCCTTACCCATTGAGTGGTCTATCCATCAAATCCATGTATCTCCAATTTAGAGACAAGGATGTGGTGTGGAACAGTGTCAAATGTCTTGCACAAGTCCTGGTAGATGATGTCAGTTGCTCTTCCATTATTCATCAACACTTTAATGCTGATATAGAAGACAGCAAATTTGTCAGGCACGATTTGCCCTTAGTGAAGCCATGTTGGCTGTCACTAATCACCTCTTTATATTCCATGTGCCTTCGCAGAGTTTCCCAGGAGAATCTGCTCTATGATCTTGCTGGGCACAGAGGTGAGACTGATGGGACTGTAACTCCCTGGGTCTTCCTTTTTTCCCTTCTTAAAAATGGGGCTTATGTTTCTAATTTTCCAGTCAGTGGGATCTTCAGCGGACTACCATGACTTCTCAAATATGATGGGTAGTGGCTTAGCAACTTCATCCACCAGTTCCCTCAAGACCCGTGAATGCATCTCATCGGGTCCTATGGACTTGTGCACCTTCAGGTTCCTAAGATGGTCTCAAACCTGGTCTTCTCCTACAGTGGGTGGTTCCTCATTCTCCTAGCCCCTGTCTTTGCCTTCTGCAACTTGGGTGGTGTAGCTAGAGCCCTTGCTAGTGAAGACCGAGGCAAAAAATGATTGAGTACCTCAGCCTTCTCCATATCCCAGGTGACCAGGTCTCCCATTCCCAAACTACACTGATTTTTGAATAGAAAAAAATTTTAAGCAAGCCTGAACCCCATCCCTGCCCCTTCTTAGGTATAGGTCACTTGTGTGGGTAGACAAAAATAGGAGGGGCATAAAGAAGTGTAAGCATACAGATACATACCATTTTTATTTCATAACAAAAATTGAAATTATCTTAATTCTGAAAAGATTTTGCTGTATTTTATATTGCAGACTTGAGTTTTTATATAATATAATGTCGTCTTCTTCAATTGTCTCATGTTTCTTTGATTTTTTATAACTGTTCAAATAATTGAAAAATATCCCTTCCTTTTTTCCCCTTCCTCCTGCCCCAAAGGTAAGAGTATTTAAATTGATGAGGTATTCTTTCATAGTTAGAAGACATTTCTATTATACCTCATAATATCTGATCTATGAACAGAGCAAGAAAATTAAAATGTGATTATCTTAGATTCTAAGGATTAAACTACTGAATTTTGAAAGAATCTCTCTTCTCTCTTGGCTAGACCGGGCTATCGCATACTATTTACAGAGAGACAGAATATGAAGTGGATGCTTCATAGGTAGTGGATGCTGCAAGGATACAGCCTTGCAGTAGGAATTATATGAAAAATATTTGCAGCTTACTTTCAGGTTTTCTTGCGAATCTGAAGCACCATAAGACCCTGGCATATTTTAAAAAGAAGCAGTATTATATCCCTCTTAGGAGCCTGTCCTCCCTTATTTTTAACGGAGATTATCTCCTACTTAGTCTCCAACAAGCTAGGTCCCTCACAATTTATGTATATTCAATATATATATTCTATATAGATTAAGAAAATTTAGATTTGTTTAATCTCCTGATGAAAATTTTCCTTTTCTTCACCCTTAGAAGAAGAGGAATAAATATGACTTTACTGCCCCTAATAAGACTGTCAGAAGTTGGAATTGAAACAAATGGGATTTCCAGGAATCTAAAAAGCTGAGTCAGGAGTTCAGACTCTGATGGAATAGCAGTAGGAGACTACGAACATCTTTCACAGAAAAGCTGAAATACTATTCTATTCCTTTTGATGGAAATTAGCACTAAACATACAGTAGATATATGTTGTATCTTTTTATCTTCAGAAAACGTGGGATAAATTCTTTTCTCTCCCTCAGGAGAGAATTCTTTTCTCTCCCCCAGATCCTTAGGGAAAGCCTGCTATTGACTGCTTGTCAGAGAGTGGAGTAAAACATTCAGTGAAACCATATCAGAATGTTGTAGCAGAAGGCTAAATACCAAAGAAAAAAATCGGCATTATCAGTTTACTTATTGACTAGAATAATGCAGTTTTATTTCTATTGCCTTTTTTTTTTTTTTTTTTTTTTTTTTTTTTTTGTGCTGAACCCTGGTCTGGACAAATATCCTTCACTCAACCTCTCTAATAATTTCCCTATACTAAAATTACAATTCTGCAGTCCTTGTTTTTGTAGGAAACAAATAAGTAGATTGTGCCTGTGAATCTAGACTTAGTATAGACTCTCTTTCTGGTGTGACTTACTTTCCTCTTTTCTCAGATGTTTGAAATGTAAGTGTGCCTCTGATCTGTCTCTAATTTTACATGGTTAAAGTGTCACTAGAAATAGTGTTTTCTGTTGATGAAATTGATGAAGAAGGGTAATCAAGCCCCCAGCATTACTTTCAGGTACCAAATTGAGTTTCCTGCACAGCAGCTAGAAAGCTTTTGGTTTTGGATGTGCACTGAGCAGATTTGGTATAGAAATCACTGAAGGAGAATAACTACGGAATATCAAGGCATCAATTTTTTTACCATAATCATACTGCAAGGATAGATTATTCTTAAGTTTTAAAGTGAAAATCCAGTTTGAATGCTAGGAGGGAGCTGTACAGACAGGAAAAGTGCAAAGCAGATGTACCAACATTTTTCTACAGCAGATAAAGTGCAGAACTGACACACAGAGTCTTTATATACATCTAGGTGACTAAGAAATGGAATGTGAATTGGAGAAGTAAGGAAAAGCTGATGGACTGTGACATTTCTTCTGTTTATGTGTCTACTTCACTGACACTTGACAGTTATTAAAGTTGCCCTCGTGTTTGAGGGAGTCTTTTCCAATTGCCTGTACATGTAAAAGCTTTCAAGAGAAATAGAGTGTATCACTCCAAGAGTTCCACAATTTAAAGTTTTTCCCTATTTGAACCTCTACTTTATACAAGCTTGCCAGGCAGAGTGAGAGAACAAGCATTGAGTTGTTCTGACACTTTCTATTACAGCATCTCTCTTGACTTTTTCTTATGTCCCAGATGCTACATCTTTACATAATGACAGTGAAAAACTGGCATAACGTGGCTTTCACATTTCAAATTAGGTGATGTAGTTACCCTTCCTTTGAAAGCATGCGCCTCATTTCACGACATTTGTTGTCAATGTGAAGACAAAGATGCCTGTTCCAAAGTCAGTTAGGAGACAACATAGAAATAAAGGATGAGAACTGACCTAATTGAGCAAATTATAGATGTAATTCTGGAAAACCTGGAAAAGCAACACACACAAGGCAGATGATGCTTCAGGAAATTGCCTCATGTTGAAGAAAACTCATTCAAGAAATATGCGTGCCTTCTTTCCCCCAACCAATCCTCTCACAGGGATATAAGATGTTAAGGTTTGGCTCCAAGTGGAAGTGATGACATTTCGATGCCATAATGTACTTTCTGGAATAGAGGGGAAATTCAGCTGATGCTTCTCCCAGGCTGGATTTGGCCCACAGGCTCCCAGATAGATCTTGTTGGCTTAAAAGACTTAAGAAATGCAGATGCAATTTCCATAATTATGAATTGCATCCACTTAGTATAAAAATTAAAGTGTTTGTTGCTGCTTGTGCCTCATGCTAGCCTGGAAAATGAATATCGCAGGCTCTCCACACACATTTTGTTTTCTGTCAAATAGCAAAACAGTGTGAATTTAGCAACAACAAAAAAACAAATGGAAATGAAATGTTCTGAAAGCTAAAATCCTCTAATATCTCTCTTTTCTGGGAGCAGCAAGTTGGCCTTCTCCCTTTAGGGAACCACACTGTACTCATTTATTTTGAAACAACCCTATCTGAGAGTCAAGAATCAAGTAACCTTTCGGGCTGCTAAACTGTTAAAATCTGCTGCCTGGGCCCCATTCCTGTCAGTTCAATCAAGTGTTCTTGTGGGCCTGTTAATTTGTTTGCCACCTTTAAATTCAGCAAGCTCTCTGTGTAGGGAACAGAATGTAGAAATGTACTTTGAAGCCCATATCGACAGATCTGCTAATTAAATGTCAATCATAAGACCGGTTCAGCTAGACTCTACCACCAAGTCTAGCAGAGTTTCCAGAGTTGGAAAATAGAATAAAAGCACATCAAGGAATAATAAAAAACCATGTAATATCACTCTCATAACATTTTTCATAAAGAGCCTAATTTTCATAAGGAATTTAACTTTCCAGCAACCGAAATCAGTGTGAGCTTTTCCTGAACAGACCTACGGAAGAACAGCAGCACTATTCTTGGTGAACTCATTCATATTCCTTTCTCTCAGTATTTAGGTATGCAATACCTGGCAGCAAAAAGTCAAGAAGTATATGTACAAGATATAGGGTTTCATATGAACCAGGGAGCTGTAATTTGTGAATGATTAACCAACAAAATGCAAGGGCAGTAAGTGACAACGTTGCCCATGCTAACATATCCATGGTTCGGGTTGGAAGGGACCTTAAAGATCATCTAGTTCCAACCCCCCTGCCATGGGCAGGGACACCTCCCACTAGACCAGGTTGCTCAGAGCCCCATCCAGCCTGGCCTTAAAAACTTCCAGGGGTGGGGCTTCCACCACCTCCTTGGGTAACCTGTTCCAGTGTCTCACCACCCTCATGGTGCAGAACTTCTTCCTAATGTCCAGTCTGAATCGTCCCATCTCTAGTTTTAATCCATTCCCTCTAGTCCTACCATTACCTGACATCCTCAAAAGTCCTTCACCAGCTTGCTTGTAGGCCCCCTTAAGATATCTATCACAGTGCATTTTTAAAGGTTAGCAGGAGCTGTAGGACAACAAAACTACAATGTAATGCTAAGGACATGGTATTAGGAAATGTATCAGAATGACCTCTTACTCTGCTGATGTCATCCTGTGAGATATCTTGGAGTCTTGGAAGAAAGGAAATAGATGAAATATAAACGAAGTTTTCAGACCATGGAACTGAAGTTCACATATAAAAATTAGTGTGACTAAGCTTAGCAGTAAAAAGACAAACTAGATGCTTGTACATAAAGGCAAAATACCTCATATAAGTGTGAGTAAGAGCTCTTTTCTTTCCAAAGATAATTTGTTTGAGACATGAGCTTCAGGATTAATTTCATATGAGAATTTGAAAGACATTCACATCTCCAAATTTTGACCTTAATGTAAACTTTGTCCCAGGCTTATCCAATACCTTGAGGGTAACAAGGGTCCTCTTTCCTTTCACAAGCAGCACCAATGCAATTAACACAGGCTGTTAAGCCGTTCATGGAAGGATCAAGCCTCGGGGGAAGACATCAGTTTGATCAGTAATTCAACTTTATATATGGCAAATGTGAAACAGCATTGGATCACACCTAACTGTGGAGAGAGGCAGAGTGCTTTGCAGGGAGTTCAAAAGGGAGGTGCACATTGTTCTGAAAACAGCCTTCTGACTTTGCATACCTCTGTCATGTATGATCTTATTCCTTACCCCATTTCTACTTTGATGTCAAACACTGTACTTACAGGGAACCATTAGGGAAAAAGTAAAATGTAGTTCAGGGGGGCATAGAAGAAATATAGATAAGGTATGTTGTAAATAAGGATTAAAATCTGGCTCTAAAACAAAGGCATTAGAAGCCATTAGAAATCATCCAGTCAAGCATGCTTCATGAGAAATCACAAGCTTTCATTATAACTATTTACATAGAACAATGCACAGTAGCAGCATAAGGTATTCAGGGAAAGCAGTTCCTTGAAGGAAACTATCCTTAATTATAAACAACTCAAGCAAAAGTGTGACAAAATGGCCAGAGTTCTGCATGGGTCTCCACTGCTATGTCCAGGAAAATGGTTTATTTCCAGGAAAATCTAACATAATTGTTATACCATCTTTTGGTTCTTTTCACAACCACTACTTTAAAAAACTATGCTTAATAACTTAAAATCCTATATACCTCTGCAATGCAGATCCAAAAAGATCTCAAACAAAACTAGAATCAGATGCTTGTACACCAACACATCCGCCAATTTAGCAAAGAGGAAAGAAAATCTGGGTTTTCTATTGTGATCATCACCATGAACAGCATGGCACCTGACAGCAGACACCTAGAATTCATACTTCTACTTGGAAAGTAGACATAGACTGTGCCCATTTGCTTGATTCTGTTCCCCTCCAGAATGGGAAGTTGAACCAACCCTTGAGTCGCTTTTTAAATGACAAAAGCTTCTGGGTATTTCTCAATGGTTTCCAGTGACCAAACTTCACTTTGCCAGACTTTCCAGCCAAATGCCACAACTTTCTGACAAACTTCCATTTAACAGTTATACGAGTCTGCTTAGTGATCTGTACACCTCACTCAGGAACTAAGCTCATCCTCTGGCTTTCTGAAAGAGAAAAAAATCTCACAGATACCAGTATGAATTTCCTCTCAAGTTTTAGGAGAGAAACATACATGCTACTGCTATCCTATATATCTGTACAATATAACTTTGACTCTACCTGAAAGCTGCTGTACCTACCGCATTATGACCAATTTGCATGCAACAAAACTTTAATCAAGGACACAGCTTTCTGAATAGAGGCAGCCACTTGTGTGTTCAATTATCGCTTGCTAGAGTGTTTTATAAGCTGGCTTACTTACTTCGGCTCCCTTGTGCTGCGTTTTCTAAATGCCAGCTAAAGAATTATTTTGGAAGAATGTAATTATTTTTCTTGTGGACAAATAAGCCCAATGAATGACCAATATTGTACCATAGCTCATATCTTAATGAAGCCTGCAAAGTTTTGTAACCTGAAAATAATGAAATTCAAGCATATAAAAGTATTACATGGTAATAATTGTGGCAATAAGTACTTGGAACAACAGTGGGCATGGAAGTGTATGTGTATACCTTTGTTATACCTTTGCTATGTAATTAGGATTTTCAGAGACACTGAAAAATCTAGGAATCCTGAAGTATGTCTGACAAGAACTATATTGAACCACACTTGGAAAAACTTATCAAGATGTTATCCATGTCTTAAAAGAATATTCATCTGCATCTGAGGGAAATGGATTTATATTATATTAATAAAAAAATACACCTGAATAACATTCGTTATCTTGATGGGTGATCAATGGATAAAGGTAAAGAATACAAAATTAGTGGGAAAACAAATTGGTTATGCTAATAGGCTGGCACCTCTTCTAGGCTATGTATGTAAATCAGTAGCAAAAACTGAGCTCTGTGGGTCTCCCTTCTTTATATTATATCCTCTACTGCCACAAATGCTATTTTATAACATTAAAGGGAAATCTTTTTCTTGTATTTGGTTTAATGTTTCATTTTTTGGTGTTTGGTTGGTCTGGTTTCTGCTCTTCAGAAATCCTTGTAATGCTTGAATGCAAGAGAAAGGCAAGAAATATTGCACAGCAGAGTTTCTGGCTTTCCCGCTGTTCAGCATGAACTGCCATAGGAAGTTCTGTACATACAACAACAAATCCCCAGTCCAGAAGGCATTGCATACAGCGGGATGATAAGTTGCCATATAGGTTAAATACATAAATGTCAACATTTCAAAATGATTTATTATCTCCCTGATAGTTAAAATGGCTGACAGCTGACAGTTCATGGGTTACATTTTTAATTCATAGTCTGTGTTTGTGAACTGGTTTAAATCCTGAATCCTACTATACATTTTTATGTTTTTCAGTCTAGGCACTTAAAAAGTTATTAAGGAGCTTAGAAATAAAGTAATATTCTTCATTTTAAGTGAGTCTACATTTGAAGGGGAAAAACACACTATTCCTTGCTAAATATCTTAGACTAAACACCCAATATTTACCAGTTCACATAAGCCTATCTCAGAATTAAGTGAATGCTTTTATACTTTTTTTTTTTTTTTTTTTTTTTTTTCCCCCCCAGTTCGTGCGTTAATTTAGAACTAGGCAAGTTGCCATTTTCTAAGAGGGTGGCAGAGGTGGACACTGGAAAAATAAGTCCAGTGCACTTATGAAGAGACACATTTTGTAATTTACATTTCCAAGATTAGATGTTTTCCTGTGTGCATGTATTCAGTCTGACTGAGGCGGAATTAATTTTCCCTGTAGCAGCCCTCACAGAGCTGTGCTTTGTACCGGCAGCTGGACAGGTGTTGGTAACACCCCAGTGCTTTGGCTACTGCTGAGCAGCGCTCGCACAGCATCAGCGCTGTCTCTCCAACATTCCCCTCACCAGGAGCCTGGGGGGGGGGCAAGAGCTTGGGAGGGGACACAGCTGCCCTAAAATGACCAAAGGGATATTCCATACCACGTGATGTCTGCTCAGCAATAAAAGCTAAGAGAAAGGAGGAAGAAACATTTGTTTTCTGGAGCAACCGCTACACGTACTGCAGCCCTGCTTCCTGGGGAGTGCCTGCACATCACCTGTTGATGGGAAATAGAGAACAAATCTTTTGTTTGCCTTTGCTTCTCCATGTGGCCTTTGCTTTTACTTTATTAAACTGCCTTTATTTTGACCAACAAGTTTTTTTCCATCTTATTTTATCTCTCCCTGTCCTGCTGAAGAGGGGAGTCACAGAGCAGCTTGCTGGGCACCTGGTGTCCAGTCAAGGTCAACTCACCACAGTATTGTTTATACTTCCTTCTCTATGTATCGGCTTGGTATTATTCACTGTCTAAGCTCAAAATTTAGTTTGTACAGCTTACATCCTAGAATGGCCAAAAAACAGGGCTAAGCAAAAGAAGCTGCTCCCAGAGGGACCAGAAGGTATTCAATTATAGTATACACATTGCTACATGAACTCAGGTTTCCTACAGCAGCAAAGTGGGAGAATAGACTGCTATCGACTTGCAATTCACTTACTAGGACAGGTCCTTATGTCTCTGAAATAAGTGCAAGCCCAGAGTGACCCTACACCCTTCAATGAATGTAGTTAAATCAATATAAACCACTTTTGAAACAAATGGGGAATGATGTGAATGAAGTCTAAATCAAACTCAGGAATTTGCCTCAGGCATTTATTTTCTCCAGCTGTATGGAAAAAATTTCAAAAATTTGGTTTAAAAGCACTTCTTGAAATTTGGTGAAAACACTTTCAAAATCAGTTAAAAACATCTAACTGAATGTAGCTCACATCTCAAATCAGTTTAGAAATTTTTTAGCAGGTAAGATAATGTAACATTTGCACAAGTTCAGAACCCATAATATCAATTGTTCCTATAATTGTAAAAACTAATTTTAAATTATAAATGCAATTCTAAACATATGAAACATTAGCAGTTATTAACTTTAAAGCCTACACAGTCAGCTTCTATCAACTGTTATCTTATTTAAAAATAATTTTCTCAGACTTTTCTCAGATTCTTTCTTTATTCCAGGATTTTCAAGTACATTAATTTACAAGTACAAACTCTTAAATCTGTTTTTTTGTACACATTTTCCAAGTTAACTAATGCACTAAAGATTCTTTTACTTTTCTTTCTCCTTTTAGAGTTACTTCATTGATTGTGAAAAAATGCTGGTTCAGTCGCCCTGGAGACTGAATGTTGCTAAGCCCTTCTTCTTATGAGTGATAACAGAGGGAGGGATCAATATGTCTCAGCTTTGATTAGAATTTAAAAGAATTCCTATTTTGATGGAGACTGTCAAGGCCTCTGATCTGCTGAAGAGTATTGGGTTGAGTGTCAAGTGAGGTGGATCAAGTGATTATAAAAACAGATCAGTAGAAGAGCTCTAGAAACCAAGTGAGCTTTTGTGGAAGGCACTAAGTTGAGGGAAGATGTAAAGGTCTGTGGACTCTATCTGTTCTGTCAGTCACCTGTGCATTATCCAGGGAAATGAGGGAAGAAAAGTGGGTGCTCTACACACTCTTAAGTCCTAGAAGATACATGAGACAGTCAAGACTTCATCGCCCTGAGTCAAGAAGACAACCTGCAGGACTTCCTGCTCTGTAAAGTCTAGCCATCCAGAAAGGTCTCATGCACAAAGGACCAAACAGGCATTCCCAGATTGCACACCTTGACATTCATGCATTGCTCAGCTCAGGTGCAAACTCATCCATTCCCTTCCTACCTCCCTCACCCAGTAAAGCAGTACTATGTTGCAGGGATCTTTCTCCAGCCCCATAGGAAAGAAATGCTACCAGCAGCCTGGCACAGTTCATATGCTTGATGCAAAGTAGTCAGCTTCCTGTGTCCTGTACAAATCCTGTCCCTGGCTTTTCCCTACTCTCTCAGTTTGTAGGCTTTCTGCAAAAAATTCAGCTTCCTATTAATATCTACCACACGAGCTCAGCTGAGCTGGTAGCCCAGCTGCCTGCCTGGTGACAACAGTAATTGGCTAGAAGAGCCTCTCAACTGTGCGCAAAGAAATCAGGCTCAGCCTGCCACAGTGGCGAGGTGTTATCTGCTTCAAAGACCTGGTCAGCCTCATTTGAGGGCATCCACAATATCACCTCAATGTGCTCTGACCCAACAGCTGCCAGCACCAAGTCTCCCTTGGCTCATTGGCTAAGAAGCCAGCTCAGCCCATGTCAGTCCCAGCTCTGCTGTTATCTTCTAGATTTGTGACAGAGTTGCTGTCAATACAATGCTCATTGTTAATTAATATATTTCCCTCAGGCCCATCCTTCTTTCCCTGTGGGATAGGGAAATTTCTCAGAGCACTGCATGCTATGCAGTACTGTTGCAACAATTATGAGTGGCAAAATTACCTGAATTTGATAATGGGCCAACCCACTAGCTATCCTTAGATTTGAGGATCAAATTTATGCTTAAGTAAGAAACTTAGTATACGCAGATGGGAATCAGCATCAGTGCAGCAAAACAACCTGCAGATATCTCTTGGAATTTTAAATTCCATGTCTTGCAACCAGAATTTTCATTAATTTGAGCCCAGTCAGAACTAGTTTAGTAGAGACATTATATCTGAAAAATGATACTTTGCTTCTGAACTAGCTGCAGTTCTCCTAGTAGAGTACACAGACAGATGTTGAAAGGGACACAATTATGCTTCAGGGAGAAATCAGCAAAATTAATTCTTCTTTCAATGTTAGTTAAATTGAGAGGATTGATTTCAAATACAAAGTTTGGTAAGAGTCTGTTTGTTTATTTTTCCTTCACAAAAAATATACAGTTACCTAATTTGAGCTGTTGTCATTTGAATTACAGCAGAGACACAAAAGCATACTTGCTATCCAGCACAGAAAATCAAGCTAATTTGAAGAAATATACTTCAGCAGCAGTGTTAAATTCTGCAGCAACTTTCTGATTTCTGAAATGCTTCCTACTGACATTCACTTATTGAACTGTTGTTCTAAAACTTTTATATCTCTAATTTACAAAGCTATTTACTTTCCATAATTATGAAGCAACCTATTTCTCATTTAGAAAGAGTTGCAAGCTAGAAATCTTCCCAGAAAGGTTTCTAGTTGGTTTTCAGTTTTCAGTTATTCACCGAATCATAGAATCATAGAATGGTTTGGGTTGGAAGAGACCTTAAAGATCATCTAGTTCCAACCCCCGTGCCATGGGCAGGGACACCTCCCACTAGACCAGGCTGCTCAAAGCCCCATCCAGCCTGGCCTTGAACACTTCCAGGGATGGAGGATCCACAAATTCTCTGGGTCCCACCAGAGTGCAATTGAGAGGGAGAATCGCGTTCCTTAACCTGCTGGCCATGCTTCTTTTGATGCAGCCCAGGATGTGGTTGGCTTTCTGTGTTGCAAGTGCACATTGCCAGCTCACGTTGAACTTCTCATCAACCAGCACCTCCAAGTCCTTCTCCTCAAAGCTGCTCTCAATCCATTCTCACCCAGCCTGTATTTGTGCTTGGGACCCCCGACCCACATGCAGGACCCACATGCAGGATACAGATGGCATTTCAATACCTTCATTTTTTTTCTCCTTCATTTTACCATATCACCATAACAATTCTTTTAGTTCAGACCACACAGAGCATGAGGAAGTAAAGACAGAAAAGAAAACTCAGAAGCACTAGAAAATCAGATGGAGAGAAAAAAAAAAAAAAAAAAAAGAGAAACATTTACCCTTCAGAGTCACTAAATATTTTATATCATTCTATGTTTTCACATTATAAACTCCTGAGTGTTTTCAGCTGGAATACTGTTCAACTAATGGACATATTAGATATATTATAGGGTGTGTAGCCTGTTTTCTAATTAATATACAGAAGATTCAGCATTCTCACAATAGGCATTCATGGCTGATCTCAGGTTTATATAAACATTACTTATTTAGAACTATGAGTCAAATGTGTTTCTCCATTGCTTCTTATAAATTTCACCCCCAGTTTCTCCCTTTCATCTTAAAATCTTTCTTCTCAATGTCAAGACCCTCCTCTAGTCATGAGAGAAACGTTAATCAAGAGTGGTCAGATCCAGATATAATAAGCATAAAATAGTTTTTATAAGTCAAACAGCAGCTGTGTTGGGCAGAAAGAACAGAAATATATGTAAAGCACATTGGGGACAGCTATTCCGCCTATTTGAAAACTTTTGGTGAACAGAGAAAAGAAGGTAAGTTTGTGAAAACTTAAACAACTGAAAGCATAAATACCGTGAAATTGAACGTATGAAGCTAACCTTAATGGTTTTTATTACATGCCAGGTGAATATGGTGCATCAGAAGCCTAGAGGTTCAGTGAAACAGGTAGAAATAAGCTATTTAACTAACTGGCCCTTCTTTTTCTTATTTCAGTTGTGTGTGACAAAGCACCAAGTGACACTGAAGTTTTTGCAAGCATGCGTTATTCAACAGTTCAATGAGCTTTACTGCAGCTAATCCTTTACATTTAACTTATTTAGTGCAACACTCATGTCTTATGTGATGCTGAGTGAAAAGCAGAACTCAGAAAAGTACAAAATATTACTTCTACTGTTATGTCACCCTGTATGGGTGTGATGCTGCATGACAGCAGAAATGCCCAGCGAACATCCCACAGCAAATATGGAAGTTCATTTTGGAAAATTACAGTTCCGTTGCCTAATTGAATAACTTCTGAAAATGGAGAAGATAGCAAAAGGAAGTTTTCTTCTTCAGTTCCTGCCTATGACGGGTGTGTCGTTCCAGTGATACATCTACAGTGAACCTGAATATACAGACATAGTTGAACTTGTCTGGCTGATAGGAGAGAATTGGCTTCTTGTGACTACCATACAGAAAACAGGGTACAATCTTATGGTTTTTTGAAGACTGAGTATTCTGTCTACATCTATACTAAGATGCACATACACTCACACGCATGCGCACACACAATATATGCAATTTATGCTAAAGCTCTCTCTTACTCCATTTTGAATCATGATGGTAGGTGATGAGATGTTTCTGAGATATTTATGTGTTTTTTCCTGTACTACACTCAGTCCTATTCTGGACTTCTGTACCTCAGTCTTTTCTTAAAAGGGAACTCTTCAAAATGAAAAGAATGTTAGTGCCCCAGCCGTCTCTATTTCCTCAAGGTCATTTCTGATGTACAACTACAAAGAATTGCCATCAAATTGTGCAGATGAGTAAGGTTCCATTTTACTGGAGCCATAAAGATCAAAAGAGATCAGACTAAGCATGCTACAGTCATTTATGCAAAGAAATAACATTACTATGTTGCAGGAATGTACAAAGCACCTTTTGTTCCAGCTTTTGTATGACGGATACCAAGTTTTAGAGCCTAGAAAGTTCAGTGGGCTTTTAATTATGTCCCATGAGAATAAATCCTTTTACTAATTATTGCTATGTTTCTTCAGCCTAGAGTTTCTCTAAACAACTGCTCTCTTTTGTAAGATGCTGCTACAAATGGCTTACAAGCATGCAAGTGAAAGTGCAATGTAATAACAAAAACACAATACTTGTTTTGAACTCTGACCTTTTGAATTACCCCAGCACTGGATCAACCTGCTTTGGGTGGGATTCCCAAGGTAATGGCTCTCTGGAACCTCTTTTCTGTTCAGTAGAAGAACCCATCTGCCGCTCCCCTGACTCAGCCCAGGACTAACACCAATCTTTTATTCTCCACTGGTACTGCCCCAAACAGAGCTTCTGGGTTAAAAGCCCCTTTTTATTAACACAGGCAAATCTTAACCGGCTCCATAAGAACCACTGTAAGCTTTTCATGTCTGGGGTCTGCACGTAACAACGGCAGGGAGAGAGAGAGAAGTAGAAGAAAAGAAGAAAGGAAGGGAAGCAAGTGGGTCCAAACCCAACACCAGGAACTTTGCCTCCACTTACCACAAAACTTAAGGACAGGCACAATTCTCCTCACTTTACTTGTACGAGAAAGTGAAGTACACTCTCTCACACTCTTTCTCTTTTCCTAATGCCATCAAAGACATCTATCCTCAGTCAGCCATCCTTGCTTTAAATTTCTTTAAATTGGAATATGATAATGTTCTAGATTCTGGGGGACCCCCGTGTCAGAGTAATTCCTGGGGATACAGCCCCCATTTGATGAAATGGAGAGTTGCTCGATTAGCAAAGGACTGACCAAAGTTAGGGTTCTGTGTTCATAGTAGAAATCCTGTTTTACTAACAACTCGCTCTAAGGAACCCTAAAACAAAAAATGTATGGTTGTACATTCATCTTCCTGTATCTTTCTTTCTGTCACATTAGACTGTGAGTTTATTAATATTATGATCTGTGTGTGTGTCTCATTGGGAATTTTGACTTTAGCCTATGCGCTTACTACCTTCAGCCTCAGAGATCTCACACGTATAGGTAACGTTTGATCTAATTTCCCCAAATCACTTTCAGTTTTGCACTTTCTCTGAGTATACACGTGGCTCCTAATCACACACAAAAGCCCTACAAATAACTCTTTAAATACTACAGATAGAGAGTACCATTACAAAATCCAATAATACTGAATCTAAAATGAGATGCCATGCCTAGCTCTGCTATTTTAGGTCCTTTGAAAGTTAATGGTCCAGTTTATGTCTGTGGTACTGGATCATTACTCTACGTGGGTGGTAATGTCACAGGCCTCTGAACAAAAAAGTAAACTTTATACATTATAAGTGGCAACAGAGCACTTCATTTCCTTCTAGTGGATACCTAACAACTATTTGCATAGGCTTCATAACATTACCAGGGAGCAGGAAGAAAAGTTTTTATGATTAGAGCAGAAAACAGGTGGAACTGACAGAGAACTAGTAAGATATGAAGACTTCATGCACAATACGCTTCAGTTCAGACTCTTGTAACACTTTATGTTTTAGTCCCTTAGATGAATAAGATATTTGAGCACCTGATATTCTTGAAAACGTTTATCCTTAAGCATACATCTGCAATAGAAGCTGCTATAATTTTGTCTTGCAGAAGGGGAATAGACTACGTAACCCGCTTCAGATAAGAAATTTATGGAATTTGGATATTAGAAGCCCCTACACAATCACTGTGTAGGCACTTCCTAGTCATACAAATGTTGGGTTTGGTTGTTTTTTTGTTTTGTTTTGTTTTGTTTTTCCTTAAATTGTTGACATGTAATGATATCTTTTAAGTAAAAGAATCCGTTTTCATTCTATATGTATGTTTTTACATGATCAGCCTATGTGTTTCAACTTATGCAGAGGAATTTACCCTGCAATAATTCCAGTTGGTAAACATTTAATGTTTTCAGCTTGATCTTAGAAAAATATCTTGAGAAAATGAAACTTTCATGCTGTCTGGTGGTGTTCATGTACCTGATGTTACTTTTTTCTCCCAGACTTTAAGACAGAAAATACAGAGAGGCTGATCTACTAATGGTTTGCAGGCTGCTCTAAGAATAAGTGGAAACAAAATATTAAATCCAGTTTTGGAGATATTGGATCCTCATCTTCATGACTGTTAAGGTGTACATGTTGTTGTATTTTCTCTTTAGGGTGCACTGATGTAAGTGAAAAAAAGATGTTCTATAAATTAGAGCAATAATGAAGTAAATTTTGTATAAACTATGAGTTACATGGTTGTAGACTGAAAGGAGCAGAAAATTGTGGAAATGCTTTCTAAAGTTATTGTGAAGTATCATTAGTTATTAATATCTGTGTACCTCTTTGAAAATGTAAATAGAAAAAAATCAATATTAACTTATTGTTGCACTGTAAGGACTCTTACTTAAGTGATCTCACGGTGTGAAATATCTGCCCCACTGGGACTGAAAAATCATGGCACATTCAAAACAAAGTCTACATGGCTATGATGCAAATGGAAGGTTGAAGGTCTATGTTGTATCTCAAAAATTCATCAAATCAAGCACCTAAGTCAATTGATGAATTTTTAATGAATATGTTAATTTTTTATGCACAAGCAATGTTGGACATATTTACCCATGATTTTTTCCTTTTAGCCTATTGCTAATTCAAACGTGAAGGATAGAAAACAGCCCGTGTTTTTATTCTCAGTCAAGAGTTCACTTCTTCAGGCCTTACCCTTCCACTTTTACCTGTCAAAACTGCTAATTTGTTCAATCTACCTACTCAGAAATATAAAAACGCAGGAAAAAGCCAGAAATCTCATACAGATCTACTTTTTAAAGCGTTTTGTTGTGTTGTTTTGTTGTGGAGTTTTTGGTGGTTTTTGGTCTTCATAACCTCCATAAGCTTTTCTTTTCAAAGAAGTTTTCAAAGCCAGTTTAATTTGGCTAGGAGAATTCCTCACAATGAATTCTGTGAGGAACAAGATTGTTTTTTCCATGAATTATCACAGCTCAGCCAAATCTGAAAAGTGCTGAGTGATTTTCAGTTGTAGCAGTGAGGGAGCAAGTATGTTCACTCTAAGTGGGAGGTAATGTCCATACTCAATGTAATTCTCATTTGGAATTATATAACAGATTTTTGAAAGTGAAGTCTCCAAAGCAGACTGAAAAGCTTTTAGTCTGAAGGAAGGAGACGGGCAGCTTTCACCGGAGAATAAACTGGGAAAATTAACTTTTTAGGAGGAGAAATACAAAGCACTTGGGTGGAAAAGGAAACAAACAAAATAAATTAAAAACTTTTTAAGTAAATACAGCAGCTGTTGGAAACAGCAGAGCTGAATCAGGATGTGGTGTTTTTCAGGAATTCTTTGTGAGATCAACACAGTTTTTCTCCTCTCATTTTTCTTTGAGGTGGACTACACATAAATGTGCACTAGAGGCTGAGTTGACATCAGAATCAATTCAGTGTGGGGCGTCCTCCTCTGGAAGGAGCTATGCTGAGACCCTGTGTGGGGTCCCACAGGCACAAAAGACATTGCTTTTTCCCTGTGTACGCAGGGATTTCACCCAGTAGGCTCCTCATATATAACAAAGAAAAAACAAGCCTTTAAAATTTTCATACTACCTAGACTGGTCCTCAAACAAAACTCAAGCAAAATAAATAAATAAGATCACAGTAGATTTTATGTAGAGTGCATTGTTTGAATGTGACTCCAACAAATAACATTTCACATTTAATAAGAACAGGCTAATGCAAGGCCTTCGTGATTCTGCTGAGCTTTGCAGACTATTTGGAATAATGTTTCACTGAGCATCAAATTTATGTAGTTCATCTGCCCTCTTATTGATTATTTTTTCTTTTCCTCTTGCATCACATGTTCTTTCTGCTGCTGTTGTAAGTTGCCTTGTAAATATAAATGCATGAAGAAATATCTTGCTCCTAGGGAAAAAAAAAGAGATTTGGCTTCTGCTGAGGAGGTTAAACACTTACGTGTCACTCTTTCAGGGTGTAAAATCTTCTGGAAAAATAAAGGCAGTTTTCTCAGTTCTATAAGAACATACAGGATATTATTACACTATCTAATAAAAAGTGATAGGCATATTAGAAAGTCAAGGGGCTTTTCCAAGCTCATTGGGGAAGGCTGTATGAGAGATGTGATCATTTTAAGAGAAAAGCATATACTCCTGCCAGAAGATCAGACTTCTTACTCATTTTCTTGTGATTTGTTAGATGAGTATCATGTAATCCAGATAATTTACTGCTCTTATCTAAATTGTTTTATTAGAGAATCCACTCTTTTTACATGAGTAATGTTACCATAGCCAGGGTATTTAGCTTCTCTACTACGCCTTACCCCTATAGCTGTTGCTCCCCAGAGGCTCAGCAGAACACACTGAAATCATACATGCGATATGAGACAATGATTTCTTGTTATTTTGTCTTTCAGTGCTCAGTGATCCAGAACACCTCTAGTTCAAATAAAGTGTAGGAAATGTTGGACTTTTTAATCTTTTTATTTTCATTTACTTTTTGTTATATTTCAATATGTTTATATGCAGAAATGAATATGTAATACCACTTTATTGTCTTATAGATATCCCTGGAAGCAATTCCCCAAAAGGATTACAATATTTTAATAAGCATAGCTATAACCATAATAATACCATATAAATATAATCCAACAATGTACCAAACACAACAATTTTAAAATAACAAGCACCCTCCACAATTTTATGCTCTCTTCTTTTCTTATGATTTAGGCTGCTATTTTCTGTTCTTATTTTCATAGAAGGAAAGGTGCTATACTTCTTTCTAAAAGATTTTAAAAAAAATTATGCTCATATGACATTTAGACAGACACTGTACTATCTAAAGCCGTGACATGGTTATTAATTTTTTTTTTTATGTACAACTCCAAAAAAATGTATATAACTAACTTCAACTATAAGTGATAAACAATAGATGCCATTCTAATGTTAAGTGTGAATTCGATTTCTGGATTGTGTTTGGTTTTTTGGTTTTGTTTTGTTGTTTGGGTTTTTTTTTCTAAAAGTAGGATGTGTTAAATTTCCATGTATTAAAAACAGCCAATATTCTTTCTCTCTGTCAAAAAAAACTCTGTATGTCATTTAAGTTGACATAATACCTCCTTTTCTTCCAAATGCAACCAAGAATATACAAATATTACCAAGCAATCTGCTGGTGACCACCTTTATTTTCAAAAACTAGTTTGATGGGCAAATGACGTAGTTCTTCATAAATATTTTTCTATGAAGATTTTTTTGATTGTTTTACACCATTTTGAAATTGAAGCTGATTGCCTCTGCATATAGGAATATTAAAATAGTTTTGGAATATCAATGGTAGATTTAAATGTATGAATTTTATCAAAATAATTATTTCATATATGATATTATTTGTAACACCACATACAACAGGTACAGAGAATTTGGAAGACGGAAGAACTAACTTTCAGATAGTTCTCAACATATTTTTTTTGTGAGAAATCATTTGCAAAATACTGTATTTTCAAAGTAGCGTTACCCAAATAAAAAAATCCTATACGTGTCAGTTAGTAGTTAATTTAATAGACTGCACCTTGCTCACTTTCAGAATACCAAAAAGCCTTCTAGTAATTTGCACATTAGACTCATTTGTTTTAAACTACAGCCTATTTTTTATTAAAGCACAGCGTTCCAAGGAAGATTTCACATAATTGAATGACCAGCACCATTCCCTATTGTCATTATGTTATTGATATTAATTATTATTAAGTATCACTAGCATTAAAAGTACTTGCTATTCAAAATGTACTGGACACTGTTTCCTACCTTTTGTCTACTAAGAGTTATCTATTACAAATCATTTTACTAGATGCATTCATGTAGGTATATGTCATTTTATTTCTTATACTACATCTAGAGGTGAAAAATAGGGTAGGCTCTTAACTCTGTCACTTATTCCTGTAGCATTTCTCTGAAACTTTTCCATTATTTTTAGCAACTTTTTTGAACCGTGAGCATAAATAATAGCCTCATTTACACTACATGCAGAGACAATAATGATTTCTGCACATATTTGATGTTTTTTGGATTATACATTTGACTTATCAACGTCACGCTTCACTATAATTTCAGCAACATTATAACTTTGATCACATGCATTTCTGTTAGGTAGATTAACATTATTACTGTATTTATGGTGAAAATCCAGGCCCTGCTTTCAGTATCCATATACATACTGGGATGTATGCATCCTAGCAAAAGTCAAAGTAAAATCTCATTAATCAGATTTGACAGTTGTGCTTTTTTGGTAAAGCGAGTGACACACTTCCCCACTGAAGACAGTGGCAAAATTACAGTGGAATTCAGCAAAGCAAGGATTCCCCATTCCCTTCTAAACTTCACCTGGGAGCACACTGAGGGAACATGCATCAAAGAAACAATAATCAACTGCACACACAATCACAAATTAATGTCTTTTCTTTTCCAAGGCATGTAATTGAACAAGCAGCTTCAGCCTCTCATTAGGAATTTTGCTGAGTTAGGAGAGTTTCCAGTGAGACTGAAATACAATTGATATCTTTAATTTTTTTTACTTTTTATTAAAGTTTTGGTTTAGAACAACAATTCCTTTGCTGTTTTCCCCTGTGTGTCCCTCAGTCCAATTAAAAACTACTAACTCACAGCATATAAAAAAAATGATTACAACACTGTGTAATATCCCAAACGTATAGGGCAGAATTGGTTCTGTCATTATATCATATAATAATTGCCTGTATTTTATATTAATAGACCCCTATCAAAAACATTTTAATGAGTATTGCAAGAAAATAGAGAATATAAGATACTAATATAAGAATTTTTTTTTAAATGAATTATCTATTGATTATGCTGCACAGGATATTACAAAGGCAATTTTAAGAAATACTTTACACCAGCATAACACTTGAGTTCTGATTCTCTTTCACAGTACTGCCTTTGTAGAACAAAATTTTCAAAAATGCTAAGCACTTAGCAGCTCACAATGACACCAGTAACAGTAATCCCAAAGAAATTTTTTTTTAAAATCAAAATTCCACATAAAGAAATGAAAATACCAGAGGCAGGTCAATTTAGTGTACCAAACCACAAACAGATGCTTCCCTGGAATGATGTGCTATTAGAAAGGTCAGTTTTACAAGTATAGATGTGTGTTACCAATTTATTTTCATGCATCCTTAATAGGTTCTATTTTGTCTCTCATCTGGTGCTGAAGAAAGGTATTGATCGCCAAAAGGTGTTCTAGCTGTTTACTCGTAACAAAGAAGCAATTTGGGACAACTTTTTTAGCTTATCAGACATAAATGAGCTACATGAAGTCTCAAGCCTTGACACTGCAGGTGGGAATGGGTATATAAAGCATCATTATTTCCCAAGTATGTCTACCCTAGTTGCTGCCCACTGACACCAGTAATGAATAAAGACAGCTACCAACTTCTCCTGTGATTCTTGCAATGCAAAGTCAATTCTCTGATTCTCCCCAACAGCGGGCATCAAAAGGTTGTTAGTTTTTTTCAAGTTACTCATATTTATTGATCTTCTGTCTAAAAAGCAACAACAGGTACAACATTGCTAGCCTGTAGATGAATTGCTCATGCTGTTCTGGGGAGTGAATGGTTTTTAAATAAGCACTGTTCCCATGAAGCATGCACTACATATGGTTTAATTTTAAAAGCTTCAAGAGATTTACACTGTCCTCATGCACTGCTTCACAGACAGATCTGTCTACAATCATTGGTATTACAACAGTCTGTCATCAGTCACCCTCCTCGGCAGTAGCTGTGTGCTCATAGGTACAAGGTCCCATAGAAGCAAGAAAAACCTTATTGTCCGTCCACTTAAGACAACCAACAAACTAGTTCATGCAAGAGAAATGTGATTACTGCACAGCAGACGAGCTGTTGACCTGCATTTTAAAATCCTCAGAGCATTAGCTAAATAGAACATCTAACCAAAGAGTGAAAATAAAAATCACTTCTATTTTCCCTCCTAACACAGCTGATCACAGCAGGAATGATCACTTGAAGCCCTATCACGTCATTTTGTTAAACTCTCACCTCAGTACCACAATCAGGTTTCCCACAGCACCTTTGAAATCAAGTCTGCAGCCACTCACCTCTGTGGTTTCACAAATTCTACTCTGGTTTTTGGAGAGTTTTGCAAAGAAGCTGAAATGAAAGCAGTTTTAATCTGCTTCTGCTCTCTGATAACCCAATAGCAGCATCAAATTGTGCTTGGAGGAGTAACTTTAAACAGCAATTTCCTTGTCTGGCCTACCGGGACACTGATACAGTAACAGGCAATACTGAAACATCAAGATAGTTTAGCAGCAAAAAGTGGACCAGTTGAGATACCATATTTTTCTGTTAAAAAATATGATGAGTAGAAGAACAAATGAATGCTGGATTATGCCTACTTACAGTCAGACAGACAATTTCAATAGGATGCCCCCTAAGAAGCAGTATACCAGTTTTTGCTCTGATACGAAGCCCAAACATTGCATAAAACCTGCACATCTAAGCACAGCATCAAGCCACTTACAGCTGCCTCCTGAAAAGCAACAGAGGAGACAGGGCGTCCAGGAGCTTGTTGAGGTCTGCAAAATGCATTTGAATGGGACCTGGACAGGAGCCTCTACCATTTTCACAGCTCTGGCAAGAATTTTTCTGTTGTGTGCTCATACTAGGCCAGGTCATGAGCCACCCAACTGCCTGTGCACTGGTCGTGAGTCAAATGCATGAAGAATGACTAAGGCTGGCATGAGTGTTGATGAACTACAATGCTTTTTATAATATATACTAGACATTAAGAAAGTTCAACTTCTCTAGACCAACATTATTCCTCAATGCAGGGAATGAAGACAAACTCCCAGCTGCTTCTTTAAATTCAATCATGAGAAACCCCCGCCATTCCTAACAGTGGTTTGTTGAGACCACGGCTGAGACACATTGAATAAGCAAAATGAAGACTGTTGCAGTCTTGCTGCTTACGTCGATTTCGATTCATTGACAAAGAAAGCACTTCGGTTGTAACTGCAGGAAGACGCTAACATTAAGCAAGCACAAGCAAATTTATTTTTTTATTATTTTAGGCCCATTAACTCAACAAAATGCAGGCCTCTGTCAACAACAGCACTAAGATCAAAAATGTATTTTTAGTGAGTCTGTGACGTGTTTCATTATGTTCATAGAGTTTTCTCAAGGTTGATGATAATTAAAATTCTGGCATGCTGTTGTTATATTATTATGTATCTGATATGACATATTTCTTTGTATTAATCACATGAATCATTGTTTTCTGGAATTGCCCAGCTCTCAGTCTCTTCTCGTTTGCTTTGTGCTCCTGACCACCAGCCCTGACCACCACGATGACCTTCTGCTGGATTCACTCTCCTGCACATCAGGGTCTGTCTTGCACTAGGATACCAAATCTAGACCTGATGTGGTCTCACTCTTGCTGAGCGGTGGCACAGGATCCATGCCTGGCCCCTCTGGCTGCACCCTTCCTGGTGCATTCCCTGGTGCAGGATCTGCTTTGCTGCCTGGGTGCAGTGCTGCATCCTGACAGCTTGCTGCCTCCCAAGGCTCCTTGGGCCTTTGCTGCAGAGTTCTTCCTGGCTGGTCAGCCCCAGCCTCTTCTGCTGCAGGGAGGCTCCAGCCTGTTTCCCATCCCTGAGGCCAGACTTTGCCTTGGCGTAAGGTGAACTTCATGGGAGCCTGTTTTCCATTTCACTCTCAACAACAGCCCTGCTCTCCAGCTCACTGACTGCTCTCCCCAACCTGGTGTCATCCACAAACCGTCTGGGAGTGCCTTCTTGTCCCACCATCGAGGCTGTTAATAAAGGTAGTAAACTACATGGACACCACTAATTACTGTCTGTCATCTAGACTTTGCACTACCAGTCACAGCTCTTTCAACCTGTACATCCAGCCAACTTCTTACCCACCTTCTCATTCAGCTGTCCAAACAAGATCTCACTAATTTAGTGATAAGGAAACTCTGGGGTACTGTAGCAAAGGCCTTGCTCAAGTCAGGGTACATCCAGATCCTTCCCAGAGAGTAAGGGGAGGCTGACCTGTCAGTTTAATGTGGATTCTCCTTTTTACTACTTTTGAAGATGGGTGCAAAGTTTCCCTTTTTTCAGGCATCAGAAACAAAGCCACAATCTTCTGAAGATGACAGGCAGCAGCTTTGCAAAGACACCAGCTATCCCCCTTCAGTGTGTTCTATCTGGTCCCACAGAGTACGAGGCTCAGGGCCCTGGGTGGCATGAGGGCAGATCTCATCAGTGAAAACAGGCAATTTCCATGTCTTTAGTCACTAGTTCCCTTGCCCCATGTAGCAATGGGCCCACATTTCCATTATCCTAATTTTACAGGCAAGTCCACCTCCACCTACAGTCTGTCTTTTATGTGTTTGAGCTCAGAAGTTCCATGTCCATCCATGCTAGCTTTTTCTTGCTCAGCTTTTCACACATTGAGATGAATCATTCTTGTTCTCTGGAGAGGCTATCCTTGAAGACTAACTAGCTTTGTCCTGCAGGACCAAGTATGTCCCCCAGTAAGCCAAAATCTGTGAGCCTAAATGTTCATAATCAGAGAATCAGGAACAAAACACTAATTTGGCTAAAGCTGTTTACTTTAAAGCATCAATTATTAACACTTAGGCTTTGTTCAGCTAGTTAGTTTACTTAGCAATCCAGCATGGCAAAATACCATAGCTGAACTTTCCAACCTCAGCATCTTTTATGGTGTTTATGATTCACATGAGAGCTTACATACTATTCAGCACTTTGATTTTACACCACAGTATTTATTCAGCTCTTTCTTCCAGTGCAAGCAGCATTAGACAGTATTAGAGGGTCCCCAGAGGTGTGCAACAGGCAACTGGAGAGTGACCACAAGATTTGATTTACCCCACTTCATGCCATCCCCATCCCAGACTTCAGAGAAGCAACAAAAGCTACTGTCCACTTTCAGAATGTTTACTTTCCATGATAGAAGGACTTAGCTGTATCTCAAGACACAAAAACAGGTTAGGGTTCCCTCTCACATCTCCTGTTGTAACCATAGGGGGATTCCCAGAATTTCTGTTGCCCTCAGCACTGTGCTGTCAATTTCCCTTGGAATAAATCTACGCTAAGTAACCATAAATGTTACCTATAAATGGACTTTTCAAGTGCTGCTATTAATAAAAAACAGCCTACTGAGGTCAGGCTATATAATCCATGATTCTGTATTTTGTAACTTCATTGGAACAGTTCTACAAGATTATTTAGGCACTGAACTTTTCATTTGTTTTATCAGGAATTATCCACTTAAAGGACCTTTGAAAAACCAAGTCGTAAGCATGCAGGAGTGTGGCTGAACCCTGTATCTCAACTATGTAAGGTAAAGCTTATATGCATTCCCTTATGAAGATTTTAGGTCCATATTAACCAATCACAGAGTTTTGGAAATGGCAGGTAAGAACTGTCCTAATATTCCTACAGAACCATTCTAAATTCTTCTTTAGAAAATGTGCAGAGAAATAAGTCAGCTTCCAGGATAACTCTTCAAGACTGCACAAATGATTAAAAAGGTGCTATTAAATGTAAAGAAAAAAAATTACTCATTCACCCTTGACCAGGCTGATATTTTTCCTCATGGAAAACTAACAGTATGCCCTGGCTCTCTGGGTCTTCCCTCTTGCTTATATTCTTTAGGATCTCCCCCTCCTCTGTATGTGAGATTTGCTGCAACAGTGGTACAAGCCAGAGAAGAAAGTGAAGCTGGAAGAGACTAACAATCTTTTTTTTTTTTTTTTTTTTTTTAATTAGAACATTTTTTTTCTTTAAACAATCATGGCACAAACCAAGGAGCATCACTAAATTAATGGACCATAAGTGACTTCCTGGATTAAAGTATGTTGATTGAATAATCAAATTCTAAGGCCTAATAGAAATAATAAACCTTATTCAGTCTAACCTTGCAAAAAGAAAAAAAAAAACTACTTAGAGTTTTTATTGGAGAGTTTTTTGCATCAAATGCCTAATGAGATGGCAGGCATGCATGAATAATTATTTTTACTTACTGTTCCTATTAAAGAAAAGATGAGCTATAATTCTTTCAGTCAGAAAATTCTTCCCTGATCATTAACATTAAATTGCCTTTTTATTTTTTATTCAAAGAAAGCAGAACATTTAAATTGACCCTCAAATAGGAAGAATAAATATCTGTCTTTAATAAAATGAATGTTTTTCCCTCTCTTCTTTTTTATAATATTTTTAGTTATTTTCAAAGTGTTTAATGGGTATGGTAGAAAAAAATTGCACCTTAGTGCACAGCAAAAAAAAAAAAAAAAAACACAAAACCACCACTACTCCTGGAATTGTAACTGAATTGTTTTCAAGCATCAGTTGGAAAATAATTTAAATTTTTCTGTGATCACAGTAGTACTGCCAGCAACTCCACAATTTAGTATTGAAGTTCAGAAGTCTGTGTACACTTTTTAATATTTTTCCAGGTGAAAAAGTTACACTGGTATTGAATAAGCTGGTTACTAAATCTCAGTTGCACTTCTACCACCATAGGAATGGGAGCCTCTTTTTTCTACTCTGTCAATCCTGTAAGATGTGTACAAAAGGCTCAAGAAATCTTACCATCTGTGGTGATATATTTTTCTTTTGGTGTAAGAAAAGAAGGTTCCCAAAGGCTGTCAATCAGACACAGCTGTAAACCAGATAAGCACTAAGTAAAAAATTAGCATACACATTTTACATAAAATTGTAGTATATAGTGTTTTGCTGAGAAAAAAAGGGACATAATCTTGCAGTCATTCAGTATTTAAAGGGGGCTCATGCAGAAAGATGGAGAAATACTTTTTACCAAGGCCTGTAGTGACAGGACAATGGGCAATGGTTTTAAACTGAAAGATGGTGGATTTAGATTGGATATAAGGAAGACATTTTTTATGATGAGGATGGTGACACTGGAACAGGTTGCCCATAGAAGTAGTGGATGCCCTTTTCCTGGAGGTGTTCGAGGCCAGGTTAGATGGGACTTCGAGCAACATGATCTACTGAAAGATGTCCCTGCCTATGACAGAGGGTTGGATTAGATGATCTCTGAAGGTCTCTTCCAACCCAAACTATCCTATGATTCTATGATCTATTTTTTTTATCTGCATAAAATTAACATATGATTCTCGACTTCATTCTTCTTTAAGGACACAATATAGAGTCATGGCGGTATTTTCAGGTACTTTGGCCCAAGAAGTTTTTTTTTTTTCTTTCTTTCTTCCTTTCTTCCTTCCTTCCTTTCTTTCTTTCTTTCTTTCTTTCTTCCTTCCTTCCTTTCTTTCTTTCTTCCTTCCTTTCTTCCTTCCTTCCTTTCTTCCTTCCTTTCTTCCTTCCTTCCTTCCTTCCTTCCTTCCTTCCTTCCTTCCTTCCTTCCTTCCTTCCTTCCTTCCTTCCTTCCTTTCTTTCTTTCTTCTTTCTTTCTTCCTTTCTTTCTTTCTTCCTTTCTTTCTTCCTTTCTTTCTTTCTTTCTTTCTTCCTTCCTTTCTTTCTTTCTTTCTTTCTTCCTTCCTTTCTTTCTTTCTTTCTTTCTTTCTTTCTTTCTTTCTTTCTTTCTTTCTTTCTTTCTTTCTTTCTTTCTTTCTTTCTTTCTTTCTTTCTTTCTTTCTTTCTTTCTTTCTTTCTTTTTCTTTCTTTCTTTCTTTCTTTCTTTTTCTTTCTTTCTTTCTTTCTTTCTTTCTTTCTTTCTTTCTTTCTTTCTTTCTTTCTTTCTTTCTTTCTTTCTTTTTCTTTCTTTCTTTTTCTTTCTTTCTTTTCTTTCTTTCTTCCTTTCTTTCTTCCTTTCTTCCTTCCTTTCTTCCTTCCTTTCTTCCTTCCTCCCTCCCTTCCTCCCTCCTTCCCTCCCTCCCTCCCTCCCTCCCTTCCTTCCTTCCTTCCTTCCTTCCTTCCTTCCTTCCTTCCTTCCTTCCTTCCTTCCTTCCTTCCTCCCTCCCTCCCTCCCTTCCTCCCTTCCTCCCTCCCTTCCTCCCTTCCTCCCTTCCTTCCTTCCTTCCTTCCTTCCTTCCTTCCTTCCTTCCTTCCTTCCTTCCTTCCTTCCTTCCTTCCTTCCTTCCTTCCTTCCTTCCTTCCTCCCTTCCTCCCTTCCTCCCTTCCTCCCTTCCTTCTTTTTACCCTAAACAAAAAGCACACCACGTTCTTTCTGCTGTATTTTCCTTTTATATAAATGTTTTACGGTTGTTTTTTGTTTTTTGTTTGTTTGTTTTTTTTTTTATCAGTTACTGTCACTAAAACCATTATTCTGAAACTAGAGATCTGTCCCTTTGACTGAAAACAGAACCACATTTCTCTCATTTTGTGGTTTTACATAAGAAAATTGACTCATGGGCATACCACTTCAGTTAAATCCTAGAATAAAGAACATAACGTCAGCCTGTCTTCCAGTAGAAGATCTTGCAGAGCCTTTCAGGTATTCTGCAGCTGACAGGGCTTTCTACGAAAGAGGACAGCTAAGATGAACCTGCTCTGTAACCTTTGATGTCCTGTAAAACTTTGAAAGCTTAAAAAATTATTATGCCAAGGCCCTCTATGGTTAATGCTATCTGGAGAATATTTCAGTTCTGATTGCCTGTTGCATTGCCCTACCACTACAGAAAATTTCTTTAATGCAACATAATTATCATCTCCCCACTTATGGATTCAACTCTATATAATAGATGTACATCTGTTTCTATGCTTTCTCTCACAACTTTAGAACTGCCTATAAACACTTTCAAAGCCTCCTTAAAAATCTCTTTTGTTGTGCTGCTTGCACAAAACACTAGCATCAATTAGGTACTGCTGAGATCACTGCCTAGCGTATTGATGAGTACTGCCTCAGTGTCTTGTATTCCCCCAGCATGTCTGTTTCCAACTGTTGTCTCATCTTAAACATACATTGTAAACACCACAGCAAAGAGAGTTCTTATTCTTTTCTTATATACTAACTAGTATAAGACAGTTCTGGACCATGGCCAAGGTATGATGATAGTACAAATACCGGTATATTACATGAAAAAGTTATAAAAAGTAACACAAAGCAGAAACATTTCTGAAGCAAGCAATTATTTTCATCTTACTTTTAAAGCCCCCAAACTGTATAAGCTCTGATTCTTTCATATCATCCAAGCAATATGTCTTCTTCCCTCTCCCCAACACCACATTTTCTGTTAAGAGTTATTATCTCCTAACTGAGTATTTACACCTGCACAGAATTAGTTTTCCCAAGGCAAGCTTCTCTGTAATTGCAATTACAATGGAAGAATAAACTAGAATTGCAGCTGTCTGACAGTGAAAATGATCACAGAAGAATTTTATGCTTCCTCTGTTCCAGGACAACCATAGCTTGGGACCATCTCACCACCCTGAAAATCTCCATGAACGGTACTGAGGTAGGCATGGAGACTGTGAGGAACTGCTAGAAAAAACAGACACCACCAGAAATCACATTCCCAAGCCGTGTCACTGATACTAACCATGCCACAGGTCAATATATGTCATGTATCGTTAGAGTGAGCGATACTGACACAAGAACAACATGATTTTATGTCACCAAATATAAAGCTGTGATGCAATGGTGAACTTTAGGAGACACACGGCATCTTTGTCATTTGAAAATACTTTTTAACTAGGAAAGTAGACCTAGGTTTAGTCATAAAAAAAGGGTTAGCCTCTGGAGTAAATCAGTTTTTTTGGGTGGAGAAGTGAAGGATGGTAGATGTTGAATGATGCAAAAAAATAGGTTAATTATTCTAGGATTAGGGACAGCATGAGGCACTACTTGGAAGAGAAGATTAAGGGCATGATCAAATATATGCAGTCACCTGGATTTTTTTCACTAACTTCAATGAGCTTTTCCTAAAGAAAGATGACTGAGCATAGTATAGTAGATGATCAACAATGGCAAAATTTACAAAATATTAGACCTTATCAGTGAAAGTGACTGGTTTTAAATTCAAGAGTGTCTTTATTTTCACATGAAGGAAATTTAACAGGTAAGGACAGAAAAACAAACAAATGACAACGTTACTAAAGAAATAATGAAAGATCTGGAGCTGCTGCAAGACTAGAGCTCAGTTTGTATGTGTGTAGTATGTGTGATGAGAACTGAGCAACAGGCAAGGAAATTGTGAAATTTGAGTGCTTGTTTCTCTTTAACATGTGCAGTAAAATAGGCTTAAGAAGTTGGCTGTCTTCATTTTAATATGAGGCATAGATAAGGATATGCTGCTCCTATAATTCATTAAAAAATATCTTCTAAGAATATATTTTTTTTTTTCCAGGGGAAGAGCAGTCTGTGGAGATTAACATCCATCTCACCAGAGAGTCTTGTCAGTGAAGTATGAAAATAAATCAGATTTCTGCAACATAATGAGAGCTGTGAGCTACAACACAGAACATCTTTTTCAAACCATTTTTCCACTCCATCTTTATTTTCACTGACTTACCAACCACACGAAAGCTCACACAATGAATATAAATCATATCCAGGAGGAATTTCTCTCTTTCCTAAAGGCTGGGAGCAGAGACATACATGTTGTTTTATTCTTCAAACAATGTAATGAATACTTTACGAGCTATGAAGCTCAGCAACTTCCATGAAAGAAAGACCAAAGGACGGCTGAGACTCTGCCCTCCCCTTTCCTCTCGTGTGGTTCACCTCCCACTCTTTTTTTAATTAACCTTTGCTCATGTGAGAAGTAGAACAGACTGTGGTCATACATATCCCCAGGAAATTGGTGACTTGTATGGCAATAATTTGTACTGTGTCACCTATGTTTGTCTTGTGCTACTTGAAACAGCAGCACATTCACGTGCTCCTAATTTTTTCCCCAGGGAGGCCAAGGAAGCTGGTGACTAATATTGTCCCAGGACAGAGAGGATTAATGCCAGAGGACTGAGAACTTGGGCAATTGAAGTTTCATACCACTGTTGACAAAGGTCATGATATACATTACACAACAGATTGCAGCAATTACCTGCTTGGACTTCCTTGAAGTACTGTTTTTCCCCAGTGTTCAGACTAATAGTTTTTTTTCCTCCCAGCCTAGCTTTGACTCACAGGAAACTACCAAAGTTCATAAAACATAGATATTTGAGACCTGATTCTTCACTACTAAGCAACTCATGCATGATTTATGCCTGTACAAAGCAGATGTAAGAGAACAAGACTGAACTGATTGCATTTTATACCTGCTTTTATCTAAGTATAAAGGACTGCATAAATCGCAAAATGTGAAGCATCAGGCCCATTTTCTTAAATGAGTAGCAGAAAGATTTCTTTTTCTGAAGCTCAGTCCGTGCTGTCAGAGTGGAAGTCTAATCATCACTGCACTGCAAGGAGAAGAGTCTCTTTTTCACCCACGGCTGACGGAATTTTTGTTTGTAAAAGGTGAAATAAAGATAAGGGAAGCAACAAATACATTTCCTTTCAGTCCTGACAAGGAAACTGATGACCTTCCTAGTGTAAAACACGGTTCCCGGTTCAGACATCTTTTTGCGTACAGATACCGTGTTGCTACTGAGCTTAGCTAAATTAATGCTGAAGTCATGGAGGGAGTCTTTCAACCTGGGAGTGACAGGTCTTGGGTATATGGGTAGAAATCAGGGATCTTAATTAAGATTCTGAGGCTTGAAGTCTTAGGCCCTTGCACCCCCAACGCATCTTTAATAATAAATGATGCAACAGTCAGGCTAACAGGCCAGAAAAGAGATGGGATGGAAAGCTTAAGTGGGCATGACTTAGGTCAGCATTACAAAACGCACTGCCAATTTTGCTCAGCTCACTGCCAAGCATACACATGCATTCCTGAGATCCAAGGCACATAGTGAAGGTAGTCCCATTAGACACCCCTATCACTCCTCCTAGTCTTTCTCATTTATGATTATTAATAAAGACATTCTTTAGCAGTTTCTTAATCTAAACCAGCATGAGTTTCCTGAGCCAGTTCCATTCCAGAGTTTTGTTCTCAAAAGTACTGTTCAAGTTGCAAGCAAGAAGAACTTTCAAAAGATAAGGCTTGAGGGAGGAAAATGAGCATTTCTTGTTCACATCTGTGGATGTATTGTGCTACTTATCAGAGACTTCTGAACATCTTGCTGATGAAATCAATAGGAATCCTTTTTATTCTGTTAAAAAGGACTGAAAATCTGAATTCACACTCTTTCCTTTTCTCACTCTGCAGCCACTCAAAATACAGTGACACTTAAAGCTTCTTATACTTCTTAAAAGTTTTGGTTCAAGAAAAGCCATCCAGGCTTCAATTTCCACACATCTGACAGAGAACAAAGTAGAGAAGAAGTAAGAGAAAGAAAAGGACTAGACAAAGAGTGATTGGAGTAACTAAAAATATTGTTTAATCTGATTTCTGACTCCTCTTCCATCCCTGTCAACCAGAAATCATTCAGGATTTATAAGATTAAGGTGAAATTAGTTGGAGGTTCTATTTTTCCATCAAAAGATAACAAAAATCCATTTTGGGATAAGGCTGTAAATATTTTTAAAACAAATATATAACTAAGTTTTCTAATCATAAGTGCTTTTAATGTTTTTATTGTGGCATATCTTCTTGGCTGAGAAAGTTCAGTTTCAGTGGCTAGAGCTCTTAGACAAGAAGCTTATGCCAATTTATATTCTAATAAGGTCTAAGGTCGGTTTCTTGTTTTCATCCTGCTGCTTTTTTTTTAAACAGCAACTCATGCCTAAAGGCAAAGAAATCTGAAATTCAAGACTATAAATAACAAAAGGAGATAGCATGTCTGTGCAGTTGAGAAAAAGCAAAGTAATATACACAAGCAGAATATTTTGACCTAATAAAATGCATTAAAATAAATCAAGTAAATCTGTACTTTAATTTTAGAAGCTAGTGGTGAGAAGTCTTCAAAAGATTCTGTTTCCTATACCCTGAAAATATCCTACTAGGTCAGCCCAGTGGTACATCCAAGTCCACTATTCTCTCTCGAAGTGGTTATAGAAAGAACAACCAAGGAAGGATACTATCTGCAGTTATATTCTCCTAGCATACATAACCAGTGGACTAGTACATCCCTGCCTACTCCCTTCCAGCTATTTAAACATTTAATTTAAACAAATTGTTGAAGTTTAACTCCAGCCAGCAACTAGGACAGCACAGCCTCTCACTCACCTCCTCTTCCCTCACCCAAAGGGTAAGGAGAAGAGGGAGAAAAGGAGGGGAAAGAGAAAAAAAGCGCTCGTGCATATGTTGAGATAAAGATAGTTTAACAGAACAATAACAGAAAAGGAAAATAACAATAATAAGAAAAATAATGGCAAAGGAATATACAAGACACAAGTTGCTCTCACCACTTGGTAAATTGGTTGCCAAGCCTGACCCAAGCAGTGATTGTGGGTTCATTCCCCCTGGCCAACCCCCATTTATATACCAAACATGGTGTCTATGGTACAGAATATTCCATTGGCCATTCTATTGTTTGGTTTATGCTCCTTCTCAGCTTCTATGGGAAGCTGAAAAAGTACTTAACTAGTATAAATATCACTTGGCAACAACTAAAACAATACACATTATTGATGTTCCTTTCATACCAAATCTGAAAGCACAGCAACCACCAGAAAGAAAATTAAGTCTGTCTCTGTTGAAACCAGGACACAAATGTAATTTAATTTTTTCAAAGAATATTTCAGTAATTTTTGGTGTTGCAAGACAGAGACTTTGGCTTAAAATCATTTTCTTGGGATGACTGTCTTGTTCTTACTTTGATGTTAATTATTTTTTACTGTCATCTGTTTGGTACATTATGTAAAACAAGAAAAAAAATAGAACAACATAGTACTATGTCTGATATTATGTTTATGTCAATTTAACAAACTAGAGAAAATTATGCTGTTCCCTGGGCACCCAGCCTCATGAGCTAGGAGACAGGGAGGGGAAGTTGAATGAGGTCATCACAATTAAAGAGGAAGTGATCAGTGACCTGCTACACCACTTGGATGTGCACAAGTCTACGGGACCGGATGGGTTACATCCAAGAGTGCTGAAAGAGTTGGCAGACGTGCTCACCAAGCCACTTTCCCTTATCTACCTGAAGTCATGGCTAATTGGGGAGGTCCCAATGGACTGGAGGGTAGCAAATGTAGAACCCATCTACAAGAAAGGCAGAAAGGAGGATCTGGGAAACTATAGACCTGTCAGTCTGACCTCGGTACCAGGGAAGGTCATGGAGCAGATCATCTTGAGTGCCATTACAAGTCATATAATGGACAACCAGGGGATCAGGCCTAGTCAGCATGAGTTTATGAAAGGCAGGTCCTGCCTGACGAACCTGATCTTCTATGACAAGATGGCCCAATTATTGGATGAGGGAAAGGCTGTGTATATTGTCTACCTAGACTTTTGAAAAGCATTTGACACTGTTCCCCATAGAATTCTCATGGAAAAACTGGCTGCTCATGGCCTGGATGAGCATATGGTCTGCTGGATCAAGCACTGGCTGGATGGACGGTCACAAAGAGTGGTGGTCAATGGAGTTAAATCCACCTGGCGGCTGGTCACAAGTGGTGTTCCTCAGGGCTCAGTGTTGGGACCATTTCTGTTTAACATCTTTATTGATGACCTTGATAAGGACATAGAGTGCATCATCAGTAAGTTTGCAGATGACACCAAGTTAAGCGGGAGTGTTGATCTGCATGAGGATAGGGAGGCTCTACAAAGAGACTTGGATAGATTGGATCAATGGGCCAATGCTGATGGAATGAGCTGCAACAAGGCCAAGTGCCAGGTCCTGCACTTGGGCCACAACAACCCCATGCATCACTACAGGCTTGGAGAAGTGTGGCTGGAAAGCTGCCTGGTAGAAAAGGACCTCGGGGCTGTAACTGACAAGGGGCTGAATATGAGACAACAGTGTGCCCAGGTGGCCAAGAAAGCCAATGGCATCCTGGCTTGTATTAGAAATAGTGTGACCAGCAGAAGGAGGGAGTTGATTGTCCCCCTGTACTCAGCACTGGTGAGGCCACACCTTGAACATTGTGTCCAGTTTTGGGCACCTCAATATGAGAGAGAAGTTGAGGTGCTGGAGCGAGTGCAGAGGAGGGCAATGAAGCTGGTGAAGGGCCTGCAGAATAAATCTTATGAAGAATGATTGAAGGAGCTGTGACTGTTTAGTTTGAGGAAGAGGAGGCTGAGGGGAGACCTCATCACTCTCTACAACTACTTGAAAGGACATTGTAGAGAGGTTGGTGCTGGTCTCTTCTCACAGGTGATTAGTGATAGAACAAGAGGGAATGGCTTCAAGCTGCAACAGGGTAGGTTTAGACTGGACATTAGGAAAAAATTCTTCACAGAAAGAGTGGACAGACACTGGAACAGGCTGCCCAGGGAGGTGGTGGAGTCACCATCCCTGAATGTGTTTAAGAGTCATTTAGATGGGGTGTTAGGGGATATGGTGTAGGGGAGAACTTTGTAGAGTGGGATTGATCGTTGGACTCGATGACCCCAAGGGTCTCTTCCAACCTAAATGATTCTATGATTATGACATTCTAGTTTCTCACAAGAGCTCCTACATGCTGTTCTACTCTTATTTTTTTACTCATAAGAGAAACACTACATTGACCTAAAATAACGATAGGCTGGAATGCATATACACATATAAAATCACCCTCAGATGTCCTGAGGCTTTATTAAGTTGGATTTCTTTTTCCTTGTTACACAAAAAATGAAAATATATTGTTGACTGTAGTCTGTCTTTTTATCCAAAACAACTTGAAGTTCAAATCTTGCTATGTTTACTTTCACAGAGAAGTATCTTCCTTCTCAAGCCATTCTTTTTCATTTTATTGGATCTCTTTTTGCAATCACAGAATCACAAAATGATAGGGGTTGGAAGGGGCCTCTGGAGATCATCTAGTCCAACCCCCCTGCCAGAGTGGGTTCACCTAGATCAGGTTGCACAGGTCCAGGTGGGTTTTGAATGTCTCCAAAGATGGAGACTCCATCACCTCTCTGGGCAGCCTGTTCCAGGGCTCTGCCACCCTCAAAGAAGTTCCTCCGCATGTTTACGTGGAACTTCCTATGTTCAAGTTTGTGCCCATTGCCTCTTGTCCTGTTGCCAGGCACCACTGAAAAAAGACTGGCTCCATCCTCCTGACACCCATCCTTTAAGTATTTATAAGCATTGATAAGATCCCCCCTTAGTCATCTTTTTTCCAGATGAAAAAAGACCCAAGTCCCTCAGCCTTTCTTCATAAGAGAGATGTTCTAGTCCCCTAATCATCTTCGTAGACCTTTGCTGTACACTTTCCAGCAGTTCCCTGTCCTTGAACCGGGGAGCCCACAACTGGACACAGTACTCCAGGTGCAGCCTCACCAGGGCAGAGGAGAGGGGGACGATGACCTCCCTCGACCTGCTGGCCACACTCTTCTTGATGCACCCCAGGATGCCATTGGCCTTCTTGGCCATAAGGACGCGTTGCTGGCTCATGGTCATGCCGTTGTCCACCAGGACTCCCAGGTCTCTTTCCACAGAGCTGCTCTCCAGCAGGTCAGCCCCCAACCTGTACTGGTGCGTGGGGTTGTTCCTCCCCAGGTGCAGCACCCTACACTTGCCCTTGTTGAATTTCACAAGGTTCCTCTCTGTCCAAATCTCCAACCTGTCTAGGTCTCTCTGTATGGCGGCACAGCCTTCTGCTGTGTCAGTCACCCCCCTAGCTTTGTGTCATCGGCAAACTTGCTGAGGGTGCACTCTATCCCCTCATCCAGGTCATGGATGAACATATTGAACAGGACTGGACCCAGTACTGACCCCTGGGGAACACCACTCGTCACTGGTCTCCAACTAGATTCTGTGCCCCTAATCACTACCCTCTGAGCTCTGTCTTTCAACCAGTTTTCAATCCACCCCACTGTCCATTCATCTAACACATACTTCCTAAGCTTCCCTAAGAAGATACTGTGAGAGATGGTATCAAAAGCCTTGCTGAAGTCAAGGTAGACAACGTCCAACAAAATACTAGAAAATGTAACTAGAGATACCAGCATCTCTGCCTTTGAAAACAATGAAATTATGTTTAGGAAATCTTGATAGCTGCATTAGATAAATGTCAAGAAGAAGGCAATATCATGGGTTATATTCAAGAGTGTCTCTCAGACTGAAATTTTCTATGAGTTTTTCAAACATTTTGCTAAGTAAAATGGAAAACTAAATGCAAACACAACCATTCAGCATACATTTCACTGCAAAAAAAAAAAAAAAAAAAGCATACAAGAACAATGACCTTCCCCTCACACACAGGAGAGTGAATGCTCCCAAATACCATATCAAGCCAATATTGAGTTACTATCAAGCTAATATCTAGTTATTGGAAAGAGGCCTTCTAATGCTCTCCACGCTTCTGGAATACCAGTACCCAAAACAGTGATAAAAAATCCACTAGTTACTTGTTGAAATGTTTTCATAAATAGTAACTCCCTCTTTAAGATTCAGAGATTCAGATAGCTTAAAGCCATTATGGTTTCTCAGGCCACACAGCAGAAAAAAAGCTGTGCAAAGGGGCAGGTGGCAGCTGGACCGACTGAACCTGGGAGTCACTGATCACGCTTCTCTGTTGTTGTATTAAACAGCTGCTGTAAGCACATGAGAAAGCACAGGCAGGCCAAATATCTTTCAGAAGTGAGAATTCAAAGGCATAGATGGCTTTATTGCCAGGTAATGACATATGGAGCTTTTTACCTCTAGATAACGGCATGAAATTGCCTGAGGTCAGCAATGACTGAAAATTGTGACAATTAAATGGCTGCTTTGTGGCCTATAGGAAATGAATTGGTGGCCTCATTCCAGTTCTCTATCATAAAACAATTACAGCTAATGCTGATTGACGTCTTTGATTGTAACCATGGCTGAGAGGCCAAGGCTGAATGAGCCTTGAAAATAAACTGCCCTTCAACCCAGAAAAGTCAATCCTCCAAGCCAGAGGTGAGACACATGTTAGACTGAGAAAAATGCACCTCTTTTTGCTCACTCTGCAGATAGAAAGTTTGTCTCTCCTACTAAATGACAGTGCCTTCACTGCCTCTGCTTAAAATGAAATAGAAAATGCAAGTCTTCTGGGAGGGTTTAGGCAAGATTTATTACGTATCACTCTTCTCTGATTGCATTCCAGAACCATGTAAAATTTCAGACAGTGAGGTCCTGTTGTGCTAAGTACTGTGCAGACGCTGTGACCGACAGTCCCCTCTCTGAATCACTTGCAATCAAAAAAAAACTAGGACAGATGTGGGAGGCAAGAAGCACCATTACCAGTATTTGACAGACAAGGCATGAGGCTCAGTGAGACAATGTAATAAATACAAGATCACACAGGTAATGTGTGGCAGAGAAAGGAGATGAAACAGAAGATTGGGTCATGGCTTTAAAAGTGAGTTAAAGCCAAATAATTCTGGGTCACATAGATATTTCTTTACACATTTTGCTTGTGGCACCACAGAAGACAAACTGTGCATGAATGTCCATGTGTTTGATGCTGTCCTAGCATTAGTGATGCACAATGGAAATGAGGAAGACTTTGAGACTAAATGTGGGTGCAAGAAAAAATTAAATTCCTGTTCATCGCTTAAAGTATCTGTGACTGGCTATGTCCTATTCCAGACACAACAAAATCAGAAAATTTTTGCTTAAGCAGCTGTTCTTGAATTAGATAAAAAGTTTCACAGGCAGGAGGAAACCCCCAAACTCCCATTCTCCACTATTTATTTCACAGCAGAAAGGTCATTTTGCTCTGGATATGTAAAATACAAGTAGCGCTAAACACATACATTGATTAGCACTTGAAAATGTCATGCAATTAAAACAACAAGAAAAAAAAAAAAAGGAGTTAGAATGATCCTACACAATGCATGGTTAAAATATGCTTCTTCTGAAGTACTGGGGATTGAGAAAGAACAGAGTTGATGCCTGTGTATGTTTATGACTCCATGTTGGCAGCTGTCCTTGACTCAAAATACAAGGATGCAGCTTTCTCCCCGCTTCTGACCCCAGTTATAGCACAGAGGCTGCGATACTGTTTGTCTTAGAGACTGCAGTACAACTTCAACTCCTAAGAAAAGGTATGCAGCAGCAAAAATTCACAACGCTGCTTTTCCAATGGACTATACTGAAGCATTTCAAGCATAAGTCTTCAAATAACCTGAGGTAAACAAAGAAAGATCAAAGAAACCGAGAGGAAAGCATGCTAATGCTCAGATGAAGCATAAACATTATCAAGCTGGAACTTACATAATCCATCTGCCTTTTTCTCTTAAGACGTGTCTTTCACTGGTCTTACATTTTGGGAGGTTAAAAACAATGTATTGCTTTATCAGTTGATAAAGATTTGACCACTAATCAGCTGAAATGTAAAAGCTGGGTATGTGTATGTTCTTAGCCCATTTCAGTTGCAAAGTATAATAGGTTATCTTAAATCACCTTCATAATTTATATAATATATGATCTCAGAAAAGTTATTACTATATAATTAAATATAAAATGAAAGGAGGGGGCCCTAGAAATCTTGGCAGGCTATGAAACTGACATGTAACTAGTGATATCTCTTTTTGGTATTGTTACAATGAAAGAATTAAAACACTTCTACCCCTTTCTTACTATGATTCTTGCTGCCACTCCTCATAGTATTTTGACAGAAGATCAAGTCCAGGATGCTTTTTCTGTTATTCTTCCTACAATTGATGTGCTAGCTGGAGGGACCTTCAATAGTTTTTATTATTGATCACTGGCGATAAAAGAGAGAAATAGGAAGTCCAGCTGGTTATTACACAAATCCAAATAGATTAGCAGTATTAGTGCGTCATATGAACACAAAAAAACAGAGAACAAACATTTCAGTTACCATTTTAAAGTGTCATTCTAATAAAATAACAAGGCAAAGCCCTCAATACTTAGCCATAATAATATCTGAGAGTCTGGTTAAAAGATGGCATAGAAGCAGGAACATCTCAGGCTTGACATGAAAAAATATGACCACTTTCAGATGATAATGCACATATCTCAATATGCAAAAAAAATATATTCTCATAGACTTAGGGACAAACGCTTAACCAGTAACAAAATCTATATGAGTCCAATGGACTTTGAACTTAGGGTGTTCCTCATTCTTTTGAAAATTTATAACTAAGGAATTCTAACTCCAGCATTTCTTTTTTTTCTTTTTTTTTTTTTTTTTTTTTCCTTCTGAGTGGATCTTCTTAGAGTGGATATTTCTTCATTTTATTTCAATTTAAGGAATTAGTGGCTTCATTACACTGCATTACTGAGACACCTGAAAGCTTCTAAATGTATTATCTACAGTTTGAAACAAGTTATTTTACACTTTCAAAATGTAGGTCAAGTGTCATTCTGCATAAAATTATATGAATTGCAAGGAATGAAATTCCTTTAATTTTCCTGTTAAGATCTCATTTGCCCTTAGATTATGTGAATCTTTTAAATTGGCAAACTCTAAGGGTTATTAAAAAAACAAGAGAGGTGTATAAAAAATGTACATGTACATGTAAAACAAATCTAGTAAATCTGTTTTTTTTCCTGCTATATACACAAGGTGGAAAGAAGTAATGTGACATTTTATAGACAAAAAATATAACACAAAGAAATCCTTTGCTTCAGTCAAATCTTCATTAAAAATGGGCACAAAAAGAAATATTTCTTTTACAATTGTACCTTATGTAAGTTAAAAGGGAAAAAGAAGTATCGGTGCAGGACTCACTGTATAAGATACCCACTGACTATTAGGATATACCATGTTATAGACCAGAAGTATCATTTTCCTTTTCCGTGAAGAAAAGGAAATGTGGAATCATTCCAATGTTAACATATGTCAGTTTATATCTTCATGTGAGTGAAGTGCAAAAATTGCATATCAATTAATATCAAATAGAATCAAAACATTGCTGAAAGGAATACTATGGCCATTTCCCACATGGCTTTGGAGATGCTGAACAACTGATGAAGCTTAATATAAATAAGTACTGTGATTAGTTTCTTACTAGTCACAGTAATGTGTATACCTGGCTGATGATTAATTACTAAATATGACTCAAAATAGCAAATTTAGTTCTGAGATACAAATCTATCACAGAATGCATCATATTGATTGGAAAAAAATATGAATTTATCTTAAAAATCTAAAAAGTTCATAACTCATAAGACCTCATCAGTAGTCTACCTGGAGTTCACAACACAAGCTGTAATTCATTCCTAGCCTTGACATCTTTTTTATAATCTGATGATAAAGGTTTTTATTTGACTAAATAGTCCTTCTAATTGAAAAAAATTACTACATACAATCTGTCTTTGTGTCCCATACACTCCTGGTAAGCTGGAAAAATAAAATACCATTCTGATAAGATTTCAGAAGTCATGACAGACTAGACTTCCTCTCCTTAGACTTTGTCATGCAAGTTTGAAAATCTTGACCCAGCCTTACACAGAATGTATCATGAGTTAATATTTCCTTGGTAAGGCACACCTAACAAACAAAACATAGGTACACACAGCACAATTTCTTCCAGCTACTTGTTTTGGGATTTCACAGAATGCTGCTTCCACAGACTGCAAATGTTTGAATGGTTCTCTTACTAATATGCCACTAATATGCCAATATGTTCTGACAGTTTTTTAGACCGAAGAAGAATTGCATATGATCTTCTGTTTTGTATGAACAATGTATGAACTTGGAAGGTCAGTCTAAACTGTGGGTTCTCAGATGAGAACCCAGAAGAAAAAGTGTAAGTTAATTTTCAGGAAAGTTCTTATAAAACAATATCACTGATGTTCACACATTATAATTTGAGGCACTGTGGCGAAATGATCTTCTCTTCTGATTTTTCAGAGTTATAAGATTAGTTAGGTGTATACAATTAACCTAAACAGTAACACATGGCCATTTTTTGTGCAAATTCCCAGTTGAGGGATGTATAAACAACATATTTGCATAAGCAAATAGCCAGCTAGTTTTCTACTAGGTCACATGCATGAATAAATACTGCTTTGTGTATGCACAATGACTGTTTGAAGGCATATTAGATGCATGCTAATGTATGAGTGCAATTGTTCACTTGCAACTTTGAAAATATTGTTTAACTGGCAACAATTTTAATGACAATTTTTATGAAATCCAGAGGTGTTTCTCCCCAGTGTATGAAGCAGCAGTGGAATTAACAGAATCAGAGAGAAGAAAAAATTCCAAAATGCAAAGAGAAATCCAACATGCTCATCTGCTTTGTTAGAGAAAAACTACAACAGGAAAATAATAGTAGGATTAATGTCCTAATTTCACAGAATCAGTTACAATAAATCATCACTTTGTCTTCCAACTGCAAACGTCATTATTACTGTGACAGACTCGCAACACAAAAAAGATGACAGTGAAATTCCAAAGTTCACATCATAGCCTAACTAAATGTATCTCTACATAGTCTGTAGCCAGGATTTTTAACTCTGTCAGGCATGCATTTGACTACATTTTTATGCATACTGGAATAATGTATGAAGATGCCCATATAAACTATACATTTACCATATGAAATATACATCTAGTTCCAGTTAAGCCTTAATGTAAAGTTAGTTCCACAGCAATAGAGTAGATCGTTCTCAAAAATATTTCTCTGGTCTTTCATTTCTTGAATGTACCTCATTAACGAGAGGAACCTAAGATACCGTATCGATACTAAAAATGTGTTACTGTTCATGATGAATGGCTATTTGATATGAGGACTAGCATTATCTTATTGTAGTCTGCTGCTAAGAAGTCTTTCCAATTGCAGCTGCCCATGAAGTAAAGTAGTTGTCAAGGTCACCCATAGTGTCAGATCCTAGCCTGAAGTTTCTGAAAACATCACTGAAATCTTATTTGAATGACTGAAATATAAATTGTTGAATAAAATGTTGTTATTCAATGTTCATAATGCATAATGTCTTATGTATTAATGTCTTACAACATCTTATAGCCCTGATCAAAACATTCACAATTAAGAAGGATGTTTAATAATGTTCATAACATATATATTTCCCTGAATTCATAGATTTCAACCAAAGAATTTGCATTGCACTATTAATAACTGCATTATTAGTATTTTTTCTGCTTTTTGCAGAAAGTTATTTTCACTCACAAAACCTCCTGAATACAGAATTTGCTACAAGACACATGAAATTTCGCTTGTCAAACTACAGAGGTTGCAAAGGATATTTTAAAGGACATTTTATTGTATGAGTATATATTAGAAGTTTTCCCCTTTACCTCTTGCCTTTTTTGGAGGAAGAAAGGATGGATATTATTTGACTGATTTGGACAGCTCATTCGAAGCTGTTAAAATGTGTAATTTCCAATTCTTATTTAGAGAATGGAATCTTCTTAAAATATGTACTATTTATTTGACAGACCATGAGATACTGTGCACGTCCAGTTTAGGAGCTTTATGTCTCAGTGTACACTGGCTGATAAATATGTTTTGTTTTCCAATCTGTACAGAACTGTTCCTAACTAGAGCGGCACCATCAAGCTGCATCACACTGAAATAGTCTCTTGTTCATTCCCATCTCATCACAGGCTGAAGTTCTTGCGATCTCAGTTGTGTGCAAATACGTGTTTCTTTACAATGTCGCAACAGATCAGCTAATAAGAGGAGAAAAGCAAATTCTCTTCAAACCACACTATAAAACCATGGAACTGTAAAGACAAAAAGTTCAAAGTGCCATTTGATTTTGACAAAGTCCCCGGACAGTCAGATTACAACCTGAACCTTTATTATGTACAGAAACGTCCTTGAAAAAGAGTGGGCTTTTTTTAAAAGGTGCCTATGGTAGGGTAGATATCTAACCCAAGTAGGATATTCTAAAAAAAGAAGAAATAATAAGAGATCTTTATATAAATTTATATGTATCTACACAAATTGCTTAGCAAAATGGTGGGAACTAGGAGGAATTACTCAAATAGCTTGGCACTTCTCTTGATACAGCAATCTGCTTCTGTTTTGGGGTTGTTTTTTTTTTCTTTTCCATTTATTTCTGTGAAGTGATGAACTTTCAGAAGGGTTTACAGATTTCAAGAATACTTGGAAAATATTATAAGGAGGCTTAGATTCAGGGCATTGATTGTTAAACTGATCAAGATTGGACATTTTCTTCTTTTCAGCTGCACTTTGTTTCATGACAGGGAAGATTGTACTAAACAAGTAACAGTGTTATGGGACTTTAGCTCCTCTTATCAGCAACAGGATACTTGTGTTGGCATGCTCAGAACCTCCCTAAGCCTTTCTACATATCTGTCATAGCTTTGTCTCATCTTTCTGTAAGATCCTCTATAATGAAACAATTCTGGTAACTTTCCCTAGGAGCTCATATATTTTTATTAGTGAGCATGTTGGTGTTAGGTGCATTCGGCTTCCTTTGCTGGCCTGCTGAACTTACTAGAGAATTGAAATTTAATGATTGCTAAGGTGATAAAATGACGAATAGAAGGATAAAACCTAAGAGAGAAAAGCTGAGTAAGAAAAATAAAGTTCGGTAGAAGTGACTTAGTTTTTAATTGAAACATAAATTTGAGGAACAGGGTTATGAGATTTCATTTCAGCAAACGTGTATGAGGGTGAGTTTTAAAAGGCACAAGCATTGGATATTGACCCATTCTGGGCTGATGTGGCCCATTGTGCAAAGCTGTATTTAAGTAATCTATAGGCAGTAAAGGCCCAATGAGGTTGACAGTCTATAGTGAAAAGATGAGGTATGGCAAGTTCCATTATGCATCATTCTGGTTAAAGCAAGCAGCACCTCATCCATTCCTTTTCATATTAACGGATGATGCTTATCCAGATGTTTGAAATTTACTGTTTTTCTGCCCATCAGTTGGGTGGGTCCCCCAACAGAGCAGGTAAGAGCAGGTCTGATCTGTCTTTCGAGCTCTCGCGAAGGCTCGGCTAGAGTAGCACCTAACCTGCCTACTTTACACCCTCAATGTCCACACTGCACAGGGGGCAACTGGTGCGAGGAGATAATCTCTATGGGCCCTGTTCAGAGATAAATCCTGACTTTCTTGTCCACATTCAACAGTGGCGAGATGGAGACAGTTCTTCTTACTTGGTCAACACTCTCTTTCCTCAGATTGTGGAGTCCTTCCTTACCCTCCCACTTCTCCATTTTCATTTAATGACTTAATGGAAGGTATTAAGCTAGCTTTCTCTTTCTGTTACTCCTCCTCCTTCTGGTCCTTTTCACACTCTTCTATGTCAGCATACTCACCTATTCCCAGTTGGCAGGGATGCCTCAGAGAGCACTTTCCGCAATCCATTTACTCACATCATGTACTATCAGAGGCAGAAAATTCTGTTAAAGGACTGAAATGAGGAAGAGGAGAAGACAAAAAAGAGGAAGAAATCCTCCTCCATTTTCCACTGAGCCAGTAAAGTGTGAGTCCCACAGTGCTTACACAGGAAAAGCAACACTTCCTTTTTCTGAGAGGCCTACTGAAGACTCTTGCCCAGATTTAAACATTTAACCAGATTTTGCCTATCTGATTTTAAAAAAAAAAACTAGTAAAATTAATTATGTGACCTCAAATGGAAAGGGAAAAAGACTTATAGAAATAAGTTTACTTTCAGAAAGCGTTGAGCATTATATGACTAAGGACTCAAAAATCCAAAGATGTCTCTAGTTCATGAGACTAACAATATAATGAGAAATAAAAATAAAAATTTTAGGTTCATTTTATTTGCTTTCCTATTCTTAAGGCTCAGTCCTTTAAGTACCTTTTTTTACCACTGCAGATCATAGAATACCTTGAAGAAAAATGAACCATATATTTTCAAGTATTTATATGGTTTAGGAATCTTGTATTCCAAGACACCAGTCTCAAAATGAAATGAAGAAATCACAAGTTACTTAATAGAATCATTAAAAATATTTTAATTTCAAAAGAAGAAAGATGTGTGGAAAGGAATATATCAAAAAGAATTGAAGTTGTAGTAATAGCACCGAGTCTCCTGTCTCAGTTCAAAATATTCTCAGAAAATCACATGAGCAGTCAAAAACCTGATCAATGCATCCCTGAATTCCCAGACATGCTCACTTCTAACTTCATGTTGTAAGTATAGTACTATAAACAGCATCAGATTGACTTGGAATTATCAGTCTATTGCACACCCATAATAACTCTGAAGAAAGGACGCGCTATTATTATCAGTCACGTAAAGCCTCCAGATGTAAAACGTGTTTTTTTCTTCAGGCTTTTCCAAAAAGCACAGTGTAGTTAGATAGTTTGTATATCACATTTACCTTTGTTGTGAATGGTAAATACAAAGCTTTCATGATATGAACTCATTACCTTTTGGAATATTTTTCATTTTTCTTTAGTACTCATGGAAATATTCTGAGTTTTCCATGCATATTAGTATATTTAAATTCCTGTTATGCAGAAACTTTAAAATGTATACGATATTTGATGAAAACAGAATAAAATATTTTGATATTGTAGACCATAGAAAAAGGAGTTTTGGAAGTCATGACAGCCCTTCAATTAGCAAATATTTTTCATTGGCTAGTAATTCAATTTGAGACTTTTGAGAAAGGATTCC